>CM026273.1:11573138-12773138 GCA_014851415.1 Cnaphalocrocis medinalis | reverse complement strand
TATTTCCAAATTTCCAGTAACTACAATACAAATAGGTCATCCACTATTTAACTCATTCTGTTAGGAATTTGGGGTTACCACTATTTGTTATACAAAATCTACAAGACCACAATTATTAGTAAAATATTCATAAGCATCAACAGAATCCATTAATTATATTTACTCAACCAGATTATAAATTCCTTATCCTAGCGTAGGCATTATTCCAAGCTTGTCTTTGTTGGTTAATACAAATGAAATTTCAATAAATGATCAGCGGTCTCATGATTCCCATTTAATTACAAAATCAGGTTTGTAAGTTTTTTTTTATGATTAAGGTGGCAGACGAGCAGACAGATCAGCTAATGATAAGTGATTACCTCCGCCCATAGACACCTGTCACACCAGTGCCAGACAAGTGCGCTGCTTACCTTTTAACGCCCCTTCCCCTTGATTGGGATTCCGGTACCCTCACTCACGTATCGAAACAGCGCATGCACTGCTTCACGCCGGTTTTCTGTGAGGACGTGGTATTGCTCCGGTCGAGCCGGAAGCCGCATGCCGAAGCGTGGATCTCTCACTGTTAAGTGAGGATTATACAGTAAATAAATTATATTCAATCTTCGACCTCGACTGCGCGTGATCAGAGCAAGAGCGCTATTTCTAGGTAAGCGTTTACCAATCTCGAGTTGACATCTATTTTTAATATAGGTAGATCAGATTGACGTCAACCGCCTGCTTGTCTTTCAAAGAAAACAAATAGCGTAATTTGCAGCAATAAAGAGTCTATTTTTGATACTAACCCTAATTTCGCTCAGCGTGACTTCTTATTCACTTATCATTAGTCTTATTTCATCAAATTATTTTGAGTGAAGCCAATATCCATTTTATGAAGCAGTTTTCTTACATCAAGACTTAATTTCTTTCTCTCATCTTAGCGTGTTTCCGGTTGCGTCCAAAGACGTCGCTTTGGAGCTCAGGGTACCTTAGATTTGAGGAGTCGGTTGATAACAGTAAAGCGACAGCAGTATGACCTTCGCAACCCGAAACCCCAAGCCCCCAACCACAAGAAACCCCAAGGGCAAGCCCATTTTCTATAAAAAACACTTCTTTCACAGAGGAACCAGACAAAATAAATAAATAAACTTTATTGAAAAATCGTCAGAACAATGAAATAAACTAAAAAGTCTACTTAATCTAAGGGCGCAATTTTCCGTTCGCTGCCTAAACTAGGAGTATCCTGTATCTTAGGCAGAAACAAAAAAGTGGCAAGGACTTAATTAACAAATTAATTTTACAAATAAACAAAAACTTAACATAACAACTAAATTACAGATCCGAGAACAAATACAATATTTCAAAATTACGTAACGCGCATGTAAATAATGTAACTAAGTAGTAAAAATATGAGCAAACGTGATGATGATTTATAAACAATGACCCGGTTAAGCGAAGTAAAAAAGTGATGAGTCATGATTATAGGTAGGCATTTCAGAAACTTTCCGAAACGTGCAAGTTTCCTCACGATGATTTACCTCACCGCCAATCTAATGGTAGAAATACTCATATATTTGAAAAAATCCAAAGGTGCATGCTCATTACTCATGGTTAAGAAACACTTAGAAAGTATTTTCAAAATTTCTTCATAATACATGTACCTATATTTTTAGTTTGTATGGACTTTATCTAGATACATTCTTTGTCATAATATGCTTAGTTACTGGCCCATGTATTTCATTTTCTTCATAGTGAAACCCACTCGGGAAATCTTTAGGTGTGTACCAACCACATCCAATGCTCTTTGTGAATTGTTTACTACTTGAAATAAACTTGTTTACAAACTTTACTCCGAACTCCCACTTCTTATTGACATGACTTGTGCTATAACTCTGATAGTCCAAACACACGCGATTAGAAGTACACGTAATTATGACGTTAAACGTATGAGTTCAAGTACGGAACACGCTCATAAAACTAGTTACTCAAACACAATAACAAATCTACAGGGTTGATCAAATTTATAAGAAATTTAAACCTAATTCTTTGGCCGTATCTCACATTTGGTAGTAACCCTGCCTCACGCCAAAGGTCTCTCGGGTTCGATCCCCATTCTTGATAAACATTCGTGTGATGAACACTTTTGTTTGTTCAGTGTCTGGGTGTTATATTATGTATTTAAGTATTATATTTGTGATCCTCTGTTGTCTGATATCTGTAAAACTAGTGCTTCAGTTACTTAGTACGGAGTCATGTCATTGTAAGAGATGTTGTATGTATTTAGTTCTTTAGAAGTATTTGATTTTTAGAAAGAAAATCATAAAGGCATATAATTTGACTAGCTAAAAGGTCCCGAAAATCTCTAGCCCGAGATTCGATTGCCAGCTTTCCATTGTAGTACTACTAATTCCCCAAGCCCCCTAAAGGCTTTGTGTCGAATTAGCTCTGCAATCCACATGAATTTGCTCTTGATCTCGGATAACGATAAATAAAAAAAACGTGTAACGGGCAAGTTACGTCTATAAAAAAAACAGTTGAATTGAGAACCTCCTTTTTTGAAGTCGGTTAAATACTTTATTCGATCACTAACGCTTATCTCACCTCTTATTTTCATCTTAAGGGGAGTGCATAACTCCCATCAACTGCTAACGCATCACTATTAAATTTAATATATTTATAGAATTAATTAAAATGGCAAATCGGCAAATCAGGGTAGGAGAGCGTACCGCGGTAGCGGAAGCGCATGAAAAAGAAGAGTTAATGGCAAAAAATTTTAATACAGTTAGGAAAGAGCCCAAAATAACAACATCGCATACGGCATAAGGCAATGTGGGCCTTTGTACCCCGGTCCGGCGCGGCATTCCCCCGACGGTAAAAAAGGATAATCTTATTACAACAAACTAATGGCAAAGAACGGGTTT
This sequence comes from Cnaphalocrocis medinalis, assembly GCA_014851415.1. Taxonomy (NCBI): domain Eukaryota; kingdom Metazoa; phylum Arthropoda; class Insecta; order Lepidoptera; family Crambidae; genus Cnaphalocrocis; species Cnaphalocrocis medinalis. Next base: position 12,770,241 of record CM026273.1, on the reverse strand, counting down.
TCTGTGACGTGTTAGGCATTCTATCCATAGATTGGATAGGCATTATATACAACGCCAGATTTTGCATGCATATTACCAGTAACACGGTATTAATTTTATGGGCAAAAAAAAGCCTACGTTACTCTCCATCCCTTCAACTATCTCCGCTTAAAAAAGATCACGTCAATTTGTCGCTCCGTTTTGCCGTGAAAGAAAGACAAACTTACATCTGATTGTAGATATGAGATAGACAGACACACTTTCCCATTATAACATTAGTATGGATGTAATGAGTCACATAAATAATTCGGGTGCCTGGTATGCATCCCCTTAAGCTCTGACGGCAGTATGCGTAGGCTGAAGGCTGTCTGGGCGTCTTTGTGCAAAGCTTTCACGTCTCTATACATTAAATCATGAATAAGACGATACAAGAATAGAATTTCTCTAGGTATTAATTATCTAGCATAGGTGCTACCTACACTTGTATTAAATACCTATCTTTTGGTATTAATCAAGTAATAGTGGCCCGCACTCACTTCGTTACAGGAGTTAGTTTTGCTATTAAAGTATTTTTTGGGGGTGAATATTTTTTAAGTTAACGTATATGAGTTTATTTTATTTTGGGCTGGCCATGTATGTATTTGTTGATGATCGCAAAGAAAAAGCTAATTTAGATTTATTTTTGTTTCAAGATATACCTTTTTTCTTTTTTATTTAGTTAAAACATAACATTCATCATCATTATGGAATGATGGAAAACATTTAAAAAAATGCAATGAAGTTATATCCTAATTCATCATAAAACAACTTGTAACAATCAAATTTAGTTATTCTTACTAAAATTTATTACAAGAAGGTTATACAATATAATTATTGCGCCCTATACCCAAAATTTTAGTAACTTTTTTTGTGAGAGAGCCTGCTATAAAAAGTACTTAAGCGCTCTCATATTAGGTGTGATTTTGCAGAGCAAACCTTTAAGCAGCCGTGGTGAACCCATCATCTTGATTTCTATGAAGGAGGCCTGCCCTGCAGTGGGACAGTTTATGTATATATACTGATATTTACTTTTACTTTTTTGCAGAGCCTTTGCTGAGAGCATACAGCGTCCGTTTGGGGTGCGGTACAACCCCTATACACAAAGTGTGGAGGTGCTGAGCAATGCTCAGAAGATCACAGCCCTGGTTCGGGAATTAAGGGGTGACATCTGTATAGTGTCGTCAGCCATCAAGAAAATATCGGCGCAAGACTCTACGTTAGATGTCGAGACTATTGCAAACATGCTTCATACTGGATTACAGGTAATTTTATAGATAATATTATTTAAAATAAAACATTTATCAGTAAAATTGTGTGTGGGTGTAAATGTTAAATGTGTTTGTGTATGATTTGTAGTCCTCAGTTGTCTGATATCCGCAACATAAGTGGTTAATCCTATTTAAATGCTAAGAACAGAATCAGGTGATATCGTGGGGGACCTAAGCTTCGGCATAAATGGGTCGGCTCGATCGGAGTGATACCTCACAGAAGACCGACATGAAGCAGCGCTTGCGCTGTGATGCATCGCATAAGTGGGGGCACCGGAGGCCCATTTGCGGGGAAAGGGGCTTAAGAGTTGGCAGCGCTCTTGTGACTCTATTCACCAATAGCATTATAGGGCGGCGGCACTTACCATTAGGTGATCCGTCTGTTTATATACCACTTATTGCACAAAAAAAATAACACGTCGTGTTTTTTAAGTTATGTACAGTAGATTAAGAATTCATCTTGTAGTTATCTGGTCATGTACGGTGGCCAGCACATCAAGTTACTACAATCTGTCAAATTTCCTCAGTTGATATTGAACCAAACACGTTTGACATAAAAGTGAGGTTCGATTGAAGAAATTTGACAGATTGTAGTAACTTGATGTGTAGGCCACCGTACATGACCAGATAACTACAAGATGAATTCTTAATCTACCAATAAATATAATCTTAAATAGGTATTAGAAAACACGAGTACTTGCAAAACATCGCGTTTCATACAAAATTTCGCGAAACATGAATACTAAAGCAGCTGTGTATTAAATTTATATTACCCGTCGATTCAAAGGGGTTTGCCTATAAACATTGAAGTCTTTGATCATAATATCAAAGATCAATTTGCTCCGGCAAACACTGTTTATTCAGCAGCAAGTAAACGTAATCTCTGAATTCGTTCGGTATTTTATACATCAAATCATCAAAAGGGATTATTATTGTTGCGACTAAAATATCATTTTCATGTCTGGGTTTTTTTTTTCATATATACCTGTTTATTCAAATCGCTATAGGTAAACGTTTAGCTGTCTACATAGGTATATCTGGGGTTTTTCCATTATTTATTATTGTGTCTTTAATATACTTGTTGATTATGAGGGTATTATTTATTATTATCAGAGAGTCTCTGAAAAGAAAAAAAATATCTGAATTATTGTAAATCTTTTTACTGAATCATTCCAATTGCATAAAGACACCGCATTGCAGGGCTCTCGACTTTGTGATTCGACAATGATTTATTCGTATTCCTATATTGAATTTCTATAAATTACTTAAAATTGGGAATCGTATTTTAACCAAAAAATTCAGACGTCGCTAGCTTACTGACACTTCTATTCTCTGTGCCAAAGCGTTGACGTTTGTCTTTAAACGTATATACCTAGGTACTCACTATACGATCCCTTAAGGAGATCCATTATTATAACAAGGTAATCAAATAACGTAATCGAATAACTAATAACAACGAATACAATGAGACGAGAAACTCAATCAGATCAGGCCTTTACTTTTGTATAGGTATAATATGAAACTTGACACAAGGATTGATGGTTGAATAGGACTATGAGTGGAGACGACGAATGGTGAAAAAGTATGACGCTACTCGGTATTAGATGGAACAAAAGCAGACGGATCACCTGGTGGTAAGTAATTGCCACCGCAGATAGACACCTGCAACACCAGTGCACACCAATGTAATCTTGCCAAATTTTAACACAACACACTTCAGCTCTATAATATATTCTGCGTACGTGGCTGATCTTTAGGATTGGCCGCCGTAGCCGAATATCGGTTGAAGTTATCGATATTTTTTTTAATATTTCCCTTTTTCCATTTTATTAGGTAAACGAAAGAAGCCCACAAAGTGCATCTGGAAGCAGTACACCTAATTCCGAGCGAGGTGCATCCCCGAAACCAAACAACTAACCTCTCAAAGATGACGTCATTATTCATACATTACTTGTTTTTATTATAACGTCTGCGCATCATATCCTCTTCTTATTGTGATTATAATATGAATGTATAGCTAGTAGCGAAATCGCTTCATGTGAAAGTAAAAGGATTATGTTTTTTAGTAGTTACGCCAGTTCGAGTAGGACAAATGAGTAAGCGCATTTAGTCTCTAAAGAGACAATGTAAAAAAAAGTATAATAATTACAGGATTATTTCGTCTTTGATAAATTTCTTCAGATAATACTTGCATTGTATTAAAATCAATTATTGTACTTGTATTAGAAATTTATTGTATCCGACTATATATTGTGAACCATAAAAATATATTATCTTTGAATCTATCTAACTCATCTTAAGCAAAATATATTTAAAATATTTTAAATCGTCTTCTTATTAAATGAATTATTTGTTCGTAGTTAAGGTTTTAAAGATAAATTAATCGTTATAAACGTAACTTAGATAATATCTGGAATAACTGCATAGCTAATACATGACTTGCTAAATTAAACTATGAACGATGCTTATTAGCAAGCTATTAGTTATGTAGAGTTCACCAGACATTTGAAATTTTAAATGTACCTAATCAATAAAATATCCAAAATATTTATGAATCAGACAAACCTTTTTATTGGCCCTTTAGACTTTATTATTGATTTTAACTATTTATAAATAGATAACCAATTATTGCAGTACTTTGGTCATGTCTCCAGGCGTGGTACTCGTAACGATTCAACAAAATGGCTAATCGTTTAGAGGAAGGTAGAGGGAACGGAATATCATGACAAAATTTTCCTAAGCTACTTTAGTTATATATTTTATTGATTAGTTAGATGGGCTGCTAGGATTTTACATCAGAAGTTCCAGACCTTCGTTTTTCATTTCAATAGAAAGCTAGTCTAAGTTAAGCTACGGCAGTATAATAATACACAAGTAGGTATGTCAGATTAGACGGGGTGCCAAAGTTCCACATCAGGTATTTACCTGAGACCCTCTATTTCAAATTTCATTGACCTTTTTCAGGCTTAATGTCATACAGTTCAGTAAATCTGGTGTGAATGCGAGATAAACCGCCACACCGAGATAACCGAAGGAGTACTTTCGCATTAGTATATAATTAGATATGGATAAATCAAAGCCCCGTCGAAAGCAAACATTAAACATCAAAGAACTTGACCGATTCAGAAACCAAACCAAAATATATCGATGACTGAACTCTGAGTCAAACAGGAACGGGTCCACTACACATAAACTGACATGTTATAAACCATACCTCTGGTTTTACCCGTAAACATTCATTTACTGTCAGCTCCGAAATAGAAATGATTTAACGATCGTAATCGAGTTCTGGTCGCTGTAACTTCCAGTTTCAATGGCACTGTACGAGCATATTGGATCAATCCCAACAATGTAATACCTAAATATGTAACAAAAAAGTAAATGTCGCATTATGGCATTTATCGAACCGTTACCATATCGAAAACCATCGCCAACGAAAACATTTCTTTGCCCCGATTGGTCTCGGAATTGGTTTAGGCACGCTGCCAAAATGTTATACTATTAATTTTTAAAATAAAACGTTGCATCGATAGAAAATGAGGTCGTGTATGCTTCCGACCAGATAAGATTGTACCTACTGAGATTAAAATTTAAAATTGGTACTTTAGTCTCGATGTCGTCTTTACCATCCCAACATACATATAAATCAGAGTGACGCTTTTTGAAATACGGAAGATTGTGTATTAAACCAAAGTCCTTGGCAATGTTTCTTGAATTTAATTATAACTACTTACGTATCTGTCAAAATCGTATGAAAGTTGGCAAGTGAGCGACAAGAAGTGACAAAATTAGCTTCTAACACTGAAAATGTGTATGTCATTTTCTCTAATTGTTTAAATCCAGTACCGAAAATGGAAGGGAACAAAAATTTAATGTTTACCTATATTACGTTAAATTATTGTGTACTACTTGAGCGTAAGTATATTAATATAATGTTTTCTTACTTTACCGATGCAAGTTTTCCACAAACCCCTTAATTTTAACAAATGAATAAAATTAAGGTACTCGTTTAACATTCAACAAACCAACAATAAAATGCCATTTACAAAGTTATATTACACCAGCACCCGTACAAAGGTTTTATCTAAACAGTAGCGATAAATTCATGGGATACATCAAAAATTAGGTCAGTAGAGCATTGCGGAGCCCAGGGTGGTCCACAATCTTTTGTAGGTAGGATCGCTGTCAGAAAAGTTACTAATAACATGCCGAGAGAAGGGCGTTTTGCAACTTTCAGTTCAGCATGACGTTGTTTAGAGGTCTGAATAGTGAACAATTGAGAGTAAGGTTTAAAGATGTAAACAATGACAGTTGGGTATCAGATGTGAAAGCGTGGCAAGTCAGCTTCCAGCGGCAAAGGCCAGAGCGATGAGAGCGACCGCAGTCGCGTTGTGCCCCCGACGCGTCACCACGCCGCCGCCGACTCCGCCGCTTGCCGCCCTCCCACGCAAATCGATATCATTGTTCCGCACATGCACGCTTTTATTACTAAACGTAAACATTTGACGGCAGTTTAAAAAGTTTTATCACGCGGTACTTCAACGCCAACTATGTGATCCGAACTAGCACTGACGCGCGCCCGTGACAGTTCCGCGTCGTGATGTAAACAATATGAAAATAAACGAACGCACAGCTGACTTGTCTGAACAGCTGATCGTATCGCGAGTAACGCTCGAGCTTTTAGTTGGGTATGTCAAATTTAATCTGAAATATTTGAGAAGCAAATGTGTGATCTGTAACTGTCAATACATTAGAGAAATTTAGAGCTATATAATTGAAATAAAGTCCCTGCTCGTTAAATTTACGAGAATGATAGTACGTCAAAGAAACTGGTGGCGGGTGCGCATGGCGTGTGTGTCGCCAATAGATCGAGTGAAATATGCTCGCGATTTGAGAAAATAAACGTGCGGGATTACGAAGGCCGCGGCTTGCGTCGGCGCAGCGTCTTTGGACTGGGGAAGTTGGCAATGGGAGCGCGCGCGTCGCTCTCTCGCGACTGACGTATACGTTAGCGGTCGCGGTGACCAGTGCCTCGTCAGTACAACCTTGCGCGCCCTTAGGATATGTCCGTGTTATGGATTACCAATGCATCGTCGTGTATACTGTCATCAACATCGGCCCGCCCAGGCTTGCGGCGCAGGCAACAGACTTCTCCAATGGCTGTGTCACCTGGTTCAAAAATAAAATCAAAAGGTTGGTATTTTTATTAAAACTACTATTTTAATATTTTGACGAACTTATTTGCATTTGTAGTATTGTTTGTTTTTTCAGATTAACTAGGTAAAATTATTCAATATTAATTTTTTAGCATACTTTTAGCCAGTGACTTCAAAGTTCGTGATGCCGGACAATTAACAGTTTAATTAGAGAGTGCTAACTTGTTTGTAGGAGTAGATCGATTAGCACTCACCCTCTTCATAGCGGCATGATTATAATATCCATGGTCATGCCTTCGATGGCCATGATCTACTTTCATGATTTGTAAAGATTTTAGAAAAGATATGGGTCGCCATTATCACAATCAATAATATTTATTTTGTCTGCAATGTGTATTAATGCAAAGCTGAAGTTGTTTATAGTACTTTTTTAGAATAATATAAAGCGTTAGAAATTACATAGATACCTAATCTATTTACGAAAAAATAAATTACCTGTTACACTAGGGCGTGTAACGTATTAATAAAATAATATAGAATCTACTTTATAACGCTTACTAATTTTTGTAGTTAATATAATAAGCGAAATTACTTTTTTCCTTTCCTTGCTCTGCGATTTATTTTTATTCATATCAAGCTGTGCCCCCGGTTTAATAGGGAAAGATAATAATGGCAATTTACATCAGAAGGAAAATAAATTATTTCATCGATATTTCGATAAGATTAAGATATTTTCTCAAAAAGAATGTATCCCACATACGTTCATCCAGGATGTCCGCAAACTTCATACCAAATTTTGTTCAAATCACTCAAAATAATTTACTTTCGTCGATTTTTCCATGGGTATAAGATGTAGCAGTAAAATTTAGTTTATATGTTAACCCAGAGTGTTAACTGAGTTCATAACAAATGAAAATCGCTGCAGCCGTTTAGTCGTGAAGATATAACAAACGTACATGCTCACAAATATTCGCCCTTATAATATGGGCGATAATATTAGGTGGTATGATGTTAAAATTGTATCCATTTTATGTTTATTTGAAGTTCCTGAGATTGTAATAATTATTGCATGACTGTGCGACTTCCTATAATTTAACGGTTCAGATGATTGCAGAAGCCAAACAAATTGCCGAAGTAATTACCTAGTACAGTTGTTTATGCCAGTTCCATTCAATTATGTTAAGATGTCTCGATTTAAATATAAATTTACATAATATAATGTCTCTTACTGTTGGCATAAAATTGAAGGTGGGTAGGTACCTAATCATTATTTCTTTGTAATTTTGTTTATGGCTTTTTGGATGGCAAATTCATCATATACAAATATCTTAAAAACATTTCCATTGTTTTAGATAGCCTTATAAAAAGTAGGTAATGTATAATAAGATTATGTTGTTTTAATACAACAACTTTAAGACTTTTAGAACAATCAACACGTTTATTGTTTTGTGGAATGTATAGCAGCAGTCTAATTATAAGATTAATGTTTTATTACCTTTGGTAAAAAGGTTCAACATGGTAACAAGCTATAAAATTGTTATTTGGTTTGTTTCAATCTGTCATTTGCAAATGCTAAATACAGCGATTTTGGATAATTAGATAAATATAAAAAGAAGAAGTTCAATCAGTTCAATTAAGTTATGTAAGTACTTACTTGTCATTAAAGTTGGGTGGTGGGATAGGCTCACTATGTTGTGTATTAAATACGTAGTGTGTATAAATGCTAGTAGTAAGTAAAGTGGCCACTTTACGCAATTCTGAAAAATATTTTGAATTGTAAGAAGAAACTTTTACTTTATTGCAACTCATAAATGTGTGTAGGTAGCTATTCCCTTTAGGAATTTAGTAGTATTTGGTTAAAAAAAAATACATTCGCAACAATAAATTTAATCCATTGGCGATGATGAGTTCTAAGTTGATACAGATAATTAGTTAAGTTAACGTTGACCTATAAGCAAATAAGTGATTTTATGCAAAACCAGTAGGTATAACTAAATTTCTTAGAAAAACGGTCTCAACGCTCCGGCATACTTATTCCAAGGCTCAAAGGGCTCTCATCTCAAATACCTAGCTTTAATAAAGAAAATTGGGTTTCAAATTATCGCGCATAAATTCCTTAGCCAAGTATGTGATAATTAAAGGACTGGCTTTAGTCAGCAGTTATTAACTATTATTCGCAAAATTTATAATAGCGTAGGTATCTAAACCGGTCATATGTACATTAAAACACAATTTTTTTTATGATGTAGGCGGCAGACGAGCCGACGGATCTCCTGATGGTAAGCAAATACCGCCGCCCATGGACACGTGCAACATCAGTGATGTCACAAGTGCGCTGCTTACCTTTCAACCCCCCTTCCCCTGGATTGGGCCTCCGGAACCCTCACTCATGCAGCGAAACACAGCGCTTGCCGCGCTTGCTTCTTCCCGCCGGTTTTCTGTGAGGAGGTGGTATTACTCCGGTCGAGTCAGCCCATTCATACCGAAGCGGGGCTCTCCCACTGTTAATAACACTGTACATATAGAGCATGTTAGAATATGTACCCCCCTTGTAATAATACTTTTTTACACAATTATCATCTTTCGCTACAGCTAAATACGATAAAGATTTCTGCCACAAGTTCAAATACATGAGTTGTTTACAATTTTGGGAAATCTCCAATATAACTTCATAAACAGACGATTGAATTCGTGAAGTTTTACATTTAAATGCAGATAAGACTGACAGAAAGCTAAATTAAATTGCGTGGATCCAGTAAGCGCGAGAAAAGGAATAAATTGAATCTCGCTTCATTCCGATACTGGGAAAAACTTGGCTTGTTTTATAAGTGTACATTAAATTGCGTTGGGACTTGGTGTTTGTGTGATTTACATTGTATTCCGCCCGCTAGGTACAGACAGCCACACATCAGGTTACTACAATCTGTCAAATTTCTGCAATCGAATCTCACCTTTATGTCAAACGCGTTTGGTTCAATATCAACTGAAGAAATTTGACAGATTGTAGTAACCTGATGTGTGGCTGTCAGTACCAATAACTTTGAACATGTCATTACATAGGATTATATGACTACTATGAAATGTTTTTCAATCTATACTAAAAGACGACGACATGTATAATAATGTAGCCGTAAAAAAATCCAATCGTAAGTTGATCAATGTCAAAGGCGGTCGGTCAACTGCCGTAAAATAACAAACTGCTAGTGAAATGAATTATTTAAACGGTTTTAGGTTTATTTTTCCAATTCATAATAACATTACGCACCATTTATTACTGTCCGAAAGTTGATCAACTTACCGTTTGGACTAATTATACCTGGACTGAAATATTATTGTTTAATAAAATAATGACGACGATTAGTTGAAATAGCAACCAACTTAAGGGGGGGGGGGGGGGTACTTTATCATTGCTATTATACACTTAGAAGTACTTCATATAGAATATACATAAGATACAAGACATCCTATATAATAGACAATAGGCACCAAGAGAAAACAGCGTAAAACTACTTGCAGCAACGGAACTGACGACTTCAGACACAGGTCCCTCCACCAGCCCATGGTCCTTCCTACCGTCTCGGCATACGGACCGAATCTTGGGAGACGCTCACCAGGTACTTGCTAAGGGCTCTTTCCCCGGTGCGTTTCTTCACTCCCTACAAAGTCTGTGTCTTTAGCCCATCTCAATGTCACTTCTCCCCAAATGGGGCGTGAAACACCACATCACAAGCGACTCGCGCTCGGGCAGGAACTGACGACTTGAGAAAAATAGCTAGATAAATGTAGATTAGATGCAGATTGCTCAGGACAGATATGTTTGTGACTCCTTGAGGGAGACCGCGTTCAGCAAGTCAGTGATTGGATGATTTGTTGCAGTCGGTAGATTGTATACTAGTTTTTTAGATTTCCGCGTTGCATTATAAAGTTCATTGTATGTACTTACTACTGCTTGACGTTTCGGCTACGTTGCAGCAGCCGTAGTTTCAAGCGCTAATTTGTAGAATGTACACTAATCATAGAGTCAACTATGCATATTTTCATGGCTCTTTATCTTTACTTTTTAAGCATACTCGTTGATATAACAATAATTATGTCTAAAATGTACTCATGAAATTATTGTCTTTAAAGTATTTTTAACATTTTATTAAGTAAACCTTTTTTGTTTTATTTCAGGGCGGTAGCAGTATACTTAGACTCTCTAAAGCTGACACCAAACAATGGCTTTATCCATGGAAACCTTGCCTGCATATACTACAAACAAGGTCTTATAGACCTAGCCATAGACACCTATCGACGTGCCATAGAGCTCCAGCCTAATTTTCCAGATGCCTACTGCAATCTTGCTAATGCACTCAAAGAAAAAGGCCTCGTCGCTGAGGCCGAGGAGTGCTATAATGCGGCTCTACGTTTATCCCCTTCGCATGTTGATACGTTGAATAATCTCGGTAATGTTAAGAGGGAACAGGGTAAAATTAAAGAGGCCACGAATTTATACATGAGAGCGTTGGAAGTATTTCCTAACTTTGCTGCAACACACAGCAATCTGGCATCACTTCTACAACAGCAAGGTAAATATTTTTATGTAATAAATGCTCTTAACACAATCAACTCCATAATAGTGTATATAACAAAAAAACCTCGATCACCTATTATTACCTAAGTTCTGATTTATTACCATCTAAAAATGAAATAAACTTTAATGTTATTAAAATTCCAACTTGTGTATGTAACTTTATTAATCACTTTATAAATTATTACTTTTCAATCATATTACAGGTAAACTTCACGAAGCGCTCAAACATTACAGACAAGCTATAAATATACAACCTAAATTTGCAGACGCTTATAGTAACATGGGCAATACTTTAAGAGAATTGCAAGATTTGACCGGAGCTCTAATTTGTTTTAAAAAAGCAATAGAAATAAATCCTTCATTTGCCGATGCACATTGCAATCTTGCAAGTATATACAAAGACACGGGAAACATCGAAGAAGCAATTGAATTTTATAAAAATGCTCTTGAATTAAAACCTGATTTTCCTGACGCTTACTGTAATTTAGCGCATTGTCTCCAAATTATCTGTGATTGGAATGACTATGACGAGAGAATGAATATTATAGTTGCCATTGTTGAAGACCAAATAAAAAGTGATAAACTATCTTCAGTACATCCACATCATTCCGTTTTATATCCATTATCTAATGAAGCTAGAAAAGAAATTGCCACCAAACACGCTAACTTGTACACCGAAAAAGTCAAAATGTTCGGTAAAATTGATTTTGAACATCCAAAAAAGTTATGTGGCCGATTGAAAATCGGCTACGTGAGCAGTGATTTTGGTAATCATCCAACGTCGCATTTAATGCAATCAATTCCAGGTTTGCATGATAGGTCAAAAGTTGAAATATATTGCTATGCTTTAAACCAAGATGATGGTACGACATTCCGTAGTAAAATAGTAAAAGAATCTGAACATTTCTACGATTTATCGAAAGTCAGATGTAATATAGAAGCAGCTACAAAAATTCAAAGTGATGGGATTCATATTTTAGTAAACATGAATGGTTATACAAAAGGGGCTAGAAATGAAATTTTTGCCTTAAAACCAGCACCCATACAAGTAATGTGGCTTGGATATCCAGGTACAAGTGGTGCCGATTACATGGACTACTGTATAACGGATAAAATATCTTCACCCTTACAAATGAACGCAGATTTTACTGAAAAGTTTGCATATATGCCATTCACTTATTTCATCGGAGATCACAAACAAATGTTTCCACATTTGAAGTTACAGTATAACATAAATCATCACGATTTGTTCGATTTTAATGAAGCTTTAATTAATTCTGCGGAAAGCGTTGATATCGATGAAATGCTTTGTGTAGAAGAATATGAAGAAACTTTACAATATGAAGGTTTAACACCAGTAGATGTAATTATAAAGAAAGTAAACATTCCAAATAATGTAGAGACAATGATGATGGATTCAAAACAAGTAAAGGTACTTAATGATTGTAGCAATTTCGACATGGGATCTTGTTTAACTGAAATTTACCTTTCTTAAATAATTATCTTATTTTCAGATACCTGTTCATGAATCATTAATTGACAATGGGTTAACAATTAACGATGTCAATAAAAAAGTTGCTTCGGGGGAAGTGATCTATGACAATATAATATTTACTTCGCGTAATCAATATGGTCTTCCTAAAGATGGAGTAGTGTATTGTAATTTTAATCAATTATACAAATTAGATCCTTCAATCATGGATACGTGGATCAATGTATTGAAATCGGTGCCAAAAAGCGTTCTTTGGTTGTTGAGTTTTCCAGCTGCTGGAGTACGACATATACACAGATATGCTCAAAATTCGGGTAAATATTTCTATCAAATCTGTACTCCTATATTTTTAAAGTTCTACAGTTTCGTCTCAGTGATATTCTGTAAACAGTTTCATATTTATTTATGTAATCACAGAGTATGTTGTATTTCAGGTTTGTCACCATGTCGTATAATATTTTCTAGTATAGCGTGTAAAGAAGAACACGTTCGAAGAGGACAATTAGCTGATGTTTGTTTAGATACGCCATTGTGCAATGGGCACACAACAGCTATGGACGTCCTTTGGGCGGGAACACCCGTCATAACATGCCCTGGAGAAACTCTGGCGTCAAGGTATATACTGTAACTTATTACAAATTTTATTCCCAAAGATATTTTAAATCTAAAATCCAAACCAAGAACAGAAATTACCAAAAGTAAAGGAATAAATAATGTATCAAACTTAATATTATTTGCATTATGTGCGAGTACTTACCGTTAAAACTAAAAATCTTCTGGCCGAACTATATTTGCATATGTTGTAGTCGTAAATATTAAAATGGACTCCAGTGTTTGAAGAACATTTTGTTGTAACAAGAATTAAGGTTGCCGTAATGGCAGCAGCTATCTCGGTAAACGCATTGCGTGTAAACCATTCGAAGAAGTGGCAACAGCATTCTAATCCGCTGAGTTGCTAGTCGGACGGCATATATAGTAGTCTAGCACCGGAGGCGCAATTGAAGAGAAAGGGGGAACGCCCTTGTGACTCCACTAGATATTGCATCCGCCCGTACTTACCCATCTGTGGGCGGCGGCAATCGCTTACCATAATATGCCACCCATCAGATAAAAAAAAACTCAACACTGTTACATCAAATCTACGGATTTTTAATTTCAGGCCACTTAATGTAGAGAACGACGTAATATTTACACTACTTACTCATCTCATCTACGTGTGTGTCTCGGTTGCGTCCAAAGCTGTTGCTTTGCATCCCTAAACCATGATTCATGTTTTAGGTAGTCAGATAATTAGTTACTAAATAAAGCGACCGCCGTGTGCTCTTAACAACCAACCCTTTAACCGTGGAACCACACCAACATTACAGTTGGAATCATGGTTGTACACGTTTCGGAAACTATCCAAAACGTGCAGGTTTCCTCATGATGTTTCCCTCACCGCTAATGGATAAAAAATACGCACATAGGTAGGCTTGAAAAATCCAGAAGCGCATGCTTGAATTCAAACCTTTGACCTCCTGCTGCAAGGCGATTTCTTATCCACTGAGCTACTTACTCTACTTAGGTACTATTTCTACATATTTTCAATCCTTTACTTAATTGAGCTTTATGCATTATTTCCTTTCTCTTTCAGAGTGGCTGCATCTCAGTTGAATGCACTAGGATGTCCGGAACTAATTGCCAAAAATCATCAGGAATACCAAGAAATAGCTATAAAAATGGGACTTAATAAAGAATAGTAAGTTTACTGATACTTTTATTTACACTAGTAAATAGATATTTGCTGACGAAAGAGATATTTGGGAACAGGACATCGTGTGATCTAGTCTCAATTTATTAAGTATTTTTTATTTTTATGTTAAATGTTTTTTACACATAAATTTTAATTTTGCAGTCGCCGATATATAAGAGCCAAGGTTTCTAAAGCTCGTTTGGAAAGTACTTTGTTCGATTGCGAACATTACGTTGGAGGATTAGAAACTCTGTACGACAAAATGTGGAAAAGATATGAAAACGGCCTCAAACCTGATCACATCGAAGTAAGTTAAAGAGTTATCGATAAACGAAGTAATCCAAGAGGACAACAATGACCGGCTTGTATACCGATTATTGTTTAGTATATTATCTATATTAAATTGACGAACTGATATTATATTGACTTGACGGCCTCGATGGTGCAGTGGCTAAGGTATTCGCCCGAAGCGCGAAAAGTCCCGGGTTCGATTCCCGGTCAAGTCAATTCAGGAATCTACATTTTCTAAGTTTTCTTGTATCTGGGTGTTCTGGGTTGACGCCCCCAGTTAATTTTTTTTATACTAGAGGTGGCAAACGAGCAAGCGGGTCACATGCTGGTAAGTAATCACCGCTGCCCATGAACATCTGCGAGATCAGAGAGGTCGCTGATGCGTTGCCGGCCTTTTAAGAAGGAGTACGCTCGTTTCTCATCATCTGGAACTCGTAGTACAGGGGTTACCCTAGTAGTATGAGACCAGGTTGATTGGTGTGATTGTCTGGAGCTTTATTTATTTATTATATATATTCTGAATGAAATTTTAACTATTTCTAAAATGTTTCAGGCATAAAAATGACAAACTATATAACATAATTCGAAACGAGCTATTGAATATCTTCCTACATACATATTAATATAGCGCTCCGTCCAGATGCTGTCCAGAAATAAAGAACGAATTCGTCGACATATTTATCATAAAGTAATTCTTATATTTAAATAAATAAAATTTTGTGGTTTTGGTATCGTAAAATTTCATTCGATAATTGTAATGTCTATGGTAAATTTCAAGTTGTTGTTATTTATATAAGTATTTTACTATTTATATTAGTCTATAAGACCATTTTATTGAAAATCGGGCATATTTTAAAACTAATAATTAAGGAGTGACTTGTGAAAATTGAATTCCATAATTAAAACCGTTTAACATTTAAAACTCATTTTAATTCTCTACCTTAAATCAGGTTTTGTTATGTTTTAAAAGTACCAGGTGAGCAGACGGATCACCTGATGGTATGTAAGTGATTGCCGTCGCCTATGGAGACCGGCTACACCAGAGGAGTCGTCAAGTGCATTGCCTTTTACACTCAACTTCTTCCCTCCTTCTCAACAGCAAAAGTAGATGATTAAAATCAAAAACTCCTATACTTATTGTTGGGCGGAGTTCGCGTCAAAACTGTATAAATCACTTTGAGGCTAAATGGACTTTGAGTATACACCACTATTTTTTTATTACTGCAAAGAATGAAATGGTATGTTCGCTATCATCTACTCATCATATATGGCTTGTCATAATTTTTTTTTATTGAAAATCAGCTAAGCTATCGGCGTTTGTTTTTATCCCAAAAATCCGCTTGATTTATGGACGTATTTTACTATTCCATTCTAAATGTATCAACATTGACCTGTCTCGTTCCCGCCTCCGCGCGCTCTCTCGCTTGCACTTGCCATTAATGAAACTAGACAACAGCTGTTATCATAATTTACCTATTTTAAATTAAGGAATGAAATAAAAGATGGAAATTGAAAAATTTAGTATTAATTCTGATATTCTAACTTCTCCTTCATACTTTAACCGGGCTTAGGACCGGCAAAATTACTTTTTAACTTTAGAAATACCTACTTAAGACAATAAATTTATTAATTATTTATTCGGAAAACCAACAGCAGCTGGCGAAACAAAATTAAATTCTACTAATAAAACATAAAAACAAAAAGTAATTTTGGCGTATTTAAAAAGTTAGAATCAGCTGCTGTTTACAATAATTACCTACTTATTTACAAAACTAATAACTTACAGATATTTCAATTGTCCTTCAAAACATCCCCCATTATCAATGCACACACGAGCACGTTTTAATGAATTGTTTTTTAAAGAAAGAAGTATTGACTTCTGTTGCTTCACTCAAAGGCGTCCATAATGCGCTGTTTTAATTGTTCTAATCTAGTAGGCTCACTTATGTAACACTCCTCGCTTAATTTCACTCCATAAATAAAAGTAAATAACACCGAAATCCGAAAGTACGCGTAGTTCGCCGGCGTGCGTGCACACAATCCCGGAAGCAAAATGGCACTGTTTGTTAATTTTTGAGCAAGGATCGCGGGCCAGGGAAAGGGGCGTGGCTTGAGCTTCGACGCGAGTTTGCCGGGATTTATCAATGAAATCTCGAGGCGGTCGAATACGCAAATCGATACTCTCTACGCTTTCTATCTAGGTGTGCGTGTCACACATTAATATTGAATTGTTTACCAAAAATGGCTTAGTTTAATGGATAATTTTGGGAATTCGACTATTTTAATTTTGACTAGCTATAAATGATCAGGAGTCGATACTGAAGTACCAAAAAAAATTTATGTAGTAAAAAAAAAATAGGGGTGTATAGTTTTTGAATGTGATCATCTACTTATGTCAGTCACAGTCTGTTATCCATGCGGTGAAATATAGCGGTAGTGAATTAAGATATGAACAATTTGTTGTCCCGTTCGTTAGTTAGTTAATAGTTCTTAATAACAAAGGTACTTTTCAGTAAGTGCCAGTTCAAAATGATTCATCTCTAGGGTGTAAAAGACATTGGGCCCAAGGAGACATACTACTTTAAATCCGAAAGCACGTTTTATTTAAAGGAAACAAAAGCAATGGTAGCTGAGTAGATAATGGCCATTGTTTTAGTTAGACGTAGCCTATCGCTAATCCTAATCCATTGAGTACCGCGCCATTATTTATTTAAGATTAGGGTCATTTTACGAGGCTTGTGATGGCTAAGAGTACTAAGTAATACCTAAGGTTTCTTTATTTATCTTTATTATAATCTCTTTAAGAACCGGATCGACGATGAAATGAAGAAGCCTTTTTTCTAGTTTAATTTAACTGTGGGAGAGCCACGCTTCGGCATGAATGGGCTGGCTCGACCGGAGTGATACTGCCTAACAGAAAACCGGCGTGAAGCAGTCCTTGTGCTGTGTTTCGCTGAGTGAGTGAGGGTACCGGAGGCCTACCCGAGGGGGAAGGGGATAAAAGGTTGGCAGCGCACTTGTAACTCCAATGGTGTTGCAAGTGTCCATGAGCGGCGGCAATTGCTTACCATCAGGTGATCCGCCTGCTCGTCTGCTACCTATCACATAAAAAAAAAGTTTAAAATTAACTTTCTTCTAAATAAAATAGAAAGGGTTTAAGGTAGATTTCTCGCCTGAACCAAACGTTTGTTCCACTCTTATCATACTCACTTATTGTATTCACCGAAGTCTGGAAGTGCGGTCTTATACCCCCGTGCCTCAGAAAGCACGTTTAGCTTTGCTTTTGTTGGTCTTGCGCCCAATCTCTCTTCAGTCGTGTCACACTGGTGTCCCATCGAATTCAGAGGGTAATGCAATAGTGAGTGCACCTGTGATTGTGCACACACTTAAGCACTATATTATATCCTGCGTACATGCGATTGGCCGCCGTAGCCGACTATCGGTTGAGGATTTATTTATTGATTGTATTCACCTTAAAATATCGTTGAACAAAGTGGCCAGTTTCAAAGATTAGCAGGACGTATATCAATTCACAAAAACTCATCCATCGTTAGATCATTGTAATTATTTTCTGTACTCAATTTCAAAACAAACCCTTTTTGTTTTACGTAAAATAAAAATTCAATCATTGAAGAGCTCCCGAATCATCCTGCCTGACTGTACATCGCTTACATTGGTCGGTCGGTTGTATAAGCTTACTGAAACTTATACAACCTTGCCTTCCGGTCGTAGCGTTGCCGTCTTGACTAAATCATTATAGTACGAGAGCCCACGACCAAAATTTTTGTCTCATAGCAATACGGCCAAAACCGCATCAAATCGATAGATACGATTATCTTGAACTCGAAAATACCAATATCAGACATTTTCCGCGTAGCGTTTGATCTGACCGAATTTTCAAAATTGTCAAAGAATTTTGCCGAACTGCATCATAGCAATATATCTGATTTGCAGACTGTAGTTGAATGGTAGTTTTGAGATACCGGAAACATATTTTTCAGACGTTAGTGGTGTAGCGCAAACCCGTAAAATCACTAACAAAAATAAAAAATGAGACAAAAAAAATGTCTCATAGCAATACGTCTGAAAATCTTTTTTATTAGTAAATTTTGGTTATTTGATGGGAACAAAACAATTTTCAGACGGAAATGTGAACGCATTAAATTTTGAGACCGTTTTGAAAATGTTAACAAATTTGACCGATCGGTATCATAGCAATATGTCTGAAAATTGTTGGACATGATAAAATAAGTTGTCCACATGTGCAAAAAATGTATATCAGACAAATTAAGTGTAGTACCTTCTCTATCAGACAACTTTTCGACGAAGATGATGATGATGAAGATGATGTTGATGAAGATGATGATGATGCGCTAGCATATCTTTAGAATAGTAGGTTCAGAATAATTTTAATAAAATATAAGCGATTGTTTACGTCTTTTTGTTTCATTATTTGTGTTAAATTACCTAAAAAACATACATTTATGTATTTAAAGTCATATAAATGATTCTAAATCATCGAAAACATTATTTTATTTCAATTTAGTGACTACAAAAGCCATTTAGCCAGTAAACTGATTTAATGCCAGAAATAAGGGTATCTTGCCCCAGTGTGCGTCGGTCAGGCGACTCCGAAACGTTATTTTCGTTTTTGGGAGTATATGCTACACTGAAAGTGTCTGAAAACAGGTTTTTGGTAATCCTGGCAGCAATACAAAAAGTTGAAAAAAAAAATTATCCGTATTGCTATGATACAGGTCGGCTAAATTTTTTGACATTTTCAAAAATGCGCTCAGGCTATATGCTACGCGCAAAATGTCTGAAAACAAACTTTTTCGTAATACAATTATAAAATCTATGTACATTTTCACTATCAGACGTATTGCTATAATACCGACTGTCTTTTTTTATTGACACAGCAGAAATGGCCTCCCACGCAGTTGCTACACTTTCGACCGTTACTACACGCCTAGTCGGGTTCAGAATCATACAATCTAACGATTTTATAGGGTTTTTGCCGTATTGCTATGAGACATGGTTTTGGTCGTGGGCTCTCGTACTATTATTTTCTAGTAAGCAGGAATAAGACGTTTTCCCAAAATATGATGTAGTCGCAGGGATCCATACTAATATTATAAATGCGAAAGTAACTCTGTCTGTCTGTCTGTTACTCTTTCACGCCAAAACTACTGAACGGATTTAAATGAAATTTGGTATACAGATGATCTAGACCCTGAGAAAGGACATAGGCTACTTTTTATTGCGAAAAGGGGGTTGTAAGGGGTTAAAAGGGGGGTAAAAAGTTACTTTTCTACGCGGACGAAGTCGCGGGCGGCCGCTAGTATTTATATAAATGGTCATTTGTATAGTTTTTTAGATTTTTGCATTGCAATATAACTATAAAATATTAAAACGGGAGTTAACGCGACGTTTATTTTTAACGTTCGTTTGTACATTTTTTATTATAAACTAGTGGCTCCCGGCGAACTTCGTTCCACCTACTTTTTGTTTAATTTCTCACCTTTTAGACCTTCCCTGGACTACGACAAACATTTTAAAACTAAAATCAGCTCAATCGGCCCAGCCGTTCTCGAGTTTTAGCCAGACTAACGAACGACGATTCATTTTTATTTATATAGATTATTTAGTGCAAAATTTGCATCCGACGTAAAGAATTTCTATAGCTATCTATCAGCTCCTTTATCAAACCCTATCAGGGCTTGATGATATATTATTGAGTCAGTAACTAACGACGTTAGTTTTGGCCGACGATTGTAAAACAGTACGCTGATTCGCGTACGCGTACGACATCGCGCAGTACTACGTTTGTTGTACCTAATTATTTTTTTGGCTAGAAAAGTACCCTTGCTGGATTATAAAAATGGGCGTCGAAGCGCCAAAAAAATTAAGAGCTAGCTAATATGGAAAAAGTTCTTAAAACAAAATTAGGTTAGGGATTTTGTGTGACTTTTTAGACAATATACAGGGTGTATCTGTGAACATTTACATCCCTTTAACCACGTGTTCTATCATCCATTTTGAACAACATTTGTTCAACCACTTTTCGAAATTCATCGAAAAAATTTTTTGACTTTCCATACAAAATGACCAAGTCACGTGACCGACTTTGTATGAGAAATTGAAATTTTTTTATGCGAATTTTCAAAAGTCATAGAACAAATGTTGTTCAGGATGGTTGGTAGAACACGTGTTTAACGGGATATAAATGTTCACAGATACACCCTGTATAGGTTCATAGTCCAGGTTTGTCTACAATGCCACATTACACAAGTGTTCCGGCCACTTGTTATTAAACAAAATAAATATCAAATACCTACCCTAAAGGTAGTTGCAGTTTTAATTAGACTGTGAATCAGACTGTAATTATAATTTAAATAAAATGAAGGCTATGTGAAAAATGATTTATTTTCTTTTCTTTTTACATATTGTAATCATTAGTACTCAAATAACTATAGTGTAGCTAATAATAATACAAAACTGATTTCGCGAAGTATTCCCATGATAAGTTTTAGTTTCTAACATTGTGATGTATAGTATCTAAACTGTTTTAAAAATATAATTGGTATTATATTCTTCGGAGGTAAAATTATATTAATTCAAATGCTTATTATTATTAAACTACGTATTTGTAAAGCGTTCAACATGTTTAGTGGCTATTAAAATTATGACAGACTTGTATTATCGCATGATGTAGATTAGATACTTAACCGTTAAACACTCTATCAAACCAATCAAAGCAAGCGCTTGTGTGTTCCTGATATTTTGATTGTCAATACCTCCCTTCAATGTTCTTTCAATATTCAATATATTGTATAAGTTGTGACTTTCATAGTGTCGTTGTTATAATTCTTTCAGATCTATTTTATTCTCCTACAAACTACATAATATTTTTATGATAACTCTAGCCTTGTTTCTTTATTTGTATTAATATAGTTTTTATTGTGGTTATGATTTTATATGCCGGTATTATATTTGTATAATATATAAATATTATGAGGTAATGTTATATTTTCTTTTATATTATATTATATTCGATAAAATATCACTAATTGAACATTACCATGATTACAAATGCCAATTTGAGCGATTTGTTTTACTTCATTAATAGGAATGTTTCATATAAAAACATGGTGCACCTTTATTAAATGAGTGGTATCGAGATGTCAATATAAACACCTTTATTAGATACAGGTAAAATATTTTGTAAGTGAGCAATTATGACAAATACTAGAACTACTTGTTTGTAGCAAAATTATCAAATTCATGTGCTAAGTTAAGTTTAGGTGAAGAGATTTAATAATTGATTATTTTGTTAAAAAAATTGCGACAAATATTGTATAGGTATGTGTCAGGTTTAATGAGAGGAAATACTAAACCTATTAACTACTAAATGTAATGCTACCTTTGCTTTGATACAAGTATTTTGTAAGGCATTTTAAAGTGAATATCAAAGTATGTTATACTTTGGACTTTAACTCTATTAAAGTACAGTGGCAAGTTAGTTACAGTATTATAGAAATGTATATAGGGAAGTGTACATGAATAATAAAAAAACAAAATAGGTATTACACTCACTTTGCAAATCGAGACTGAACTGAAGTAATAACAATTTAAACAATATATAGCTCTTAAAGAGTCAAAACGTAACTTTCAATAGGTTTTTTTACTAGGTATATCTCTTCTACATACCTACTACATACTCGTATCTTAACTAAAACATTAAATGAAAATATAATAATCAGGTACAAAAAAATACACAAAACGACATTCAATCATACAAGAGATCAGTCTATTTATCATAGCATGATCATAATATTTTATGGAAATATCAAATTATATTAAGGTGTCAGACTTAAACACTTAATATTAATATTTATCAAGAGTTCACCATAGATGGCGATACGAAAATAATTGAGATCATTAAATTAGTGATAGTTGATAATTAAAAAATCTTCATTCACACTACGATTAATAGATTACAAGTTTAATAGGTATTTCTTGTATAACGTAGAGCGTTCTATCTTTAATTATACTGAGCAGGAAAATAAAATCGACCTAATGTGAAAAAAATTTAGTAACATGAATGGCAAATAATAAAATCGCATAATCATAACGATTATAAATCCTATCAATTATAAAACATTAAATCTATGAGGAGTGCTTCGTAAAATTCTTATGTACCTAATTAATAAAACAAGTGTTTCTAGCGGTCTGTTAGCAATACTTGACTATTTTATTCTACTTAAACAGTAATCACCGGTTTTTAACATTGACCAAATGCCTACTAAGATAGGATAAAGAACTTGTTATTAAACTACATGGCACAGAATTATGAACAACCCGTGCGCTTCGATCAATAACTAAGCTAATTGTCCAGCCAGATATTTAAATATAGTCGAGATAAGTGACGAAAATTATTATCATATGTTATTTTATTCATTCAGACAACTGCACCTTATGAAACAGATAAGTATCTAGTATAAAGTGTTGGATGAATTTCATAATGGTTAAATTATGAAACTTATCCATTGATGTTAACGTTATTTCTATTGGTAACGATCCATTTTAGGCCAAACTCGGTACAAACCAAATAGGTACCTACTTTATATTCCATTATAACCCTATAAAAACGGTTTTTAAATCAATGATACAATATACCATTACTCTGTATTTTTGATATTGTTCTCGTAAAAGTATTCAAGCGATAGAGATAAAAAAGTGCAGTATTTAAGTTACATTTTATTTTGCGCTCTAAAGTAATGTAGCTGTACATAATTTATTTATATTGTTGATCGAAGTTCACACGACTCTAATTGCTCTAAACCCTATCTTAGTAAAAATTGCCAGTACCCGTAAACCTGTTAACACTCCTCAGATTATTGCGGCCTTTTAGGCATTTATGATTAATTAATATTATTTTAGTCAAATAAATACATATAATTTACTCCTTATGTTGAGATTCTCTAAGGCATTTTGACAATATTGTACTGTACAGTGCTGGAACGAAAATGTTCGTAAATTTTAAATAAATGTATTTTTTGGTAACGTCATTGTCATGTCATACTAATATTGAACATATTATATCTAGTGTATTTTAGTAATTCAAGGATATTCTAATTATATTGATTTCTGAACCCTTTCGTTTCAGCCGTGTAACTCAAATTCTCTTTAGTATTCTTCTTTTCATTCATACATCTTTAAGTAACTCAAGCTTATTCTATTTATGAGTGCTTGACACTGACTTTAACTTATTATAACTAGGGATGTTTCGAACATATAACGATATAAAATATCATAACATAACAATGTACTGCATATATTGCTTTTAATTACCTTATGTATGTTATATTGAACTACCAAAAATGGAATAATCCCAGTTCTATTATCATTAACAGTAAATAAAAGGCTATTGAGTGACTATAACTAGTCTCCACTTCTTTCTTTTGTTCTAGTTCTCCTGTACTTAATTACATACATATTGTAACACGTTTTAATATGTTGTTATTATTACAAATTACACCTATTACTAAGTATCTGTTTAAAAAAACATGTGGTTATTACTAATGGTTTAAACTAAACAATCTCATATGATCTCACTTTATTTGAAATTATTTACTGACAGTCAAATTCAAGAAAACCAATCGATAACATTTTTATATGTTAATTTTTGAACTTAAAATTATTCTGACAAATATTAAAACATTGACCTAAGTTAGTTCTGAACATTTATTATTGCTTTTATATATAGGCAAATTCTAAAAGTAGATACAATTTCGGAACATCCCTACTCACAAAACACATAAGGCACATTTTGTAAAAAGATTTTAGTTGGAAAAAGTAAAGTAAGTTGAACTTAGTCAGAAAAAATATGCAATTTACTCATGTAGATGAATTTGTAGACATAAACAAATAGTAGGTGGTAAGAATATATAGTTACAAGAAATATTTTAAAAAATATATATAATTATGAACATAATTTAGTTATGTAGCGTTTATTTTTATAAAGATTTTCAATAACCATGGCCATTATGTCTATAAATTAAATGAGACCATAATTTTATATAATGCGTGTTTGTAGAAATTGGTAATAGGTATGGACACCTTATAGCAAACTATAAAACCAATGTAGTCAAATAAAATACTGGTGAGAAAACTTTTAGAGATACCTATTATTGTCATCGTGTTTAACGATTTGAAGAGTTATTAACGGATACTGTGTGTGTGTGTGTATAAAACAGATGTGTAAGTAAGTAATAATCATATTATTTGCTTGTATCTATCATAGTAGTTTCTTGTACCCATCTCAGTCTCAATGACATCTTTCCTGCGATGACTGGGCGTCGGCCCTCGACTCGTTCCTGGTATGCTATTTCACGAGACGATCTTCGTTAGAAAGGCTTGA
The DNA here is from genome assembly GCA_014851415.1 of Cnaphalocrocis medinalis. Classification (NCBI taxonomy): domain Eukaryota; kingdom Metazoa; phylum Arthropoda; class Insecta; order Lepidoptera; family Crambidae; genus Cnaphalocrocis; species Cnaphalocrocis medinalis. Next base: position 12,745,288 of record CM026273.1, on the reverse strand, counting down.
TAGAATTGCTCGCGATTGTTAGTGTAGGTACTATAATAAATAGTATACCTACGGGTTATGATATCAAATGTAACTATGTTTCTTCTAAAATATATTTCATTGTAATATTGATTTTAAGTGCTAAAAGCAATTCTGAAAAATCTTCACACAATAGTGTCTACCTATAAAAATGTAGCAACGATAGCTAATTTTTCTGTTGACGAGTGACGCAACGATTAAAAAATTAGTTCATTTTACCTTTATCTATTTTAATTATAATCTATTAACTCTCAACTTCAATACATGGAAAAGAAATTGAATTCAATTCTGGCAAAATTATTAGCGATTGGTTACATATTGCGTCATGTTATGTCAAATTAAATTAAATGTCCAGCAATTATTATTTTGTGTCAGTTTAATTTTCTATTGGCATTAATCTGATTGCATATTTAAATCTGACAAATAATTTCTCATAAACCCCTTTACAAGATGTGTTCTCATGACATACATGATTACTTACACGTAGAACATAGTCGCTTACTTTCTATTTGTCTCGTACTTAGTCTAATCACTAAACATTTTTTAGAATTTCGTTTCGGAAAGACGAAGCTGAAGCTACGTCATGCATTTGATTCCTACGTACTTTATTACTTATATTCATTCTAGCAGCAGATCTAACTCTTAAACCTACTTACAAGTCTAGTGAGTAGTTTAAAATATAAATTGGAATCAAAAAAGGTGAATACACAGATTACTGGGTGCCGTTATATCTGAGTGCATTTCAATATAATAAGGTATGTACGTAAATATAGTCTAAAATTTACATATTAAATTTATTATGGCTAAAATTTACATTCCTACTTACATATATAATTCATCGTTTATCTACTAAATTATGTTTAACTTGACATTTTTAGTATTTGATTCGTCTTAGTTAGGTACAATTGTTGACTGACGACTAACTGAACGATCATATTGCTTTTTGCAAGATAAATTTGCCCAACTAAATTAACATTTAAGTATATAAATCGTGTCTTACAATATTAACATCAAAATATTGCCTCAAATAACTAACATCAAACGAAAATATAAATTGTTCTCCTTTGGTGTAACGTATTTATGTAGACCGATTTACTTTATAAAATTTATTCTTTGCATTAGTCAATCCTACGTTTTAGGATATCGCTTAACAAGCTTAGTTATTTCTTAACAACGGCAACGTTTTAATCTATTCACCGGGTTCCGTAAGGTATATTTTCTGTACTATAATTAATATTATATATCGTGATTAACTATTACTTATTTTGTATAAAAACTGAAAACGACTTATGACAAAATTTATTACTTTCATAATATTGCATTGGTACAATACCAAGCGGCAGTGTCAAAGTCCGAACTAGATTAATCTATGTTCAGGTAATTTTATTGTTCTACACAATATGAAAAGCATTGATATCACTTTGTACATAGTTTCTTACTATCGTTATTCAACCTTAAGGAACCCACTACCTTTATAGTCCTTACGCGTCGTAGCTGAAGATAGGAGCCCTGCTTTTCAGATATTCGAGGGTTGAGAAGCCAACATTGTTGGAGCAGGAAGGGCTGGTCTGATCCATTCGCATTCATGGGTGTTGCATAAATGTGATGAAACTTTAGACCTTGTTCCCCACGTCAACAACCAATAATATTCCAATGCTCAAGGTTATGCTTTTCACTACTGGAGCGTTGGTAGACATTCTGAGCGAGCGAAACAAGCTATCTATCTAATCAATCTAATTTAGGAAAGCATTGCATGGTCTACAGTGCGGCTAGTCTATTTATAGATGTAGCAAATGTTTGGAAAGGAAATGATTCATGATTGTTTTTGATTATTTTTTTCTTTTCTTTTTTTAGATATTTATTTCGATTTTATTTTTTCAGATGAGATAAATAAGAGCAGTAGACATAGACAACTGTAAACATTTAGTTTAGTTGAGAAAAAAATTTGGTAAGTTGTTGGCGACTAGCCAGGTATCTGGGACAATATGGCACAAATTGTATCAAAATGTGCCAAATTAAATTTGTATTTGATAGAAGTGAGCGATAGTATTCCTGAAGTTGTTGACTATTTTCTGGCTTATTTGGATATTTTGGCAAGCAATATGTCTGATTCCAAGTAACTACAAAGCTACCAAACTTTTGCATCTACATACTCATGCCTGAACTTGATAAAATTACAGCACCTTTCAATTGTGGGTAACGTTCATAAATATTTAGGTTATGTTTGTCATTTCTAATAACTTATCATTAATGTCTTAGAAACAAAGTTTAAATTCATATCAGGAAAATATATTATTGTAAAAATAAAATAGTAACACAGGTGTAAATAAAGCATTTGCCATGTTCTGTTATGTTAAACTTTATCTTACTTAGGTATAATTTTATAAAAAAAAAATAATTTACTAAACAGTGTCATCTGGTTACCTGTTCAACTTAACTAAAATATTGTAAGCATAGAAATGATTATGTTTTGCGAAAATGTACCGAGAATGTATGCTTAGGTACCTACCGTTTACAAATTTATTATCACTTACGTTTCCAAAAAAAATTATGATAAAAAAAACAAAATATTATCTTTAGAGTTTAGGTACCTAATGTACATGCTGGACTGAAATTTGTTAACTTCTTGTTGCATGCATGTTTCTAATGGAGTCTAGTTTATAATTAGGATAGAAATCAAATTAATTATGTATATAAACTGCTTTATAAGGCCATGGGAAAATACTCGATCTATTTCGTGTTTTCTAAAAACGAGCAGACTACCGCAGTTCATTTTAAAACAGCTATTATTGCTACTGAATTTATACATACATACTTACATGATAATATTGAACACGTATAAATCGACCAGTTCAACTCAATGTTAAAAATTCAGCATGCAGTTATGATGAAAAGCAGAGTCGATCGCCGAAAACATTAATTATTTTACATATAACAACATAAAGCTACATAGAGTATCAAAGAAAAATATACAGGGTTAGTTAAATTGTTTCTACATTCAAAAATAAAAACCTAATAATAATGTATAATCACAACAATAGAGTTAGCAAAGAATAAATGAGTAACTTACTTTTAACATGTACAAGATATCTACGAAACTATTTTAAAATCAAGCAAAAATGATTGAGCATCAGATTTATGTTACTTTAAATGCTACTCCACTCATTTTACCACAGCATAATAATTTGAAACCATTTTCTCACTGCTCTGGGCTGTGTCTAAAACAACAATTAAATTTAGGAACTTCTTATATAGATTAATCATCACATTATGGCAGCCATTCTTTCTTGAAACAAATAATAATAGCGATTTACCCGTATTACGTCTTCGAAAAAAAATATACGATTAAGATCTCCTATTCTTATATTCTATCGCCATGAATGCTAATATTTACAATGGTAAAATCACTAGGAAACTGCTGTATTACCGAACCGACAATCATATAAAATAATTTACTCTATGCTATACATAAATCCGATTTTCGTAAAAAAAAGTAAGTACGCCTTTAATGACACCTATATGTCATAATTCTCAGTCGTTTTAGTTTCTACCTCAGACTCAAGAAAACAGATTTAGACTTACGCTAAGACGTACGTAATTTACTCGTATCTTTCAAGTCGTAAATATTTACATAATTTCATTAAGGCTATTTTAGTATTTATAATATTAATTCTAGTAATTACGGTTAATATCTACAAATTCATTTTGTTAATTAGGTTCGGTGATTAATCATAAGATCTACATTACTTGGATTACTATCGTTTTCTAAGTCGACACACCGTAACGCTTATGCCCATGTGTTTTTGCTTCAAATTATTATTGAACCGTGGCAGTGGCAAAACAAGTGGATTTCGATTGCACCCTCTATTTATCCTCTTCCAGAAGAACCAGATCATCAGCCACGACGTCGGATACGTGGAGGTAAATGATCCAGTACATCAGGTTGAAGCAGACGAAGCACACGGGGAACACGATGCGCGAGTACTTGTCAATGTCAGACGGAGTCATGCCCAGCAATTTGCTTATATCCTGTAATTAGACAAAGAAAATCTTTAAACATTAAAATACTTAAAAAACACGGCTAAATTACGTTCAAATCGCCAGCATTTCAACATACACAATGACACATAAATAAACGCACAGCATCAACAGTTTTAACGCCAGCATAGTCGCTATGCTTAAACTCTAATCATCCAGTCATTACTAAACTAATTATGATAATGTTTACCTTGCCAGGGTGGAGAATGTGCGGAGGCGGCCCAGGATTCTCTTCTTCTGCTCCACTTCTTCCCCCATTGATAGTGTTCTCTAGCGTGCCGCCTTTGGAGTGCGCCTTGGGGTCGTGGACTTTAAACCGAACCTCCTGAAAATTACATCCAAAATTCTTGCAACAACCAACATATGCTTATGAACATTATACTATGCAATGTGAATATAGCAAATGAAATTACCGAGCAGCTTACCGAAGGCCTTCCCGGAGGACACCTGCCGAGAGTGCCCATTTTGGAAAGCGTATGAGGATCGCCAACAGGTGGACAGTCCACCGGTGGTAGTTTCTTTTCGGATGCTATTTTCTGAATCGCCACAAATCTCTGTTTTCTCATTTGTATCCGTTTCGCCATATACCCCACCGTTGCATATTCTGTAAAGATGGAAAAGATCTTGTCTATTTCAAAAGATTTGTGACATTACAATTGGCTTATCATTAGACACTTTCGCTTGGCTCTACTTATATGGACCTGCCATTATTTTGTTATTGGTTCTCGCAAAGCACTTATAATTAAATTACATCGCATTGCAAAGGTAACATAATAAATACTGAAAAGAATATTACCTAAAAGACTGGCAAACACCATCACGAAGCAAGTGCCCAAGTAGACGTCTATAGACTTGACGTAGGAGATCTTTGGCAAGGCTGCGTTTGTCGATGACATGAGCGTGGTCATCGTCAATACAGTGGTGACGCCCAACGACACTCGGGCCGGAGTCGCATTCCGATTTAGCCAGAACGACACCCAAGATATAATTACAATAAGACCAGATGGAATGTAAATTTGAATCAGATAGTATCCCATTGAACGTACAAATTGGATTTCACATGCCAGTCTCGAATAATTTCCTGTAATAACGTTCACAACTCAATTAGTACAATAGTAAATAAAGAAGGTACAAAAAGATAATGTGTAAATTATTAAATATGTTTTAATAACCGTAACAAAACTTCATAAATATTTTTAAAAATGGTAACTTGTCTCTAGATTAGACATATAAAGTATCAATTCAGTAAGTATGATTACAATTGAAGTATTAATTATTATTACTTAAGTGTTGAGTTGAGGAGTCTCATCTCAATAAACATAAAAGACAATACTGACATACTAGATTACACCACTCATAGTGTTTTTGTGCAACAATACAAAAGCAGGACGTGAAAAGAATCGTGGCTGTTTTTGTCCAGTATTCCACTTTGTAGTGTCTTTATTTTTTGGCCGTATGACCCCCGCGAACTCAAGTACCTGTGGTAAGGGAGATCTCCATGGCCCGCTGGCGATGACCCAGCACCTTGAACTGCGGCAGCGACACCTCGCTCGATACGCCGACAGAGTTGGGGCCCTCGTTCCATTTGTATCTGATGTCCCGCATGGTGTAGCCGACTGTGCGCAGCGGACACAAAAATGAAATAACCCCAGGCCCATCGCAATGGGTTTTGCATCGAGTCGTCATTCGGTCGGGGTAAGAGCGGGGGAGTCGCGAGCTCATTTTCGCGCGTCTCGTCGTGCGATTGTCGTGTCATGTTTAGCGTGTGTGCTAGTGTCGCGGTATCGATCTTCTGCACACGGGCGGGGGGAGACGGGGTCGGTGGCAAAGCGATGGACGGATAGTGCTGGGACAGCGGCAATTGCGACATGTTACCTGTAGTCAGAGTAACCACTGTGGCGCGCTGGCGGTGGCCGAGCACCCGGAACTGCGGCAGCTGGACCTCGTTGCTCATCCCGACACTTGATAGCCCATCTTTCCAATGGTATCGAATGTCTCTCATTGTGTACCCGACTCCGGAGACATGCCAAACACACAAAACGCTATCACTTACGCTGCGTAGCATCACGTGTCCCTCATGCCGCGGCGGAGACGAGGATGGGTCTCACGACACGATTTGGCGAGACTTAAACGAGCGAAACCGAGTTATCACTTGGATTCGATCAATAAAATGCTCGGTTTAGCTCAATATGGATGATAGAAAAATTTAATCTACTAACGACTATGTTCTTAAGGTGCTAAAAGGCGAATTAACTACTTGTACAAAAAATATAAAGCTACTGCTACCGATACGTGTAATATGAAATTGAAGAAATATTTCAAAAATACAATATAAATGGGAGTAAAGGGTCAAACAATGGATACGTCATGCATGTGCGCTGGTGGTGTCGAGCTGATGGTCGGAAGCAGAGCGGTGGTGCAGGGTGTGTGGAAGTGAGCGCCTGTGGGCGCCTGTGGCGCGTGCTGAGCTGGCACGGCTCCCGGTGGTCATACAGAGCCCGTGGGCGCCACCGTCCCCCGCCTCCTTCGGCCCGCTCAGCTATCGCAGCGTCGATGTCTCAGTATCATTTCTTTCGCTTGATGCTCGTGTGAACAAAGGCTTACTATTTTACAGTCTGCCTTCTGCGGGTGCTGTATGCGAGAAGGAGACGTTCCAACTTATGAAAACACGAGGGAATCTCAGCACGTGTCGACGATTAACTTATACGCTTGTGCTCACAGGGTATCCCTGAGTAGCATCTGTGATACAAGAAAGTGGTCACAACACAATATCTGTAAGCCTAGTGATAAACTTGCACTGTGGTAGAGTCAAATCAATGATTGCTTTAGGTGAGCACAACACACGTAGGTTTTCAAAATACATTAATTATTTTTCTATCATCAATACAATATATATATGTAATGCCTCGCACGTTTATTGCATCATTGATTAAAGTACATACGCACACACACACACAATTTTGTGAAACAACATTTTCTTAATGCATTTTTATAAAGGCCGTTGACTCGTAAAACACACAAAGCGTGCTCGTTTTCTCTGTTATAAGCTAAAATATCTTTAAAAAATCATTATTTAATTATCTTCTAGCAATGTGAATATTATACAGTAGAATAGAACACAACAAAACACTTATTTGTAGATACTATGATTACTAAACCATAGTCATGATACTTACAACTCTCGATTTCTATATGACATAATTGTCGATCCATAGGAAAGTATTGAAGATTCATGGGACATGATGCAGTGATTGTTAATCTGTAATTAAATAACAATTACCTGTCGTAGTAAATGTATAATTTCAAAATATTTCATGTAAAAAGCTTTTCAAAATACCTTATGCTTCTTGTAATAGAACCAGAATAATGTATACGTATGAATTCGTTGCTAGTAGTTGCTATATGGAAATACGATTGCTTTTCATTTACGAAGAAAGTATCAGGCACCCATATGTTCTTAATAAATTCAGACCCCACTGATAAAGTTTCAACTCCAGTTCTCTTCTTATATGCTAATCGGGGGTCCGTCCAAAATTGTCTGAAGTAAAAATCCAAGGTGAAGTCCTGAGAAAAGAACAATCCATTTTCATATAAAGATCAATTTTGAAAATAAATGATTCAAAATAATTGTTGAAGTATATGAATGAGTATGAACACCGAAACAAGAATAATAAAATAAAAGTTGTAGAATAAACAAAGCTCTTACCAAACTAACAAAAAACATTTAATTTTTAACAATACAAAATTTCATTTGAATTATAGTTTAATAAGAGCCATGTAAAACAGAATTGAAAATCAGTTTTAATACTGAGTATATCAATACTAGTACATAAACATCTAACATCTGCATGCTATAATCAGAAATGACTTCTTCCTACACACTGTCGCTAGCATTGCGATAGAATTGCTCAAGAAAACATTAGAGATCAAATTACGAAGTCAGGTTCTTGGTTATAAGTGAGTGACACCTTAAAGTATGATATAGACACTGCACTACACCAATTGAGCAGAAGCTATAAACATCAAAGTAAACAAACAAATGTGCAAAGTGTGTGTGACATGAAGCCTACGGAACACAGGTGAGGTCTAAGAATGAACAAGAAGGTAGGTGCTCTAAGTGGTAGAGGGCAAGGTGAGTGTGGGTGGTGGCGCAGGCGGCACCCACGGCTCGATAAGGCAGTCCTCTCTCTTAATTGAAGCTAACAAGCCGGCACGTTATACAAGTTGCCACGAATAAACTTCGGACCGGGTTTGTGGAACAAATTAACGTCCATTAATGAGCTCGAATCGCGGGTTTGCGACTTGTAAGTTAGGCAACCTCCCCTCCCTGGGCCATGGGTCACGTCTCACTGTGACCTTCCCAACCTTGATTTGGTTTCCACTTTGGGGTCCTTCACCCAAATATACGCCTACCAAGCTCACAGTTGGTTACTTTGGAAAACCGACCGTTGACCTCAATCCGCTTTTGTATTTCACAAATTTTCTATCATTTCATGCGCGAGAACTTTACGTGGTTAAGTCACGAAGCTATTAGAAAATGTATTATGTAAGGAGATTAACGGAAGGCCAATTTTATCGATGTTCCAAGTTGAGGGAGAAAGTAGAATTTACGGTTATGTTTGCAAATTCTGAAGATACACATATACGTACAATACACAACAAACTACATAATGAGTCACGATAAGATTTGAACAGTCGTCGCAAATCCATAGAGCACACAAAATATTCGCACATCAAATGAAATAAAAATAAATATCAAAATACTTGAATAAATTAGTTTTATCCAAGTAAAACAAATACTTTGAAAAAAAAAACAAAATCATTCAATTACATGAACAACAAAAGTGATGATTATCTGTTAGTTAATGTGTTAATAAATTTGACTTTTAACGTTTAAAATGCTGATTAAACAAAAAATAATAATTTGAAATTATCTGTAACCATAGGTACTAGATGTTTGAAGCATGTAACATAAACGAAATTACTAAAAATATCAGCCGCTCCTGACGAGAAACGGGTAATCATTTTGAATGAATTTACCACTTTATGTGATGTCATTTGAAATTATCTCAACAATAGGTAATTAAATTTTACCTAGTGAAACGCGAATATTAAAATCTTTATGTCAAAACAAACAGACGTCATCACTTAATTTTTCACTTAGCAGCCACTTTGGAATTACGAGTACTGCCGGACACACAACTGGAAAATTTTCAAGGGTTTTGCTTTTCTTATTATGATGTCTTCATTCAATATCGTCTCAAAATACATTTACAAAACACATAATAAGAAAGCAAGTGGGCGGATAAAGGGCGATCTGCTCCACCAAAACGCGGGCATGCTCGCAGCCTCGTGTCTGGGGCTGCTCGGTCGCGGCGGCGCTCGCGCAGCCGGAGCGACCGAGACAAGCGTGAGCTGACAGGGGCGAGTACCATGAGCACTTCGGAGACGGAGCTGATAGAGAGCACATACATGGTGACGCCCACCTCCACTGGCGGACCTGCAATCAAGCCCAATCGTGAGTCGCGCGCGCGCCTCGCGCCGTGAAAACCAAACCAGAGGGCGGTGACGTGCCCCATCGCCGGCGGGCGAGTAGAGCGGAGGGTCGCGGGAGGCGCGGTGCTTCGGACGGTCAGACGGCGTCGGCGCTGCCGACAGCGCTGCCAGCTGCGCCGGGAAACATAACAGCGCGCCTAACGATCGAACCGTGGACACGGGTGCTACGATGAACGGTTTAATGCTGGTGATACTAAGGGACAAAATCTTGCTATGTATGCGCTGTGTCTGTAATATTGCTTTGAAATGTACCATTTTCACTTCAGACAGAGAGCTGATGGAGAGCACGTACATGGTAACCCCCACTTCCACGGGTGGTCCTGAAAACGACGCAACATACAACATGACATGTCTAGGAGTTGATCTGAAGAAACTTTAATGATCTACTGGAATTAATTCTCTAGAATATTTTAAAGTTTTTGTTTTGTTGAGTATGAGGTTACAAAGTCTACTTTATATGCATTGTTAGATGTCAGACAAAGCGTTTATCGACGTGTTTTTGCAACATAAGCAGGTCATTCCTCCGCGCCAGGCAATCAATGCTCTCCGCAGCGAGGACGCACTTTACGACTGCAAAGATATTTAATGTCTGCCCACACTGCACCAGAACGGCGCTTACCTAAAGCTACTCATGCTGTATAGTTTGAACTTTGTATCGATCACTACGTTTCAGGATTTGCAGAATTTTATTGTTCTCTGGGAGTGCACTCGTAAGTCCAATCTTCTGATTGGGTTGGTTTAGTACTATGAATATTATGCTAAATTGTGTTTGTTGAAGTCGAACGTTCGTTGTTATTGAACTACCTTGTTACTTTAGATGGTTGTAACAAAATAATAATTATTCAAAAATACTATCTATGTCGATGAATAAATACATTTTTAGTTTCAGACTAAGTTTAATGACATTCAACAAACAAAAATTATAGGGAAGTACTTTAAACATAAACTATATAATATGCAACTTAATGTACCTACATGCAATTGCATCATTATCAATTAATTTATACGTAAAAAAATCAATGGAATCAGTATTGATTTTTTATACAACAAAAAAAGGAAATAATAGATGATGTTGTTAAAAATTGCGTAGTTATAATAATAGGAGCTTAATATTTATCCTGGTGGGTGTAAAAAAACGGTACAATTTCCAGAGAAAGGTCAGACGAGCCAACGTTATTTCATTTTGGGCTTACATACCCGTAAAATATTCACCGCTCATTTTATTTTCATTTGGGTACGAACAAAAAAGGTTACTTTATAACGAGCTTCATAATAATAACAGAATACCCATAGTACTAAATGACAGATTGGTCGAAAATTATGAAAAGGTGATATTTTACGCTTTCTTTTACGGTTTTGCTTTGGATACAATATAATAAATAGGTGTAGTATGTATCTATTAAGATGCAGGAACTTTGCATAGAGATAACTTTTACTTATTTGAATGGTATTTGTTATATTTTATCCGAGTTCATTCATTTTCATCCGTCGATCACGACAAATAAATGATCAAATCAGATGTATACTTTTATAGCTATTACTGTAGTTATAGATTTATTTATCGTAATTATAAAAAATCATCATAAGCGACCGGGAGACCGTTAGGTTGGTTTTCTGTTAGATTCTGCTACGGTTTTGTTAATAAAAAATCACATGCAATTATTTAAAAATCTTACCTATCGAATTTTTTGATTTAATAGAATTAATTTATGTGCAGTAAAGTGAAGTTTTCTGAATGATCAGTTTATTTCGAAAATGAGGAAACAGAAATTAAGTTGTTGTTGTAATGGCGATAGTAATCCCCTATGAGAATTCTGCTACGTAACTGTACGATTGAGCTTGACGGAAATGATTTTCTTATTAGATTATCCCATGTAGTTCGTAACTTATGGACTTATAACTAATGTCATAATATTAAATAATACTAACCTCCATAGTTGGGCCTTACTCTTTTATCGTAACTTATACTAAACGAGTCCAAAATGGCTGATATATTGACGTCGCCGAACATGCCACCCCCACCGGCACCCCTGGAAACAGAAAATACAAATATTTACATAAATTGCCAAAATATAGTATTATTTTAATAAAAGAAACAGATAAGCCACTTCTTATTAGACCAGTGGGTAAAACTAAAGATGTCTAAAATGATAAAAGAATAATGTATTTAATAATATTATAATGACGTAATGCACCTATTATAGATTTATTAAGAATACTGGAAAAAGAAAATTTGATTTTCTCCAAAAATAGATAGGTACCTTGGTAATTATCTATTTCCAGTAGAAAACACCGACATAAAATTTTAAATTTAGAATGAATGTCGCTTTTAACAAAGTCTTGATAAAACTTTAAAATCGTTTCTGTAAATAAGTACCTCATTTGTAGCTAGAAAACACTCGTTCAATAAATTGATAAATAGGTAAATAATATTATTCGCTTAGTAATAGTTGGAATAGCGGAAAGTTTACCCTGTTATGTCACATCAATTAAAAACTATAAAATAGTGTGGCTTAAATCGATTCCTTAGATAAAAAATCTGTTAAGTATAAGATGTCGTTAATGTTATTAAATAGTTACTACACCAATTTCAAAACTAATTTAGTCTAAGAGATAATAAGATGAAAGACAGTAAGGCAACTATCAATATTAAAACTGTGATAATCAACTTATACTGTCACTCAAATTTCCTTGCTATTCCATTTCATTTCTACAATGAAACAACAGTGCAATAAATATTGGTTCATGCAGATACGATTCCGTCGAATTGATCAAGGAATTTTATTAATTTTATCTACAGAAATGCAACTGCAGACTTCTGAATAAAGGTTTAAATAAATTCAGATGAAGCGTTCAAATTAATCGAGAGATTTGCTTATTGGGAAAATTGAATCGAATTCGGAAAAATCGAGACGTGCTGGCGGCAGCTCTCGACAGAGCATTCATTAGCTCAACTCACAGATGTTTACTATTTTGGACAATTTCATCTATGTGATTGATAGCAGGCATTCTGCGCGGACAGAAAATAAATATATTGAAGTTTTGCTTACGTATTCTTTTAATTATTGATAATTCCAATAATTGATTTTTATAGTAGCCAGATATTTCTACTCATTGAGAACACATTTGTGAGTTGTCAAGTCACTGGAGAATGGCGTACCTATGCTGAGTTAAAAAGCAGTTATGACGCAAAATTTTTCAATGAAAACAATACATACAAAGCTTTAATTTTGACATTTTAATACATATTCAATCTAGTTCACTGTTAATGAGGTGTAAATAGAATTTCCTGGAGCTCTTTGGCCAAGAAAAATGATTTTTTGCGCGCCTTTTATCTCAACGGAATTTCGACATAATTGCTTGAAGCCAAAGTCGTTTAAGTTTAACAATTACTATATAAATAACTTAAAAAAACATTTAGGTACCGGGAAGCACAGTTACTTGGTTTGGCTTTCCAATCGTTTAATTAAGTAATCAAGCGATTGAAAAGGCATCTAGAAACAACAGTGTTCATTTCGGTGTGATATAGTCATTGCAAGTATCTACTTTTCTTTCAGTCACCATAATTGGCATAGCTCATAGGATAAGTAGGTACGCTATTAATAAGGAATTTGTAGGTGAGTGTAAGTGCACATAGGTACTACAAAGTTTATAATTGAGAATCTTTACTACAACTTTTGGACCGTGGGAGAGCCACGCTACGACATGAATGGGCCGGCTCGACCGGAGTGATACAACAGCCTCACAGAAGTTCGGCTTTAAGCAGCGCCTATGAGTGAGTGAGGGCACTGGTGGCCCAATTGGGGGAAAAAAGGTTAAAGGTTGGCAGCGCACTTCTGACTCTACTGGTGTAGCGGGTGTCTATCGCTTATCTCGCTTTCCATCAGGTGATCCGTCTGCCACCTATCACATAAAAAAAATATCCTTTACTACGACTCTAAGACCAAACTGCAGGAACGTCGCCTATGCTGCTATGAACAATTGACATGTTATATGAAAACTGAATTCCTAAGTAGATAACAAATGTCTGCCCATGACACCACCACAATATTTTTTGTGTAGGCATTTGAAATGCTACCTTCGGTTGTTCGAATTATTTGCTTGGACCATCATTGATATTAATGATTGCCTTCGTTTTCCCCGATGACCCATATCAGCTTTATGGCTCCAACCATAAATATTGATTGCAATTGCCTCGAAATGAAATGTGGAGCACAGCTGTAGGTTTTTGTATTTTAGCTGTAGGGTTTTGTAGGTATTGGGACAGATTAATACTGCATTGCAAAAAGATGAAATTATCTACTCTTTGTCAAGTAGAATAACAAAGAAATAACTGTCTTTAAATACCTTGAATTATAGTAGGTTTGCGTAGTCACGTTGGAGTCTTAAAAGCAGCTGCTACAAGTGCCGAGTTTCAAGATTTTTGATATGTTAGCAGTTTTTATATGTTATACGTGGCAGACAAGTAGACGGATCTCCAAAACCAGTAGAGTCACAAGCACGTTGCCAACCTTTAACCTCCCTTCCCCCCATTGATCCTCCGGTATGGCCCGGAGGCTGAGTTGCAGTGAGGGCACTCACGAAACACAGACAGGCGCTGTTTCACGCCGTTCTTCTGTGAGGCCAAGGTATCATTCCGGTAAAACCGGTCCATCCATGCCGAAGCGTGGCTCTCCCACGCACGGTAAGTGGCCTAAACGTATCAAAGCGAAAATGTAAGTGATGAGTCACTAACGTGAAAATAATGATTTTTCCAACCTCTTAACAGTTAAATGATTAAAGTGGTTCTGTAACGACCACATATTTTTGTTTAAGCCTAAAGTGTGTAATGTACGCTATCTCATTGTAGTGTATTACTATGTGCTTAGAAGTTGCTTGGAAAATCGATTAAAACCAATGAAGTAAGTGTTTTGACCAATCATAAATTTAAAAAGAAACATACAGACGAATTGAGAACCTCCTTCGTTTTGTGAACATGTTTAAAAATGGAAAGCCTTCCTAATCCTGCAATGTTTACATCCGAAATCAATCAGCTGTGTCTGTTTGTTTACATGAAGCTGCATTGTAAACAGACGAGAGAGACGAGTATAGACATGCTTTCTCAATTGGATGCACCGCCCCTTCACTCGGACCTCCTCTATTGGCCACGGGCATGCGTAGTGTTTACTGCACTAACATAAATACAATGTAATAAATAAACTACGATATATAGACGTCTATAAGGAGTCCTCCCTTCTATTGAGACATAAATAGATACGGTTCGAATGGGGGGTAGACGCGAAATTCGCGAAAACCCTGTATATCGTAGGTACTGTAATTATGGTAAACTCATTTGATACTGGCCGCCGATTATGGCTGATTTTATAATGGGAATCTGTCATGCATTGAAAAATAAACAGACACGCTCTCGGGAGCGCATTCCGAGCTGAGTGAATATATCGCGAGGAGCTAGAGTAAGGAGACCTCACGTTATAGTAGGGCTTGGGAGGAAGTGTCCTCCCAAATTGTGTTAGTGACAATATTAACCTATTATTTTCAGAAAAGCAATAAAGGATACTTTAAAACAATACCGCCTCCACCTCATTATAACAGTACCCATACATGGGTACTGTTATAATGAGGTTCAATGCAGTTCAATTTATTAAATTTTGGTTGTATCAATAGGATTATTTTATATCATGAAATGTCGCAAAATAGCCATGGACTAGTAGTGTTAATATATAGTTTATCAGGTAGCTCACCGGATAAGAACACGTCATATTTGTATGGAAAATGCGTTCTTATCGGAAAGTAGTATTTTGAATCCGGGTAAAATCGAAATATACAGTTTTAATTCTTTTTTAATTTATGAGTGTTGCCAAGGTTAGACGGTAGTCGCATTAAATCACCAATTACAAAAAAATATAAAAAATGTTTATTGCAGCAACCTAGGCTAAATACAATATTTTGTGTTTGATGCTCCCTTTTTAGGTCATTTGCCTGTGTTAGGCAACATCGCGATTTCATAGCATAATGACAGTAGACTAAAATCACTTTTTACACACAATTTATTTGTGTAGGTATGTGTTTGTGTGTGTTGTGTGTGTCTAGACGACCCTCCCTATCCTATCCATGGTCTAAGCGTACCCCGAGCTCCAAAGCGACAACTTTGGACGGAATAACACGCTACAATGAATGTAAAAGAGCATGTTAGTTAGTATGGAAATACAACGACTAAATAGAGCTGTAAACAATACAGCATGATCAAAGGCAAACAAATATATTTGGTTGTGTAACTTATGTACTCGTGTCACCATGGCAACCCCTAATTTGTGAAATGAATCCGTGTGTAAACATAAAACGCGTACCGTAATGAACGTGGTTCTTTTGTGGAATACCAATGAAATGTGATAATGATCCTGTATGAAAATAAACTTTTTAATGATAAACCGCGTAACAACTGCGGCTGGAAATATAATATTCCATGAGGTTTATTGTTTATGTACCTATATTATCTACATCTGGACTGTGTGTCGAAACTGCTCTTTTCGGAAAATAAATAGGTATATTTATTTATTAAGCTGCATCATGTTGCTACACGCAAGCGACTGGCATTCCATCCTCATCATCTGTATGGTTAGCGATCCAGCACTGTGCGTTTTTCGCGGCATTTTCTTGCACAAACCTCAGTTTTGTGGAATGATTTAGCCGCGGCAATATCTCTTACAACTAATAAGAGACCTTCAAGAGAAGAGCGTATATAACTTCCACCCAATATTTACTAAAACAAACTAGACTAGGCACGTTTATAAGTCATTACACCACAATTTTTTTTCCATTTTCCCATTTATACCGAAGCGTAGCTCTCCCACAGTTTTTCCAAAACAATAACAAAACAGTAAAAACATAAACAATATAACAGGAGGCTGGTCCTGCCGTTGATTCTCAACAATGAACTAAGCAACAATCTATATTGTAACGGTTCATGAACAAGAAAATCAGTTTCTTTGTAATACTCGTTCCCATAATATCTTAGGACTCTACAAATATTGTATACCTCTTATAAGTTATAATAAAAACCTGCTGGTAATGTTTCTTTACCAATAAAATACATACGACCAGCGGCAATGGGCTCTTAGAAGGGCGCAGTCCTTTTTCTGCTTTTCTCCATTACACTTTATAAAGAGATTTTCGCTTCCAAACTCCTAAGAGAACTTAGCAATTTTTTTAAAATGTATTCACTGCAATTAATTCAAGATATGAACCTAAAACATATATTTAAGTGTCTATTATAAAAATATTTTTTAGACGATTGACGCCATAAGAGGCAAATGTGAAACATAAAGTGCGACTCTGAGTGCAACTTTTCTGTAGAGAAGGTTCAAAAGTCGTGTTCACGATCTTCCCAATAAGACGAATAAGCCTCGAATTTTGTTATCAGGCAAAAAGTATTCGCTGCAAATGTTTATATATATAGAGTAAAATGTTATGTTTGCAATGTTATGTAATGTTGTTTTATGTTCAATGTTAGTCACGAATCTATACTAACTACATAGTTTTCCTAAAACAGTATGTAAATTCATACATACATACATTCGGATAAAATAGATTTTTCGCTATCTTTAAAAAAGAATACACCGATTCAAAGAGCCGCATTTAACTGCAAATTATATAAAAGGCAAATACGTCAGGTTATAACGGTCAATCGAGCAAACAAACTGAATGTAATTATATTAGCAGCAGCTCGATAAAGCGGAATATTTTTTTCCACAGGTGTAAAAAGGGAAACTGGAAAACTTTGCGCGTAGCAAAGCGACCGGATGAATAAAACGTTGCGCTGCCGGCAAACTCTTTATGCTCTTTTCCTGACGGACTGTTATTTTTTCTAGGGAATTATATCGGGAATACTGGAAATAGTTCTCAATTGAATGCCTTTGAAAACAGGCTACTTTTATTACTTGAATGTGAAAGTAATATTCAATTCTAAGTCTATATTAAAACGCTCTACGGTATTTTTACTTTGAAACGACTATTTATGGTTCCGTTCTCCACAAAGTGTTCTTATAGTATCGCTTTGACCGTCAATGATTCTATCGACAGTATTGCAAAAAAAGCTCTTACATGTATTTTGGTATAAATTATTAAAACAGTATAAATTAAGAATAGACGGCCGATGGTGCGGAAAGGTGTTCGATTCCGCCTATAGTAAGTCGCAACCATAGCAGGCCTTCCAGAAGGTGGGTCGAAGATTTGGTGAAGGTCGCGAGAATTCCTAAGATGCGGGCGGCACAGCATCGATTTGTTTAAAGAACATTTGAGTCCTATCTCCTATAGTCGACGGCTATAAGTTGAAATGATGATAAAATACATGTGTCTTAGTCAAAAGGACGGTTCATAGTCCAAAAATAGTAAGTCCACTGTGTACGTAAAAGTATATCTGCAAATTTTTACTTTCTAGTTTCAAATAACAATGTTATTCTTTATTTATCGCCGGATGGTGAGCAAAGTTGGACGTTACATTGAAACCGATATGTGTAGTTGTAAACTTTTGCGCACAGGGGCTGTCGGGAGTTTTATCGAGGAAACACAGCGGAAACATCTACTCGTCTGTATTTTTCACTTATTTAGTTGCGTGAATTTGTATGGAGCTTGTTAGCTAGGATCGGCAACAGAATATAAAAACGCCTAGAGTAACTAACGCTGCGTAGAGTTAGACTACCTACGTCAAAAATTTCGGAGTTCATTTCATTTCACTATAACAACCAAAACTTTGGGAATGTCATTTTATTTAAAATGACTGTTGCCTGTTGCCTGTGGATTGGTAAGAGGTGGATGAGAATAGAGCGGAGTCGGGAATTCTCGTGTCGGAGTCCAAGATGCACTTTGGGTCGCTAAGCCAACGTAGTAGTAGTAAATTTTCGGAAATAACTTTAACGTAAAACGGAATAAACTGTCGCTGTCACTGAATTGTTATTCGATATTGAGTTAGTATAGAAGCCAAACTAGGGGTCAGGGCAGTTTATTTATAGCAACCTAGTTAGTCTTCAAACCAAAGTCAAACTTCGTTTTGCAGTGTTTAGTCTTGTTATAGACTAACTGAAGTCCTACTACGAGTAAACCAACGGCTACCGTTCTCTCGACGGGGGAGATTATGGGTTTTTTATTAGTAGTTGTTACATTATGTAGGCTATCGATCGGGTGCAAAAATAGTCTCTTACCCTAGTCTACCTTACAACTGCGATATTTATGAGTTACTACAATACTACAAAAAGCACTTTACTACACGCAAAGGTCTGCTGTCACTCAAGGCGTGTACAGTAACAGTCAACTCAGTAAGAAACGCACAAGAATTTCTTTTTCTAAATACTTTATGAAATGAACAACAATTTCACAGATTGCTCTTTGGGTCTCCGTATATGCTTTATTTATTTGTAGCAAAACGAGGGAAAACACAATAGGCTTATTAACTTAATATGGCCTTTGTTAATGGGAACATAAATTTTCTGATTCACTTTAAAATTCATTCAATTATTTTAATATTTATGTACCTCCTATCTGTACATCCTCTACCTATACATATAATTCTTCTGTAAAAGCAGATTAGTCACTGGATTTTGGTAAGACTTAAAACACAAAACGCATTTGCGATGCATATTAATACCCAACTACGTCTATTAGTAGGTACAATTTAGTATAATTCAATACATTATCGCTGTCTGACAATTTGTTCGCGCTAATCTCGGAAAATGCTTAACAGATACGAGTAAAACATTTTGTTGTATAGCTACTAAATTATGGTGCTATGAAACAGGTTCAACTCCTAATATAGATACCCACAACATAATATGGCGGTACAGAAAAGAACAATTTGATACCTACACCAAGTACGAGCAACTAGAACTTATTAACACAAACGCGTGGAGTTTGGCTTATTTAATAAACGAACAATGGGTATTGTGATGCTCGAGCAGGAAGTTTTAATAGGACTGCATGGCTAGATTAATTCCGTGAAAGCCCTAAAACGGCTAACTAACTCATTCATGCGGGCCCACTGACAAGATGTCCTTTGTTTGGAGGGCGTTCCGCGATTGCCGCATTGCTCAATTCAAACAGAGGCCAACCGAACTGGGCCAAATTCAGTTGCGAATAGTTGCTACCTATTAAATTATTATAAGCCGTTGGATGGAACTGAGAGGAATTAGTTCAAATCTAGTTAGACAAAGTTGAGTTGAACAGTTTATATACCGACCGGTGATCCGGCTTTTCACGGTTTTCAAATTGTTGCAACATTTTCGCGCTACATTACGCGATTTTCCATGAAATTTGGAATTTATATTAATTTGTTTTTTTTAGTAGTAGAACTGTTACTTCTAAGCTAGTAGTAAGTACTCACTGTGGCAACGTGGTATCGAAGCTAGATATTTTCTATAAAACTTGGAGGTCGGGGTTCAAATTTCAAAACGGAGATATACAATTTCGTATATTAAGTGTTCCCAGTTTGGTAATGACATAATTGACTTCGATTGGTACATTCTAAAGAAAGGTGGTTTGGGGAGGAAATTCTCAAAGACATTCACAAGCATAAAACACTATAATAAACGAAACAATAAAACAAAATAGTAAAAGACTATTAAACGATACACAAGGTGACTGGTTCAGTCGTCGATCATCAACATACTAGAGGTAGGCATGAAGCTTAGGCTTTTGGTTGAAACGCGCCCAACCGAATAAGAATAACAATTTGCTTCTTGTTACTTTTAGCAAATGAGTTGTTGATGATTATGTTATTTTAAAAATGGATAAGGGACATTATTTGTTCAATATTTCCATTTATTAAAGAGAAAACTCTAATTTATAAAGGATAGTTGCGAGTACTCAAATAATCAACATCTACAACTCCGTTACGATTCTGGGAAACAAAAAGTAATTAAATGGTAGGGCTGTACTCATTATTAAGAATAATTGTTTAATCACCATTAAAATAGTAAATATTTTAATAATTTATTTTTCTATTTCTGAGGATTTCGTAATATTTGAATTGATGGGTTCTGCGTTTGTAAACCTAAAACAAGTAAAATCTATTTTTGAGATAAAATTTTGTGTTAAATTGTGAAAATTGAATAAAAGATATAATAAATTATATAAAGTAAATTATCAGCCTGTAAAGGTAGGCACTGTCTCACTGCAGAGCAAAGAAAAATAAATTCATCGTTACTCATAGCGTGGGATTAGGCTTAACCACCACGCTTGCCTAATGCGGGTTGGTGTTTATTATTAAAAGTTTAAAAAATTTGAAACATACTTTTTGCTCGACTCTGGAATCGAATCAGACGAAATCAATAGGGCGTTTCGTTAAAACTCATACACTCGTACAATTTTATCCGTAGACTTTTGGTCCATGCCTTTGTTACATTTTATTTTATTACTTTTGTGTCAGTTATTTTTTAATATTGAACATGAAACTAAACTGTTTTCTGTGATAAAGTGGCAGGTTTTAAAATAGCACAATCGACACTTATTCTTTCACGTCTCTACTAAATGGTATCCAGTTAAGCAGAGAGCGCTCGAGCGTCATAAATCGTTGAGAGTTTTTAAAAACTCGATAACGCTTCAAATGTTTTCGACGAAACACTTCTGCCTGAGTGTGCTTCAAGTCTTCAATTAATGCCGTTGATTTTGGTTGCGAAGGGAATTTCCAAACCGATCCTTTATGGAGTTTGCCTATTTATAATTTTCCTCAATGTAACGAGTCTGATACTTTTGAATACAACTTAGTGGTTTCAATAAGTAAGTCAGTGGCTTCGATTATTTTCTCAAGATTCAATTTTTTTTTTGCAATAATTATAGAATTCATACTATACTACATACAGCAACTGGGTTTTATTTAATTCGGGTGTTTTTCACTGTAATGTTTTTTTATTTATTTATTACTTCGTTTGTTATTATTACTATAATTAGTAGCCCATGATTTCCAAGTGAGTATACATATGTGCAGACAGGCTTTGGCGGTAGGCATCAAGTTATTACAGTATGTCACATTTTCGCGATGGATATAAATACCCAAATGTGGTATTAATAAATTTTAAGGAACGTGACGTGTCTTACCATGAAAAATTTAATCATAAATGTTTTTTGTTAATTTAAAGTGTATTTGTGTATGTGTTGTGTGTGTATGTGTAATTGTGTAAGTTTGTGTGTGTGAGTATGTACGCCTGTTTGAGTGAGGGTGCTTTTGTGCGTGCGTATTTTATAGCGCGCGTGTGTGAGTGTAATTGTGGACATTAGTCTAAAAAGTGTAGATGCGCAATGTACATATTTTATCAATACCTACCTACCTCTTTATAATGAAGAATACCACCAAAATTATTTCCACAAAGTCTTAGCAATCGTGGTTGGAAAAGCGATCATTATTATTTTCAAGAGTGTTTAACGTCGATGACTCTCGACCGTTTTCGATCTTATCGGCGAGGGTGCTTCACTTGCTAAAATGTTTAACTTTTGTATGCCAATATTATACTTATCATTCAATTCCTTGGTTATTCTCTAAATAAAAGTAAGACATTGAAATAAGGAGGTGAAATTTGAATTAATTTTGGAAAATTTAATAGCAAATTCTGTTCCTGATACTTATGCTTTTAAAATTCAAAGTTTTTTAGCTCTTTACGGAACAAATTTAGCAAATTCATAACGAAATAGTAAAAAGTTACCTACATAATTATACACATTCCATACCGACTATTCACTTTATAAAAAAACAGTTGTATAGTTTATCCTACTTTAGAATTAAGTACAAGATTAAAGCGGTTTCATGTTGATTTCAGCATATTTTGCTATTTTAGCTGCGATAGTGTTTCCCGTTCCCTGGGGTTTCGTTGCAAGTAAGTTTGTGGAGCGCAGCAAAAGTACAATCGAGAACTTTCCTTACATGCTCACCTACAACTTGGTGCATTGAAGGAACAAAATGGTACACGTAAAACGATTGATTCGTATAGGTAAGAATTCAAACGATGACAATCGTTTTTGCGGAGTGTCTCTCATCCCTTGGAGGATGGGACGTGCCCTGGTGTGGGACGCTACATGTGTATACCCTGGCACCTTCCCATCTTCCCGGGACTATGAGGAATGCCGGAGCCGCGGCCGAAGCTGCAGAGAAACTGAAAGCTGCGAAGTATAGGCACCTATCCGGTACCTACCACTTCGTAGCTTTCGGTGTCGAAACACTGGGCCCGTGGGGTCCCGATGCTCTCTCTTTCTTCCGAGACTTAACTAAGCGCTTAGTTGAAGTCACGGGAGACCCAAAAGCCGGCAGCTACTTCGCCCAGCGAATTTCCATCGCTATCCAACGAGGTAATGCTGCCAGCATTTTGGGAACATTGCCACAGGGGCCTACTCTTTTTTAACATTTTTCTTTTTTTTTTTTTGGTAGGTAGTTTATTTTAGCTTTAGATTATAGATACTGTTTTTGTGCTTCCTTACTTTGTCCAATAAAACATATTTTAAATATACCTACTTTTAGAAATTGATTAATTTTATTTTGAATTTTTGCAAATTAAATATTAATTAATAAAGTGTTTCGTTACTGTCTATGTGTATACGCTAAAGCTCTGCGATAGAAAGAAAAGAGATATTTACTATGTATAAAGTAATAGTGATAGTATGCAATCTTAGAGATTGCGTACCATAAAAGAAAACATTATTTGTAAGATTAAAAGAAAGTTGAGAAATTAAAAAAACATCCTTAACTAAGCGAATACCAGTTGCTGTGTAACAATCCACGTTTAATGTATTTTAATGGAATTATCTGACTACTGTTATAGTATCTATCTGTATCTGTTTTTACACCACTCTAATCGCATTGGGTTATGCAATGAAGAATGAAAATATCTAAATAATAACTTAGTCAGGTAATAAACCATACAATTTAAGATTAAGTACGCAAAATTATAAGTTAATTTGAATATTCATAGCAATGGTTTTAAAACTATATTATTATTATGAACCAGTATATTTTACGTCCCAATAGAATTCATCGCCCTTCTCCTTGTGGATATCAAGGCCACTGTGGGAATTCAATCCAAACCATAGTCCCTGGGGTGTCGCATCTCAGCTCAATCACGACCGGAACTCCCACAGCCGCAATCGAAATTCACTTTCGCCTAGCAACACGTTTTTGTAGTTTGAACCAGATAGATGCATTCTGTGTTTAAAGATTTTCTTTGCCTCATCATTGTTGATCGGATTCAGGTGTGTAATTATTGACGAAATCTTAATTGACCTTGATAAGATCTTGTTTTCTTTTTTAATTTATAATAAAATAAAATTTATTTTACACCTTTTTTTCCGAAAGTTCGAGTAATGTTAGCGTGGACCCTATATTGTATCAACTAATCCGATCATTGCTCATCATCTTAATATGACATACCAGTTGGATTCAACGCTGTCAGGGTATTTTAGAATCATGATCCAGATGATTCTGGTTATAAAACGACTGCCGTTTGATCTTTGCAGGAAACAGAGAAACAAACTGGACGATAGTGATCAGTTCAAATTCTTATCTATCTAATATTAAGTGTACGTATCCAGCATTTTAAACCAAACACTTAGATTTTCTTACAATGTTTCCCCTCACCGCTGAACTAATATGCACAGATTTTATTCCAAAAATCCAAAGGTGCAAGCTCGGATTTGAGACTACAATCTTCCGTGTGGAAGATGCACGTTTTTATCTACAGAGTTACAATCGCCCGAGAATTTCTTTGCCTAAACACACGAAAATCTTTTCGAGGAAAAGACAATGAAAAATGGTGTACATAAATCTCTTTATGGCTGACTTGTCGACAAAAAGAAAGCTTGGTTCTATTTCACCCGAGTGCGTATGATGGTCTAAGGCGATGTGACAAGTAGTAGTCACTTTAGGTTTTACTGCTATCATATTGTAATCTCCAAATAGACAATCCCATCCTGAAAACATTTGAAAAAGCTAAACAAGTAAATTTCGAAAATGCCTAATACATAACGCTCTTTTACCAATGGAGCCTACATGATCTAGGCGTATTCACGCAGTAACTAATTTGACCAAAGCGTTTAGTAAAATATTTTTTATAGTTTATAGTATACAACACAAATACGTTACGTTACTAAAGAGGATTGAACCGAAAAAACTAAATACTTACGCTATATAACCTACACACATGGTCTTCTATTAGTGCAATTTGGACTAATTTTCGTCGTATTTTGCCCTACTACCGGAGAACTTATTTAGAAGAGATCGCTATAAGCGACGAGACTGCCCTGAAATTTTGTCAAAGCTTGTTCATTAAAGAGTTGTAATTTATTCATTGTTTTATATTTAATCAATTTTAGACGTTGTGTGAACAACTTTTAGACTTAACATACAAGTATGATACTCAATAATGTATCCGACCAACTGAAAAAGCCGCCTTCCCACCGTACCCGTATGAATAATAGAATAATATATGTATGTTACTGCTCCCAGTCCAATCCGAAACCTTGCTACACCGAATGCGGCATACATAGTGTTTAAAGATAAATAACCACGTCAAATAACGATTTTTTTTGCATAAAAAATAGTTGAAATAATTATTGAGCACTACGTATTCTTTGGGCATTCCCTGTCCTCGACTGAATTCGCTTTCCATTTATCTTTTATTAAAAGACTTGTAACAAAATTATACTATTTTCTTTGCCAATAGATGGCACTGGATGTAGCATTGCGCCAGTGTTTCGGTTAGTATCTTTTCGGGTTACATACTGTCAGTGAACATTTACATAAAGTCTGCCAAACTACGCACGCAGTTTTTCGGCAGCATTTATCGTATAGGACGTAGGTGGTAACATTACAAATGTTTGGTTTTAGGAGTTACAAGTCGTTCACATAACTGAGCCAATACGTAACCGCCGACATTTTATGTAAAAGTTTTTGTCCTATAAAAATATTTAAGCTCTTTGCTAGGAGCGTTTTGAACGAACGTCATAACGCCTCGTCGAAAAACGGGTCAGCCTTATTTTCAAGGACGCTCGGATTGTGCGTAAGTAGGTTCACTGGAGTGCGAATAAATATTGCAAAAGAGAACAAAGTAAGGCTTCTCCTTCATTATCATATCTCATTATCAGTTATCAAGCAAAACACGAAACCTGGAATGTTTGAAGCATTTGACGCCTTTTTCAGCTGGCTAAAAATAGATTCGGAGCAGGGAGGACGCTAACGCGCAGGGTCGTTCCCGGGAGAGCGCCGCTTTGTAAATTCCAACCTTATAGTCCCACGATAAGGCTTCGTATCCCCTAAACCACCCTTGCAATTTTCTTTGCTCTTTCCACATTGGGACTGCCGCACCGGAGAGTATAAGACAGATAGTGCATATTAACATTTAAGTTTGGTCAGATATTGATGACTTGAATGTACATGCGTTTAATGTGACCTGATTATTTTGTAACCGAAAAAATCAGTTCAAGTATCGTAACGGCGGTGGACAGAAAGAGGCCCCATGCTCTTCAAGACGAAAAATTTGGAAATAATTTAGAGATATTATTCGTTGATGAAATCTTATAAAGAAGAGAATATAATCATCAAATACAGTACTGGAATTCACTGACTTTAAGTTGTTAAAGATCATAAAAAAACACATACCATGTCGTAATACAGCTGGATTAAGGATTAAGTAACTTGATTCGTAGCAAATATGCTTTACTTTTCTTCGTGATCTTATCGATACGGCATCAAGTTGCCATTCATAGTAATTGCCGAAAAAATAACGATAAGGTAAAAGTCCGGCCAAGTGCGTGTCAAGCGTAGTGTAAGGTTCCGTAGTTGCCCATGATGGATGTCTTGTAAGGATTTTTGTTTACTGTGGTTACGAAATTGTAAAAAGGCGTGTGTTGCCCACTGCTACAATACTTAACAATAGCAAGTAACCAAAACTATATAGCGGAACCTTTACTTTATTTACAAATCAAGTGACGGCATAGGACATCAAGTACCTCCAAACCAAATTATATTTAGCATTTGATTAGAAAATTTTAACATAGATAATCGTTTACCAACAAAAACGACAAATACAAACTAAGAGTGACTGCCGCACTCAGAGTCGATAATTAACTAAGTTGGTTACTAAAGAAAATATATTGACACTTATTCCAATACGCATAAAGACTACCGATACTTAATTAATTGAACAAAATTTAACAGACCAATAAAGAGTTATCCGGCAAATTAAAGTTGTCTTACATCTTACTATAATTGTATAACATAGAGTGACAGTCACTATAAATTGGATTACATTTTATCGGTCTGTTAACTGTTATCAGACGATTGAAAAATCAGCCCTTATTGTATTTTTTTTATTATAATCATAAATTGTGAGGAGTATTTTACTAAATCCAGTCGGTCATCTAAAGCAATGCGGAAATATTATTCAACATTCAAACATCTCAGTAAGCTCAGCGGAACAGAGCCGTTTCTGTCTAGGAAGTTCCTAATTATCTCCACGGACATTGAAACCTAACCACGATGAACGAGATCCAATACAACCACAATTCCGAGATTTTGCTCGTATTCATAGAATTTCGAATGCAATTGCGGCGAGGAACTCCTACATAGTTTGAGCGCTTTGTGCGGCATGCAAAACTGACGAGTAATGAATTTTCAATATTATAATTGGTTTGACGTCAAAAGCAAATGTTAGAGACAAATCGAGGATGTCTAAATAATGAAGTAACGTAAACTAAGTATCAACATACTAACATAATATCAACGATGCATCGAAAGAACTTTATTAGCGTAGGCTTGTGTATATCACTAACGAATAAGTAGTAAGTACTTAAGTATTTTAACTGGTACCAAACGGTGTCCCGCGGTGTCCCGGTTGCGTCCAAAGCTCTCTTTGAAACCCGGGTACGGTTAGACCATTTACTAGAATTTGAGAAGTCTGGTAATCACAATTAAGCGACTACCGCTTATCTTGTGCAACCCACAGACTGGGAAAGGGACTAACTACAGGTTTTTTTACGATTTTTTCCCTAATTACCGAGGTAACAGTACAGATACGCGCCGATTTCAAAAATAGAGAGGTGTATGTTCAGATTCGAACCTTCTTTTTCCACTTGGAAGGCACGTTCATTATCAATTGAGTTATCCCCGCTCAATGTATGTAGAAAAAGAGCAAAGGCCTCCCCCAAGTTCCTGCGTAGATCCCTGTCCAACGCCCTCGACTGCCAATCTTGGACATACTTATACAAATCGTCACAGCATCTTTTTCTAGGCCTGCTCCGTCGACGGTGTCCATCGATTGGCCGCCATTGGGTGACGATTTTTGTCCATATATATATTATATATAGCTATAGGATATTTATTAGATGGCTAAAATTATTTATTTAGTTTTAGTTAGAGTTTATCGTAATTAAGTTGTGTTCATCCGCGGTTCAATCACTTTTAGTCGTGTTCACGGAAAGAAGTGGCACTGACTCGCGCGTGCGTAGTGATCATAAATTTTTCCGTTCAAACGTGCGTTAGTAGAAACTCATTAAAATAATGCCATTAATCATATATTAACTTATATATGCCATTAATCAAAATAATGCTATTTCATCTTTTCATAGTAAGTAAGTGTGCGTACTTAATCATTAAGGTTTGTACAAATTTAATTTTATTAATTACTTTTACAAAATCGTTCGTGTATGTATGATCTTTATCAAGACCGTTTCAGCTGTAAATGTTTTTTACAGCTTTAGAAAACAATGAGTGATATTATAATTTATTCGTATTCGTAATTCAAAAACTCGTAGTAGCCACCAAACTAAAATTCATTATGGCACATTTACATTTTGTATTTTTTTTAAGATATATGTCTGGCGTTTTAGGTAACTATAAAATTTTGTTCACCATTAGCAGTCTGTTGTTTTTATTTTTGTTTCTGTGCATTTATCTAAACTGATCAAGTACTGTATTTTTTATTTATAATAAGTCGGTACTTTTATCTTTTCTGTACCTATTTCACAACTCAAGAAACATATCATAACTTTCCAGTTGGAATTTCACCTCTCTCAAAATTAACTGTGAGGTTTCTGACATATTTAAATGCGCAAACTGGCGGTTCTCGGGATTAAATCGTATTGCAGTGACTGGCATAATTCTCACAAATGAGATGTTTGGGAAACATGAGAAGCGATGAATATTCTGTTTGGTTAGTTGTTTAGTAGTTGGTCCTGAATCTGACATGTTTAGCTTTGGCGAGCAACGTTGATTTGTTGTTAATGTAGGTAGGTATGGCTATTTAAATTGACGTGACGAATGAAATGAAAACTTGTGGGAAATCATGATACTCGTATAGCATGTGAGATTTATTTCACTGAGTACCATTAGTATAGGTACAATCAAAAGCCCTTCGGCCAGTTTGGAAACCTATTCGAATAAATAATAATATTTCATAAAACTCTTTTCCAAAAGATATTAAATCTTCTGTTTTGGAAACATGTTACCAATTAAGAAAAATAACTCTTTTCCTGAAACCGTGATATTATCCCCAAATAGTTTTAAATTTATCTTACGTACTCGGAACATGATAGTTAGTTGGAAGAATTGTAAGCAATAGTAATAGATTTTTTTTTCAAGTTAGGTCCATACAGAACACTTATGAATGTCAAAACATAAAATCTACCAATGGTTCTGGTAAATGAAAAGTATTCCAAAAAAACAAAAGTAAAGATTAAAAAAAGTAAATGAAGATAATAGTGGTCATAATGATCAGTCCAAGTACATATTTCCAGCGATTAGTTTTCTTGACAAGTTGTACTTTTAATTTTATAGTTTGCGGATATCATTAAGTAATTAACTACTAAAAAAATCACAATAAAATACGTCTTCTTTTTGTATAACGTAATAAGTTTTAGAAATTGATGGATATCAAACTAACATCTATTAACTTTTACGACCAAGTAAGTTTTCCATTAAGAAATAATAAAAAATAATCGTTGAGTAAGAGCAAACAAAGAAAAAGACAAGAGATTTTCCCACGCGACAATTTCCACAGCACTCTAACAATCGATTCACTACTTCATATAATTTACTGGTCACCGTGTAAAAGAAAGTAAATAGACCAAAGAAAATTCCAAGTAAAACGTTGAATGACTTTGTAGGCACTTCATTCGGTAGAGTGGTAAAACAATTTCAATCCGGCACGACGTAATAATGCCCCGCCTGATTCTAATATGCCCCGTATCATGACGGTTTCTACTTGAAAAATTGGTTTTTATACCTTAGGTTAGAAACTGACAGGTAAGTAGGAGTTTGCGTGATCGCCTGGCCTCGGCAGTCGCGTGATTCCATTGCCTAGATCGTGTATGCAAATTCAAGTTTCTGCGCGATTGTGGGGACTTTTCAGTGGGAGGTAAAAAAATATAATTATTTAAGTGAGAGCGTACTTCGGTGTAATTATGGAGCTTTAACGACACCCATTTAACATGCCTGTGTTGTGATTTTGTGACTTTGTACGGATGCCATCGTTACTTTTTATTCTTCATTAGTTTTAATTTTACATGTTGTTAATGTATGACGTAAAGTTATGTGCCTTTGTAACTTTTTATTGCAGTACTTTTGCATGAAAAAATGTCTATTGCATTTTGTATATTGTACCTACCTTCGTTTCGTAACGCTCTTGTGGGGGCGGGAGGGAGGGGGTTGGCAGTGTTTGCTCTTTCCTATAGGTACGTGGACTCGGCAAAGCAGATAAAGAGCTGTGAGCCATTTTGTATACATATAAACAGCTACGGCCGTCAGTTGAGGCGTTATTTTGAGATTTACGTTCAACAGCGGCCTTTGGTAAAAGATGAATAATAATATTTTGATGGGCTCCTAATGGATTTTCTTAATGTCTTTTTGAATATCATTTACACTTATTGTGGAGAAAGATTTATCAATTATAAGTTTTGTGTAGGTGTTGCTTTTTTATCAATGCACATCTTTTTGTAATTGATCATTTCACTGCTGCCCCATTACAAAAATAGGTTGATTTAATAGGAATGGTTAATGTGTTTCTGAATTGATGGTAATGATAAGAAGTTAATAATCAATGTATGTTACAAATACCTACATATTTTGACATTGTAAATATTCTTTTGAAATGCCATTGACATTGAAAAGACACCAAAATGTCGTTGGTCCAATTAACCACTCTTAAAATTTTTGTTTCAAACCTTCGTTGAAAAAGGTGTTTATTTTTACTTGAGAAATATAATTATAGTTACGTTACAATTATCACGCTACTATAATATGAATAAAATAAAAATAAATAAGTCTTGCCATATGTATCACTAATAGTATGGACTTATCGCATGAAAATACTAGATATTCTTTAATATATGTAAGTGGGATTTTTATTAAAAAAAATACCTTTGAGTGCAATGTGAATGTATTTTGTGCTAAAGTCTTTATTTGTCAAAAAGCTTAGCGTATTTCATATGAAAACAAAAATATTTTCGAGAATAATAGCCGACTTTTAATAAAAACATTTCACTATTTTGAAAAACTCAAATGAAAGCGTAACATATTGCATTTAAAATCACGTACGAATGTTTACTTTTACAATCATATGCATTATTTTTTCCGCTGTGTACGGAAATGTTGTCTTTTAGCTGGATATTCCGTCATGTATTTTAAAAAATTGTAAACCCATATACATTCGTTAAAATGTGAAACATTAAAAATATAATTCAATTTATTAACTTGACCATTGACCCATCGAAAATACGAGTAGTATTTCGCAAACCATTAAAATAATATATTATTTATAGTTCAAGCCTTGACCTACCAATAAACAATATCAAACACAAATCTCATTCTTAGAAAAGGTAATCTAAAAACATTTAAAAAATATAATGCCGTTAATTTAATGGCCCATTCATCGCATTTTCTCCTTACCATAAGCAATACAATCTGTAATAATAATACTTAGCTTTTCAATATGGTATCCGCACGCATTGTGTTGCGAAATGTTAAGATGTTAAAAATTTAATTAGGAGGAAGTTACATACTTAAAAAAGAACTGAATTTTTAATGTATTCGTGCGAGTAATTGAGATTCTAAGGCCTGTCTAATAAAGCTAGGAGGTGAAAGCATAGAATTTATAATGTAATAAGAAGAACAATGTCATTCTACTACTGCAATCTACCAAAAACGGAATGCACATTGCACATGTATGTGTATCCTAATGGTGGATACTAAATATAGTCAACTTTGGGTTTTCTTAAGACAAATAATATTGCTTATCGCATGGAAAGGAAAATCAATATACCATCGTTGGCTTTGTTTTCTTACTTGCTAAACGCAGGTAAACGATATTTTAATTACTTGGCGGTACCGTATTTACCTGTCCAATGCGTAATTACTTGGATTATTTCGTCTTGCTTATTATAATAAAAATGGATTTAAGTAATACAAGGGTTTTCTTTAATATCACAAAATAAGTGGCCGCAAAGGTCGTAGTTATTTTCGAAAATTGTTGATACGGTACAAATAATTTGTCTCTTTTTGACATAGGTGTTTTACTTGAGTTGGAGTCTTCACACACAATTGTTTAAGAGAAGATAATAAAATTATGGATTTGAACAAATTGAAAAAGATTTACACAATACGACTCATGTTTCTGTATTCATGGTTCACTGTTATCGAATCAAATTTTACTTTTCAGACTGTCTATGGATAAAAGCGATCGCCAACCGAATGCAGAGCCAAGCCACTCTATCTTTGATGCAGAGAATGGGAAATGCGAAGTGAAAGGATTGAATAGATTCGTAGAAAAGATATTCTAGTATATTTTAATTCATTCATGTTTGCTCGTATTTTCCTTTGAAATCAACTTAGAAAGATTTCAAAAGTTCAAGAAAGTCGCCTTTGCTGGTTTGGAGTCTTGCAAAAACTGGACAGATACATGAGAAATAAATGACTGGTCATCGCACCCGGGCCGCGGCAGGAGGGATACACCCAAAAAGGTTTGGTTTAATGACGTGAGGTATGTTATGCTTGGCAATAAACTCACCACATTAGATGCGAAGTGGAAAAGACGCAACCGGGACAAAACGCTGAGATAATCATGAGTGTTCTTAAAAGTACTTAATCGATATCGATGTACCTACAACTAATGTCACGTAAAAGATAGAGCATCGATGATATATGGTATTTTTTTTGTAAGTAATCAATATACCTCTTACCAATTAATAAAAATAATTTCATACTTTTCAATAGACTTGCCCGTGAACCTTTGAATGATCATAAAACCAGTATACTCGTACTTTTACCAATTATTGATTGCTATAATATACTTCTCAGCTATAGGTACTATTTATAGACAAGTAAATTCTTTAAATGGCTTGTAGGTAAACCGTAAAAGCAAAACACTTGCGCGATGTAATCGATGCGTAATGCCATCTATTGGTGTTGTATGAGACTAATGTTCCGAAAGGAAGTGAGGCGGGTCACAAGTTAACTTTAGTTATAGATAAAATATTGTTCATTATTTCGAGATTAGTGCAACACCCTGTTGTGTTCAATGTTCATCACAAACGATTATTATTTCCTGCTCAGTTGCGATTTTCTGGGAGCGTGTCCATTAATGAGAAGTGGCTTGCTCAAGTTGTTACTAGGTATCCTAATATGATACGATCTTATACGGTATGGGTTAGCGTGTAACATGAGAATATTTCGATATAATAAGAAATAAGAATACACATAAACAGAATAAAGTTGCCGAAGTTTCTTTTAGACGATCTGGCTAACTCGTAGTTTATTAGTTTCGATGTAGTTCCGACATGGGAGCGGTTACGTTGAAAATGCATTCGATTTTAGAAAGTTCAACTTTTAAAGCGGAAACTCTACAGTGAAATGTTAAAGTGTTTTTCAACGTGCGGCGTATGTACAAACCGCAAACGTTGCTTTTCACGTCCAATCAACGCTAGGCGTTGATATTTTGACGCTCTAACAATTTGTCGGTTAAAACCGGCGTTTGGGCAACCGATGAAAATATTGGCCATCAAACCGAATGTTTACTTTTTTATTACTCAACAGAGAATTGATTGGCTTTCGTCTCACCTGCTGGAGAGTAGCGATAAGGCTGAAGGGAAACCTCACTCCATTCGGAAACCGGAACCGTCTGTCTTATCTTTGGTCAGAATACGACAATGGTTAGGTACAATTGTTGGTCTGACAATAGAGTAGGCTGATAGTACCTGGATTGCCTACTGAATTTAGAAATAAGGCAATCCTTTGTGATTCCGTTCGTTAAGGCGCTGGATCATTATTAAAAATATCTTTCTTTAAGTTTTTAGTTAAAACAACATGCTCAGTGATAAAATAATTTATCCCTCTATGTACCGAAGCATACCTAAATCGATGTTCTTTATACAAAGATTTAAATCAAAACAATTGATATCTTAATCCATCATTTGCAGTCTGTTGCAGATCGCTGTTGGATATAGGCCTCTCAAAATATTCGCCACCTCGATCGATCTTTTACTGCTCGCATCCAGCTCCTGCCAGCCATCTTGCGCACGTCGTCACTCCATCTAGTCTGAGAGCGTCCTAAACTACGTTTACCGAGACGCGGTCTCCACTCCACTCCAGAACTCGTTTCCCCCAGCGGTTGTCGGTTCAGCGGCACTTCAAAATAAATTATGCCCTAAACGTTGTCCTTGCTATAGCTACCTATATGATGTTAAAAATCAGATCCGTTCCGTTGTTTCGAGAATAACGTGAACAAATAAATAGATTCAGTATTAACAATTTTCTGTGACTGACACATTCATTCCATGTCACATTTTAAAACAAGGGATGTATTCGGCCATGCATGAAAAACACAGCGGCAGAGCTGTATCACGGTTTTTTTGGGAGGCCGTGGTGTCACTCTTGTCGAGCCGGCCCACTCATGCCGAAGCGTAGCTCACTCAAAAAAAAGTGCTTTCTTTCACAATGTATTCGAGTGCAAAGAAAATGCAAATGTGTAATGCTACTAGACAGAAACATATTATTTATTCTACGTTGCTATGATGATGTTTTGTCTCTCAAGCAAATAGAAAAGCATAACGTTTAATGGTGGGAACCAAAGCTCAATCATCTTAATTGAATTTTATGTTTTGGGATAGCCAAGAACCGAATATAAAGACAATAAAGTCATATTAAAAAATTGCCAATAGATGACAACATTTGAGTAAATCAAGCTCATTAGACATCACAAAACATTTACTTGTAAAAGAGTTGGATTAAATCAATAAAAGCTTTATTGATTCGAAAATACGAACACAGAAAGCTTGAGACAATACTACAGCACGATAAAAGCTGTTAATACCTAGGCGCACCAAAGTGATAAATAAATATAGTATTTAAAGCCTATCATTAAATCTAATTTCAGAGTGTTTACCTATATTCAAACGATAAATTATTCAAAGGCACAGCAAAGGCGTTATTCGTATTTTTTTTCGATTCAGTAAACACACTCAATCTCATTTAAATCATTTTGTTTCGCATGGCCGACGAAGTATTTGCCTTTGTAATTAAAATCGAAAAAAGCGAGGGCATGGGACCATTACGCAGACCCGCACACCTAAAGGGTTTTATTGGTTGGCAACATTGATTCGATAGGGAGCGATCAAAGGACGCCGACAAAAGTTTACATTGTTTGCGAGCTATGTATTCCTTATGTATTTGTAGGTGTATTTTTCGTTTGTAACTACCGTTGTTTGTTGTATCATTAACTTTAAGTTAAGGCACCAGAAGTAAACCAATTCAGGGCCGATTTTTCAATCCTTAGATAAACAGACAGATAGTGTTTATTCGACCGATAGCAAAATAACCAGTTGTTCAATCTTCAGATAGGGTTTATTCGGTGAATAATTCCCTTAACTGAGGAATAAATCTATCTGGCCCTTTGACGGCCCGATAACTGCTATTCAATAGATAGACGAACAATGTTTGCTGTTGTAAGTCTGAGGTTCTAGTGAGCGCACGGACGTAAAGTAAGTAAGCATCAATTGAAATGGATATTACCAAGAACAGACGAAGAAATAAAGTAAACACAAGAAGAATTCTATAAAATAGCTAGGTTCCCTCGAGTGATATCAGCTATAGATTGTACTCACATAAGGATTCAGTCACACGGACGTAACACAGCTGAGTAATTCAGAAACAGAAAAGGTTTTTTTTCGTTTAATATACAGGCGATGTGTTCAGCCGAGTTAATTTTTACTACACTAAACACTTTCACTTGAAATAGTAGGTACTATTACTACTTACAAATGCGTAGGTACAGTAAATTAATTTATGGGGTAATAAATACTTATAAAATTAAAAGAAAATATTTATTGCCACTAATAAACAAATCACACATTATTATCATATAACATATTACTTGTGGTAGTTGAGGCACAATTTAATTTTTGAATTAATAAAGCATGAATTTCTTGCTTTCTTTTCTCATCATTGGTCAGGTGCTCCATCTTTAATCGATGCTCATCTTCCTTGAATATTAATTCATCTCTGGCTGCCCTCATTTGAAATTGGACTAATTCTTTTCTAGTTTCCATAACTTTTGGTAATAAAATCACAGAATAAATAATACGAAACTAAAATAACACACCAACCAAAGCCAAACAAACAATAACAGTAAAATGACACGCTTATTTGACAACCAACATTGAACAAATATCCCGTCCCGCTCTAACATTAGACTATTGTATATACTTGTCTCACCTCTCTGAAGTTAGCGTTTCCATAGATAAGATTATTGGACTGTTAGTTATTCATCGAATAAAATATGTTTGAAAAATCGACCACCACTTATCGATCGAATAAAGAGACCAATAACTTTATTCCTTGGGTAGCTATTGGTCCTTTTATCTGAGCATTGAAAAATCGGCCCTCAGTGAATCAACAGAAATATACAAATAATAAACAGTAGAGATAGTTTCCCTTTTATTGCGCAAAATAGCGAGAATCTTTTCCCGGAGCAGTTAATAAAATATCTTGTGTACGGTTTTTTAGACGGCATACAAGAAATTATCTGCATCAAAGTCTATAGAATCTTTTTATACAAATATCATAGAGAAAACGAACTGACATGTAGGGGCTGTTTTTCCGATCATTATTTTTTGTAAGGAAAGTGAAGTTTTCAGTGTTCTTGTTTGAAGATAATCAGTATTTGTACTTAATTATCGCCCGGGTTTAACAACAGAGGTTATCCGCTTAACCGGTTAGAATGTTATATTTCTTTAGGCAACAGATGTTACATAATAACGTAGGATATTTTCTTCTTCTTAATTTTTCACTGTTTTAGCATCCAAAGTATTAAGGTTATAAGCACGCAGGTCATTCCTAACGGCATTAAGTCAAACCTTTTTGTGTTTACCCCTCCTACCGACAACCGGCGGCTATGACGTAGGGAGACAAATGTTGTGAATATAGGTAACCAATTTCCGTAGAACAAAACTGTACCAACGGAGGTGGTATACTCTCTTATCTGCAGCTTGCCTGCTATATTACGGAGGTGATCGCAGCTAGTTACGCCTGAGAGTCTCAAACTGTCTTTCCACGGACCTCCACACATCAATCGCAATATATTCAACTTCAAGTCATGCAGTATCTGCTTGTGTCCAGTATGACTGCCATAAAAATCTGTCTAATATTAGATGTATCCCGGTTCAGTTTATCCGGCATTTTGAGGACAAAACGCCCTTTTGTCCGTGTGGTGGCAATACGTGCAAGCGTGCAGGATTTTTTTTAATAGGTCTGTGCGATAGACCTGATCATTGCCTATACAATGAGGGATCCGGAGAACTCCAGTCAGCATATTATTTAGCCATCAGTTAACCCCAGTTTCTTTTTCTTTAGTTTTTATACACAAACAAGTTTTGTCTACACAACATCAGATCTTAATAACCAGGCAGTATGCATGATTTAATACTACTCGTACCTACCAAAGGAGTCTAAAAAAATATAATTTAAATGAGTTAAAATCAGTAACAACAAAATGTTTAGATCAGTAAGGTAGCCCCTATTTATAAAATGTATGTACATAACTCCACCTGTTTATTTGAAACTAATGATAATGAAGACCAGCTATCTAAAAACAAATATCTATTTTTTTTAAAGAGTTCATGAGATTTTATAATAGGTAATATTGGTAAATATTTTTAAAGCATTTCGCCGTACAGCGTGGTCAGTATCACTGATCACGCGCACGCATACTACCCTCGTACATTCGTTGCCAAAAACGAAAATTATTTTTTGATTTCGATCGCCAAATCCATTTCATGACAGATAAGGTGAACTCCGTAAAACGGAACGTCATCACAAACCTGGAAGTAATTCGACACAGACTTCGCTTTGTGCATCCACATTCGCTGACAAACAGGCACATAGGTAATGCTATTATAGATGGTACGCTACGACTATTATCCCGGGAGCCGTTTAAATAGAGCGGCGCTGTCCGGCTCTAGGAATATACCCTTTGTCGGCTTCGGGCTAATCTTGTTATCTCGACCATTTAGCAATCCTATCGAGCAGTGTTTACACATGCTAGAGCTATTGGATTGTTGCTTTTGTTCTTTTACGTTTAAACATAACATTATTGAACTATTTTAAACATCTGATTGTTTTTGAAATACCTTACTTTTTAAATTATTGCTAATCTTGTACACATCGCACGTTTGAATAATAGTGACCTAAAATTAATGTGGCGCTCTATTCGCAATAATCTGACCCTATAGAGCATAATCTATTAACCTGTAAATAAAAAGTGACCTGTCTTTAAGTATGATAGGGAAATTCCTTTTGTGTGAAAGAGCTACAAATAAATTAGGATTAGGATCGAGTGCCCCATTGTCATTCATAATTACTGTAGAATTTTGAGTTAAATCACTTTCATTTTCTCTTCTTCTTGTCCGAGAACTACTTCTTGTAAAAGACAAATCTCCAATTCAAATGTGTATTCCTTTTTGTATTTCTATTTCGATTTCTTAACTACAACGTTATAAAAATGTATCAAGTTCGATTACAATTATTTCAAGAAATTTGGAAATTTTGATTTAGACGAAGGAGGACATAATTATAGTTTATTTATCTGAATAAACATCTGACAAACAGCTTCCTAGTTTGATGAATTGATAAACATAGTAAGCGATTTTAATCTAAATTTGATCTTAATCATTAATAATCAATAAAAGAAAATATACGCGCATGAATGAAAGACGATCTGCGGTACTCCCAAAAGAATTCAAAAGAAAACGAATTCAGATATTTAAATCGTGCACGTCGATATATTCGTCAATTGTCTGAAAATATAGGTACACTTAGTACAGAAAATATACTGCTTAAATATGCATAGATGCCACGAAAGACATCAGACAACAAAAACCCTTGGGACATGTTGGATGTAGGTACGGTAGATTATTTTCATGCATGATAACAATAAAGACGCTGTAAGAAATAACTATAGTTTTGTGCCTTTTTTATGTGATAGGTAGGATAGGCAGACGAACAGACGGATCACTTGAGGCTAAGTGATTACCGCCGCCCATAGACACCTGCAACACCAGTAGAGTCACAAGTGCGCTGCCCACCTTTAACCTCCTTTGTCCCCAATTTGGCATCTGGTACCCTCACTCGCTCGACGAAACACAGCACAGGGCAAAGGGCTTCCTTATCCCTTCTCCACATTTCATGAAAGAACCCAATTCTCAAGTTCACTTGGTACTATAGGAGTTGAGCTCATCCCGCCATAGACTCCGAGGTGCCGCGTGGGCGCCTCCAATTTTTAGGCTCCCATTCTATGGCCTATATTCTGACCCTAAGAGTCTACATTTTGACATCGTACATTGTGATATTACGTTAGTATTGGGCTTGTGTTCATAAAGTAACCGCAAACACCAAAGATAAACTGATGTCTTTACTACAAAATTTGAGGGTGCATATTTATGTTTATCAAAGAAATCTCTTGTCATTAATTTTAACGGCAAACATACTTAATTGCTTTACGAATATTTAATGATATACTCGTAGTATCAAAATGCCTTGCGCTCTCAGAATCATTCGTAGCATGCTACGAGAAGTTAATCTCGTAGTCGTCAGAAGATTTCTGACTGCTACGGCACTAAACGATTGGCTACACGCTACGACAAGTTTAATACTATCAGTAATTTTAATATTATTCGCAAATGGCTCGAATGAGTATACTCGTATTTATTATATCTAAGTCTCAAATAAAGTTATTAGAAGTATTTTCTCCTTATATTTATTTTGTGACAAAAATTTTGCGTTTATTGTGACTTGGAGTTCTTTTGGTATGGGTTAAAATGCTTGTCATGTTTTATCTGGCTTCTTTCATTTCAAATCTCAATGTAATCGGTTAATATACCTTAATTCTTTATTAAACAATGTTCTGTCCTTATTTGCCGATAAATTCATTCATAAACTTGTTTACCGATGCGATTTTCATATAATCGATGTAATCAATGTGATTAAATACAAATAAGACGATTACGCCGAAATAAGCTGCCATGCTGCGAATGTTTCCGAGAAATTTTGATGGAAAATGTTTATTGGCCGTTGATCGGTTAATTAAATTACTCTGGCCAGCGCAAAATTTCCATTTAAACGTTAACTGCAATCTATTAACGAACGAGTATTTAAAATAAAACTCTTTATAAATGAAATTATTAAACCTTATTCATCATCACATCTGCTTCTTTGAGTTTAGATCCGAGTTAAGATAAAAAAACATTTATTTGGGATGTTTTCGACAATAATACTCGTCAAAATAATATGAAAATAATGTTTTGTGATAGTTTTGTGAAAATCAGTGACAACATAGAGTGTAAATATGATTTTGGTTGTGTGTGTTTTTAATAAATAATACTGCAACAATTTTTACAATACCACTTTTGTCACTAATAACTATGTAACTTTAAAATTGAATTTAAATTCGAAGCCTCAATGTAACATCAATGAATGCCCTGGAATATTTCAATCGTTCCATTCACATTTAAGTGATGATAATTAAATGATTATGAGTGCCGAATTTGTCACATCATTATTGCAACGATAAAATCTACAGTCAAATAATATTTATCGGCAACCAATTGCATCTTGTTTTAAAATGAAAACTTTCAAGTTTCATGTGTGGTGTAAGCCATAGACGCCTGGAAATGTTTATCTAGTGAGATAGTCATACATCGTAACTTGCATTCCGTTTTACTGCCTCGCAGATTTACGATCATCTTAGCTTATCAATGTAAACTTAGGTCGCCAGGGAGACGTTTGTGCGTGTTAGTTACTCACGCGACATGGTTGGCTTGCGGTAAAAATGCAGCGGCTAGAGCAAGTAGCAGCGGTGCGCTGCGGGGGCGGACGCCGCTCATCGCGCGAGAGGCGGGCGCATGGGAGACGGGTTCTGGCCGGCGGGTTCGCGCGCTCCGCCGACGTTGCGCGGCCGACTACCCGATGTGTTCAGGCTGCCTCGCGCTGTGCCCGCCCGGCGTGTTCTCCCGTCACTGTCGCGCCGCACCACCACTATCGATCGTGGCAAGCGTGACCCGGGACGGCACCGCCTGTCGCTTGAGCTATCGATCCCCCTGAAGCGGCATGCGACGCTTACACCTCCTAATTACTACACTACCGGACTCGTTCGCATTAAAACTTCAAACCTGCCCGCGACACCGCGGAAAATAAATCACACTCGATTTAAGAGTTAATTTTCAAGTTTTTAATCCGCTGCGGCGGCGATGGCTGCGGACGGCGCGAGCCACTGTAGACGCGCGCGGCAGAGCGAGCCGAACGCCGTGCGCAGCGGCCTTTTATTACTCTGTATCGAGCAGGCCGTCCGAACACTTCTGTCGTACATTGTAACTGTCATTTATGACATTGGATGTCCGAGATTTTTTTTTAAGTTAAAAAAAATTGTTTTTGATACAAAAAATTTCAAAACCAGCAATTGTAAAAAAAAACAATTACGAGCATCTAGAATTGTCTCTTATAGTTTACAGATCTACCAAAAAATATTCAAGTTAAATACTTGTACCAGCAATCGAATAATTCTCTAACTGTAATAATATACCTACTACCACGTGTAGATGTAATAGACATTCGACTTTCGCTTTCACCGTCTATCAGCTGACTCTAGTACGCTAGCGAATCCTATTCATATCGGCAAGGGCTGTTATCGTGAAAATGCTCGTATTTTCCACAATTTTAGTTACAATTTAAAACCATTACCTAGAGAATTTTAACTGGAAAATAAATGAATGAAATCAAAAGCTCTTTAATGGGTGCAGTTATGTTTTAATTAACATGCATTTTTTAAATGTTCGGAGAATTGATATTGGTTGAAATTTTTCGAGGAATTTTGATTGTTGGGTTCAGGGCAAATATTGGTAGTCTGTATTTGCAAAATGTTTACCTATTAATTCCATGATTTTGTTTGTTTTCAAATAGATTTTTCAGCTATGGCACAAAATTATTATAAAATGTAAATAAAACGTTTTTTAGATATTTTAACCACAATTTTTCTTGATTTATAACACGGTGCATGCACGGTAATCCGTAGATTTTAATTCACAAAATTGAGAACATTTTAATCACAAAAATACTCGATACATTTTGTAATTACTATACTTTTTCAACGTGACATACCATTCCGATATACGACAAAATTTGAAGAATATTAACAATTGTTTTCGTAATACTTTTTGCATGAAACTAAAGGAGGTAATTTCACAAGTGTTTTAAGTGAAATTAATTAAGTACAGCTAGAGGCTCGCTAAAGGTAATTAAATTGAAATTTGTATCTAGCAATTAGCTGGTGGCAGTATTTAGGTGTGCCACAAACATTGCAATTTTGATACCTCGTGGGTTAATAATTACCCTATTCTTTAATGTTTGTCTTCATGCCAAAGTTTTAATAGGTTTTTGAATGTCACGATTCTAGATTTATAGACATAAGATTATGGTAGTTGAAAGGTTTGGAAGTATTTTTTATTATAAACAGTGAACTCATGTGCGTGTAGATATACGAGTATCAAAAGACCTTTCAAAATATTTACATCGTTAAAATAATTATTTAATACATATTTTTACCACATACTTATGACATTACTTTGTAGTCATATTTTTTGGTTAGCTTGTGTGATTGAATCGATGCCCAGAGCTATTTATTGGTCCAGATAAAAATTAAGTTTTGAAACCAAGTAAGTCACTAGTTACTCAATATTTTGATAGTTCAATATAATAAAATTTATCACGAGATTAGTTGATTAAGCTATAAATAAACTTAATACCTATAGGTATTTGTTTTAATAACACACACAGAAGACGGCGTGAAGCAGCGTCTGTGCTGTGTTTCGCCGAGTCAGTGAGGGTACTGGAGGGCCAATTGGGGGAAAGGGTGTTAAAGGTTGGCAGCGCACTTGTGACCCTACTTTTGTTGCAGGTGTCTATAGGCGGCGGCAATCGCTTACCACTAGGTGACCCGTCCTGACTTCGTCCTGTCATCTATCAGATAAAAACTATCATTGTACAGGCATGCAATAGATGCGAGCTCAAAGCGGCATGCATGCACTCGCTGGATGCGACCGACGCAAGTATTCTCGGAATTCAATCAGAGTCCCGTTCCCGCCTTGATCGTGTTAAGATGAATGAACTCTGAGAATGCATCTCTACGTCACACTCTTTTATTAAGAACAAGTGGACGGGTGACGGCAGTTATGCGTGGAGTTTGCTACTAAAAGATTTGTTTATGTTAACTATTCTCCATATTATGTTGCCCAGACTTAGCAATCATAATCAAAATGAAAAAGTTTAATCAAATCTGTTAAGGAGTTTCTGATATATTCGTGAACAAACAGATAGACAAAAATGTTAAAAATCATTTTTTCATCTTGTTATGACTATAATTTTATTGCCCTAGTTACTTTGTGGTTTATTTAATGTACAACTTTCCTATTTTTAATGTATGTAATTAAAAATGTTATTTTCTGTCTTAAGACGCTTTATCTCATGTAATTGTAATATATTAGGTTTTCGTGATAATATTTTTGAACAATCCTTTCTTCCCATTTAAGGAGGTGTGCGTGGCGCGGGAGTGGAGTGGGTTTTTAACTAACCTACATAAGCTTTGTATTTACATAGGTATGTGTGTAAATAAACGAAAAATCTAGTGAATCGATTTAAAAACATGATGTTTCGTCCGAATGTTACACTATAAATTAACATAAGCAATATTTAACTACGGGAAAAGATCAATTTAATCCACGCAAGCGCCTGTTTTGTAGCAAAACAAAAGGGAAAACGTATATTAGTAAAAGCTTTCTTCTTTTTCAAATAAAATATTCTCGCAAAACAATCCACATGAATACCTTTTCATGGAAATGAATAATCCGATTACTCAGTCACACATTAATTAATATTTCTTTAATGGTTGGGTGAAATTAAATGGCTGGACCAAGTGAAGTTAAGCGCCTTACAGTGAGGTCAAATAAATGCTCACAAATACACAAGCTTTCATTTACAATTGAAACTGGGAATGTAATTTAAAATGGCTGTTATAATAACGAGTTTACTGGAATAAATTTGATAGGAATAATGTTGAAAATGTTAAGATGTGCCGGTATTCTTTTTAAGATAGTTTATAACTTAATCATTCATTTTAATATCTATGATCCGATGGCCTAGTGGCGCTAATTTGCAAATACCTTAACTAGTTTAAAATTTTAGACGGCTTTCGATTTATTTCTCCAAACGGGTAGGTACTTTGCAAAGAATACCAGACGTAGGAGACCTACGCTTCAACATAAATACCGGAGGGTACGAGGCCCAATTGGGGGAAAGGGGGTTAAAAAGTTTGTCAGCCCACACAGTACTACTGGTGTTATAGGTTGTCTGCGGGCGGCAGCAATCGCTTACCATCAGGTGACCCATGTATTAACA
This sequence comes from Cnaphalocrocis medinalis, assembly GCA_014851415.1. NCBI lineage: Eukaryota > Metazoa > Arthropoda > Insecta > Lepidoptera > Crambidae > Cnaphalocrocis > Cnaphalocrocis medinalis. The sequence goes on along the minus strand of CM026273.1, from coordinate 12,700,722 downwards.
CATTGACATGACTACACAATATTTAATAGCAAGAAAAATTAAGTAGTTTTTGATTAATAATGCTTACTCAATATTCAATCGTAGCATTTTTAAAAATTGTAATATGTTTAAATACAATAAAGTAAATTACATACAAAAAGAAAAAAACAAACGATATGCCTGGCCCGGAAAAGTGTCTTGTCCGTTTCTTATACCTTTGCCGTCACTTTTCATTACAGCAAAATCTGTGACAGCTTTTCAAATCTGCGGGCCTTTTATAACTCAGACTCAGATTGTGTTGTTTAAAGCTACCAGAATTTCAAATTTCTTTCCTTTGAATAAGATTAGACATGAATTTTAATGCGAGTATTTTGGTTTAAAAAGGGAATTTGTGAAATTCAAATTGTGGGACTCGACCAAAGGAAACGGGATTCCACGGTATAGAATCTTCTTTATTTCAATTAAAATCCTAATATAATACAGCAGCTCGCAAATTCCCGTCTTTCGTCGTCTCTCACCCACAGTTAACTCACTCGTTCTCTCCGGACACTCATTCTCCTTTCATTCATACTCCGTTCCATTCTACTCGTCTTGCATTCCGTTTTACTCTTCTATAATCCCACTTCAGTAAAGTCGGCGATGAAGGGGGTCACTCAGGTGGACGCGAAGTCAACACTACTCATCGTGAGTGCCTCTTGCCTCCTGATATTAGCACCCCGGTCCCCACTCACACCCGGCTTGTCTCGAGTTGGGGTGCCGCCTCCTTCATTAAAATAATATTTAATTTTCTCAACGAGCGATCAAAGTCTCATAAGCGAGGATTAGAAGTGATCAGATACTTCTGGAGAGAAGAGAGATTCTGCCCTGAATTAATAAGGTTGGTTGCTAAGAGTGGATGGTTACAGAATTTTAAATTAAGCTCTTACGTAGTAAACGACAACTTAATAGCATCAATAAATTTGATGATACAATGAAAAGCTGTGATTTCGTATAATTGTAGGCACACAGGAATATGAGTTAGGTGTCATCTGTGTTACTGATCCTATACAAATAAATAAATTTGTGATTTGTTTGGATACAGAAGGAATGGAAAAATTGTTCAATGATCATGCCTATGGGCGACGGTAATCGCTTACCATCAGGTGATCCGTCTGCTCGTCTAACACCTATTACAGTAAAAAAATAACAATAAAAAAGCAATATTGATAACTTGTAACGAATCAACTTTGACCTTACACCCTGTATCTTTTCTTTAAAGAGATTGACCACCATGGAATAACCCTGGGTTCGCAGTCACTTCACATAATTCGCACCTTAGGTTGAACAAGGGAAAAATTGACAAAAATTGCATAAATGAATTAAGTATGCAGAAATAGATGACCATTTTTAGGAGAGCCACGCTTCGGCATGAATAAGCCGGCTCGACCGGAGTCTTACCACGGCCTCATAGAAGACCGGCGTGAAGCAGTGCTTGCGTTGTGTTTCATTGAGTGAGCGAGGGAACCAGAGGCCCAACTCGTACTGGTGTTGCTGGTGTCTATGGGTGGCGGTAATCGCTTACCATTATCAGCTGATCCGTCTAATCTGTTGCCAAACACATAAAAAACTATTTTTTGAAATTTTTGACAATTATGCCATTATTCTACCAAATGTTTATATAGATACCTACATATAACAGCTAGCTATAAGTTCGTAAAGCCCAGTTACAGCAGCCGTTGCAGGTGGGCATTGCTACACTAGAATCAACATATCACTGAAGTAGAATTTATTGCCTCCCAGGGTTCTGGCACGTTCGCTGAACCAACTACCATATGCACCGCATTGCGACTTTGGAATCCATGAGAAAGTTAAACTTTGCTGTAACTCCTTTGGTAGCAAAAGATCTGCGGAATTGATGCCGTAATAAAACATTTATTATAAGGTTATCCAAAAATGAGTATTAGTTTTGTTTTGTAAGTCAGTGTTTTAAGTAGGTATTAGATTTGTATTATATACTTAATATTATTAAAGTATGTACAATTGTACATTGCCAATGATGATGGCCAATGATTAAAGACATTAATATCGCATTATTCGTGAACACGGAACAATTTTTTTAATGTTATAAGCCATATGGGATAACGCTTAACACCAGGGGTGTTAAATTAGTTATAAGGGAATAACTGTCACAGAAAATGAGTTAATCTTCAATATCGGAGGTTCAGTGCAATCAAAAATATATAGTATAAATACAAAATAAAAAGCAATCAGAAACACAACTTTTCAAAAACCAATCTCGCAACTTAATTTTTCTACCGTAAAAAGTTGTGAGAGCCACGTGATACCAAGTCGGTAAATAAATAAATTTACTTCGCACTGTAAGATACATTGAGTTTTCATGCGATGAGTAGGTAAGTCAATTTATTTATTAACCGACTTGGTATTACAGGAATCTCAAAACTTTTTGCTGATAAGGAGCTAAGTTGCGAAAATGGAGTTTTTTTACAAGTTATGTTTTAATGGCATTTTACCGAGGTTTTAAAACGTAATAACATACATGATATGGTCACATGGAATGCTCTAATATATAATATATTCTAATAATATGTATATTTTATCAATTAGACACAAGAATAATACTTATATGAAGCAAAAAAAAAATACGAAGTTGTAATCGTAACTTTGTTTATCTTTCATGTCCGATTTTCTGGCAAGTGAAAATAAAAAGGCTACCTGAAACTTATGAAAGAAAATCGACATTTCATTTACTTTCTTGCAACTTTAATAAGGAAGTATTACCTAATAAAAGCTCATTGTGAGAGAATATGTCCTCATTAAATTATCCACTTATTTTCCACAAAGCTTTTGTATGGTATAAAGTAATGTAACAATGGATAAATACTGCAGAGCTTATCCGACGCAGAATACTCTTTGTTTGTGAAGAGGATCAAATCTTTAAAGGATTAATACCGGTATGAGATACAAAATACACCAACCTAGTTTTTGAAAATGAGGATAATTTAACAAACGTAAGTTTAACCATGCTATCAAAAACATTTTTTGTACCTATAGTAACTAAGTTATTATGGCAAATGGTCTCGAAAGATGTTAATGCACACTAGTCCCGGTCCCAGATTAGATCTTCCCCAGTACCAGAACCGATTGGAAGGTAATGCCAATTCTAAACAAAACTATATTTGACACTTTTATAAAATTTTATCATTCCATTAGACTAAAAATAAGATGATTAATGAAAACTTTAAATAGGAAGGCATTCACATTTATAAGCGAAGGTGTGCTTATTCGGATATGAAAATATCTTTAACTGCCAGAGACTTTTCTAAATTTCGTCATGTTAAGGTAAAGAAATCTCAAACCTTTCGTATTAAAAACCATTAATGGAATTACTGGTACGTTTTTATACCTTTAAATAGTTCGCATATAAATTAGCAAATTACTCCATCATAGCGTGCGTCAAAATATAGCTACATAGTAATGGAACAAAAAATAGGAATTATAAGCAACAATAACCTGGACTTTTATCACCCATCTAGCTATGCACATGTGCTGTATCACGCAAGCCTTAATTAATCGAAACTGTGCCACTGATATAAATTTCAATAACTATAATTATTTTTACAGTATATTTTATGGTTTGGTTTCCTAGAAATTTAAAATGGATTTACCTTATAATTGCTAGTTATAATTAAAAATTAACCCATTTTATACATAGAAATAATAGTTTATTTAAGTGCGGGCGCTAATTTTGCATTGAGTTGTCGTAAATCCATGTACACGGCTAATAAATAAAGAAAACGATCAGAGTCTAACTGTATGCAAATTGCGGTTCCAAAGCTACAAATATAACGGGAATACATCAGTACCTAGATGGCACTATATTAATGGCTGGGAGATTGAAAAAAGATTAAAGCATCTATCCTGGTCGTAGACATTTTAACTTAAAAATGGAGCTCGTAACGAGAGAAAAAATAAAAACAAAACAATGGCTACCACACCGATGAAAGCGTTCGTTAGATGAGCCAGTAAAATTCATGAAAAGGCCTTTCGGATTTTCAACGCCCGCTGAAAATGAAAAAGTAACATCGAAACGTAGTGCCCCACTTCGATCCGATCAGTTTAGTTATTCGATTTCAGAGCGTAATCTTTTTGCTGTGAATCGCGCGCGATCACATAAAGCAATTGTTTTTCGGATTCAGTGAATGCAGTTGTTTGTTAGGCAGTCGACTTTTTTAATGAAACAATACCTGCTTAGTTACCGAACCTTTGTTTGCAAATAAAATAAATTTCAAGGCGATTTCTGTTATAACCCAGCAATTTCTTGGAAATTCAGTAGCGGTATATTTTTCTGGAAACAGCAGCAAGTTTAAAATATTTTACTCTTTTTTTTCGATAAAATGTGTGATAGTTATTTTAACAAGAGAATTCAGCTTACAGATTTTTTTTTTTTTTATGTGATAGGTAGCAGGCGAGCAGGCGGATCACCTGATGGTAAGCAATTGCCGCCGCTCATGGACACTTGCAACTCCAGTGGAGTTACAAGTGCGCTGCCAACCTTTTATCCCCTTCCCCCCCGAGTGGGCCTCCGGTACCCTCACTCACTCAGCGAAACACAGCACAGGGGCTGCTTCACGCCGGTTTTCTGTGAGGCAGTGGTATCACTCCGGTCGAGCAGGCCCATTCATGCCGAAGCGTGCCTCTCCCACAGATTTTACGGATCCTCTCACCAATACCTTATTATATGTAGATTGGAGGTAAAATTCTTTGACGAGTATTTTTTTAAATCAAATAAAATTGTTTGCTAAGCAAGTATTCGTCAAAGAAGTAACAGGGAACGATGATATAGATATCAAAAGCAGCATAGTTATTTTGGTTTCGTTAAATATTCATGTAGAAACATCACAATGTACTAGTTCGTTGTATGTGCTGCAATCTTATTTTACGGTTAGTTGGATAGCTACCATGCAAGATATCTTGTTGAGCATCTTGTTTAACCGTGCTCGAACGTAGGTGATCCAAATATTCTCACAGTGTTGGCAACCGATGTCCCTTACAATGATCGAAGCTCACACACAGTAACTACCTAAGTAAGTAGTAGTAAGTTAACTGTGGGAGAGCCACGCTTCGGCATGAATGGAGCTATACCACTGCCTCACAAACACCGGCGTGAAGCAGCCCCTGTGCTGTGTTTCGCCGAGTGAGTGAGGGTACCGGAGGCCCACCCGTGGGCCGGGCCGTGATCCAGCTCGTCTGCTACCTATCACATAAAAAAAAGCCTTGCTGATTGTTTAGCACTTACACTGTGTCTACTCTGGAAATATCTTACGCTAGTATAGGCACGATTAAATGCTTCGTCTGGTACAAAGTGTTGTAAAGCACTTCTTTGTTCGGTCCGTTCGGAACTTAATCCGTGCTACACATTTCCCTACGAGGCTTAGTACGAACTTCCAACTTCTCTTGCCGTTCATATACGATAAGTTCCGCGCACTTTTTTAATATTTTTTATTTTGCTTCTACTAAAGCAATAAGAAACGAGGACGCTTTGGATCCTTTAAATATGTTTATTAAGTTTATCGTTCAGTTTTGTATACATAAGTTACGTAGTTTTTTTTTATGTGATTGGTGGCAGACGAGGAGACTGATGACCTGTTGGTAAGTGAATGCCGCTGCTCATAGACACCTGTAACACTAGTAGAGTGACGATTGCGCTGCCAACCATTAACCCCCTTACTAATTTTCCTGTGTTACTCATATTTTTGAATTTTAATCTCGTATAGGTAAGTAAAGCACTCATTTGCATTTATTTAGAACTAGTGGCCCGCCTTCACTTCGCTTCGGGACCGTAATTCAGAAATGAACCAATAGATGGCGCTGTGTCCAATTACATGGCGCAAGCGTTTCGTGTTTTCGGTTTACCTATAAGCCTTGTCGTTTTCTATTGAAGTTATCTCTTTATAAATAGTATAGAAGATAGAAGATAGAAGAAGAACATAGATAACTGAACTAAAGCATAATACATATATATATTTATTTAAGGATTAGAAATCTGATCACAGTAGTAGTAGATACCACTTTGTCTCGGTTCCTTCGTTTAGGTCCTGATAGTCAGCTTACATTCGATATTTGAAATTTATGTTGACTTCATGACTGCACTATGAAAGCTGCAATACGCATAAGTGCTCCCAAAGACAGGGGCAGAGAGTGTATTGTGTGATTCTCTTTGGATAGGGAAGTAACTAGCCTAGTGCCCTCTACACGAAAGTTTCACCCTTTGATCCCACCTCTCATAAAATGAAAAAGAAAAGTATCAGACTATATACTGTCCCACTGTTGTGCAAAGGCCACTATTTTAGAAATCAAGTCAACGCTACTATGTCTCCACTTATGGATTGCATTAATTCTCAACTAAACTTCTTCTTCTTCTTCATCTTTTCATATTTTTAGTCCAAAGGCTCTTGCAAAACTTAAGGTTAGTCTATCTTACATACACGAGGACATTTCTATTCCCATACCCTCATATTTAGATTAGATACCAGGATGACATGGCTAAAGGAGAATCAGGCGCAGCTTTAGACCAAATGCTTGCCAAAGTACGGATATACAAAACAGCAAAGTTTAGTTACCTATCACGGTAGAACTCTAAATTTTGACCCCATTCCAGGATTGAACTCAGATCCCTTAGCCGTAACTATAAGGTGTGACCAAGCCACTGCGCTAAGTGGGTAATATTCAATCATCTTCTATCTATACTATTGATAAACATATAGTTCTGGAGACGTCGACAAATCTTGTACGAACCGAAAAGTGGAAATACTAGCGCGATACAATCAACGTTTAGCGCCATCTATCGGTAGAGAGTGGAACTAAAATGTTCCGAAACGAAATGTAATAATAGTAATGTAATAAACATTGCTTTTTAGATCTAAACCAGCAAAAACAAAAAATAACCGCAAGTAACACGTTTGTAATCTAGGTATTTAAGTGTCATCAATGTATGCACATGCCTGGCGCAGTCGGATACTAGGAACGGCTGCGAGCCGATACTTCTACCGAGGGCTCTTGATTGCTAATCTGCTCCACAATCGCGTTGGATATCCGGACAACAGGTATGTCGACGCAGCTGGAATTAAATACATTTCCAATACTTGCCGATCCGTGCTTGGACATTAAGTGGGTTTCAAGTAGGCACTTGCAAACGTTGCGGGTGTATTGTGCAGTGGTAATTGAAGCCAATCCGTTTATACAGTCTGTCGAACCAAACTGGGCAAATTAATATACTCGTACATAAACCCCATAGCAATTTAGCATAAGGACTTTGATAAAATCACAGATATTTGGTCCTGACTTTAATTTGTGTCATGCAAATAAGGACTTGTATTCTATTATTTTGCGAATACGTTTAGCTTAACTGTATGTAAGTACTAAACCAACCTAACCTAAAATAATTGTAATAATAAATTATGAACTTTTAATAGTGTCACCACTCTATTCTTATTTAATGGAACTGGCAACATTTTTGCCTGAAATATGAATATAATTTAAGCTTGAAACCACATATCTACATGTTTTGTACAACGGTTTTTAAATAATCTAGAAGAACTTACATAATATTATGACTGTGACTTTACTTCTAAAGGGAATTTATAGTGTCCCATCATTTGTAGCAATCTATGGCACTTCAACATGCAACGGATGGATTTTTCATGAGTCACAATATGACAACAACTACTTTAAAAACTTATGATATATTGTGCAAGTGGTATCGTATGGAAAGTGGAGAGGCTATTGAGACTGAGAGAAATGTTTACCTACATTATTTCATATAAAGCAGGTAATCGATGAAGTCAGCGTAAGACATTGGAAAAAAAGAGACACAGTTACATAGATATGGTACCATAAATCATATATCGATTGGTATTTATAAAAAATAATAATTTTATTTGTTTGTCTCTAAAGCAATAAAAAACCAGCAAATTGTAATTATACCTTTCAATAGCGCTAATGAGAAAAAAACATCTATTTCAAAGTGAATAAAGAAGAAATAACAAAAAAAATCATTTTAGGATTTGGATCAGGTTTGTAAACTTTCAACATTATATAAATAATTAAATAAATAAATTCTCACGACATCTTATACTTTGAACTGACCTCGTACTAAGTAGCTTTTTAGCACTTGTGTTACAGAGATTTGACAACATAGGGGTCACAAATACAATACTTAAATACATAGATATATATTAACCAGACACTGAACAAACACAAAATGTTCATCTCACGAATGCCTATTTATGCCAGTTACATATCTCAATTCATTTATAGTAAGTTCTACTTAGCAACTATAATTGCCTACATTTCTTAGACTAAGCATTCGCTTTCGTGTGATGTCTCCACAGAACAATGAAGGTTATATAATAGGTCAGCTCGACTTGATGATCTCGACGAATAGACAAAAGGATCGATAATATAAATCACTGTTCCGGAGCAGAGATAGACCTATTGTTTGTGGTTCATAATCTTTTACAAGCATTGAGAGACTATTTTCTAACATAAAAACGAGTCTCTTTATTTTTAATCTAATCATGTGAGATACAGTGGTGTTATGGAAAAAAATCTTCCCTATATATCAACGTTCTTAATTATATGACCACCACTGGTAGAAGCCGTCATAATATGTATTATCCTAAATGAATCCAATTTAACATGCTGAAATAAAAAAAAAAACAAAAAAGTGGAATCAAAAGTAATATAAAGCAAATGCTTTGACATTAATCGTATAATGCAGATAAGACGATAGATAATTTTTATTTTTGGTATAGCGATTCTTTGCAATTTATTCTTAAGTAAATATTGCACTTAAAAAATTCTCGGGGGGGGGGGGGGGGGGGGTCCCATCTGAACCCCCCGAGAATTTTTTAAGTGCAACATTTACTTAAGACGATAGATGTCAAACTTTAATCTGTCTCTCTATTCATGATTTACCGAAGATTTTCAGTAGAAAAACCAAAACTATTCTAACTTTTCTTATATAATTTGCGGGTCTTCGTAATTTCCAGAACGTTAATTTTTCACTTTACACTAAGATTTTCATGATATTCATATATTATGCAGCTTAACTCGTGAAATTTTAAGCACATAGTAATTAAGTTTCTACCATAGTCTTTGGTATCTACCTATCCACAAGCAACGTCGCTTGTGACCAAATAGTTTAAACTCATTGAGTGTATTTGCAAAAAAAAAACATAAAATGGAAGACTGTAGTATTCATAGAGTAGGTATAGTGGTAGTATTCAAATATACGATGTTTTCCCATAAATAAGTATTACTAATTGCTTGTAGAACGAGGTTCACCAGTGTTTTCTTCAAAAATAATTCAAATGTTAAAGAATAGAAAGTCAAGTTTGTGCAACACAAACGTAGCTTATTATATTTTTTGTCCTCAGTTCACTTGAAAGCAATTTAATTCTGCTGCTACATTCACTGTCGTGTCTCTGACAATGTAGCCGCCTGAAAGAACTAATCTGTTTTATATTTTCTTTTACTTACTTTAAAAATGAAACTAGTTATTGCCTGGTCTAAAATAAACTGTCGCCAGAATAATACTTCGTAAAGTAAATAGTATGAGTCCTAAAATGTGTATATACCGACGATATTCCCCTGGTTCCCATTTTAATTAACAACTGTGAATAGTGCAGGAGAATGAATGGCACTACGGAAGCTTATCATAAATGCAGGGACCAGTACTAAAATGTTTGATGAAACAAAATACTATCACAGGAAATAATAGGAATCAGGCTTATGATGTGCCAAGGATCAAAAAACAAATCGTAAACGTTTCAAAACCTATTGGTTTTATAAAATTACTTGATTTCGGGCTAGAAAATGTTTAAAATGGCATCTTTCGAAAAAGTCAATATTGTTTGCCTAAATCAGAACCTGATTGGTGACTTTTGTTCCATATGTGTAATATCTGTTGTGTGTAATGTCTGTTGTCCATATCTGTAACTGCTTTTAACTAAATTAATGAGTCTTAACTTGATCGAAGTCTTTGTAGATAACGTCTTTCTACAGCAACCACTGAAGATGAGCTGAACTGATAAGAGCCGTGAAACTAAGAACAAAAGTTAATAAATGAACCAGAGACCCGTCTTCACTTTCGATTTGGGACTTGATTTTGGTAATTTCTAAACATTGCCAATAGATGGCGTTTGTTGTCAATTATTGAATTGAATTAGTGTATGTGTTACAATGACATTATAACAAAATCTCATTTAATAATGAATTGTCAAATAACCATACCCTTATAATTAATTTTAATTTGATCCGATTTTAAACAAGAATGAATTTTGTCAAAGAAGCTCAAAAATAGGTGCCTCTAATAAGCGAATTTCCCTCGTGGTTTGTTTAATCAGGAGACTCTGCATATAACCCTACATACTATCGGTAGCATATCACATTCTATCTTGGAAATTGAAAACCGCAAGTACATAGCATTGATACCACCGATTAGATGAGCTGTATGTGTATGGGTACAGAGTGTTAAGTTTAATTAGTAAGAGTATTTAATTTCATTATTCCACTTGTCTACTTACATATAGTAAACAGTATTTGCAATAACCTAAGGCCGTCTTTCTTAGAAACTCTTATTGCAGTGGAATCAATTACCAATATTTCATATTACACTGCAAAATAATTGAAATAGTAAGTTTTTTAAGAAATTAAAGGCTGGAGCACATAAACGTACTCATATAAGATGTTGTACTTAATCTTTTTCTTCAAGATAAAAAGATTACTAAATTAAAGCTGTAATAATATAATTCTAGTTTAAGCTTTTATCATAAAAATAAAATAATACCTATTTTTTAATGTACTATTGTATTATATCAATGCAATTGCAATGCAAATGGGCTGACTAAACCCTAGCACTGTGGATAAACTCCAGTGGTACTTATACAGTGCAATTTGAATGTAATTTATTGTTAAGTGTTATTTGTATTATGATAATAAATTTTAAAAAAATGTAACATTATGACGTAAAAGCAAATTTATAAAAAATACTCTACGTTTTTTTGTAGTCCATTTTGGATGCTGTGACAACACTTAGAATTAGTTACTGCGCTAAGACTATTGTATTGTGTGCCTTGTTGGTGGTCCTAAATAAATGAGTAAATAAAATATGCCACTTTGTAGAAGATTTGCTCTAGCTAGTGGCTCAAGATACGAGCACATGTCTATTCCCAAGGGCTGTATCTGTGCGCAAGAAGCGGACACGGGCCCGTAACGATGCGCATGCGACTGGCCGCATGATTTCTGCAATTGGGACACCCACAAAATAAAATAACTTAAAATAAAAAAATCAATAATATAATATTTTTTAAAGTCTAAGAACTAGATGAGGACAAGTCATTAATCCAGCTACTCAAATCTTCAATACCCAACATGTCCGTAGATTTTTTCACAAGTGACTTTGAAGCAGCCGCAATAAGGGTAATACAGACGGTGTTTCCCAAAGTGGCCGCGGAGGGGTACTACTTACATTTCAAAAAAGCTTTGAAAAAGAAACAAAAAGATTTGGGCCTTAACGGAGTTAGTATTTTTAGAAAACTTGTCACTTTGTATTGAGTGCTCCCTTATTTCCCTCCAGAAGACCTAGACGACGCATGGCTGTATATAATTAATAAGTGAATGTCCCAACGATAAAAAGCTGGTACACTTTAATGACTACATGGTATCACAATGGATTAACCACAGATTATGGTCGAATAAATGGTGCTGCTATATCATGTCTCATATAACGAACAATTATCCAGAGATTCATTATGCCGTCCTTAAAAGAGCCATCAATAAAAGCAATAAGTCTATTGCAATTGTTTTGCGAGTACTCCGGGAAAATTGCAAACATTACTCAGAAATACGCGTCAAAACAGGATTCAAGACAACGACATTCAGGACAACGACTCGCCAAAAAGAAACTAAAATTGATGGCTTTATAAATGAGTACAAAAGTGGTCAAATTTCATTAGGTGACTGCACAGAAAAACTGGGGTTTTAATTTTTTTATTGCATTATTTTAATGTTTGAAATCAATATACGTTTACATTATTTATCGAACTCTTATTTAACATCGACTTGTTTAGCTGCCAGCACAAGGCTGCTGATTAAGAAACAAAAAGATTTGGGCCTTTATGGAGTTAATATTTTCAAAAAACTAGTCACTTTGGGTAGAGTGCTCCCTTATTTCCCACCAGAACCCCTAGACAATGCATGGCTGTATGTAATAAATGCACTAGTGTCCCAACGATAAAAAGCTGGTACATTTTAATGACTACATGATATCACAATGAATTGACCACAGATTTTGGTCGAATATATGGTGCTGCTATGGCATGTCTCATATAAGGAACAATTATCCAGAGATACATTATGCCGTCTGTTGCCGACGTAGCAGGCCGCATAGAAAGTCTATGGCTTTCGAATGTGACGTATGTGTTATTGACAAATAAATGAATTCCCAACAAAGTGGTGTCAAGTGTGCGTGTAAAATATTTAATTTCTAAAATACATAATGATTACTCGCGCCCAAAGCAAAAAAGTACCCAGTGTCCAAAGCTCCTCCACATCCACAAGAGCCTCGTCCGCAACACTGCGGGCGCGGAGGCTCGCGGCGGAGGCGCAGTATATAAAGAAGCGCGCGGAGGCCAAGTGCGCGGAGGCGGAGTATCGCGTTCAGCTCGCGGCCATCGAGGCCGAGCAGAGTCGCAGCCGCCGCTCGAGTCGCGCCAGCACTCGGTCCAGATGCGCCAGCGTAAGTGAGTGGGTTGATGCCACCATCCAGCAAGGCACTAATGATCTCTCATTGCAGGGTCAAGACACGGCTGCACATACGGTGCCCCCACAGGCTGTAGCGGGGACGCAGCAGCCGCATTACCCCATAGTCGTGTCCCTACACCGATTTGTGCTGCTGCGTTAGACGCGACAGGTGACGAGAGCGGGTCGGACGTCACGGCCGTCGCTCCACCCGCGTCTACCTACTCTGCAGGGCACACGGCACAAACACCAGAGGCACGACCAGTAATGGTTGCCCCCAGAGATGCACCCGCTATCACCCGCACGTTTCCATCGGGCCTGACTTGCCCGCCGCCAACTTCCGAAGATATACACTTTACATTAGGTACGTGTAGCAGAAGTCGCCACTAAGGCTGGAATTCTGCGCCGTCCAGTCAGGAAAACGACTTTATTGCCGTCCTAATTTTTTTTGTACATATTCTTATCCTTTTTATTTATTCTACAATTGTATCCTTTCATTTATTTTTATGTTAATGTGGCTTGCTACGTCAGCCCTATTTTATGGTGTTGCCCCACCGGGGGAACCATGTTGCCGACGTAGCAGGCCGCATAGAAAGTCTATGGCTTTCGAATGTGACGTATGTGTTATTGACAAATAAATGAATTCCAAACACGGCTGTATATAATTAATGAGTGAGCATCGCAACGACAAAAAGTTGATACACTTTAATGACTACATGATATCACAATGGATTGACCACAGATTTTGGTCGAATAAATGGTGCTGCTATAGCATGTCTCATGTAACGAACAATTATCCAGAGATACATTATGCCATCTTTAATAGAGCCATCAATAAAAAGAATAAGTCTTTTGCAATTAATTTTTCAGAGATACATTATGCCGTCCTTAATAGAGCCATAAATGAAAACAAAAAGACTTGGCCCTTAGCGGAGTTAGTATTGTCAGAAAACTTGTCACTTTGTGTACAGTGCACCCTTATTTCCCTCCAGAAGACCTAGACGACGCATGGCTGTATATAATTAATGAGTGAGAGTCCCAACGACAAAAAGCTGATACACTTTAATGACTACATGATACCACAATGGATTGACCACAGATTTTGGTCGAATAAATGGTGCTGCATCATGTCTCATATAACGAACAATTATCCAGAGATACATTATGCCGTCCTTAATAGAGCCATCAATAAAAACAATAAGTCTATAGCAGTTGTTTTGCGAGTACTCCGGGAATATTGCAAACATTACTCGGAAATACTCGCCAAAACAGGATTATCACAATCTTAACAACTCGCCAAAAAGAAACTAAAATTGATGGCTTTATAAATGAGTACAAAAGTGGTCAAATTTCATTAGGTCACTGCACAGAAAAACTGGGGTTTTAATTTTTTTATTGCATTATTTTAATGTTTGAAATCAATATACGTTTACATTATTTATCAAACTCTTATTTAACATCGACTTGTTTAGCTGCCAGCACAAGGCTGCTGATTAAGAAACAAAAAGATTTGGGCCTTTATGGAGTTAATATTTTCAAAAAACTAGTCACTTTGGGTAGAGTGCTCCCTTATTTCCCACCAGAAGCCCTAGACAATGCATGGCTGCATGTAATAAATGCACTAGTGTCCCAACGATAATAAGCTGGTACATTTTAATGACTACATGATATCACAATGGATTGACCACAGATTTTGGTCGAATATATGGTGCTGCTATGGCATGTCTCATATAACGAACAAATCCAGAGATACATTATGCCGTCTGTTGCCGACGTAGCACGCCGCATAGAAAGTCTATGGCTTTCGAATGTGACGTATGTGTTATTGACAAATAAATGAATTCCCAACAAAGTGGTGTCAAGTGTGCGTGTAAAATATTTAATTTCTAAAATACATAATGATTACTCGTGCCCAAAGCAAAAAAGTACACAGCTCTTCTACGTCCACAAGAGCCTCGTCCGCAACACTGCAGGCGCGGAGGCTCGCAGCGGAGGCGCAGTATATAAAGAAGCGCACGGAGGCGGAGGCGGAGTATCGCGCTCAGCTCGCGGCCATCGAGGCCGAGCAAAGTCGCAGCCGCCGCTCGAGTCGCGCCAGCACTCGGTCCGGACGCGCCAGCGTAAGTGAGTGGGTTGATGCCACCATCCAGCAAGGCACTAATGATCTCTCATTGCAGGGTCAAGACACGGCTGCACATACGGCGCCCCCACAGGCTGTAGCCGGGGACGCAGCAGCCGCATTACCCCATAGTCGTGTCCCTACACCGATTTGTGCTGCTGCGTTAGACGCGACAGGCGACGAGAGCGCGCCGGACGTCACGGCCGTCGCTCCACCCGCGTCTACCTACTCTGCAGGGCACACGGCACAAACACCAAAGGCACGACCAGTAATGGTTGCCCCCAGAGATGCACCCGCTATCACCCGCACGTTTCCATCGGGCGTGACTTGCCCGCCGCCAACTTCCGAAGATATACACTTTACATTAGGTACGTGTAGCAGAAGTCGCCACTAAGGCTGGAATACTGCGCCGTCCAGTCAGGAAACTGACTTTATTGCCGTCCTAATTTTTTTTGTACATATTCTTATCCTTTTTATTTATTCTACAATTGTAACCTTTCATTTATTTTTATGTTAATGTGGCTTGCTACGTCAGCCCTATTTTATGGTGTTGCCCCACCGGAGGGACCATGTTGCCGACGTAGCAGGCCGCATAGAAAGTCTATGGCTTTCGAATGTGACGTATGTGTTATTGACAAATAAATGAATTCCAAACACCACTGTATATAATTAATGAGTGAGTGTCCCAACGACAAAAAGCTGATACACTTTAATGACTACATGATATCACAATGGATTGACCACAGATTTTGGTCGAATAAATGGTGCTGCTATATCATGTCTCATGTAACGAACAATTATCCAGAGATACATTATGCCGTCCTTAATAGAGCCATAAATGAAAACAAAAAGATTTGGGCCTTAACGGAGTTAGTATTTTCAGAAAACTTGTCACTTTGTGTAGAGTGCTCCCTTATTTTCTTTCAGAAGACCTACACGACGCATGGCTGTACAAAAAGATTTAGGCCTTAACGGAGTCAGTATTTTCAGAAAATTTGTCACTTTGTGTAGAGTGCCTCAATTGTTTTGCGAGTACTCCGAAAAAAATACAAACATTACTCTGAAATACGCGCCAAAACAGGATTATCACAATCACAACGACTCGCCAAAAAGAAACTAAAATTGATGGCTTTATAAATGAGTACAAAAGTGGTCAAATTTCATTAGGTCACTGCACAGAAAAACTGGGGTTTTAATTTTTTTATTGAATTATTTTAATGTTTGAAATTATTATAAGTTTACATTATTTTTATCGAATTTTATTTAAGTAACATCGACTTGTTTAGCTGCCAGCAAAAGGCTGCTGACTAAGACACAAAAAGATTTGGGCCTTTACGGAGATAATATTTTCCCAAAACTTGTCAGTTTGTATTAAGTGCTCCCGTATTTCCCTCCAGAAGACCTAAACGACGCATGGCTGTATATAATTAGATAATGAGTGAGATTCCCAACGACAAAAAGCTGATACACTTTAATGACTACATGATATCACAATGGATTGACCACAGATTTTGGTCGAATAAATAGTGCTGCTATATCATGTCTCATGTAACGAACAATTATCCAGAGATACATTATGCCGTCCTTGATAGAGCCATTAATAAAAACAATAAGTCAATTGAAATTGTTTGGCGAATACTCCGGGAAAATTGCAAACATTATTCAGAAATACGCGCCAAAACTGGATTATCACTAACACAAAGACTCGCCGAAAAAGAAACTAAAATTGATGGTTTATAAATGAGTATGAGTTTTATAAGTGGTCAAATTTCATTAGATCACTGCATGGAAAAACTGGGGTTTTATTTTTTTATTGTATTTATTATTTTAATGTTTGAAATCATTATACGATAACATTATTTTTATGGAATTTTTATTTAACATCGACTTGTTTAGCTGCCAGCACTAGGCTGTTGCTTGCAGGTGCTAAAATTGGACAAAAATGGAAAACTAAATTTGTATCCTCTTTCAGTACCTGCCAAAAATATCAATAGGTGCTGAAAGTGGACTAGGCCAGGTGCTGAACTTCCACGTACTGAAAATCTGGGTGCTGAGAGTGGACTACCACATACGTAGGACAAACTTCACCGGTTTATACTCAACCTATGGGCATTTTCGTATCGAATGAAAAATTGACAATATTCGTTATTCTTATTGAGTCGATGGCAATAAAGTTTTTTCAGCCCAAATTACTGCCTATAATCATTTGGTACTGAGACTGTCTGTGCAATACTGCAATGAAAACCATTCTGGTCTGCGAGACAAAGCCAACCTGATTGTGCCGGTGAATCAAAGGGATTGGACAGATCACTATGGTTTCATGGGATTTGGCTCAAAACAGAATGAGCAATGAGTTAGGTACGTTGTACTACCTAACTAAAGGACAAAGGCTAATTTAATTAAGGCTTAACTGGTAACATCACACAACAAAGTTCCTGGTATGACCACATTGAGATACATTTGAAAATGTGATTTTATGGCAGCTGCATCTTATTGTGTTTCATGGAACTATCGGACACAATGGCACACACAAAAGACATATTTTAGAAACCAATATCGTAATAGGTACGAAATTTCCAAGAATGAGAACAAGATACAAGTACAGTCAACCACACATCAGGTTACCACAACAGTAAGATGAGAGTCAATTGAAAAAATAAGCATTAAAAAGTTTCTAGGTTACGACTTTTCAGTGATTCAAACTTCTGAATAGACATGTAGCAGGAAGACGACACAAGAAATATTTGGTTTTTAAAAAGTAATTATTATAAACTACTGCGCATAAATGGAAGTTTTGAGTCAGGGGATGTAAATTTATTCACGTTTATGAGTAACACAAACTAGGTAGATTGGAAATTCATAATTTGCCTAAGACAAGAAAGTTATTTTCTTTTCAAAATTTAGCGTTCATTCAATCTATATTGCTCATTAGCGCACCATTTCAACCAAACATCTTCCAGAAATCGTCGCCAAAATCATCTTCTTTTGATTTTGGCGACAAACAAAATTTGGCAAATTAATTTACTTATTGTATAATCTTATTGAAATAAAATTATGCTTACAGATTTTTATTTATTATAAATTAAATCAATTAAGACTGATGAAAATCATCCTATAACTATTAATTGGTACTCATTCAGACGAACAGCAGTGAACATTATGATTCTAGATAAATAATTGAGAAGCATTATTTTTGTAGAAGCACATTAGCACTTACCTCAAAATTGATGAATAGACCATTTACTATACTTTGTGCGGAAGAACTACGGGCCTATTGCCAACTTCATGATACAGTACTTGTATATGACATGGCGGTGCAGTGTTTGTGCCAACTAGATTCAACCTCCGCTCCAGATATCAGCTGTTGGCACAATAATGCACTTACTAAATAAGTAAAGACTACGTGAACTGTTTAGCTCTTTTTTATACTCGATTAAAATAATCGACTTCTATTCATTGGAAAAACAGTGATTCGTAAAAGTCTATTAAGTTAATAATTACTATCTAGAACGTAGGTCCATCTACAGTCCATTTATGGTGATAAGTTATTTTTCTAAACTACGCCATCTATCGGAATTTTTTATGTGATGGGTAGCAGACGAGCAGACAGATCATCCGATGGTAAGCGATGGCCTCCGCTTAGAGTCATAAGTGCGCTGCCAAACTTTAACCCCTTTCCCCCCAATTGACAACATTAAGTAGGTAAATTTTCTTCATTTTGATAATTGGACTGCAAACTAGAGTTAAAAATACTGTATACGTGTTATTATTATTATTTTTTTAATTTAAATGTTTAATATGATAAATTATTATTTTAAAACTTGCTCATTCTAAAACGACGTAAGTACCATTAGATAGATAGATAGATATTCTTTATTGCACAGAAATAGAATACATGAGTTAAACAACAGCTATAGATGATACAATAAGGCGGTCTTATCGCTTGTAGCGATTTCTTCCAGACAACCTTTGTACCATTACCATTGTAGGTGTTATCCGTAATATTTCTTTGCCTTTTGCTGGCCTAAAAAAGTCCAGTCCCTGTCAAATCAAATTCAAATCGAAGAGATTTGTTGGAGATTCATTAAAGATAGTTTGATTTTGCTTGGTTCGTGGATATTACTGAATAATTATGAAAGTAGACGAAGGTTTTGTTATGGCAGACAGCCGCAATCTACCCAAAGTAGATTTAATAATGTTATTAGAACTCATTCGTGAAGATGAGAACTATAATGTCGCTGAAATTCGTGGTGCGAAAATACTCATGTCGTCCAGGAACGCCTATGTAGAATCTGCAGTGTTGAAAAGAGCAGGAGCTATTTGCACCGTGAAGTGCCGGGTATTACCGGAACACAAAGTGCGTACGCAGCCATACATCGTGTTGGCTGTAATCGACGAGGATGCTGAAAAAATTGTGGAAGTCCAATGCATGGATTGCGCCGCCAGTCTTGGCGGTTGCAAACACGTTATTTGCTTTCTTACATGGCTAATCAACCGTGCTGAAGAACCTTTTTTTTTTGTTGACGCTGGGGAATTCCGCTGACCCGAAGTGGGCCAACGTGGTCTTGCGACTCCTTATGCATACCCTCCTGAAGGGGGGCAAACGGGTTATGTCGGGCTCTCCTCCGGGTGGGGCCGGAGGCATACCGACTAAACCCCAGCGACGCTCCCGCATCGCCAGAGTGGGGAGGAGACATGAGGTCGGGTTGAAGAACCTTACTTCACATCCCTCCCCAGGCGAAAGGACCGCTTACACTGCGGGCCCTGTACTGCCTCCCCCAGTCATAGTGCTGAAGAACCTGCAGCTACCTCGGTGAAATGTTACTGGGCGCGACCGAAACTAGCGGATGCTGTTACTAAAGATAAATTTATTTTGGCTAAAGAAGAAGGAAATAAAAGGAAAAATACCACTTCAAACGATCCTTGTCCTGTACCTAACTTAGAAGTATTCATACAAGATTGCAAAAAGAGAAAATTCAAAGATTGCTTAGTATTAAATTACATGCAATACAAAGAATCTTTGGAAGAACTTAGCATGTTTAATATGATACTGGAATTCACAGGCTCAACATCAGACTAATTCAACTTTCAGAATTTGAAAAAAAAATCTGAAAAAAGCTGACATCTGAATTGGTAAAAATAATCGAAATTAATAGAAAGAAAGAAAATACATTTGTACAAAAAATCAAACCAATAGCAAACTGTGGCACGCAATGAGACAAGGACGAGTAACAGCCTCAAACATTTATGAAGCTACAAAGTGCTCCACAGATGGAGTTTTGGTAAAATAAATACAAAGTTCTTGAAACGAAAGCTATAAAACGTGGGACACATTAGCTAAAACACCTACAGAATATTTTTTTTCTATCTCGTAATTTTGAGAGTAATTAATATCTAAAAAAGCGTAATTCACATCCGGGAAGCACAAAAACATAAATGGCATTCTAATTTTCATATAATTTTTTCGATGAAATGTTGTCAATTAGGTCTCCGGTGCCTTTACTCACCCGACGGAACACAGCACAGGCGCTGCTTCACGCCGGTCTTCTGTGAGGCCGTGGTATCACTCCGGTCAAGCTAGCCCATCCATGCCGAAGCGTGGCTCTTCCACGGTAAAAATAAAAATGACACGCGATAGCCACTGAACGCGATAGCCTGTCTGTGTAAGTACACTACGCACGGCATATCTCAAATTGATCCTTAATAATAGCGCAGATATCGCTTCGATTATCTGGTTGATAGAGCCCAAGGTGTCTGCGCTAATGCACGTATCTAATATCCCTCAAGCTAACTAATCAGCACTCGCTATGGCAATTAACTGCTATTGAGACACCTGTATCGTTTGACCTGATTAATGTGATAAAGGGAAAGTGCGTTAGTACAGAGAGCTTAACACGTGAATAGAGACAAGTTTATCGTCAATTATGTTCTAACTGTTTATTATTGGAGTTCCGAATATTATAATAGTGTTATGAATCTATATTGTTTTCATTTATTATATAATTACTATTTTTTTTTATGTGATAGGTAGCAGGCGACCAGGCGGATCACCAGATGGTAAGCAATTGCTGCCGCCCATGGACACTTGCAACACCAGTGGAGTTACAAGTGCGCTGCCAACCTTTTAGTAACTTTTAGTAACTTTAACCTAATGATAAAAAATATATATCGACAAAGGGAAAAATTCCAAACCGCATTATGTACGAGTAGAATATTATTAATTCATACGAAATCTCATAAACTTTTTTATTCGGAATTATTTTGGAAAAATTCCAAAATTTCAGTTCAAATATCGTTCTTTACGGTAAGAAGGAAACATGATAACAACGTGGTCGGCTCACTGAATAACCAATCTGCAATTATAGGTATTCTAAAGAGGAAGTATTTTGTTTGCATACGCATGAATTCAAAAACTTCTGAATTTATTTAAAAAATATTTTAAGTCTGTAACTATGAAAAATTACCTCATTCAGGATTGACGACTGACTGACTGACATCAACCTCCTTATATTGATTATATTTTGTACGTTTTTACTATTTTTAATATGTTTAGGTTTATTTTTAACTGTCTTAGAAAAAATTGGCTCAATTGGTTTTTATCCGCAATTTATTGGCAGAAACTTTACCAGCATTGTTTGATATACTCCAGACGTAACACCAGGAGAAAATGTTAGGTTATTAGTACACGTGGGTAACGCTATATTCGGAAAGTAACAAAAAACTCAGAAACAATTTGGACCAATTTAATAGATATTTTGTTACTAAAAATTACTACCGTTGACTACCTCAGTGGCGCAGTAGCCGATGAATCGTGCGCTTGAGTTCTCAGGTTAGATCACTGGCTGGGTCATGTTTTTCTGCTAACAATTTCTCAGTGTGAACCAAAGACTGGAAATTAGCGTTTTTCACCCACGCATCTTAAAAAGCACGTTAATTTATTGGTAAACTGCAACTGATTCGGTTTTGCAAAAGAAATGAAGATTTTTTTTTCAAATAAATAAGTATATATCCGTGTAAAGCCGTAGTGGGCCGACAGTCGGTTACCAAAACATATTTATTAATTAAAGTTACGTGATATGTATATCCATTCGATACACACGAAACACGCTTCGGCAATTGCCTTTACAACAATGCAGCTTGTATATAAATATTTCAATTCAACAACCGTGTTTTGGAATTCATTTCCACCTATACGTATAATATGTAAAATTTTTGTTGCACAGAAACAAGGATCAATTAAAAATGGCGCAATCCGATAACAGGATCACTACTACGAGATACTACGTAGTGGAATTTAATATTAGTTCGAACTATTTGTAGAAGCCTGAGAGCGAACATTTCTCCTAATGCTTTTGTGCAAGTTCACTCCTATTGACTTATCAAAGCTTTAAGCTCGTGCCCTCCTCCATTCATACCGCTTGATCCTATTCACACTTGTATTCAAGCTGTATGTTTTGTTTGTAGGAATTCTGTGATATTCAGGCAAGGGTGGAATTGATTTTTATATACCCATCTATACTTAAACAGTCTATACCAATCATAAAGAGATATTTTTTTTAAACTACCAAAAGGCTTATTATGTGATCAGAAAAGACGAAATACTTCGCCAGATAATCACACCAGTCACCCTGTTCTCAAACTAGGGCATTCCCTGAACTATAAGTACCAGGTGATGATAATTAACTGGGGGCGTCAACCCAGAACACCCAGATCCAAGAAAACTTAAAAAATGTAGTTTCCTAAATTGACTTGACCGGGAATCGAATCCGGGACCTTTCGCGCTTCGGACGAACATGTCGCTTCATGATATGAGGTGCGTTTTGACCATGATTCAGGATGTGATGAATCTTATATCACAATGAAGGGATAACCATCTGTATTTCGTTACCCTTAACCCATTGAATGCCGATACTTTTATATACGTATCTAATGTATAGAGGCCAACAAGTGACCAAAGCAATTGATTCATGACTATACGTTACAGACATTATCCGAAACGTGCAGGTTTCCTGACGATTTTCCTCACCGCCGAGCTAATAGCAAATTGTATAGATTGACCCGTGCTTTTTAATTAAACGTCCTTATGACGGTTTTCTAAACGAAATAATAAATAGTAATGAACCATTTATTTCTCACCACAATCTTACAATATTTTAGGGCTACATACGAAAGTGGTAATGAGATAATTAATGATGCTAATCTGAATATGATTCAATATGTGTATATGAAAAACAAAAAGAAAGATATAAATAAATAATTATAACTTCAAAAAATGTTTTTTCTTCAAAAAACATTTTTTTTTTCTAAGTCCTAATTTTTTTTGAGAAAGAGACATTATGAGAAAGTGACCTATTGAGAAAGAGACATTATGAGAAAGCGACATTTTGCGACTGAGAGACATTCTGCGAAAGAGACATTTTGCGCTTATGCGCAAAATGTCTCTTTCGCAGAATGTCTCTAATGTCTCTACGGCTACAATTACCTACTTAGTCAACGAAAAGTCTAATAAACAGTAAAGTACCTAAAGTATCAGCCTATATCTTTCTGCCCCACTTCAAGGTACAGGCCTCCATCATAGAATTCAAGTTTGGGTTAATCACCATGCTTCCCTAATGCGGATTGGTGATCACAAACCCGAGCTATGTTCGTAAAATGAGAACCATCTTCTATATCTACACTATCTATAAAGACATAACTTCTATAGACAACGACAAGGCTTATTGGTAAACCGAAAACACGAAACGCTTGCGCGATGTAATTTAGCACAGCGCCATCTATTGGGTCGTTTCTGAATTACGGTCCCGAAGCGAAGTGAGGGCGGGCCACCTAGTACTACATAAACTAGAACTTTTACAAAAAAATTGGCTGTAAAATTTAAAACATTACTCTAAAGTGCAACAGGAACACTAAAGGTGTAAAATAGTCTTCAAAAAGCACGTGAATATCAGCAAAGAGGGTAAAAGAGGAAGATGGAGAGTGCTACGCGCTAAAAAGCTTCCAACTTTTAAAGCTCCGCGCAACGAGCTTACGGCGCTCATCCGATTATTCGAGTACTATCACAAATCAAGAGAGATGTGGAGCGTCATAGATACTCTGTGCTTTTAAATCAGTACTCAGTCAGATCAGTTTTTTAAGAAGAAAATCTCAAAAATTTTAATACTTCAACTTGAAATGAGATGCCATTTTAACGTGGTTCACTTTTCCATTCAAGTTTGCAAACAAACACTGAACAAGTTGGCATTTTGACAGCAATCAGTGCTTGTATGTGTTGCTCTTGATGATCTAACATGATAAAGAGGCTTTATTCATGAAATCTATTAAGAAGACTTCAGTTTTTTAAGGATAAAAAAGTAACGGTGTATTTTTATGGAGTGTAGCTTATACAGTGTTATTTTGATATGAAAGCTTATAAATAAATAATTACTGTTTTTATTTACTCTATCCAAAGGTTTTCTGAGAGTCATTGCTAGAAACAAAAAGACCGCCTAATTTTTATTTCATTAAGAAATCCAGGATTTAACAATTTATATAACATGTTAATAGCAGTAATTACAGAAAAAATCACTTATAGGTCCACACCAATAGAAATTGGATAGGAAAATGGTTTCCATAGAAAACCAGTGTCGTGGCTATCCACCGTGACAAAACAGCTGAGTGGAATCCATTTTGGTGACAAGTCACGTAAAATGTCACATTTGTTTTTTTTTAATTGTTGTATTTTTCTTTTGTTTTATGTGAATGTGTTAACCAAATAAATTTTTATTCTATTCTATTCTATTCTAAAATAACAGATAAACATAATCAGCAACACATTTTT
Organism: Cnaphalocrocis medinalis; assembly: GCA_014851415.1. Taxonomy (NCBI): domain Eukaryota; kingdom Metazoa; phylum Arthropoda; class Insecta; order Lepidoptera; family Crambidae; genus Cnaphalocrocis; species Cnaphalocrocis medinalis. Next base: position 12,676,006 of record CM026273.1, on the reverse strand, counting down.
GTACTGTCTATTGCTATTGGTTCACTCATTTTTTCTATTTCTGTGCAATAAAAAATAAATCTATCTGTATTATTATAAAGTTTCATCAATATCCATTAAGTAGCATTTTCGTGAAAGAGCGACACACATACTTAGCTAACATACATTACATACAAACTTACACCTTTCATATAAGTAAAGTTATTTCGTTTTCCTTGTGCTGTAGCGGAAACAATTTTCACTATCAGTACTAAACTGAAACTTGTTACACAGTTTATATAATAGTACTAATGGGGCTTAAGGAAGTTGGCGAGGTAGGTAAATGCAACCCCCAACTAAAAGTTGCTAATTGCATAGAAGTCAGACAATTGAGGAGAATAGTAAACTCTGGGGGGAATCTTAAGTTTTAGTTCTTACTTTTGTTATTTGTGAATGCTTTTCTTAGGAATGCCTTTAAAACAGGGTTTCTTAACATTTTTACAGTCACGCACCACCTTTTTTAATTAGACTATAGGCCAACGCTTGACCACAATCGCACCTGATGGAAAGTGACGATGACTTCACATTTTTAACTATTCCACGCATCTTTAATGCGCTCAATTTAATTATTTCCTCCCCTGACAAGTGTAAGACGGTAGGTGTGCAATTTTGTTATTGAAAATTTAAAAAGGAAGTATTAGCAAAAACTCAATCCCTATCTCACAACAGCTAGCTAAGATAGGACTCAACCCACGATCTTTGCTAATGAATGCTGTGCGGATGAATGCTCTGAACCACTGACCGTATAATGAACGACCATGACAAGGCTTATAGGTAAACCAAAAATATGAAACGCTAGCACGATGTAATAGACGACCAGCGCTATCTATTGGTTCAGTTTGGAACTACTTAAACCCGAACCGAAGTGGGGACGGGCCACTTTTTGCACTATTTATATACAGATAACGTCTGTAGGAAACAGCAAGGCTTATATGCAGCCTGAAAAAACGAAACACTGGTGCGAAGTTATTGACACCCTGCGCCATCTATTGGCAAAAGTTAGACCTAACAAAAATAGCAGAACTATGTTCCGAAACAAAGTGAGGATGTACATATAGGTATAATTACTATCCACAGCGTATTTACAAACTTACTATACAAAATATCAGCAAATTGTTATTATTAGAACTAATTTACCTGAACCTAATTTCATAAATTGGAGTTGCAATTTCACAGCGCTGTAACTAAAGCAGGATACTTGCAAATTAAATTATGATTGGAGTTCATCTCTCTGACACAGCATTAATTAATATTTCCTGTCTGGCTAATTATTCCGATATTTAGCGATGATTTAATGAACACGATAATTAACCGTATTTAACCCATTATATGTTTACTACCTGGATATATTTAACATCGGTTTAGTGTTTCAATTATTATTCGAATCAAGTGGAAGCATAAGTAAGTAGGTTTATTAGGTTGTAGGAAATAGAGTAATAGTCTAAGATCCGTAGAACATCGACCTTCACCGAGCTGATAATCGAATGAAATATCCTTTATGACAAATTTTATATACTAGAAAATATATTAAAAATAGGTTTGCTAAAAAAATCCTGGACAGACTATTTTTAATTAATTTTTTAAAAATAATATTTAACTAAATTTAATATTTAATAAAATTTTCATTCTTACTTAAAGTATAAAACGTATAGAATGTGCCGCCAATTTTTTTATTATCATTTCAAGTGAAGGTAAACTGCCATCGACATACCTGTTTATACCTGACAACCGAGTTCTCTGTCCAGGTAAATAATAGACAACCCAATGGCGGCACATTCTATACGTTTTATACTTTAAGTAAGAATGAAAATTTTCTTATTATCTTAATGTTGCAAAATTTAGTTAAATATTTTATTTTTAAAAAATTAATTAAAAATAGTCTGTCCAGGATTTTTTTAGCAAACCTATTTTTAATATATTTTCTAGTATATAAAATTTGTCATAAAGGATATTTCATTCGATTATCAGCTCGGTGAAGGTCGATGTTCTACGGATCTTCTACTATAAGGGGGGGCTACCTATACTCTGATTCATAATCATGTAAAGTAAATTTGACACATGCAAAATGTAAAAATGCATAGAAACTTGTCATTTTCATCTGTCAGTTTACTTTACATGATTATGAATCAGAGTATAGTCTGATATATATTTTTTTCTAATGCATCTTGGTGTCTAACTGGCGCAGCATGAAATCATTTGTTATGTATTATTATATTTAGGTAAGGTAAAGGTTAAGGCGTATTTTTCAATAGAATATAACAACATTCATCTGCGTAAAGCGTGATAATAAAATATTTACAAAATTTCAATGCCAATTTATTTAAATAGCTGGCTTCTAAGCCGGATTACTTACCTTTGATCTTAATTGCGGACAATTAGAAACCTGGTAAACTTTTTATTTGATAATACTTCTTAATTCTTTAGTATTAAAACTTCTTAGTTTCTTTTTGTAGTGTTCACACCTTATGTGGCCCCATTTTGGTATTAGTCAAAGTTTGATTATAAAAATAGATCAAAAAGTAGTGTACCTAGTTACAGTTATGAAATTAAAAGTTTTAATCTTTACTAAGATTCTAAAGGTCCGGTTTAATAGCTATATATTTTAATCAAACTCGCGTGCTAGTCCGTCCTTACCTTTCGCCTTAAGTTTCTTTATAATTTCTGAATAAAGGTAAAACCCCTTAGCAAAGTATAGGAAGTCGAAACTTATCTACAATCCCAATCAACTTCGTTTCGTAGTTTGGTACACTAATTAAATTTTCTTTATGAAACTGTGTTTAGACTTCCCGTGAATAGGTTCATTAATTATATGAAGTGCCATAAGGATCGCTATATTCCATTAAATTTTAATGAAGTAAAATAAGGCGCTGTCGTTGTTTACCTTCTTGGAATCAAAAATTATCTTTTAATTCTATTAAAACACATTTAAAAAACTACGGAACCCTATAAATGAAATCGTTGTTTTTTGTAAGAACATTTTAAAAGCGATCTGGACTAACTCCTTTTTGTTTTATTTATAAGATTATACCTACGTTTATGTATCTCTTTAGATCTTACTATAATGTACCTTCGTAGTTCTATGTAGCTCTTGTATGCACTTTAATTTGTAATAGGTACTTACTGGCTGGCGTGTGGACTAACTAATCGTAGCAGGAGTATTTCAATGACAAATACCGTTTCCAAAGTTGTAGGTGCATTTATTGATCCATACACCTTTTATTCACGGCCACAGTTCAATGATTAATGCTTGTTGGTATGGTGGAGCATGTTCCAATTATGTTTTCGCGAGTATGTACGAATATGACGTGTAAATATGTGTGGGCATATGTTTATCATCATATATATTGTATTACTGCAAAAACACTTATTTCTGAAGAAATATATAAACAAATTGAGGCAACACATACATTGTTTTGGTAATAAAAAAAGGAAGAACTTCAGCTCTTCGTAACGGAAACGATTCTGTGGTGATATTTACATGCAAGTTAGGGCTTGAATAGATTATATGTAAACCCAGAATATCCTCTTCCTGTATTCCAAATTCTATAAAAAGTTGCGAATCTAATACACTTAAAATGTTTCGTCTTTATAGTGGACATTAACTACACTAAGAAAAGTGACGCAAGGTTATATTGTAAAGCTCCTAGTTCCATTCACCTCACTTTTATGACTTTTAAAACCTTTTCACCGTATCCAGCCCAAGGGTTATAGTTCTCGCAAGCTAGTAATAGACCCAACTTTGTAAGCATCATCTGCAACAACCGCATAGCCGCAATAAAAGTGGAAAACTCTAGCTTTATTATTAAACGAGGCATCAAATAAGGCTAGCTACTACAGTCCAGTACTTTCAGAGAATTCATTAGTGAGCTTGGATCCAACAAGGGATAAATTAGTCAGTCTAACATGCTGTCACTACAATGGAGGTACGTCGACATGTCGAATAACGCCATTAGCGCAGAGGTATACCTATCACATAGAACGTACCTACATGTTCTCGCTTGAGCCAGTCTGAATTCAGCTATAGACTGGACAGTTGTTTTACAAATAACTTTGTTTATAGCACATGTCTATTGAACGACATTTAAAGAAAAGATATTATGTTCTGCTCAATCTTTTGGGTCACATCTAATATTTTTTTGACTCCCTACCGGATGAAAAAGCACTGTACTAAGCTTAAATGCATCTTTAGTTCTGACGGCAACAAAATTTAATTCATATATTATCAAGAATCCATAGCCACCAGTAAGAAATGGCGAATCACTTACTTAATTAACGACAAGTTCCTGAATATTAATATTAAATGCTTAAAGGCGAGTGGAATAGGGATTAGAGTTCGATTGTAACAATTTTTAAGTAAAAACCTTGTATTTAATGAGGCATTTGATGTCTCATGTTTAATGGTATTATTTTTGTTCTAAAATCGTCAATATAGTTATGCCCTTACCAATCATGATCATTGTTTTTGACAAAGAAATAAAATTGTTAAATATAATAAAGTCTATCTTAATATTTCAGTCACCCGTTCGAAATATCAGTCGCACTGTTTTTATTAACAAGATCACTAGGACAAATATTCGTTGTGTTGCAAATACTGGGGGTTTATCCTTTAGCCCCGACATGTCAATACTTACGCACATATTATCTAAATTGACAATTAGGTCATAAGTAAACAGTAATTATTTACTTGTACTAATAATTATTAGGTTTCCCTAATTCGTCGGACTTTCTTATAAGCACGTATTGCAAATACACTGTCTTATCTCATGACAGTAGAATATAAGTAGTATATTATTTGTATTATCGGTAGGTACCGTTATTATAAGGATCTCATTTAATACGGGAAAAGGAGATTAATTTAAACGATTTAGACTTGGTTACTGTTTCCGAGATGGAATGTTAATAACTTGAACGGGATGATTTTTTGCATACTTCAAAAAAAATTAATATTGAAATGCAAAAAAAAGTATAAAAAGTTAACTTTATAAATGGATATTTATTAGGACATGCCTATTTAAAGAGTATATCATAATATTTCTCATTAATCCTTGTTATTAAACTTTTGCTGTCATTTTTAATGGTTTCTTTTAACTGAGGTTCTACATATGTATAAAAATTGACTCTTAGCTTCGATATAAAAGCTACTTTAATTTAATGATCCATTAACCAAAAACTCCCCATAGTAGATTTACCAAATACTTTTATTTGGTCTGGAGAAAGGACAGATTGGACTTAGGTGGACAATAAATTAATCTTTCAAAGTGACCGTTTTTCCCGGTAGAAGAACTGGGCTGAAATTCTAGACCTACTTTAATTATTCCGCTACTGTATAGGTAGGTAATATAGAAGACCTCTTTGAAACTAAATTTATTTATAAGGTACTCGTCGTGCCTTTAACATAAATATTAGTAATTCAAACGAATTCGAATATTACAAACTTATTGTAGTACAAGGCTATCTAGCTAGGCTCTAAGCTTGTAGTTTTAAAGGTGCGTACTCTTTCGTTATTAATGGCCTTTAATGAACTTCATAATGACGCGTTAATTTTTATTTTATAATCTTTATGTGAGACGATGAGAAAGTGCTTAAACCACTTCTTATTTTATTTTTAAGTAATTAGATGAAGTTTATTTATACCTACACCTCAGTAATTAGATGAAGTTTTTTATACACTTTACTAAGACTCAATCCATAATTCATTATATTTTAATTTGGCTAGACAAGCAAACATTCCTATTTTTCAAACTCCTATATTATTTATTAATGTTTAGACCGCATGAACATAGAAATCTTCGTGGCGTAAAACTCTCCGGGATTATCGTAATTTTAAGTTCAGATTAAACTTTGAAAATAACTACAATAACATTGAAATAGGGGATTATTAGCTAGTCTACATTAAATTTGCACCTTTTGGAGGATTTAAACAAGCAAACTGCGAGATTCAATTCCTGAAATACCTATACCTATATTTTTCGTACAATATAGATCCTACAAACCCCACGTCGATTTTTATTTTCTTCCATTCCAAAATCAATTAACATTGTAAAGTGAAACCAATATTTTACCAAACCACATTATACTAAAGTAGCAATATTATGACTTGACTATAAGCATATAAGCCGCTACGCGATATTGACTTTCAGTCTGTTGACGAGAAATCCTACAAACTTTTAAAAGGAAACTTCAAACGCTTATTCAAAACACACAAATGCCATCTTTTCAAGGCAAAATACTCCCGTGTAAATGTACAGTGCATTTCTATTTGAAATCATTTTCTTGCTCGCTACTTTCTGTGGGTAGAAAATGTTTTAAGAGTATTTTAATATGTTTATAAAAAATGTTGCGCAGCGGGAAGCTCCTGATATAATTCAATTTATTTGAAAAGGATATTCTAGCGAGTATTTTACTTATTTTCCTGTGAAAGCGTTGAAAATGTACGTTGATTTATTATACTTAGTGTAGTGGATACAAGGATGTGCACCATTTCGTTAGATTAGAATGAATAAACATCATAGTATGATGATATTATCAGCCCAAATGCACCTAAAGCTGAGTATGTACAAAATGCTCTTCTTATTTTCAGTGGACTGTATAGTTCTGGTAATTGCTTCTTTGATCAAATTAGACAATTTGTTTTGAAGATTTAAATAAAATTGATTATCCTTGTAATTTACACATAAAAAATTTGACAAGAAGTGGTGAAAATTAACAAGTGACAATCAAAATTCTTAGATAAAAAAGTCGTGTTCTTTATTTGAATCAATGAGGTTGTATATCTCTAGAACATCGTAAACAGAGTATAAACCACACCACTCCCTACTTTAATAAAATTATGATTTGAGCATATTTTTTCGCCACTTTTATTGCATTTTAATTTTACATTGACCGGCATTATGTATAATGTACTTATATGGCTCAGTGGTTTTTTGACAAATGGTCACAGAAACTCAAATCCAGCGAAATTAAGGTATGTGTGAAAAAAAATGTTAGCTGTTCCGTACAAAATATCCAGCTCGCAATCAAATAATGTATTAAACAGCTATTTTTTTAGTCATATTTTGGCAGTAAAGTCTTTTACACGGTATATGTTTACACCGTTAAGTACCAATGCATATTTTTTTACACGTATAAACAGGGGAACCAGACCAATTTAAATCAAAATAGCTAATTCCAGAAAATATCCCAAGCGTGGATGGTTTCTAACGAACGATGTTTTCCCTCAACGCAGAGCTAATGGTAGAAATACGCACTTAGATTTAAATATCCACATGTCCATATTGTGCATGCTCAGAGTCGAGTCACGACCTTCCATATAGAAGGCGTGTTCTTATTCACCGAGTTGTTATCGCTAATAGTAATTATAGTTTCATAATTATAGGAATATTCGTTATTAACGCAATCTTGTTAATTCAAGTAAGTTAGTATGTCGCATCAGTGTGACCTGATTAAGCGTTCACTTCTGAACGTAAGCCCCTCATTGATTCTGATTTATCCGCAACAGACCACTGCAGATGATTGTCAATGCGTCGATACCGTTGCGTCCATAGAAATGTTAATGATACAAAAGCAAACATGAGATAGAACGGAAACATTACAGTTTCACCCGTATAGATACTCCTACAGGCATCTGTCGGGATGTTACGGGAAACTCGTTCTATCTGTAAACCAATCCAGCACTGTGCCGATGCACACTCTCTGCTAGCTGAAACTGAAAATGTTCACACTAGGGTGGGCGGAGCTGTAAACTAAGTTGCTTACAGTTTCCACCAGATGGCGTTGTAAAATGTCGTTGCCTGTTTTAGTATTCAGCTAGATGGCATTTGCATCGAAAGATGACATTTGAAATCAAATGGTTCTTGGCCAAGTCTCCCTTGGTTATTTGGCACATGGCAAAAATTGGAACTAAAGTTGTTGAGCTTCACAAAGAGTTTTGACATTTTCGAATAAAAAAAAATAGCACAACACCCTCTGTCAATATCACTAAAGTGTCTGTTTTTACGAAAATTTGTACATATGAAAAAACAGATGACTGTACATTTTTGAACAAGTAATAAACCTGTTTACAGCTAAAAATCCTAGTGTTGCGGCTATTTGTTTTAATTTTATAATGGGTAAGAATGTAGAGATATATCTAGTATATTGAGATAAATAGTTCTAATAAAATTTGCTTATAATTTTATTATAAAAGTATAGAAGTTCAGAACTTTTTCTGTTTCTGGTGATATAAATTCCTTGACAATTTAAAGTAATCTAGTCAGAAATACAATATTTCGAAAAATTATATAGTAGTGACCCTGAATTAGTTTGTTATTTTTAATTTCTTTATTTCATAATTATAATGTATGTGTCCCACATTAATTTGAGCTGTATAAAAATCTTGCAACTAGCTTACACCAAGTGTTTATATAAGATTTATTGAAGTTACTTCTACAACTTATCAAAAAGCGCTTTGTAACATTACTAACTACCGAGACCGGGGCATGTGAAGTTATAAAAACACTTTTATATGTGAAAACCTATTGTGCTAGTTAGAATGTAAAAAAATTACCGCTGCCAACTGAGGTACCTAACAAAATTTTTTTTTATTGAGTAAAGTCTAGGTGACCTCACTCCGCCTGATGGTAAGAAGCCGTGTAATCAAAAAAAAAATATTTACTATAAGTTACCTATTATATTAATCAATGTATTCTACCCTTTAGATAAAACATTTAAAAAAATTAGGAAAAAGATTATATTTTGCAAATAGGGATGACATGTTATTTATCAAAGATATTTTTTTAGCAATTTGGCGATATTTAAAATAAGCTAAACCTTTTCATCGTAGGAACTTATTCAAGTTCATATTTTTCAATGAATCAAAAAAATTACGTCGGAAAAATAAGTACTTTGTATTATTCAATAGGCTCCATATTGCTACATGGCGTCCATGTACAAGGTATTGATTTTTAGTATCATATAAGGGTTAATTAGGTCATAACTATAAGTCTTATATTAATGAACTAAGCTTTAGCGATTTTATTATCCAATAAATTGCATGTTTTATCAAAAATATGAAGTATTTCTGGTTTATGTACTGTATTATGTGGGGTCAAGAATACTTTATTTTATAGGAATGCAACTAAAAACATCAAACTTACCATCATAAATCCTTGCCCGTGCATTGCCCGTAGAGCGGAAGATATATACAATTTTCTTCCTTGATTTGATTTATTTTGCATTTTAAAAATATGCAAAAACAATCACCTGTTACGTAATAGCAATTTACTAGAAATAATGCGTGCGCACTGATAAAATCAAATTTCCCCAAACATTACCTATGAAAAAAAATGCATTTCCTCATATTGCAGCTGGGGAAAGTCGGGCCGTGAGTGAAAAAACTTTTATAAGTGTAAATAAGAAACTCTTTATGGATATTGTCTGCTAAAAATAAAATCTGTTAAATCATAAAATTATACGAGAATTCCCGATGTCGGCTAGATGGGTAATAAATTTTCTCCCGGAAGCTGCATTCACTTGTTGCGTGCTACTAGCATGGGCGAGTTGCAGACGAATGGGCAGCGGTTTAGTCGTTAGAGTGTTTCATTAAAATAAGAAAGAGAGATTTGAATCACCAATAAATTTTTAATCGAGTTTATTTTGAATTTAGAAAAAGAAATTAAAATAATATTAATAAAAGGTATTTTCTTCCTACGTACTTGACCAACTTGATTGGGTTCACTTGCAATTTGATACAAGTCATCATTCCGATTGGCTTTATATTTTGTGTTTTACTGTAGTAATGGTAGTTGAAACGTTTCAAAGTTACTTTGTCGAAATTTCCAGCTCATTATGAATTATTATTCAGGTATACAAATAACTTTTGAAAACTGAAAATTAAAGCAAAAAGTAATCAAGTAAAAGATAATTTGTACAAAATTTAAGCTTATTAAATTATAATTTTCCAAGTAAGTTAAATTATAATTTTAGCATCTTTCTTTTTCTATAAGCCTCGCATCACGATCTATATATACAACATGGTTGCAATCGCTGCGTTTATTGAACTACTCCTCAAGTGTGTACCCATTGTATGGAAGTTTCTTACCACCAGGTAAGTCGCACGCTTGTTTGTCACCTCTCACCTTGTCACCTCTGTTTTGATTGAGTTAATTATTCTGAGAATTTGCATTGTAACGGAGTAAGAAAATAACTCTATCACGCTCTGCCAGGAGTACCTACCGGATAAGAAAAAAGAAGAAAATATTTCAGCTATCCTTATATTTTTAAGAGGTATTGATTACTACCTAATGAAAAATCATAACCCTCCTTTTGCTTTGCCGTAGTCGGGTAATAAAAGTATCTGTCTGGTCCCCTTATCTTTTTAGCTCATTTTTCCCTTTTAATTATTTTACTCTACCAAGTAGGAGTTAGTCAGGTAAATCGCCTTTTTTATTTTATCTCCGGAAACGCTTTCCTCAGCTTAACTGAGTAGTTAATTTCATCCACATTAGTTCATAAGCGGTTGTGATCACTTATCATTTAATTATTTATCATTTAAATGTGATTTTGTTTGTTTATCACTCAGAAATATATCAAACTTTCAAGGGCATGGTCTGCACTACAACTCAATCGCTCTCAATATTATCCGGCGAGTTCTCTACGTGCAAGCTAGTTGCATCATGTGAATGCACCCACTGCGTTTTGCAGTCCCATCTGTCAAATAGGGTGGGAACGTTTGCAGTGGTTTGAGCTACAGCCGTGTCCATTGCCGTAATAAAGAATAAAAGTATTGATTTCGTTGTTTGTGAAGCGGATTCATAGACTTAACATGAAGTCTATGCGGATATGATTAATGATATTGACATGGAAATATTTGTTATGTATTACGTGAGGAAACATAGGCAAAAGGTGTACGAGTTGCTCCTCCTAAGGGAAAATGCTTGTAGTTAAACCAATACTTAACTTATGGGGGATGTAAAAGCATACCTATATATCTAGCAAATTTATCAGCCTGAACATAATTGTCAAACATAAAATTGTTAATTCGTAACCTATTTTAATACTAGTGCTTCTTTTTTGAAACTCTAACAAAGGATCATCTTGTACACCCCGGTGTCCAAGATGAAAGGTTAAATTAAAAACTCGCGTCTTTTAAAATGTCTATGAATGTAAAAATGTTTTGTTGATGATTGTGATTAAATTGGTGACATAAACAAATTATTAAGTATGAAAAAATCTCGAAAAGTTATGTATTTCATTCCCTTTATCCAAGCTGCGTATCTTCTGATGATATTGTTAATAAAATCTAGATATTTGTATTTTTATGTGATAGGTGGCAGTCGAGCAGATGGATCACCTGATGGTAAGCGATTGCTGTCGCCCATATTTTCATAAAAGAGGGATATAAAATAATTAAATGAATACACAGTAGTACGGTATCATATTTTAATAAAGATTAGATTACATTTAATTAAAATTAATACAAACAAATTATACAGATATGTTTTACTAACGGCAGTGATTTAAAACTCGCTTTTTATGTTCATACATTTATTAAAGATTAGTAAGTTATCATACTGGATTGGATAATCATGCTTTGATTATGACGGTTAGAATGAAAGTTATCAATAAAATAAGAGTGGTAACGCTTGAAATTCTTTGATCACCATAACAAAATATTAAACTTCGTCTTTTCGAGTACCTACCTACTAATTTGAAGAACTGCTTTATTGTAGAAAAAAAAACAAAAAGTTTCACTAATATAAAATAAAAGTTGGTTCGTTTTTTGAATCTTGACATTGTAAAAGTAAATTAAAAGGAAAACTATCATCATGAGATTATTGAAGCGTCTCATGATATCATATTTATTAATTTTCCATTTTGTGGTCCATGTTGTATTGTTTAATGTTTACCTTTAATCCCAGAATTTACCTTCCTTTATGAATTTGTTGTGGTGTTACACTTCTCTAGTCTAAAACATCTATGAGGGCCAATTGAAAGTAGGTATTGTTAGTGTGTTGAAAAGAGGTAGATAGATACGATGTTTTCTATAAAATACTAGGGTATAATGAGTTAACCAATAATGCGTGGTTTTTATTTTCATGAATTGGATTTTTAGTGTTCGTTGTGTGTTGGATTTCAAGTATTTTGTTAGTTATATCTCTGTTGAAATCTTTTTTGAAGTGAAATTAGGGCGGCACTTTACTGTCTATTTTTGACTGACTTAAATTTTTTGGTATACGAACCATGCATGGTAAAAGTTGGAAATAAGGTATATTATTTTGTTTTCCCTGGCATGTTTCTGAGGAGTTATTAGGTTTTTATTCTTCAATTCTGTTGTTTTCAATACCCTGAAGGCATATTTAGAGGAAATTTCTTTAGACTAGCTGTTGCCCGCTACTTCATCCTCGTCAACTAGATGTTAGCTAATTTTACATAGATAGGTAATCCACTAGTTGTAGCTTTTTGCTTCTTTGTGGTATCCCATTAAAATAATTTCGTCTTTTTAATTTCTTAATTGTTTTTTTCCAATGATTAAAACTCTCCAATTGTATCATTGGATGAAATACTAGTCGTAGATAGTAATACCAAACACTTTAGAATCCAGGATAAAGTAATATTAATGACAACAATAAAAATCTTATGTCATACTTACAATGTTACTGATTTATTTCAAAGTGATCAGTATAATATAATATTATTAGTGGTTATGTGAGAGCTGTTATGAAGAAAGCAGTAAAAGTGTAAAAAAAAATATTTAAGAACCCTTGTTCTATCCCTTTCTGAAGGTTATTTTAACTTGAGTTTTTTTTTAAAACGATGGGGTTAATCATAAATTAATAATCGTAACTATTGAAAAAACCTACATTCTAATACTTATCATATACACGATTTAAATTCATATGGGTATGTTAGACTTACTTAATAAATGGACAACTAGATATTTTAGGAAGTAACTTCTAAAGTTGGGTGTTTGAGTATACTAACCTAATGTATTTATTATGTTAATTAATTTTGAAGAGGGAATAATTTATAGTACTGAATTAAATACTAGTTATCAAAGAATAGAAGTAGATGAAAGATGAGAACACCAAGAATGATTAATACAATAGTAACAAAGTATGGTATAGGTTTTATTTTTAACCCATGCCAATTTTTATGAAATGAATAACAATTATTTATCTCTGCTATTTCTAGCACTATATTGAAGATAAATTGAAGTCGCCTAACGTACGTACAGCACATCAAAGTATACAAAACTGTCAAATATCTTTAATCGACTCTCATCTTACTGTCAAACACATGGAGTCGAATATCGATTGAGGGAATTTGACAGGTTGTGGTAACCTGATGTGTGGCTGTCTGAGTGTCTGTACCTACCGCCCATCGAGCGGGGAGGTTGACACTTAATATGCTCAAAACTTTTGATCTGCAGCCTCCTCTATATGATATACTCGTAGGGTGCATGATTTTAATTGTATTTTTTTGCAATTCGTGATAAAAGGATATATTATTTGATCATAAGCTACATAACTATGTCATTTATTAATTATCTATTTTGCCAAAAATAATACTTAAGTCTATTTAGTTTTCACAAACCCCATAATTATTATTACCGCTTTATCAATTTATTGCAGACCCTCCTAATAACATGGAATTTAAAGCTATGATATTTTGGTGTATGTTGGCTATGTGTAGGTACGCAAATGTAATAAGGCATCTTATACAAGTAACATCTAAAATTCTATTCTTGGGAGTAATTATTTAAGTAGTAATTGTGTGTTAATCAACAGTTTTTTTTTACTTTTAACCAATCCCTAGGTAGTGTCCTTACTTGTATGTTTATTAAACATACAACTAAGTAACACTAACTTTTACAAATTCCGAATATAATGTGTAGGTACAATTTTTCCAATATATATTAATACGTTTGCTATTTGACTATATGTAAATTGAGTTGGTTTTCATGGTACTTTTTTCACTGACAATATTAGATCAACTGGTCACAACAATCAAATTATGTATAAAATTATAGCCTGAAAACCTGCGTAATCAGCAGTTATGGCTTCGAACTATTCTCACTCAACTTTTGTCGAGAGCTCGCATTTTATTTTGGAACAAGTCTAAAAATAAAAGTATTTTATTTATTTCAGTATCTGTGAAGCTAAAAGGTAATTACTTACTAACTTACTCCCAATCTTAATTTCTATCATAATTATTCACAAACATTACAAAATATTAAATCTATCTAACATTACATCATTTCCAAAAACATCCTTAAGGGGGCGCAAACCTAAAGAAGGTTAAAATAATAGTATAATTATTTCGATCAAAGTCCAACAAAATATTTGGCTCAGAAAATTTTATCTTAAGCATGATTAAGATTACGCCTAACCCCATAATAGTAGCGATGACTTGATTTCTATGATGAAGGCCTTTTTCTACATTGGGACAGTAAAAAGGCTGATATTTTATTTTACTTTTTCCTAATAAATACGTATTTAATGTGTATGTCACGTTTTTTGTCAAATTTTTCCTGTTCTCTTTTTTGTTGTGCGCGCCCTTAAGCAGAATTTTGTTTTTTCTTTGGAAATGATGACTTTATATCACTGAAACGATGACGTATTGCTTATTAAATTGAGGTGTGCGTTGCCGTTGGAAGACTATTTCTTTTACTGAATCAAGTACAATATCATGATCATTTAAAGAACATGAAAATATACATAATAAAAATAGTATGTATTGTCCTGGTGTACACTATTATTAACTAAGTGATTGCCTGTTTATATACTCAAACAAATACATTGATTTATCAACAACTGTAATGGTACAAGGCTACTTTCACCATCCACTGTCACTTGTTCTATTATTTTTTTATAAAAAAAATACGATGAAAGTGTTTCTTGTTGCTTCTTACTAATTTAATAACTATTTCATAACTTGCTGCTGTTGTTATCAGCTTGGCTATAATTTTTACTAAAGGCATATTTTACTAAAGGCAACTGACGAGGTTTGTGTCTCTTATCTTACCAACAAATGTGTCCGAAGTCTTTCCGCCATAGTGCGAAACAAGGCAACTAGTCAAAATTTAACATCTTCATCAGGAAGTGTCACTTGTATTCTTGTTGATATTTTCTATTCTCAATATTATCATTCACGTTCCAAAACAAACCGTGTCGTACTGTATTCGATAAAACCACAAAAAAAAGTTTTGCTACTGGATTTACTACTTACTTAAAGTAATGCCAAATGATATGCTCATTATTGAAATAAACCGGCACGTTATTGTAAATAGCTTTTATCATAGAAAGCTATTGTGGACCAGAGGGGTAGAATTGGTATCACGAGTAATAAAATACATCATCCTGCCAATTAACTCTTGACTGACTGACTTTTAAACCACAGACAGACACTAACTCTTAGTGGTACAGAAAAATGAATGAGTTACTATCAGAAGATTAACATTAAATATCAGTGCTAGTTCGCTAAGTCAATGTTTGGTTTGGTTTGACCAAGAAATATTTTCCAGCCAATAAGAAAGACGCAATTAAGTACATAGCAAATAATTTAAAGTAAAATGTCAAACAAATACGTTTTACCGGTGTATATTTTCCCTTTAACTATATCCATTACTATAAATGGCCGTTAGTTAGCACTCAATAGTGTATAAACGATCTAATTGAATTAATTGCTAGCTAATATGCAGATTTAAAATAGGAATATATTATCCCGTTGGTGAAATCAAATGTACCATTATTTCGAAAAAACCGTGAAGATAAACTTAACATACATTATACGTTATGGAAGATAAACATTTTACCAGGATAAACATTTTCTTCCTGCCAAATTCCTTTACAATCCTTATTTCAGTCCACAAACTTAATGTTAATTTGATATCTAGCAAGCGACTACTGATTCCTACTTTAAGATTACTTTTATATAATTTATCATAACAATACTTATAATGTCATTAGACATTTATTTAAGTCAATATAGTATACATAAAATTATTTTTATATTTATTGATAATTTATCATCTTTTAATTTTTAACTGTTATACCTTACTACAAATATACTGTCTGCTGAGCCTGGAAAGATAAAATCGACCAAGCAAAACGTGTGGGTAGGTAAATGTGTGGCCTAGTTTTTTGTCCACTAGTTTTTGTAGGGGTAGTCACACATCAATTGAAATATATCTGTCAAATTTCTGCAGTTGATTCTCACCCCAATGTCAATCACAATAGGTTCAATACCAATAGATTTCACACGTTGTAACAACCTAATGTGTGGTTGTCTGTACTTAATCGTTATGTACTAATTATTTATTTTAAAACAAGGTTTTCGTTCATCGTAACTTTTGATTTAGCACTTGAATTGTTGCATCATTTTCTTGTGTTTATTTACCACATGTTGTTTATCAATTTTGATATTTCCAGTATCGACATTTTAATTGTTATATACCTACTACTAAATTTATGTGTAATTTATATCATATTCTACACATATCTATTTCGATTTATATAGTTTTATAAGAATTTTATTAAGAGACTTAACATAGTGTGTAGATAACTGTCAAAAGTGCATCTAGTGATTTTATTTTATTATCTAGAGTGCTCGAAACATTGAGTAAGAATAAACAGTACCTTAATATAAAGTATAAAACATCATATTGATAGTCTGATCAAAGCAAAGAAGAGTTAACGGGAATGGGATAGTAACTTAATGAATGTTAATATTTAGACATTTTATATCTAGGATAAATGTATTTTTCAAAATAATCTCATTATTTCTATATTTCTTTTTTTTCAGCCGCGAGGGTATAGTTTCACGATGCTACAGGCATAACTTGTTATAAAATGCTTATCTATGGCTTTTAAATTTCAATATCTAGGTATCTACATTTACACATTTTTAAGTAGTCATCTTCGCTTAGACATTCAACCTTTTTGTGTCATCGGAAGGCTTGAAGTCAAAGTAAAGATATATTATACTAAAGTAGGAAGAACGTTAACGGTTGAAAACCCCGAAGATCTAAACTACGGCTGCATACCTTGATTGGAATCTGTTATACTAAATACACAGAGGCACCATATTAATCGCCTTTAGGATATTAAAACATATTTAATAATCCTAGAACCACAAAATTTTGAAAAACAAAATACACACAAGTTTTACTTTAAATAATTACTTAATAGGATCAAGGAAATCCTGGTAGGGCCCGATTAGCAAGTTGCTCAATAGCGATTTTATTTTTGTTAGTGCTTTTATTTGATATTAAAATCCAGACATATGTGGCTCTGTAAAATTAGTAGAACATCTACTAAGGTATTTAACCTATAATAGCTTACTTGAAGTAGGTATTTTAAAAGGGTTTGGCTTAATCTATAGGTTTATCGAAACTATAGTTGTTGCCGGTTGTTAATCGCCTTAACCCAGTAGTATATTGGACACTAGGGTTTGGCTGTACTGAGTTCTAGCCAGACCAATACCGGTAAGACCCAACCAAAACAATCGGCTAATTCTAGCATTAAGAGACTACGGTTACTCCTAGTTCTAGCTAGCTAAACTTAGGTGTAGCCGCATTACTGACTTTAGCCATAATGTATTCATAGTAAACTACTACAACAATATCCAATAATTGGATTATTACAATAACACGGTACTTAGTTACTATGTACCAATAAATCTCTATCAGTGAGTGTTATTGCTTGCATAAAGGCATGTTTTGCTTTTAACAGAATTTGTTAAATGTTATCCAATCGAAAGTCAGCTTAAATCCATTTTCATAGCCGTATTGAATAAGGTATGGCCCTGAATACTTACATTCAGTCGTTTTTTATTCAGCCGCATTCCACCCAGCTTATAGCTTGTAGCAAAACAGCCCTGTTTTTTATTACAGCTAGTCGTAAAGGAATACGGCGAATGATACGATCCGGCTGCTACATATTTACTGACATTAATGTAGGTAGCTGTTTTATTTGAGATTTTAACCAATTTTCGAGAGGAGGAGGCTATTTTCCTTATGCGTTCAATTGATTTGATGTGTAGTGAAACTTGCTATTTGATATACTTGTCTAATTTATACTAGGTATGTTTGTTTTAATCGCACAATTTTGGCAGAATTTACCGTACAAATGGGTTTAATAAGCACATTATATCGAATTACATGTTAGGATCTTCGTACAAAACCATACTTCACAGCCTATGTGGTGACGTCAATTGACTTCAAAGACGTTATTTATAATCTTGAAGTCAATTGATTAATAATCATTAATGACTTTCTTTTTAATGGACCGAACTCTCGTAAATTATGATAACATAATTTTTATCATCAACTTCAATCATTATAATTATTTGGAAAAAAAATATATGTAACGTTTTTCTGAACTAGAAATCGTAGACTAGGTATCACGTGAAAAAAACGCTAGATATTTTGTGTCACACATGAGGTATAATCCTTACAGCCAATTATACCGTGTTATTTTGAAAAATTCAACAATGCTACACCGACATCTATGCCATTTTCATGTTCCAGTAGGTCCAGTACGAACTTACAGTTCTATAATCTATTGACGGACGCTCACGTCCTGATTCCTGATACTATCATTTCTGACGTTTGTATTTTACGGTCAATTTTAGTTCTGCTTCCGTACGATTAAGGGAGTTCTCCAATTTTCATACAAATTGTTTACGATACGCTTACGATTTCTGTGTAAACTTCGTGCTAGTCCACTGATCATTGTTTACACTGGTTGATAATACAATTATATTTCACATACAGGAACGGTGTGCGTTTTGGTACAAAATAGTAGTCATTAAAGTTGGTAGAGGTCTACACCGTTGGTTGGCTTCTTGTTGATGGACGAACGGCGTACGTTGACGCCACCGCCCTTCTCCGCGGATCAGACATGAGTGAAGTTTGCATGGACAGCATCTTCTTGAGAGATCTGGGTACCAGCAGTGAAGTACTGAAAATTATATTAAAATTATCATTACCATTTAGTTTATTCGATTATCGCGTTGCATTAAAACTATAAAAAAAATTATCGGAAATTAACGCGACGTTTATTGTTAAGTACATTTTACTGTACTTACGCTTGACGTTTCGGCTACATTGCAGCAGCCGTGGTCACAAGGGAATTATCATTCTGTACAACACAAAGTACTTAACAAAAGACGGCCCGTTAATTCCCGTTTTAATATTTTATCATTACCATCTTTAATCAGAATTGGAGGTAAACGTGCAAACAAACGCATCTGGTATTAAGTACTTAATACCAAGTTTAAGTGTTTTTGATGTGCCAAATACATGAAATAATTAATTTATACAACATCTCCTATTAAATCATAAGTGAATCGTACTAATTAGCTTAAGCACTTGTAGTACGGATATAAGAGGAATCACATTATATAAAATCAAATACAATTTACACCCAGATACTGAACATACAGTATGTTCTCGAACCCACGACCTTTGGCATATGAAGTAGAGTATTGGCGTAGCGTCAGTATCGGCCGTCCGGGGCGGAAGGCTATTTTACTGCCCTCTTTTCTTCCTCCTGAACTACTATTAACTTAACTATCAGAAATAGCTCAGTTTTGTTTTGCTTATTTATCTCATTCACATTCATTTTGATATCAATTTCAATCACAATCCAAAATTGAAATTATGACTTTTGATTCAAGTCATCTTAACCATTTCAATCGTCGCTGATTTGAATGGCGATTCGAGTTACCTTATGGTTGATTCAAATCGATTCCAGTAACATTTTACTATACGAGTTCCAGCATTGTTACAAATCCATCCTGATTCTTCAATTATGCATTTGTATGAAAACATAAATCGCATATATCAGATCGAAAATTTAGGATCAAGTCGGGAAAACACTCACAATTGGGGATCAAAAACGAAATATATCATCAACTTACGTCCCACTGATTATGTCTTACATCTTCCGTTGAAAGTGGCCCAATACGTTCCTCCCAAGAAGAAAGTCATTAGACTAAAGAATAAATTTAAAAAATTAATGAAAATATCCAATTAAATTTTGACTTAGTAACTAACATACATAATAATTATAAAATTGATCACTGATGGATAAAATTATTAGAATTAAAAAAACTCAATGTACTAGATTTTTTTTTTGCTTGAACCCACTCGAAAAAACGACTAAAGTTTTATCATTGTGCAACCGACCTACCTAATTTTTGAATCGAATGCACTGCTTATTGCATTTAGTCGTGTACATCAAGTGACTATTATTTTATGCACTTAGGCACTTTAATACAGCCCAGCTACCCTTATGTAAAAAAAAATGTTGAAACTAAATTATGATAATATATTTTTTGGGATTTTTTATGTACTTTCAAAGACTGTTGTATTAAACTGTTAACGTGTTTTGTGAAGAGGCAGTACTATTACCTGTTATAAAATGTTTAAGTCTATGGTATATATAATTTACTATGTGCTAGTTTCAAAATTGCTAAGATGTATCACACAGGTCGCACGCACCTTCATATCATTTTGATCGCTTTTGTGCAGTGGCCAGAAAGTCCTACACGACTAAACGATGATTGTTTTAAAGATAGTTAAGTTACTGTTTTGAGTTTTTATGTATTAATTTCAAATGGAGGCACTTCTGAGCCGTGAACGAACATTTCGATTGCTCCAAAGAATAAAGTCCGATTTGCAATATGTTTAATATAGCAGATCGGACTTTCTGGTCTGAAGAATAAGATCCAATTTGTAATATGAGTATGAGATCGGATTTTGTTCTTCGGAAGTGTAAGCCACATTACATAATATTTTAATTCATTTAATGATACCAACCCCAGCAAAGGCGGCCCCATTCCAGCCTAGTCTGTCGTGGTCCCTCTGCGGCGTGCGTTGTATGGGCGTCTTGCGGTCGGTGCGCGATGCCATACGCGCCTTGGCCCTGAGGGCGGCGCGCAGAGGCACGTTCGCGCGCGCTGCCTCCGCGCGCCCGTGCTGGCAGAACTCGAGCAACGCCACGGCCAGCGCGAGCGCAAGCCCGCCGACCAGAACGTAGAATATTCCCGCCACTTGGCCCAGCGTCATTTCAGTTATCGTTGTCTCCTGGAATTTGGAAACGTGGCAAGTTATTTACCAATCGTTTTTCAGGTAAAAATTTGAAATTTTTATTTTCTGTTGGCCTAGGTCTTAGTGTTTTTTTTAATATATAACATAGTGCGCAGGTAATAATAAGTAAGAGCTCTCAGGTTAGGTGCAGTGAATTTGCGCAAGATGACTTGCATTAGCTGCATGCCAGTAGCCAAAAATCGATCTGAAAGGGAACATTTGTAGAGGATGCCCATACAGCAATGAACTGCAATGGCCTAACGATGACGATTGTGAATAATACGAGTAAAAATATAATGAAACTAATCTGAGTATTCCTTACCTCATCTTTGACAGTCTCGCAGTCGGACTGTTTGGTGCTCAATACCCATTTGCGCCAAAGCTTTCCTATGACTCCTTCTTTCTTCAAGTTCACAATGGCCAAATTAATGCCTTCTCTGAAATTATATATATTTTTTGTTAAGCAAAAACATTACATCCTTAATAAGGACCACAATAGAAGAGTGGCAGCATCAGTGAATTTCCAAAAGTTGTCTTAATATCGTGATTCTAGAAGCAGGCCCATTGTTAAGATGTCTGATTTCATCTTCTTGCTTTAATCGTAATTTACATTTTAATAAAGTCTAGTATAAAAAACAATCACACAACACCTCATACATTGACCTGGCTCCGTACTAGCCAGCCAGCCAAGTTCCTTAATCACTTGTGTTACAGATATCAGATTCAGACAATACAGGAAACACAAATATAACACTTAAATACATATATAACACCCAGACACTGAAAAAACACAAGTTTCATCACACAAATGTTTGTCCAGGGTGGGGATCAAATCAGACCAAATGCACCATACAGCCAGTAAATCTCATCAGCCAGTAAATTATTTCTTCTATCAACCATTTTGAAAAATATTTGCTAAGCATTGCTTAATTGATTACAACTTTGATGCGCTTTCGATTACTTGACTTGTTAATTTTATACGTATGTAGGTAATATTTTTTGACTCCCCGAAAAACGATGAATTTCCAGAAGTCTTAGAACAAACGTTCATAATTGTTAGCAGAAAAGAGGTTAATGAGATACACCTTCATGTTTACCAAAACATCCTGTATTCATACATTTATCTGTTTCAAGACAAGATATTAGTTTTATAAAAATGAAACTCTTAAAATGTGAAAATATATTCCATCAATAGTCCTATGTGTCAGTCCAGTCATTTCCAATTAGTCGCCCTTTTGTGGTCAGCCTCTCAGTTCGCTTAGAAGTCCGTCGTAATATTCTCACCCCCAAAGCAATTACTGACCATAAATT
The DNA here is from genome assembly GCA_014851415.1 of Cnaphalocrocis medinalis. Taxonomy (NCBI): domain Eukaryota; kingdom Metazoa; phylum Arthropoda; class Insecta; order Lepidoptera; family Crambidae; genus Cnaphalocrocis; species Cnaphalocrocis medinalis. Next base: position 12,653,604 of record CM026273.1, on the reverse strand, counting down.
ATATAGATGGTCTGATAATTTCAAACACAATAGACCAGGGAATAAAGTTAGTCGATGACGGTTCACTGTCAAGAGATGTTTAATGATTCAGTTTTGTTAGTAACTTTAAAGACGTACTGTGACACCTGCCTGTTGATAAGCTGCCATCTTCGGGATTCATGACATAATATTATTATATTAAGTGTAGCTACTCGTATCGCATCTAACTTCTTAGTTTATAAAATTTGTATTTGTTTTGTCACAAGTGCAAAATATTTAAGTATTTAAATCTTGCCTACATTATCCCGCTGCTGGGCGAGGTGGAGGACAACGAAGACTAAAAAAATCTTGCAAAAACGCTTTACTTTTGTAAATTAAAATAAATAAGTATATGAAATAACTCCTAGATACCAAGAATCCGAGAAGATACTTGAGTTTTTCATACAGAAATCCAGTTTTAGGTAAACAAGTTTGACATAGTGCACAGCTACTAACAAACGCGACTAACTAACAAAAGTATGAAAACGCCATTCTGTTTTTAGGGTTCTGTAGCTAAATGGCAAAAAATGGAACCCTTATAAATTTATTTATCCGTTTGTTTTTCTGTCTGTCTGTCCGTAAGTCACACTTTTTTTCCGAAAGGTCTTTAAAAATGATATTGAAGTTTCTAATTTTTTTTTTATCCTTAGTGAAACTAGTGAAACTTATGCCTAAGAGGATAGTTCTAAAGTGAAAAAAGAAGTCCCTTCCTCTAAATTAAATAAGAAAACGAGAAAAACATATGATGTAGGTTATATTTGTAATAAACATAAGTCTGAATATTGTTTTTCACATTTGAAAATTGGTCTGTAAATTTCCCAAACAAAATCAAATATTACTACAAAAATTACCAACGAAAGTTGGTTTGATGAAAGTAGGTTTTGTTTAAGACGTCATAAAACGTAAAACGGAATTTACTACGAGTAAATTACGAAATGTTACTTGCTGCGGAACCCTTCATAGATTATTCTAACTTGCACTTGGCTATTTTTTGTGGAACAGGTCTGAACGGTGAATGCGTCAATTAATATGGTACAGGCGATAACCTTTGCATTCAGCGCTCCGTTTTACTGTTAGCTATCTATGCGTTAACAGAGTCGAACATTGTAAAAATTGCCTGCAAGCGACCATAATAGGCGCTTTTTTTTAGCTTTAGGCTGGATAATGTAATAGCAGTGATAGGCACTTATAAAATAAATAAAAAATACAAAGAATAATGGTAAGTACATAAATATAATTTCATTATTTTAGTTTGTTCATAAATTTTAGCTGCGATGATGACTTTTACTAACATAGGGGGAAACAGTGTTTTTTTTAATACTATTAATTTTGTAGGATATACCGCATGCACGTGTAAGCTACAAACAAAAATAATAATAAACGATACGACTACGCAGGATATATTAATAGTTAGAGGTGCACTTTTCCCTTACCTCCATATTTCGATGGAACATCAGTATGACACGAGCAAAGAGAGATCGAATGCCGAACCAAGACCACCAACTTCCAGTTTTCGGGCTGCCATTGAGAATTTCTAAACAGAAAAACTCAGGTACCTACAAACTTTTAGCCCGAACCAGGAATCGAACCTGGAACCTACGTTGCGACCTACTACCCACTGCACCACCGACCGAGGTAGTCGCAAAACATATATTTTTACATCAACCCATAAATTTAACACTCCCCTAGATAATAAAGTATAATCTCACAAAAAATCCTATATTTCATTTTGATAGCTGAAATAAACATAAACAATTTACAGTTCTGTTGCATACCAACGCCAACGAATTCTTATAAAATGCAAATTTTAACGTGTTGTCAAAAATCACGTACATGTACGTACCATAAAAATGGGGTGTATAAATTCGAAATGCAAAGAGAGCTGCCTTCCCTACTGACGGGGCCCATGTAAATTTACGACTTCTCAGTATTCAACAGGGAATTACCGCATAGAGGAGAGATTTCAGCTAGATAGTGGAAGCTCTATAGTGGAAATTTACGTAGAAGTTGGTGCTCATACTTCGATATACAACTTTGTACCTATGTGTTGGCTGGGGATGTGTTCTTTTATTTTCCTGCTCTGTCGTCCACTTTCTTTGAATGGACGTTTACTGACCATTGAGTTTTTCTATTTAGGTGGTTTAGTGCTACGGAATCATACTAATCTATAAATAATTACATTTCTTTTATACCGGGATGTTGTAGTTTTCATGATGAACATTTTTAAAACCCACGGCAAGTTGTCATAATGTATGCATTCTACGCCCTTTTTGCTCAAGCCTTTTCATTTTGATACCTATATTACGGGAATCAAGTTAAAATATGAAATTCATCATTTTATTGTAGCGGCCTTCATAACTAAGAACACACTCGATTATCATAACTTTCAAACAAGGAAAACACAATCTGAATCGGTTTATCCGTTCGGGAGATACGATGCCACAGACAGACACGTCAAACTTATAACACCACGTCGTTTTTGCGTCGGGGGTTAACATTTACAGATCCGTCAAAAAGTAAGTTCACAATTGCCGTTCCTTTGCACAAAAACAAAATAAACTACAAAAAAAATACAATATTCTTCAGGTACCGCAATACGAGTACAATTGTGTTAATAAAACAGTATTTTAGTACAGAATGAACAGTAAATTTTCCATGTTAGGTTTTTGTACATATCGGTAGTGTCGAGCAACTTTTCGCGTGGCTGATCAAAGCATGCGCTGTCACTGCTTCCATTATTAAAGCTTTTTGCCCACACTCTGCAAATTGAAGAACGCTTGAATAAAATGCACCTTTATTAGGTATAACAACCTATAGCCTACAAGTATAGTAGGTTAAAAGAATGAAAATCTGTGCAGCTGCATATTTTTAAAGTATCATTATAAGTTATATTTAGAGGAATTATGCTCGACATCTTTTTATAGCATACTAGTGGCCCACCCTTACTTCGTTTCATTATTTTAACAGTTGCAGTCGAAAGCACGGGCAAAAACGGTTTTCCGAGAGATGACATGGCCTTAAAACTGAAACAACGTAATCTCTTCCCACTTTGTTTATCAATTTCGCGGTGATAAAACCTGACATACCTTGGTTAACCGGTTGTGAAGATAAATCTGAAATTATTACCTTAGCGGAGATCCTTTAGCCGTGGCCACTGCAAAATTGATGTGCTTATAATGACAAACACGAGCCAGCGAGTCACAGGCGATCGGGCTTTCTTTACTCCCGGAGCGCGCTGATACAATATCTTCCTCGATTAACATAACATCCTTTACTAGATGGTTCCACGTAAGAACGTGATTCTAAAAGAGAAGTAGAGATTTTGAATAATTTTTCGTAACACAACAAGCTTATAGTTCGTTCTTGTGGATCGTAGTAAGTGTACCGTAGTTCGTTTAAGAACCACGTCAGTGTACATGAAAATCACTTTTGTTTAGATGGAAAAAATAAGTAAATCTTTCGCTGACTTATTTAAATCCAAATAAGTATAATATACGTATCTTGTCTTCTTAAAGCAAAAACTTGTGAAGAACATAAGTAAAATAACATTGAATTATTTTCGAGGCACTATTAATAGAATAAACCACTAGACCAACGCCCCGTTGGTCTAGTGGTTTAAGTGTCGTTCCGTGATTTTGGGGTCCAGGGTTTAAACCCGGGGTCGAGCAAAAAGTAGGTCTGTTTCGAATTTTTTGAACATAGCTCGGGTGTCTGATCACCAATCCACATTAGACAAGCATGGTGATTCTTAATTCCGTCACAGTAGCGATGACTTGATTGTATGATGGAAGCCTTTGCCCTGCAGTGGGACAGTATATAGGCTAATACAATCAATAGAATAGATCAGTATTGTCTGTGGCATTACGGTCAGATAGATGGTGTCTCAAAACTGCATATAACATGTCAATAAAAATGTTACCACACTCGCTGTAGCATTATCGCTTCGTAATCGAGCTCTTGTTACCTGTATCTTGTAAAAGGGGATGTATCTCTTACTTCTGAGTTCGCCATGTTTGCTGGACTGTTGAGCGTCTGAGCTGGTTCGGCGATCCGCTCCACTATTAGATAGGCAGCGAGATTGGCAGTGTATGAACATACCAAGATGAGTGCAAAGAACCACCACACTGTACCCACTATTCTCCCGGATAACGACCTGTGATTGTAAGGAATAACATGTATACTAAAATTTTGTACTACAACATATTCTTAACATACTGCAACCCAATCGATGGATATGATAATTGTACCTTCATCGTGTCGATTATGCCCACTAATTGTTGTCTCAATTTATTATTATTTATTATTATTAATCAATATTTACCTGCCACTATACCGCCATTTAAGATTTAGCATTTCAAGGTACTTAAGTATTTTAACTCGCTTAAATTCTAAATATATTACATACGATATATATTAAAGATGTCTATTTTCAATTCGTTTTGGGACTTAACTTGGACCAGTGCCAAAAGATGGCCCTGGGAGTCAATTACAATTCACAAATGTTTCCCTTTTTTGGTTAACCTATAAGCCTTGAACTTGAAATTAACGTGTATAATAAAGTTGTGTACAAAAATTCGTCTGCCAATTCATACTAGTCACAAATTTTGATAAAGCACCAATCGATGTCTTGTCTTTATTCTGAGATGTGAGATCGCAATTTACTGATAAAATACGGTTGACGTTATTACATCGTCCCGAAAAGAAATTTAAAAGTACGAGTAGGTAGGTAAATTACGTTACAAGTAGGCAGCAGCATCGCGTCTAGGTGATTATCGTGTCTCTTCTTACCCAACGTTCACTTATATAAAACATGTTTATGTTGTAGCTACTCATATTTTCTGACTCATGCGTAATTTAACGCAAGACATGGAATTTAATCTTGGTTTCTATAGCCATTGTCGCTCGTAATATTGACCTTAATTCTTAAGCGTTCCGGACCTAGCATAGAATGTTATATTTCACAAACATACTTGGGGAACATTAGCAGTTGAACTTAAAATACTTTTCACATTAATAATATACCTGGGTACAACATCGCTCCCTTGTTGCATAAACGATCCAAGAGAAAACCAGAATGAGTTCCAGATACTGAATTCGTTGTGAAGAATGATCTAAAAATAAATAATAGAATTAATTATTTGTAAGGGCTTTCAATTGACAGCTTTATTAGTACGCACTTACCTCATTAGTACTGCTAATGGGATGGTCTAACTGGGTTTCAGAGATAGAAACGGAGCGCCATTCATGAGGAGAAAATCTGGATACTAAAAACAGGACAATGCTCACGGCGAAAAAGCTAAAAAGGACGCACAACTGTGGACAAAATGTTCATATCAGAGTTGTGTAAAAATCAGTATCTACATAACAAAATAGTTTACTTCGACTCGTACGCGAACTGTCATAAACATTGTACATGGTTTTATCGGCACCGCTGTTTGCCCTGCCTCAGGCTAAGCATTACTGTGAATTTAGTTATGTGGATGATGGAACTAACTTTGCGAGGTATACGGTAAGTCCAACGTATTGATAACTATGCTTTATTACAATAAAATTGCTACATAGGGTATTTTATCTTCATGTCGCAATTGGCGACACTGATTAGGCTCAATGATGTTTTTTTAGAAATAAATATTTAGATAGTATGACAAAATTTACGCCAGTTGTTGTGTATAAGAATAAATCCTATGATGTCAAACAATTTACGTCATAAAATAATTTAGCATCAATGTAAGAAAAGACGTTGCCTTATTAACAATTACCTGATTGAATTAACTTTGTTGTTTGTGCTGTAACAGACTAACTTCCTGCCTCGTATAAAAAGCGTCAAAGGTTTCACTTACCCATATTTCCTTCGAAAGTGGTTTCAGGAAACTGAATGTATCGGATAACTGCTTTGGTACTTTTTTATGTGTAACCGGAGTATCTAATGATAAAAATGGTTCACTAAAATCCACTACTCGTTCCCGATCCGGTGTGATGGCTAATGGAGCTATCGCTATATCCGCTTCCTGTAACAAAACCCTTGTAATTTATTGTGAAAAACTGTTATCCATTTCACGAAAATTGCTCAGTCTTTTCAATCTAGATAGCTATAGTTCGCAATATACTCGTACCACAAAATAATTACACACAGAAAGTATGCTGCCCACTAAGAGCTAAAACGTGTCATGTACTCACGCATGCGCACTAACGGGGAAATACGCCTTTTCGACCACATTAATCCTAGCCTATGACATAAGATTGTCGAACTGTCGAGGTCTGTGGTAGAGGCCGCGCGCCTATGTACTTATGCCGGGCAACAAACCTAGCATACATATGCACAGAAGGTAGACTCAACCTGATTTTGAATTTAGAAGAGTTCGTTGATGTCAACGAACAAAAAGTTGATGTCAACGAACTCTTCTAAATTCAAAATCAGGTTGAGTCTACCTTCTGTGTGTAATTATTTTGTGCTCGTACTACCTAGACCCTATACCACAAAATCATAAATTAAGATTGCAGGAACGTCCTAAATAAAATGTCGATTTATCAATAAAAATCTCCAATCTCCCGCACCTTCGTGTACCCTTTATTTTACGCTTTTATTAGTCACGCCAATTTTCTCAAGCAACATAAACACGGAAAGTTTGAAAACAAAGAGATTAAAAAGGAACCTTCGCTGGATATTAGATTTACCATCAAATTTCTTCGGAAAGTTAAAGTAAACGAGTGTCTATCACTGGGGGTGAGCAAACTACAATAATACGCCTCAAACTCAATAAACAAGGACCTTTAAGGGAGCGAGCCGCGTCTACCCTCGAAGATTGAACGCCGATCAACTATAAAGTATTACAAGTTGACCTCGAGCCCAAACCTAAATACATTTTGTATAGACTTATACTTTTATATTTATCTTTTACACTCGATGTTTACAACAAAATTGAACAATATGTAGAAGATGATTGCGATACGTGTTAGTAAAAACACGTATAAATAAAATCAAATTCATTTGCTCTTTGACTTGTGCCTACACGAGTTTAATTGGAATTCTTTTACATTCCACTAATTTATTTCAACTTTACAAAGCAAGTGGACTGTGTATGTAATAAATTGGTGTTGTGGTAACGATGGAAATGTATTAATTGACATCATTTACAAAATTACTTTATGAACAAAATTTATTGAAGGTGCAATCACTTTTAATTATAATTAATTCTGCCGAATAAATAATTATTTGCATGAGTAAAAATTACAATCAAATTTTAAACGTTGCAGATTAAGAAGATAAACATTTCAGTTATTAGGTGGAAGAAAACTCAGAATAATAAGTAACAAGAAAATGAGTCTAGTAAAGTCAGTTATTACCAAACAAGTTTTACCAAGAGGATTATGGTTGAATAAACAAAGTTAGATAGTATCCCGTGTTTCGAAGTGAGATCCCGTTGTGCCGCAGTGTAAGTTTGCGCACTCTCGTTTCCAACAGAACGTTATTCATTGTGAAAAGTAAAAAGCCACGAGATTCAAAGAGGATACAACTACGCCAAATGTGTGACATCGGCGTATACCAGTGTTTTTGTGGAATATAACAACACCAAATGTCGAGAGGGGGAAAGTAAAATTAGTCGCCCGCTAAAAATATGTTAACGGTTCGATCGAAAAGTCCCTCTTTGCAAAACTTTACTCATATTCTGGCAAGATTGGTTCGGGACAAAAACTCTACGGTTGGTGACATAACACGTTCCACGTCTTCCTTGGAAACATCGAAGTCTAAAATAAACTGCATTATTATTTATTATATCTCAGGAATCCTTTAAGCAAACTTCTGTCTGTGTAGTGCAGTGGTTAATGGAATTGAGATTTATTTTTCAGTACGTGATCATATTACAATATCGTCTTAAAGATGTTTCAATACTTGTATTGTAATATGTGCTTCATATTAATCACTTAAAAGGTTTTTTCTACGTTATTATAGGTATATTTTATGGTTATGCGTATTTACCTTTCTGACTATTTCACCTACTAGTCCAGACCAAGCTCCTGTAGGACTCTCACTCCCATATTTCCCATCTTTAACAAGACGAATGTCATCTAGAAATAATAAGTGTAAACTTATCAAATTGTCCATTTACAAAGTACTTAATAAGAAATGTTAACTTCTTGTATACCAACATTTTATTCCCATTTTCTTTGCAATCAGATCAGCCAGGTCTCTGCAAAAGCCATGTAATTGTTCGTCTTTGTGAATGTATTCTGTTACTTTTTTCTGCATCAAATAGGGCTCTTGTTCGATAGTTGTCACTAAATATGTCTTATTCGTGTCATAAGAAGCTGGTGACCGGAGTTGCACGTACTTAGGTTGGACTAAAACTAAGCCGTGCGTATCTGACCATGTTGCTACCTGTGTAAATTTTAAAGAAATAGCTTTTAAAGATTATTTGATTAAACTAAAAAAGAAGCGTTTTTATAGTTTCATAATTTCATAATTAGAATAGTATTTATATTCAATTTTTCTTTGGTGAAAATGGTTTGTACAGTGGCCAGCACATCAAGTTACTACAATCTGTCAAATTTCCTCAGTTGATATTGAACCAAACACGTTTGACATAAAAGTGAGGTTCGATTGAAGTTTGTAGTAACTTGATGTGCTGGCCACCGTACATGTAGCTAACTTAAAGTTGATCAATATTTAGACACTTACTTGTAACATAGCGCTTTGGACGGTCATTTCTACGACTTGTAAGGAAAAGTTGTGACGGTGACCCTCTTCGTTAAACGAAATATTCCCCGTCAAACCTTCTATGTCAGTCTAAAAATAATAATTACAGAATTATGCTCAGAAAATAATGTCAGTAAGGCCCGATACGACCAAATGTCATCTTGAAGTACTTATGCTAAACTCTGTCGTACATTTTGAAGCATTAGATCATAGATTTTTCTGGATAAAGATTGGTCAAATCGAGCCTTAATTTCAGAAAACACCGATAGTCACAGGTTAAACCATGGATTTCCACTGGGTCAATAAAACCAATATTTAAGATTACTAAACGGCAAGCTCGGTACCGATTACGCGGCTACCTGCTAGCACATTGAGATCATAGAAAGAGTTTTAGTTTTATTGATAATGGGCTTGGTATGGGCTTTACGATGATATCAAAAGTTTACTTTTGAATGTAGGTCTTCTTCAAATGTGTAATGATGTCAACCATTATGCATTCAAGTATACCATTTGCCTATTTTTGAATAATCTGACAACAACATACCTTTTTGATCAACCTCGATATTTTATCTCCATGTTCGAAAGGTACGACCCAACTTTTTCCTGGATTGCAGTCGATAACTTTGGTAGAATTGGCTTGGCCAGCAGCGCGCCGCAATGCGCTGCGAAAAGCATCAGGTTTTTTTCTCCAGAGCCTTCCCAATGCATCCATTAGAACTTGGACACCATCGTACATAAGAGCGGTTTGAGCCTGTAGTAAAGAAAATGTCGTGAATATCTAGCTTTTGTTCTGAAATTAATGCGAGACTAATTTTGGAATGGAATAAATATTCACTGTTCGCGATGTTCATATTATGAAGATAATAGGCGTTTGTTGACACTTGAGTAAGCAATCATGATGAGTTAACTTTACTTGGAAACAATTCCGTTGTGTGTGCGTATCCGAAGTGAAAAAGCCTAAATGTATTTACTTTGAGATGGGAGATCATATGAAATAATAATTTATGCAGGAGTACGGTACTCAGAGTTTCATTAGGGCGTACGTGAGTTAGTGGAATCTACATAAACGCGTTATTACTTTATGGGAAAATTTCCTTCGTGATACGCCAATTTCGCCACCTTGCGTGGCTCATAAAATTAAACGAATGTGAAGTGGATTTACATTATTACTTAGATAAAAAGTTGTTGTGATTTTAACTCGTATTTCAGTGTATTGTCTGGTAGAAAATAAGTGTGTTTTCAGATTGGTTTTAAATGTGTTAACTGCTGATACTTAAAGTAACTTTAAATCTAAGTATGATTAATATATAAACATAAAATAGATTAGGATTAAATTATTACATGTTATAACAGCATGTAAATCAAAAAGAATGATATACTACTTCAAAAACTATAATTGCCGACAAACTGTAATGCAGTTTGGCAATATTATGTTTTGCAATATTATTTTTTTCTTTGGAAATAAATTAAAAAACAAAAACTTGAAATGTATTTCGTGTAACTCTCAGTGTAATCTAAAGTAAGTCGTAAGAGACCATTTTGGAAGTGTAAAATTATCAATATAATTATCATATTGATCGAACGCATCCGCACTCCTTCTGGTGTAGCTGATGTCCATGGGCGGCGGTGATCACTTACCATCAGGTGACCCGCTTGCTCGTTTGCCTTCCTATACCTAATATATAAAAAAAAAACAAGTACATAATATGTTTTTGTTACAAATTTTGCGATATACTGCGCTGACCTCAGTAACCTGAGAAGAAGGCGGCAGAATGATGATACAAAGTTTATATGCCACGCAAAGAAAGTTCCTTGCGGTGACGTCACGCTTGAGTAATGTGTTTTCATTTGAAGCGTTTTTGGTCAAGTTATGAAAATTTATTCTGATCTCGCGATATCTCGGCAAGATTTTTAAATTTCCAAGTAACCTTTTCAATGGAGTAGCAAATAAAAACATAATAATCATACTTACATAATATCAATAACTGCGCATGAGTGTATGTTATTAAGTCTATTGCGCGTAAATCACTGCAGTAACTACATATCTCAAGTTTGATTGTATTATCTTGTAATTAATATTCTATCAACGGCTACGCTACCAGCTATCGATTACGTCGCTTTGCTTATGAGGATGTATAATTTAATGGAGTCGGAAACCGTTGTTACTATCATTAAGACACAAACAATTTTAATAAATTAAATGTAACTTTTTTAACAGCCACGGAAACTTCTCCACGGCAAACTGTTGAAAACAGTTTTATACATTCACACACAAAACATAGGGTTGAATTTAATAAAAAAAATAATATGATAAGATTATTTTAAATGACAAAAAATATGATACTTAAATTGTCAAGGAAAAGCAAAATTTATTTTTCGGATTTGAACCTGGAGTTTACGAAAGTACTTGATTTAGTGAGTAGTAATATTTTAAACTTAATAAGACGGTTTGAAAACTACCCTGGTATACGTTAGCTTGCAAACTACATTTTTATTGAACCATTTATTTTTTAAAGGCAGTAAGTAAGATTATTACTTCAAAAGTGATGTTGACAGCGTCTTCATTAATTCAATTAGTTGCATTCTAAGAATTTGAAATAAAAAGCTCGAATAGGAACTCCATTATCCCGAATTGTGCGAGTATTAATTAAGTCATCCACTTTATCGCTACACTTATCCCAAATTGGATGTTACAAAATTAATCTCAGGATGTAGTGTAATGAAAGCGAAGCTCTTACCGATATGGTCCCCTTGAACCGTGGGTCCATTCGTCGCAAACCGTCCATGAAATCGCGCACAATCTTGCGCGAGTGGTCGACGATGCGAAACCCTGTTATATTGACTGCCCCATACTCCGTAACTTCGTTCTCCCAGTGATCGTCCATAACCTGTTAATCAATATTTATCATTTTCAATAGCCAATATTAATAACACGGGCTGAGCAAAGCAGCAATTTACATTTTGAAGGGTCAAATGATTAAATATAGTAAAGCGTTGTACCTACATATAGCTTAATTGAGTGTGCTCACTGGTTTAACGTTTATTGGTAAAAGCTTCACCTCTGATTTCTACCCTTGGGGCTATAAAGGTACAAGCAGCTACACGTTCTGCCAAATCTCAGTTCTTGTTGAAAATTTAAGGTGAAAGTTGATTAAAAAAAATTATAAGTACAACATAGACGTATAGCTGATTAAAAATTATATTAATATTTCAGAGGATAGCTTTTTTGCAGGTTGATTCAAAACTATATAAGTTTCTTTTTTATGTGATAGGTGACAGTTGAACACAAGTTCCTATTTTTTCATCTTAATGGATATTACGGCTATTGTGGTATACTTTTGACTCTTACTTTAAGATACGCTTAGACCTTTAAAAGCTTAAAGTTAGGTTTTAATTCCAAATAGTCCCATCCCATAATGTCTACAAGGCTATTTAAGGTTTTGATAAGAAAGGCGAGATTTTCAGGCATGCTATTTAACAAAATAATAACTACCATTTAACGAATAACACAGATCTAGTAAAAATCGGTTTAATACCTATATCTTAACATGATTTCATGAGCCAATGTTAATCATAATTTTGTGGGTTCTCAAGTTATTGCAACTTGGCAACTTTAGGATTTATTAAACAGCCGTTACAAAAGCCGGCAATAATTCATAACGAGAAATAATCCTCAACCTCTATGCTCCAGTTAAGGTTTTTGGGGTTGACATACACGTATTGTAAAACATAACGGCTCATTTTACTCACGATGACGCGACGCAATAATATCGGCGACGCAATTTTGTTTGTGTAATATTATATCTAAATGTAATAGCTATTCTTTGTTTTCTCTCGCGGCGTACGTTTTTATTGTTTGGAATACGTTAGATCGCATCATCGGTAAATATAACTCGCGCCATCCACGAAAAGGCGCGCCTAATCTCTTACAGAACGAGTGTGCGGAAAAACGCGAGTATTACAGTTCTATCGATGCATGTAACTTATCTATGACTGTACATAGACAGTGCGTCAAATAGACAAATCACGCGAAAAATGTATTACGAGAATTTACTTGGTCAAGAATAACAAGGGCGCGTCTTTGTGAATGGGAGGAATATACAGTAAAACGAGGCCGTTCTTATCGAAAAAATTAATTCACAAGACAGTTTGTTCATTCTACAGAGAATTGTCAACAATCTTGTAATTATTCCATTCAAAGTAAAAAGTTATTTATGACAACTTTAGTTTGACCTTTTAAAAATCTAAACGATATTGTTTTAGAACATCTTTAACATTTACTTGACAACCAAATCGTTTGTTTTCTTGGATTTTAGTATAAATTTTATTCATCCAAATGAGGAATAAACGTGATTATAAAGAGTGACATCTTAACTATAAATATGTACCTATGTAAATACGATAAATATACAAGATAGTCAGAAAACCGAATTCGTTTTAATTTTTACCATCGCTGTTGATGATCACCAATCCACTTAAAGCAAGCGTAAGGATTAAGTCTCAATTCATCATAGTAGCGATGCTCTATAATGGAGGCCTTTTCTTTGCATTGGGACAGTATTTAGCCTTATAGGTAATACTTTTTTTCACATAGATAATGTGAAAAAAAGTATTACCTATAAGGCTAAATATACAATTGATTTATTATATTTAAATTACCCGATTGATAATTTAAATATAATAAATCAAAGCCAAAATGCTAAAGCGCATGTTCAGTCCACAGATCAAGCAATGATATATCGCAGCAATACATACCAATCCGCTCAACATGTAGTGATAGGTCCGACGCCCCAATTGTACTTTTCGGACGTGCCCGAGCAGAATGCTTTTGGCGTTTTTCGTGTTGCAATCTAGTACTATGCGTTTGTTGCCCCAGCGATCGTGTTGTTCCAAAGCCAACAAGAATTCCATAGCGTCTGATGCGTTATTAATTCGCTTCACGAGAGAGATTCGAAACGCAGTGCGGCCCGGCTGCATGGATTGGTACAGTTGTTGCAGGCGCAGCAACCCTGGTAGTGAGAGTTTTTGATTAAACCCTTTGTCAAACCTAGACGATCATTCATAAGCCACATAGAGTTAATCACAGCATAGCCATCATTCATAAGCATTAGCACAATGTTGTCTGTGTCTGTTTTAGGAGATATTATTACTAAATTATCTTACTCAACGCTTAAAACATCTTTACAATGTTTAACTGTGTCAACGGATGTAAATCATAAACATACCTATCAGTGAAATAAAGATGAGTCCACTAATAGAAACAATCAAATACAATATAAAATAATGTATTGTAATGTCGACGTACCCTGTAGCATTTATATGCTGGTCCAATTTCCAGTCCTCCTAAACCAATTCGAGTCCACACGAATTTTATCGAATTAAACGCCCCATATAAAACAAGCGAAACGAAAAAGGGACAACGCGTGCTCCAAAGGGGCAAAAAATAAAACTCTTTTGCTTTTCGAGGGGCTAAAGCGAGAAAATGTGTATTATTATAAAATGTGGGTACTTATACATGTGTATGTGGGCGTGTGAACGAATTACAGGAAATACGCTGTAGATAATGTTACTATGAATGTATGTATCTGTAGACTCATTAATTTTTGAACTACAAAATATTTCTTTTTCATAAACCGAATTAAACAGCTTAGCGATCACACGACCAACAGATTGCATTACGCATACATAAGATACATGAATTGAGAGTATCTTTTTTGATTTCCGAACGGTAGCCCTTTAGGAAATAGGTTTTGTATGTTTTTACTCTTAAAAGAAGAGCCACAACTTCCTATTTTTCTTGAGCGCAATACATATTCTAAAGACGATTTAGCTATAAACATATTTTCCCTATTCAGTATTTTTTTAGGTGAGTCACGTTATATACCTACGGATGTTTAAGTTTCTGAAACATTCATAAGGCTCTAGCTATTTATAGAGACTCAAAAGTTTAATTGACAACTAAAGTAGTGTGATAAGACTCCAAGTAAGGTACTGCTAAAAGCTTTTAGCTTGAAACAGGGTAACTAGACTATGAAATTCCTGCTGTAATATCCTTCGAGGTATTTAAATGTTACTCTAGGGGTTGTAATTTCACAAAATTTATTTGAGACATCTTTATTGTAAGCTTTTAATGAAGGACGTGGCAATCAGGGTTGTTCTTTATCATGGGTGCATAAAGAGCTTACGCTGTGGATTTTGAAAATAATAATAATAACACAAAATAAAAAAGCAATTACAATGAAAAAATTTTTGCTTCGGACATGAAGGCGTCATTCATAAAAGTATTAAATTATTCTTAATCTCCGGTGACTTGAATGAATGAATGAATATGCTTTTTATTGCACACAAAACAGAGGTATAAAACTTAAAAACTAGTTATAACAGGAGTAATGACTTATTTTAATACCCTACTTAATTATAATTTTAAGACCCTACTAAATTATTCTACACTATTATTTTAAAATTAGACGGATTTTCGCAAAGTTTCAATTTAATTACACAAACATTTCTAAAATTTTGAGTAAATAACTTGTATGGCCGAATTTCTGAAATCCCTTATTTCGACTTTAATGTTGAGTGCACGAGAAGTGCCATCCTAATAATTTAGGAAGGCGTAGGTTCGTATCATAAAGATTTCAATTTAAATGTCGTATCGGTTTAGAAATACCACTTAGCAGAAAATGACGAGTATAACGCAGGAGACCAATTTTCGGTTTTCGCCTTTTATGTCGAGTCGACTTCATGGAACGCACAACCAATAGGGTAACAGGTATTACAGTAGACATTTCCTATCTTGTTCTCCTATTGGTCTATACGTTCCATAAAGTCGACTCGACATAGAAGGGGAAAACCGGGAATTGGCCTCCAGAACCGCCAGCAAATTCAGATGGCATTAATGGAATTTTAATTTATGGCGTTTAGTACGATGGTGAAAATTGGCAGCGGGTATTAATTTATTTATTTTATTAAAAAGAAACATACAGATTTTATATTCCTTAAGAATATTTTATAAGTAAAATATTATTATATCCAAACACAGTAATTCAAACAACTACTATATTAATTGATTTCATTCTACTACTTTAAAATATATACTAATTAAAGTCTTATTTTTCAAAGTAGTTTTCTTTCTTTGACTACTCTTTGACTATAATTAAATAAATACTGCAAAATGTCTCAAAATCATAAGAAATGCTCTTTATGATGCTTAAAAGATAAACTGGAAATTTGAATTTCGGTGTGAGAAAATAGAGTAAATTTTACACATTTAACTAAGCCTTCAGAACCTAATTGAGAGGCACACGCTAAGGTTTCTAAATAACAAAAGGATAACCAAAACAGTTTCGATGTTAGGAGATAAATGTGTGGGGTGATGCGGCGAAAGTTTCGTTCGCCCCCGGACTATTCACACCATGTGTCGTGACCCTTGAGGTTTTCTACTGTCACCCTCAACTAATGGCTTGTGACGTCAGCTGCGTATGGGTCCCGTCATCTATTATAAACTTGTCGAATATGATATGAAATAGTTTGGATTTTTTAATTGACGATATTGCCATTTGAATTTCATAAAATCTACTTTGTTTTTTATGTAATAGGCGGCAGACAATCACTTTAAACATTACTTAATCATTTTTTGTATAACATGTAGCTGCTCCTACAGGATCAGTTTGCTAAAGACATGGTTTGCCAAATAGTGTTATATGTGTCACTTCAGCTTTAGGAGCCTTTGTATCCTAACTATCGCTAAAGAACTCGGGATATGCTTGGACAATCATTCAAGGTTGTGGTAGTATGACAATTACAATGAAACGGCATCTGATCTAGGGCACACCCTTAGACGGTAGAACTAGGCCCAGTGCATCATGGTTACTTATTAAGAATCAAAACATGCACGATTCCATTTTCTCTCACCACCGAGCCGAGAATGATAGAAATATGGACATAGTTTTTTAAAATCCAGAATACTATGAGCGTATGTGCAGTCATTAGAAAATCAACAAAAGTTAATTGTCTATATAACCTCAATCAACTTGGATAGTTAACACTTTCGATTCATCATTAGCTAGAGGATTTAGGCGACTAGAGAGAGTCAAGTCAGCGACAATTCGAGTAGCCCTACGTTTTATATGCGGTCAAAAGGAAGAAGTTGGTACAGAGGTGCTCCAGCCTAATGGGAGCAATATTCCATATGGGGCCGAACTTGTACTTTATACAGTTGAAGCCGATAAGCTGGCATGAAATACTGCCCCACTCTATTAAGCATACCCAGTTTATTGTAACTTTATCTTCCAGGTGACCGCAAAACTGCACAATTGCACATGGCTCAAAATGTCACAAATCCTAATCCTTCTATTACGATTCCTAGGTCCAATGGTCTTTACAATTGTGTGAAGCACTTGCATATGTTTGCAGACCTAATACATAAATTTATGATACTTATATTCCTTGAATATAATACGATGAACATTTAATAAACAAATTGAATATTTCTGAGAAATACATTTGTCTCCTTGCAAATTATAAAGGCTTTAAAAGGTTTCAATTGGAGAGCTTTTTGATTACTGCGGCAAGGGTACATTGTGGTTTTGCCAACCTTTTGTTGGAATTGTATTGAAACGCTTCGTTCCGAGTACGACAATTATGAGCAATGTTAGTTGCGAAGAGTTTCTAACTAGTAGCAACTTTGGCACTTTGGTATTGTGAAAGATAACTTGAATTATTCGTTTTAATACCAACCTCGGTAAGAATTCTCGTAACAGTCATGACGTTAATTTGACGCGATTGGCTTCGCTATTCATACATTAATAATTGTAGCAATGTCAGAACATAGTAATGAAGATATCAAGACTCGTCCATCATTTCTCATTTTCTAAATATTACTAGTACATTTCCTTGTGCCTATGTATTTAGAATGAGCATTATTATTCCTCATTCGTTAGGTTTCTTAGGTATTTTCTATGTTAAAGTATGTAATGTAACTATTTATTGACCGCAGAAAATAGATAGTAGTCTCCTCTCTATTTTTATTAAACATAGATAAAGAAGAAAATGTCATTTGCAATAAATAATCCATGAGATTAAAGCGTAAATTAAAGCTTAATCGTGTATGAATGAAATCATAATGGTGCTTATCTATTTTGCTAGCTTTTGATGTAACATTTTCCCAATACGAATTCGTGAACTAGGTAATTGTGCAAATGACTATATAAATGAGATGTCCACTTTAACGTTCTATAACAGTTACTATGACCGCCAAAACCAAAAGCACAGCCGCATAACGTATATCGGTCACAAATAACTTTGATTAGTAATTAATACCTAATAAATGTAATTAACTCCTCATTCAAATTCTGCTTAAATTGCCCGTCAAAATTGCGCAATCATGCCACTGACATAAATTATGAAGTCCATTTAGTACCGCTCATTCTGATAATTTTGCTACCCGTAATGTATTTTAGTCTATAGTCAAGTATGTTGTTCGATTGAATCAGTCCCGCGTGAAGGCTGTTTTGCGGTGCGACATCCTTATTTCTTCACCAATTTTGTTTGATAGGATCTTTTTGTTCTTTTCTTTCTCCTTCAACCCTATATTCCAATAACCTTGCTTATAGGTTACAAATTGGATTAGAAAGACGCGGCCTGGTGTCTAACAAAATTGATTTTGCGGAAAAAACATTTTTTTCTTGACATAAGTAAAAAATGCAATTTCCTATTTTATGTGTTACGTAAGTAATGTAGATAAAACAATGAATACTTCAAAACCATTTTCATAGTCATAGCGTCTCACAGTAAATAAGTGTGTCAAGATATTTAAAAATTATAGAAGTAAACTCTGTGATTCAGGATTTAAAGTCTGGTTATTACAATGACGCGTCTGACGCAACCTTATCGCATAAAGACTAGACTAATTGAATGATACAAAGCGTGCAGGTGTTCGCCCGCCCAGTTGATGGTAGAAATACGCATATAGATTTGAAAACCTAAAAGGAGATCATTAGCATTTGGCCTTACGATCTCCCGCATGGAAAGCGCGCTCCACTAAGCTGCACTCAGTCTATTGAATTACATTATTTGGGTTACTAAAATTTAAAATGAAAATAAGGAATATGTTAATAATAATGAGACATTAACTCAAATATGTTAACTCAATGACCCCAAATCTATGTGTACTCGTTATTACCTATTCCTTTTTTTATTAGAAGAAGAAAAAAAACATATTTAATGGTTATTCGATGCAATATACAGACATTTTATAACTCTGAACTCATTTGTCTGTTTCAGCAAACGTAATCCACTCGACAGGGCTAAAATTGGCCTGAGTGGATGAATACCAGCTGATGCTTAGGGGATGTAAGATTTTTATCGGCTTTTAAGTAAATGCTTCTTATACGAGTTGTCTAAGTAATAATGTAGTTTAGGTCAGCACGACATTATCTATTATATAACTGAATTATGTTGTAGTAAAAGCGTTTTTGTATGTTTAAGTTACGAATTTTTCAATATTACGCTTTAGTTAATTAACACAATATTATTATTGACCTGACTTCGTACTGAGTGGCTTACGCACTTGTGTTACAGATATCAGACTACAGAGGAAACACAAATATAATACATAAATACATATTACACCCAGATACTGAACAAAAAAGACAAGTGTTCGACACACGAATGTTTGTCCAGGGTAGGGATTGTACCCACAGCCTTTGGCGCATGAGGCAGGGTTACTACCAAAGACGCCATTCGGCCAGTCACTTAGTGTTTGCTGTAAGTTCTCTTTCACAAATATATAAATATAAATAAATGCGCCAGCCACTGCGCCATGCGTCTATATGGAAACGGAAAGTACCCGAAAGGATTGATTAACAAGCGAATATCTTTTGATTACTTTGACTTAGAAGTTTGATTTTATCACGGCCCGAAGTTATTGCCGACCTGGGAGCCCACTTACTTGGTATTAATTTTAGCTTAATATTTTATGCATTCTGAAAAATGTTCTTGGAAAACCAGCCAAGTTTGTAGCAGGTCACGCGCAATGCATTAGGTATAGAGTTCCATAGTAGCCCATGGACAGAGACAGTGACCTTGTATCGACTTATTTTACCGTGTGATCAAAATAGTTAATTAACTAATTGACATTTGACTAAACCGTACCGAAGGCCCCAATTGGGGAGGAATGGTGGTTAAAGGTTCGCAGCGCATTTGTTACTTGACTGGTGTTGCGGATGTCTATGGGCTGTGGCATTCGTTTACTAGCAGGTGATCTGTTTGCTCGTCACTTATGACATAAAAAAATTTCCGCCCATAGACTCCAGTGGAGTCACACACCAGATGAGAGGACTTGGTGAAACACAGCGCAGGCGCTGCTTCACCCATGGTATCTCTCCGGCCAGCCGGCCCATTCGTGCCGAAGCGTACA
This sequence comes from Cnaphalocrocis medinalis, assembly GCA_014851415.1. Taxonomy (NCBI): domain Eukaryota; kingdom Metazoa; phylum Arthropoda; class Insecta; order Lepidoptera; family Crambidae; genus Cnaphalocrocis; species Cnaphalocrocis medinalis. Next base: position 12,633,475 of record CM026273.1, on the reverse strand, counting down.
CCAATTTCATGCATGACTATAAAAATATTTAACTTATATTGAAATCGGCTGCAAAATTGGCGAGCTACACAATAGGTATCCTATTACAAAACCGGGACGTTTTCTATGTGATAATAAGGAGAGCTCTCGGTCTTGCGAAGCATCGGAATTCAATTTATTCAATATCACCGCGTAGACGTGGAATAGGTCGCTGGCAGACTATCGTACATAAATGAATTCGCACATAAGTACTCGCACATAGTTTGTAAATCACAAGCATTCTTTTGTCGCGTTTCTTCGAGCTCTGGTATATCTATACAAGTTGTATCGGTAAACATTTACATCCCTTTAACCACGTCTTCTTCATAGAATAGGACTGTGTGGTCCTGCGTCCACAAAGTCCTATTCCATGAAGACTAGGGCTGTCTCAATTCTGGTAGCAACATATCCGCAATACACTGGACTCCACGGTACAAAACACCCTTCATACCGCCGGAGGCAGGAGATGGCGAGAAACCATCAAGGAGAAAGTGATGCAGAAGGGTGGTCACGACAGGTTTTTTTAGCGTGGGAGAGCCACGTTTCGTTATGAATAGGCCAGGCCACGTATTCACAGGATACTGCACTGTGTCTTGTCGTGTGAGTAGGGGGAAGGGCTTTAGGTTTAAGGTTAGCAGCGCACTTGTGACTCTACTGGTATTTCTCTACTGGTATTTGCGACTCTACTGTATGAGTGGCGGCAATCGCTTGTCATTATGCCAGAGGTAGCAGACGAGGAGACGGATCACCATCCGTCTCCTCTTTTTTGACAAAATGTTTTTCAAGCCCCCACAAGATGAACGAGTCACATGACTTAGGCACTTAGTTTAAATTTGATTTTTTATGCAGATTTCCAAAAGTCATACTTATATACAAATTTTCAAAGATATACCCTGTAGTTCTATCCTCTGTCCCGCTCAGACTCTTTTCGCAGATAAAGAACAAACTAAGATTTTGAGGATTACTGCAAATCTGATAAACAGTGTGAAACCCGACGGAATAGGGGCAAATAAGAGAAATGGCGGTTTAGTAGAGTAACAGCAATTTTTCGGGAGTGGGGAAAAACTCACAAAAAGATTCGTATCTAATATTCTTTAATATGTAATCAATAATTGAATGGAAATGGAACCAAATACTCGTATTTATATATTATTGAATGTGATATTTGGAGTAATATTGGTGAATAATTAAATCCTTACTAATATCGTTACTATTTTTTTATAAATGAGAAAGTAACTCTGTCTGTCTGTCTGTCTGTTACTCATTCACGCCAAAACTTCTGAATGGATTTGAAAGAAATTTGGTGTACAGATGATCTAGACCCTGAGAAAGAACATACGCTTCTTTTTATTGCGAAGAGGGGCTTGTAAGGGGATAAAACGGGAGGGGTCCAAAAGTTACTATTCCATGTGGACAAAGTTGCCAGTAACAGCTAGTACTAGATATTTGTAATACCTTTGATCTTATAAAACCCTAGACTAGCACTGGGGAAGCCACACTTTGACATGAATGGACGGGCTTGAGCGGAGTGATACCACAGCCTCACAGAAGACCGATGCGAAGCAGCGTCTGCGCTGTACTTCGCCGCGTGAGTAGTACTTGAGGCCCAATCGGGGGCAAAGGGGGTTAAAAGATGGCAGCGTACTTGTGACTCCATTGGTGTTGCGGGTGCTCAGGTGATCCGTCTGTTTGCCTACCTAGGCGCTAAAAGTAAAGTAATGAACCTAGTCGTAAAAAATGAACTAATGCGTTTTAAATTTGGACGCCTAAATTATTCCCAGCCAATTACCATGGATTAGCGTTCAAAATAAAATGTCGAGACGGCTTTTTCGGAATTAAAATATTTATAATAACTACCCTTGACAGCGCTGTTGGCGTCACTTACGCTTTCAATATAGAATGGCGCATCTAGAGATTAAATGATCGAAGTTTAGTTCATACCTATAATTATTATTGCATAGATTTCCCAATAATTTCTAATTAGTACTGAAATAATCTTTCAATTAGACACCGCTGTTTCCATTAAATGGAACTTAGCCATCGACACGAGAAAAAGAAGAAGATTAAATAGGATAATGGCCTAGCATGAAAACTCTCCCAGATAATAAATTAGTATTTCACTTAAATAACTATCTCAAAAAAAATAGTAGGTACTACTGTGACCCGTCCTCACTTTATTTGGAGTCTTAATTTTACTAAGGTTGCAAAACCGTCATTGTTTTTTTTTATTAGCAGGAGTCCAAAAAAGGGACTTTATAACTAATTCATTACTATTAAAAAATAACCTCCATCTTGGATTTTATTAGTAAAATAGTCCGCTCTCCCTACGTTTCGGGACTTTGTTTTACTACAAGTACTAGTTCAAATAGATGGCGCTGGGTGTCGATTACATCGCGAAAATGTTTGGTTTTTTACCGGATAACATGGAAGCTTTGTGGTGGTCTAATGAAATTAAGAAGAATCTCTTTATAAATGTTATCTACTGGTAGATCACAATATTATAGTTTGCTAGTCTTGGGGATGGAATTTAAGAAAACCTAAGACTAGCTTATTTATTATTATTATGATTTTGGATTGTTGCAAACAGGCCTTTTGGATACTCATTTTGTAATCCACATAAGATTGCCTTTGGATATTGGAAGTCAAATGAACCGTAATGAGTAAATCAGTCATTGTATGTAAATACACTCACTGGTTAGCAGGAGATTGGTTCCCACTATTTTCGGTTCCACGGAGTGTTTGATCACCGTATGATTGATTGAAGAAGCCGCATGATTGACTAAAGCGTTGATTGGAACTGATTCAATTTTGCATTGATCGTTCCAGGCAACTGTTCATACAATGGAGTGTAAAGATTCAATTACTGGTTAATATTATCACTATTATTATTCATTTCATCAGATACAAGTACAACGATTGCAGAATGTCGATTTGAAGCTATCTTTAGACAGTTGTTGAATTATTCAATTTAGTTTTTGACTGGGTCCAGATAAAAACTTGTAGTTTGTGAGTAACACTAATGATTGAATATTGCTTCAGCAAAATATGTTGCTTCAAACTAATATCGTATAAATAAATTCTTATAACATCTCTTACATTGACCTGACTCCGCATTAAGTAAGTAGCTTAAGTAGATGTTACAGATATCAGACAACAGAGGAAGCACAAACATAATTACTTAAATACATATATTACACCTAGACACTGAACAAACACATGTTCACACGAATGTTTGTTGGGGATCAAACCCACGACCTTTGGCGTATGAGGCAGGGTCACTACCAAAAGCGCCACCCGCCAGTCGATGGCTCAGTATGGTTCTCAAAGTAGCCTGAAATTTCCAGTTGCGTCCAAAACTGTCGCTTAAAAGCCAGGTACTCCATGATTCTCTAACCATGATTCGGGATTTGTGAAGTCTAGTAATTACAACGAAGCGACTGCCGTCTGATCCTCTCAACCCTAGGCCAACTGAGTTATGGTTACACGTTTCAGAAACTATCCGAAACTTGTAGGTTTTCATACGATGTTTTACCATCAACGCTGAGCTGAGAGATCTTTACACCATTAGGTGTTAAACAAGTTTGACAAAGTCAGAAGTGCACGTATGAATTCGAACCACCTCCGTCTGAAAGGTGCATTCTTGTCCATTGAGCTACCACCACACCATTCTTTTTATGATAGTTGACAAGCAGACGGATCACCTGATGGTAATCGATTGCCGCCGCCCATTGACACTTTCAACACCAGAAGAGTCATAGTAAGTAAGTATCAGTATTTCGTGTGTTTATATAGATCGAAATAAGATCGAAATAGATATTTATATTTTCAAATCACATTGTACCGGTATATTTACTAAATCTCTAGTTTATTGTAAGGCCTCTGACTATAAATCAATGGTATACAAAGGTAGCTACTAGTAGAGTTAGATTTATATTATTCATAACGGTCTATAGATCGATGACAAAGCGGACTAATTCAAATTCGGTAGTAATTTAATCAGCCGAAGTTCATGATTCACTTAATAAAGACATCAAAAGGCGAAGGAATTGCCCTCGACGACGCGTACTTTCCCAGTTCGCAATACGGAGTGCTGCTTTAAACTCGTCGCGGTAACTTGGAAACGGTCCAAGTAAATATCTCTGACAATTTCTGCATCTACCCTCACTTAAGATGACTTGATAATTATAACAATAATAGTAATTCTCTTTTCAAACTACGCAGTATTGCCTTTCATATTGGGATCGGATTCAATCGTAAGCAATATTCACCCGAGCTTAAATAAAGCATGGATCGTGTTTTATTATCATAAGATGCTATTCATGGATTTTTCTAACAGATTTTTTAAGGGAATATAGGATACAGATATTAAGATAATCATCGCTTACCATCAGGTGATCCGTCTGTTTGAAACCAATAAAAACTTCATGCATTAAGTATCGTCTTTATAGACTACCTTAAAAATACTAATGTTTTAGAATTTCCACAAAAATCGTGAGTGGAAAGAACAACAGTCAACAGATCCGATCGGAAACGACGTCAGAACAAATATCAAGTTCAACATCCCTTAGGCGCTTTGTGCCAGTTTTTGCAAACGGGGCGTCGCGTCCGACCAATCATACTCGTACCTCACACACCAAATCAGTCGTTATTCGAACAATTTGATGTTAAAACTGTTGCTGTATTGCATATATTCAAATTTGCATATGGTCACTAACATTAGTATAGTTTTTTAATGAGATTGCTACCTCTTGCGTCATCTGGTCAGGCTCCTAATTTAATTAAGTGTAATTAAGTATTACGAGTATCATTAATACTTCAGATCCTAACGATCAGCCACGTACGCAGGATAGATAATGCTTAAGTGTGTGCACCCTCTATTACCTTACCCTCATATTTCGATAGGACACTAGATATTATCTTATTACATAGTAAAAATATGTCAATGAGAATACGACGATTTCACTACGAGTGTTTAAATAAAAAAGTGTGGGAGTTACAAGATACCTACCATGACGTATTAACTATATCTAATTATTTGATATTACATATGTCAACTAGAACCGAATTTATTTTGTGACAATATCTACTGTAATTTTTAAAACACTATTTTTTTTATACCTATAAACTAAACTAAACCTTGTCATATTTTTTTAGCCGAACAAATGTTTATTATTATTCAAAATGCTTAATAAGTTAACTTGATTACAGGTACCTACCTAAAATATTACATTATTGTCATGCCGTTTAGTCATAAAATGCTTTTAGCTTAAATTTGCCGACAAAGAGGCTCCAGAATGTGAAATAATTAATTTTTCACTTGACATTATAATTGTATTAAATTTCTTGCAAAAGGTTGTTTATTTTGCGGATTTAATAAAAGGGATGTTGACTTACATTACGGTTTACCTACATAATTATAAATAGGTACCATAGGTACTCACTTGTGAAAATGGATAGTAGCGATCGTCATCTACGTGAATTGAGTTTCGTTTGAAACCTGAACTTTTGATAGGACGGGTACAAAGCTTTTTGATTATATGAAGGATCAAGAGGATATGGCTGGTGCGTAACCCTCCTCCTCCCAGCAATTCGTTTCTTATTTTTCCTCCCATGTAAGTGCCTTTTTTCACCCTGAGAAAATGCATTACGCATACTCGTCTACCGGGCGCCAGACGGGGTATGTCCCTTCACCTCTGCAGAGGTTTACCGACTTGAACCTCAGGGGTGCTCCCGTCGTGTACGCCAGAGTGGGAAGAAGCAAAAGAGTCTCATCTTCCCATTCCTCCCCAGGCGAATCCCATATTTATTTTAACTAAAATATATTTCGAGCAAAAGTATGTTTCAAATTTTTCAAACATAGCTCGGGTTTGTGATCACCAATCCGCATTAGGCAAGCGTGGTGATTAAGCCTAATCCCATCATAGTAGCGATAACTTGATTTCTATGATGGAGGCCTTTGCCCTGCAGTGGGACAGTATATAGGCTGATAAAAAAAAAAAAAAAATATTTGTCGTGAAATAAATCTGTAGTACTCAGTCTCACAATGTAGTAGAGAGTTGCACGGTTAAGAGCTCATTTTTAATCCTCGAATAAAAATCGACGTCATGTTATGAGATTGACGTGTCTATCTGACCACATGTATGTGTCTCTCTGTCTGTGCATCGTAGGTTCCAAACGAATGATCCGTTTTGGATTTTTTTTTTACTTATCTTCAAGTTATAATTGGTATTGCCCATTTTCTTTTGCTACAAATATTTTTGATTTTCTCCAGCTTTGTTGAAACTACTGAAATTGCGAAATAAAGACGTAATATTGAATAGGACATTTTAACAGGTTAACCTAATGCATTTTGCTTTAAATTGTAGTGCCTCCTTTTTCAACTTTGTCAGTACCGTGACTCTTAAAAGAACACAATACACTTTACGCTAAAAGCCGCGTTAGGTTTTCATCATTTTGATTTCCTTGTTATTTTTAGAAAGAAGAAGAAAAAAGATTATCTGATACTACAGAATATTATGAAGTGAAAATGAGTGATCGCGTAATCGCGAATCGCGGCGTGTGTAGAACAACTTCCGAGATTTGCAAGATACCTACTCATTTTCCATCCTTGCAAACTTTAATTTCGAAGTTCAATACATCAATTAAGATATAGACAGTTTGCTATCAACGTTTATCATCATAATAGGTATACCTAATCATTAAAAGTTATTTGTTTTAGAAGTTCAATACTTGAATTTCAGTTAAGGCTCATTTTCCGTGCGAACAGTAAACGCCATTAATATTCATTATTGTTTATGAGTTAAAATTAATATAACTTCTTCAATAGCCCTGGAGCTTGGATGGGCCCTTCAGGCGGGTTGCTCAGCCAGATGAGGCCTTAATAACTCAAAGTAGGCAAATAACGTTTGCTTGAAACTCTATGACTCATGAAATTAATTACGACAAGATGACACAACAATACTAAGTTTCGGTAAAAATACTTGAAGGATAAAGTAGTTCATAGTTTAAACTTTCAGACTTATAAGAATTTTTGCAAGGGCAGACTAGCATGATGTACCGGAAAATATTTATAAGACCTTATTTTACATTCATCAAAGCAATACGTACTTTGGATTTAAGGATTACCTGATGAAAATTGTGTGTGGCCACTCATCAACTTCAGAGTGGATACGCAAGACCCTAATTAGACCACCATTCTCTCCGCCCCATTTAAGAAAACTTTTTCATTATTTTATTTAAAAATATATTTATTTTGACAATTACCTTACAAGGGTAATTATAGTATTGAATGGAACATCAATGAAGTAAAAAATCTTGTCCAGCTTTATAATGTTCATTTGTGAGTTGGAATTTATGAACCTGAGTGTGTAACTACTGAGTACGAAATAATTACCAAAAAGTAACAAAACGACATAACAAGTTCGCTAATAAGTAGGTACCGTAAGAAATCATGATTTTATGAAGAAAATCAAGAAACCTCTTCAAGAAATTCAATATTAATGATTTACAAGGCATTTTGGTCTCTATGTGCGAGTGTCTGCTTAGTGCAGGAGTGTACTAAGGAATCACAGTCGGAATACAGCGCCGTCGCCTAAGCCGGTTAAGACTACCGAGTCTCGCGTCTCTTTATTTATTTTGGCGGTGCCTACTAACAACTCAAGGCAAGGTTTCTGGCCTCCTCAATTTACGACAGTGCATAAATATCAATTTCTCTGTAATACGCAATAAATTCGCATTTTGATATTGCGGTGAGGAGTGTACAAACTCCGCACAATATTCTTTTTACCTCTTGGTATTAAAGGAGAAGTGGTGCTTGTAATGTAATTGTGTGTAGGCGCAATTCTGGTTTAAGGCAAATATATTTTAAAAGCTCACGGTTATTTTATTTTTGGTAGATTGTATAAGTACCTACCTGTCATTATTAAATATTCTTTGGTCCATCCTAATATTCTTTAGCTGATGACTTATAGGTATTGGTTGGTTGATGGTTTTTGATGATACTTAGTGCAATGACACTATCAAAACCATCCAAAGATTTCTGTGGGATATAGCGAAACTAATAGTGTAGCAAAATTAATTTGCCAATAAAATTATTTCTTCTTCTTGTCTTCTAAGAATCAAGACAGATTTTCTAGTAAGATTAACATAAATATAATCGCAGTTAAAAGACTATCATCAAAGTACTAACTGCCGCACTCAGAGTCGTTGATTAACTAACTTATTTCAATACGTATAAAGACTACCAATATTTAAGTGATTGAACGTTAGGTTAAATGACGTCTCTGACATCGGCCGAAGAATGTTAAATGTATCAAGAAAATAAGAACTGGTGGGTAAACAGTCGTCTCAAACATTCCAATATCTATATTTATATTCGCATACAGTCGAACGACGACGCAAGAGAAGTTAATGTTACGACTAAACAGGTCCACTTGTGACAGATAACATATAATCAACAGAGATAAATCTCAGAGATTTTTACCCCCTGCCCCAGAGAACAAGTTAAGCCGTTGATCCTGCCGTACTTTCTCTGTGGTCTTGTCACACCCGTGTCTTATCGGTATATGAGGGTACCCTTGGCCTTGTGTAGATACCCTCCTTAAGAGAGTGCATTTGGATTTGCACACAACATCTTGACATTAATCCCCTTATACAAAATGTGATTTAAAGTTAGTTTTGGTTTAAAAATGGTGCTGCCACTTTCATTTTTACTTTAGCCTCAGTTTTGTAATAACCGTGTAAATGTCTTGTTCAATCCGCGTATTTATCAAAGTATAAGAAATTTTAATTAAATAATAAGTGACATTTAGGTATTTAAATCTATTATGACTGATTAACATTATACTCGTAACTCCTTAAAAAAAATATACGAGTCAAAAGCTATGTTCAAAAAAATTCAAAACATACTTTTTGCTCGACCCGGGATTCGAACTCAGGACCCCGAAATTACGACCCAGAAGCGTTTTGGGTAAACCTAATCCTATCATAGGAGCGATGATTTGATTGAGACGAAAAGGCCTTTGTCTTGCAGTGGGATAGTATATAGGCAGATACTTTTCTTTTTTATCCGCAAAGTAATGTTATAAGAACTTGTCGTTTTTTGGCCATCATTCATAATATTTACCAAATGGTTTATTTCCCTAATATTATTCAATATTCTTCAAGACTTTTCGGAGTCATCGTTCCGAATGCAAGCGACCGTGTTGCATGGCAGTGGCATATTATGTAGGGTTGCTAGGGAGTATCGAATTTTCGATAAATGAAATTAACATGTATGTAGGTACGAATGTCACACGGCATTTACAACTCAAACTATCATCCACTGAGCTAAACCATCTTCTCAATTCGTGAGAAGACTTTTGAATCGGGTAATCAAGTAATCATAAATATATTGTAATGATTTTTTTTTAAACTAAACAACTATGTAACTATGGACATTCGAATACTAGCTTTTTCCCGCGGCTACTCTCGTGCTCCCCACTTCCCTGAAATAAAAAAGTAGCCTATGTTACTCTCCATCCCTCCAACCATCTCCACTTAAAAAACACGTCAATTTTTCGCTCCATTTTTCCGTTAAAGAAAGACAAACATACAGACTGATAGACATACTTTCCCATTAGTATCGATACACAATTGATGCATCCTTAGCATGTGACTTCCCACCCGGCAGTTCCCCGCCGAGCTCGACTTGAATAAATTGAATAATGATATTATCGCACTCGTATGCAGATTCCTATTACACGTGTCTGAATTTATCAGAATATTTCTGCTACGTTCCTGGTTGTAAAAATTATTAGTTGCTCTTCGCTTCCTTAAATCTGATTCAGTACTGACTTTGCACGGGATCTTCAATGGAACTCCGCAATTTAAGTTCGATGAATTTACGAGTAAACAGATCGTTATCTAAAGGCCTGAAAATCAGCGCCGCAGCGGCCTCTAGTTGCTGTAGCAAATGCTGAGGTTGTGCCTTGTTGGCCGCAAAACGTAACTACTATTTTAATACTATTGTACCTATTACCTACTATTATTGTAATTGTACATTTAATACTGTAATTTTTTTTTGTGTTATTTGGTTTTGTGGCCAAAAAACGTTATATATCTATCTAAAAGCACAAAGTAAACTAATATACTTCAGTGGTTCATCATAAATCTCTATATTATTAAGAAGACTACAATCACCACTTTAATCTGGACATCTTTAAGGCAAGAGTGAACAGACATCGTCTATGATCTGGTAAAAAAGACAGATTTTTATTACGATTTCAGCTAACTATCGACTAATACCGGTCAAATAATAATAAAACAAGGCAGCGTACATAAATAAGGTAGTGGAATGTTCCATTGCTTAAATAATACTTTAAGTTCTTAGACATAAGTAATATAAAAACACGTCTGTAAAACAATGTTTATAGCCGAAATCGAAAAAAATCGTATCCTTATTCAATCGTTATCCCGGGGTTAGATCCTCTAGCTGCTACCCAGTACCGGTACCGCTAACGTCACACCGATTCTATAAAACCGTAAAACTACCGTTTATTATTACCGATATGGCTAGCTTTATGATTATGATACCAGGTAATGCTCATAAATATTATAGTTTTCCTCCAGTCAGCCTTAGTTAAGCGAGAGAAACAGGGTTTTTAGTGACAGCGGTTAAGTTAAGGTATTTATAAAGCTACATTCTATAATGATAATTATCAAATTACCCTGTTTCTCTCACTTAACTAAGGCTGACTGGAGGAAAACTATAACAGCGATAAGATTGACCGTGTGAAAACCACAATTAGGTATAAATGTGCCGGCTCGACTGTATTGATACCCCGGCCTCACTGAAGACCAGTGTGAAGCAGCACCTGCGTTCGAGTGAGTGAGGGTACTGGAAGCCCAATCGAGAGGAAAGAGGGTTAAATAAAGGTTGGCAGCAAACTAGTGACTCAACTGAGGTTGCGGGTGTTTATGGGCGGCGGCAATTGCCTACCTATCCTTTTAAAATAGAAAATAATTTTGTCCTTAGAATCCTTCTTCATGTTATGTGTAACAAATAGTTTTCATCTATCGTTAACAATAATGATACGTTTTATGTAAATTAGTACAGTTTTCAAGTCCTTGTATTGTCAGTAAGGGGTATTGATAGTTTAAACAACCATTATGTATTGTATAAGGCTCGTTCTCGTAACAAAACTGTAAGTCACAACATATCATTACAACATCAGCCCTCCTAGCTTGATACATACTACTCGTATAACTAGTCCTATTCAGTGGTTGCAGCTCAGCGTATATTTCCGCGAGTGTACGGTTTTTTCGGCATACAAGCTTACACGCGTGTTAAAAACGCGCTTCAAACAAAAAAGCCGGACGCACGTATAAGATCCATTTCGGTGTGTAACCGGGAAACGAGAAAACCTAATTACCATGACGTTCCTATAGCATCTTACTGTTAACGGTACGCGCTTAGAATAGGATATTAATTGACTATCTCGTTATAGTTAAAAATATTGATACTGACCATTGGTAAATATTTGCTGGTTTTGGGAACATTAAAAATTTCATGGGCAAGTGAATTTTTCAGGTATAAAATAAAATAAAAAACATTGAACTGCCCATAAATTTTACACCAACTTTTATTATAAAACCATTTACTTAAACGAAACATTTGATAAAGCTACCAAACAAAATTTACTAGTCACGCATACAAGATACTAGCGTGTGACGTCACTCGACAGTAGCCATTTGTATAGAGCGTTTTTGGGCTTGCCCAAAATAATGTTTTTTTTTCATAGTATAGGAAGGCAAACGAGCAAGCGGGCTGTGCTCTTAAAGTTGTGATATCTGAGGTAATTCAAATCAGAATCAAGTAATTATATCAACAATGTTTCTTAAATTGAGGGGTCTTTTCATTAAACACATAAATAATTTAGTCAAATACCCTGTTCTGTCAAGGCTCGTGCGACTACCGCTAAAAATGCTTCAAAATCTCAATCGTCTACGCGTTTATAAAACGCTAGTCTAAAACCGGACTTACAAGCACATAGGCGTCGCAAAAGCCTTCATTCTTTTGAGCCCCAAGAGAAGGATGCGAGTCTATAGAAGAGTTTTATTGAGATTGTAATCGTCACGTAAAATCTACGTATCGTATAGAACACGCATGTCTAGCAAGCAAACTAGCATTTTACTACTAGTGTACTCTTTTATACATACATCTTCTAAACTATTTATAAAGGTAGCGGTTAAATTTATAGACAACGGCATGTTAGTATGAACATGCCACCAATACTAGGTCAGGACAGAAAGGCCATATTTAAAAAAAATGTGGCTTGACGATGTAATTATTTACATCGTCAAGCCACATGCGTTCAATAAACAAACAAATTTGGTTGCCCAAGGCAATGCGGAATAGAAGAGTTATAGCAGAAAAGCGGACCCTAGGCTCCGTTGCGGTGCGAGACAAAACGTCATCAAAATCTTGATGATGATGATGATGTATGAAAACCATGATTTGAAATTAAATTATTATTAAAAAAAAGCTCAGATTACTGGACTACACCTGTAGCTGAACCCTAAACACATTTTTAGTAAAGTAGTTTTTTTTTCACACAATCTCTGAAGCAATCTTAACCGTGCTTTTCCATTTTCTAATTTCGATTAGCAAGCAACGAGTAAAGCAAACCGGCGGAATGGGAAAGAAAGACCTAGAAATGTCATTAGCTGCAGTTTTAGTGCAGAGGTGGTCTCGCAATCCAAGCGCGCGTAAAAGTTTACGGTCTAAGCCAGAGAACGTTGCGCGATAATCGAATGAAAAACATAAATGTACCAAGCGACTGGTGGCTGGCCCAGAGTCGTACGGTACTGACCATTGGTCATGCCTTACGCTCGCAAATTGTATATAAGCTATATATTATGTTGTCTGATATAATATTCATAGCTCATACGTCATCTGTATCAACGAAGGAAACACAGGCTCAAGTGGTAATGGGCACTACGGACAAATATTCAAATTTGAAACACTTGTGTTTGTAATAAATAGGTATTCTAAGAAGTCTAATTTCTGTGTTATTTAACACAATGCTAGTTAAATGATTTTTTCTCTGGTCAGGTTTGTGTAGCGATCGAACTTATATTTTATAGCACCAAACATCTCTTATCATTGCATGGTGTGCATAGAATACGAGCTCCTCATTAGACTTTAGCTTATTTTTAATCACATTTGTTAATTAAAAACTATCAGATACGGCAATCTTGTGTAGTGGAAGTAGGTAGAGACACATGTTTCAATATATGAACTGCTTCCTCGTGACATTAGATATATTTAACTAGTATTAGTATTTAGTTTGAAATCTTTAAATTTCCTGTGACTTACATTTTACCTAACATCCATTTATAGTTTTGTTGTTTTTTTCATAACTCCAATCTCCTTTATAAAATAGCTAGGTTTGGTTGGGGCTAGTTTAAAATAATTTATCTACTCTGTTAATAATGCAAAATATTCTAGAATATTGGACCTCCAAAACACGGGCTGGCGCCATTTTACCTGAGTTACAAAAAATATAGGATATTGATTCCATTGCAAATCAAATTCAAATAACCTCTCAGCCGCAAAGAGAAAGTAAGAAGCATCAAAAATCCAAAATAAAAGAGAACGTTTATTCAATCTGTTTACTCATGCTAACTTGTTGTATCAATATCAAAGGGTGCTGTGAAAAAAGCCCGCGAGTAAACTCTGTTTCATCAGTGTTCGCAAAATGAAAATTCTTCAAGAGGAAACTTTGTGTGGGTATCAAGTAAAGTTGATCAGTTTTCGGTACATGCAGGTATTATGTAATGTTGCTTTTCGCTTATAAATCCGTACGAGTTTCATAACTTGTAGCCGCGCCTGTACCCTACCGAATGAGGTGTTCAGCCCCTGGACTATAAATATTATTTATTGCCTCTCGCGAAAGCCCAGGGAATTTGAAATAAAGATAAAATATCTGAGTGCCTGGCTTAGCGATTTTTAAAATACGTCAAGGTGTATTACAAGGAATAATGTTGTTTGATTGAAACAACAATATATTTTTTGCTTTAAATCTATTTGTACTAGGAAAAAAAAAATATTTTGAGTATTTTTGTTTAGGCTGGATAAAAATAAAAGTACTCGTAACAATTGCAAAAAAGTGTTTGAATAAATCAGATAAAACTGAAAAAGATGCTTAAATTAAGAAAAAGAGTTTGGCGTTATTCCATCGGTGATAGGCACCCCATTAAACCGCTGCAGGGACTATTAACCGCAGTTCCTGCCGCAATCTCTTTCGTGTCGACATTTTATTATCGGAAGAGTCAGCTCCTTGTAATCCCCAGCCAGCGGTACAATTTACGATTTATAAAACCGCCATTTCTGTTGTAAAGCAAAACGATAAAGAGAATAGTAAGCCCCGACCTCCTCGCTGAGCTTACTCCGTTCCGTTATCTTAATATACACTGATATTAAAAAGTTAATCCGAAAAAACAACAGTCTCAACCTCGGCTCTTGTTTGTTATCTTAGACTAAAAATGCTGTAAGTGACAAGGCTGACTGCCAACATACTTGTATAATATCCAACAATTTGACTTTTTTATCCTGTACAAGTACAACACTGTGAAAAGAAAGAATCATAACCTACCCTCAGTAAATGTTGAATACGAATCGCTCCCCTAAGAACTATTGAGTCCATGTGTACATTATCTTTGCATTAGGTTAGTTAAAAACTAAAAAAAAAAAAATAATTGAATAAAGAGCTACATACAACTCAAAATACCGATCCTTTTCAATATCAATTCCTGTCACTTTAGTCACTTGAAATTGGCAGAATTACAATGGGTTACACGCCACGATAAAAAATATTTATTTGTCGATTATCGGTACATAAATATGTACTTCCTGATTGTTTATTAATGCGCAAACAAACACAGACGACATTAATGTTAATTCCCAAATTAAGCCCCAGCTTAGATAAACATACTGTATTGTGTCTAATAATATGACTTACCATCATGTGAGTCGTAGATGTAGATTATTTCTTTCCAGCCATAGTGAATTATGGCATCCACGATTGCCCGGTGGTAGTCTGGACGCATACTTACCGCATGATCGATCAGGCCCGAGGAAGGTGGTATGACCTGTTCAAGATCAACAAATTGTATGAGAATATAATACCATATACTGCAGCCCTTTAATAAATATCAGTGGGCAGATTAGACTTTAAATTATTTACATATGTGGTAATTCACTCAAAAAAAATGAAGCTAATAAATGCGTCGAGTCTTTCTTTTGTGCCTCATATAGACCAGAAACAAACACTTAAGACTATACAAAAATACCTATCATTAAAATAGGGAATAGAACCAGGCGGTTCACTATCTGATATTCGTAATGATATTGAAGAACAATATGTGAGATCTCTTTTTACTTTTTTTATTTGAATTGGTCGAAACAAATGTTATTTGATTTTAATCTGACAGGTACATTGATGTTATAAAAAAATAATTAGAATCTATAGATCTAAATACACGTTCGTAAATTACCAATTACTCCTACTATGACGTGTTAAATTAGTGGGTATAATGACAGTATGACCGTCACCTCTAAACTATACAACGTTACACTATTGTTCTCTATAATGACATAAACCACTATACCATACCATGATTCATATGATATGTTAGCTCCTTGTAGAAAGACTCTCGGGCTAAAACAGAAGCTTCTTTCCTAATCATAATAAATTGTTTCTTGAGAAAGATAGAAATTGAATCAACGCAATGAGTGGCAACCCGCACTCGTTTCAGTTGAGTGGTGATCGCATCATTTATATCCTTTACCAAATGTAGGTTGAATAAAAAATAAATCCTTGAACAGACATTCGGCTATGGCGACCAATCTGGACGATCAGCCACTTACGCAGGATATATTGAATGCACAAGTGTGTGCACATAGTCCCTTACCCTATAATTCGATGGGATACCAGTGTGCCCCCAGAGAGATTGGACGCAGGACCAACATCTTAAAGTGATTTCTGTCTGTCTGTCCAACTTCCACATTTCAGGCTGACAATGAGAACAGAAACTAAAGTACAAATGCTGGCCCGAACCGGGGATCGAACCCGGGACCCCAAGCGCAGCCGTTGCTTTTAATTGCCATCCACTATTACTTACTGCGCCGCAGACAGACTGAGTTAAAATAGGACGTTTAATCCTAAAGTTGCGGTGATATTGTTTGGTATATTCCATGGATTTCATGTTAAAAACTTATATTGGGTTAGCCATTTCGCGACATTCTATGTATAAAACAAATCACAATTTAGTCCCGACGACTGCATGTTTGTAATTTTTCCTTGCGTTGCGGTTGCATTGAGCGACGGTTAGGACACAGACGGACACTTCTGACATTGTATCCGCAGCATCATGTGTATGATACACAAAACACGTCACTTTT
Organism: Cnaphalocrocis medinalis; assembly: GCA_014851415.1. Lineage (NCBI taxonomy): Eukaryota > Metazoa > Arthropoda > Insecta > Lepidoptera > Crambidae > Cnaphalocrocis > Cnaphalocrocis medinalis. Next base: position 12,617,013 of record CM026273.1, on the reverse strand, counting down.
ATTGACTTTGTATAAATGAGCAACTTCTGAAACAGAACTGTGCCTGTGCTTCTATCATACGTTATGCATGTGATATAATACACTGTATCCCATAACAAGTTACAATTTTGCCTGCTGTAATCGATATTTGATTTTTTTTTTATATTTTTAGAATTTCATGATTATAAAGAAAAGTTGGAGTAGAAGTTTTGTTCATAGGATTAGGTAAGTTTTATAAATAACTAGCGGCCGCCCGTGACTTCGTCCGCGTGGAAAAGTTACTTTTTACCCCACTTTTAACCCCTTATAGGGTTTTTTCGCAATAAAAAGTAGCATATGTCCTTTCTCAGGGTCTAGACCATCTGTATACCAAATTTCATTTAAATCCGTTCAGTAGTTTTCGCGTGAAAGAGTAACAGACAGACAGACAGACAGACAGAGTTACTTTCGCATTTATAATATTAGTATAGTAATCACATTCACGTTAAATATCGCACAGGTACATAAATGGAAATTAAACTTATCTGTTATTTAAAATGTAATTTACTTTTTACAAACAATGAGACTAAGGCCTGATTCAACTAATCTTTATCCGATAATTATGTATATCTAGGGTATATGCTTTGAATCGTATGGCGTATAATATGATTGTGTTATACAATAACTTACGAGTATTCATCAGATGAAGATTGATCGATTCGTGCCTAAATAGAGTATGAACGATAAACGGTGATATTGAAGTGACATATCCGCAGTGTACAAATAATTTAGTAGATATACCAATTGTTTTGCTATTATCAACAGATCGTAAATAGTGGTGGTATACTCAAATCATTAGCAATGGATGTTTTTCATAATATCTCACTCTGCAATTTAAATTTTGTTTCCGAAGATGAAAGCGAGCCTTTTGTCTCATCTTTAAAACGAGGCTATTTAATCCTCGTTAAGTCGTAAGATTTGATTGTACAATAACATACACTATAGTATTATATTTAAAATAAGTATTCAGGTAAGTACTACATACATGTAGCAAGTAAGTACCTACTAACTCGAATTTTATAACTATTTGACTCACCTTTTCCGGGAACCAAGGAGTGACGAAAGGCATTTGAAATGTGTTGGTGTATGAGTGCAGGGTATCAAATGACTCCGGAGTAACTGCACCCAGCATCGCAAATACACCCCGAGCGAATTGGTTGCATACTGTATGGACAGAAAAATAAAATTGGAAAATGAAATGTGAATAAAATCGAGATGTACACCTGCAGCCATAAATATACAAATCAAAATCATAACGATTGCAATATATTGGCAGCATATCATTCGTTACGGATGTGACATTTTAGGGTATTGTATATTTTTGTTATACAGTTTACCATTTGTACCAATCATGAATAATAAATTGACACAACATCTCATGTATTGACCTGGCTTCGTTACTAAGTAGCTTTAGCACTTGTGTTATAGATACCAGGCAACAGAGAAAACACAAATTAAATACTTAAATAAGGTACATATTATAACACACAGAAAAAACCCAGGTATTCATCATACAAATGGTTGTCCAGGGTGGGGATCGAACCCACTGCCTTATGCACATGAGGCAGGATCACTACCAAATGCGCCATCCGGCCAATAAATACATGTACATGTTTTTGGATAATAATTTTGAAAAAGGCTTTTATGTATCAAAAACTATTTTTATTAAATAACTCAAGACACTATCTAATAACTAAAATCTTAATGGAAGGTTGCAAAGTTTCATTACAATAACATTCCAAACATTGTCATACTTCGTATCAGTTGATAGAATCGACTTCAAAGGGCAACTTACTATTAGGAGCTGTTTCCTTTTGTATTTAGAAAGTAATTACAAAAGGTTTTCACCAGACAAACGTAACGGACAAGCCAGGATGTATTTAAATTGGCTATTAACATTTAACTTTCAGAAAACAATTTGCGAAATAACGACTAAGCTAATGTGGTCAGCGTTTAAATGTTTTTAGATGTAGTTAACCTACATTCACTTTTCATTTTATTATCAAAAAATATCTTACGTTAAATAAATGACTGAAAGTTTTAAGATTTCAATTGATTGATTTCCAATCTCCAAAGTAATACTAATTGATTTGCGTAAAAAAATTAAAGTCATCGACATGTACTGGTATGTACTAATAGAATATAGGCAAAATTCAATAAACTTAAGTAAGATAGGTATTTTTCTTATTGCCAAATATTTCAAAACTTCAAATACAAAAAGTTATTAACTATAGATAGATATTAACTAAAGACGAAGCTAATTTTAATTCAATTATCAAGGGTGAGATGGAAAAAATACAGAAGGCGAAGACGGATTAAATGAGACAATTCACTTTATTTTCAAGTTCATTAAATTTAGCTACAGTGACAGGCTTTTAAGGTAATTGCCTTAGGGCAGAGTCACAATATGGTGTCCGGTGGGTAATCTTGTTTTAACTTTGATATACTCGTATAAAAATGTTCATATTTGAGGAAACGAGTTTGTGACACACGGATCACAGCTTTTTTACAACGAGAAAGTCTTTTACTACATCTTATTTTGATTGCTTTATGCCAAAAATTGTCAAGTAAACAAACAAGCAATAATAAATTGAGACAATAATCACAAACATTGTCCTGGTTCCAAACTAAAACTGAAATCATAAACACCCAGACCCAACACAAATATCTGTTTCAACAACAAACATTTGTGTTGGTGCGGGAATCGAACCCGCGATCCTTACAGTTCAACCGGCGCTCAAACCATAGCTATAGCTTGTGAAGTTTACTTTACACCAGGGTTTTTTTCTGAGAGAGGTGGCATGCATCTACCTACTGTTATGTGTGAATTTCAGTCTTACTATAGGTATGGACGGCAAAATGAAGGGGGGGTCTCACACAAGCCAACACGGCGCTACAAGCCGTGGCATCGACCGACACAATGATTATTCTACATGAATGGTTTGAGGATGGAGTTTTCTCTCGCAGAGATAACGTTACTCGTAGGTAATTGGCCACTAAGATCCTGCGATTTGACCCCGATAGACCTTTTCCTATGGCATTCTGATGTCGCTGGTCTATGCCATAACTCAGCTAGCCATTTGAATCCGTGGCTTTTATTCGAATGAAAATATATTATTCCATTTAAAATGATCGATCAAACAAAACAATTATGTTGAAAATATCTCACAGGCAATAGGTACTTATGTTTTGTTTAGAAGTAGGTACACTTAACTACCGTGGGTCGCACGCAGGCGTGTCCGTATGGGAAAATAGTACGACGCAGTATGTCGTGGGCGCATGAACGGGGCTGACACACATGCAGTTGGGGGCGAGCTTGCGCCGCGTATGCGCCTGACGAACACCCGCTCACGGGCTGGAGGCCAATTCTCGGTTTTTGCCTTGTACGTCGAGTCGACTTCATGCAACGCATAGACCAATAGGAGAACAAGATAAGGAATGTCGACTATAATCTGTGTTCTCCTATCGGTTGTAGCGCGTAGTAAAAAACGATACGCACGCGGTGGTTGATAGTAGTTCCCCACGTATATTTTTTAGGTGCCCTTCCTTCAATTTCAGCATAAATTCGCCCTTATTTGAAAAATCCTTTATTTATGTTATGAAACAATTCCAAGGAAATAATTATTATGTAATAATTATTATGTGTACCTATAGGTATTTTTAAGGTAGAGTTTATTCGAGCAGAACTATAAAATTCTTACTTAAACGTTTGAATTTCGTCAAACTTTAAGTCACTAGTTTGGTTTACAAAACGACGCGTTGTGAACATGGCCTAAGGGACTGGACCACCGAAATTCCTTACAGCAACCGTCTCAGATAGCATAATGTCACCTGTTCTTGCCAAGAAATTTAATAAACTGTAATTTAAGCTTTCCGCCTCTAATATTAAACTTCAGATACCTGTTCTTTTGTCTTGGTCGTTAATGCAAGGCCTTGCATAATAATTTACAATTTCGCTGGCATCTATTTTATTTCCATCAGATTAGACGGCGCGTAAAATAATTACAAAGGTCTTCGTAAATTAAGATTTAATTACGCCAGTCGCTTGAAAATTGGCAGGATTGGAAACAGTTACACTTTTTTATTATTTATTTATACCGTTACTTTTTTCACTGGTTGTCACTGATTCGAAAAACTCGGCTGAACAATACATTTTATCATCAGAGCTAGATCCGGGATCCTGGAAGACACGAGATCACTTTACATTTGTGAGTTCACAGAAATTCAGTGCTATTTGAGGCTCTGGAGTCCTGTGAATTGCATTTTAACGGAGGCTTCTGTATACATGTATGTTTTATTATATGTGTATTTCTACGGATTCAATGAGCAAGACTGAGAAAGGAATATTCCACACTAGCGGTAGATTACCTACATACCTACCGTATTTGAAATAAGTAATGTCCATGTCGGGCTTAAACTAAATAAAGTGCTATCACAAACGTAGGTATTTAATAAATGAACAAAACAAATATTGAAGGAACTCTACTCCACTATTAGGAGATTTTAATTTTTTTTACTGTCAATATCCGCGATAAAACATCTGAAAGTTAATATAGTGGGACAGCATGACCTGGTTCGCATCAGCTGAGGGAGTCCGGCATCGCTTCAGACGTAACATCATCAACAGATGATTAATATATTACTTCAATCCACTTGAGGACTGTACCGGGATTGATCCCCAAAAAAATGCTGATGTCGGAATTGCATTCCCTGGTTAGAACTCCAATATTCCTACCAACTGGTATACGCTCAGCGTCTACGTCACCTACTTTACTTACAACTAGTAAATAAAGCAGAAAAATTCCGGCTATCCTATTTTTGTTACGAGCAAATTTTAAGTCCAGTCTTGAAATGTATTTTGTGTAAATTTATATTACAAACCAAGTTATATTTTTTTAAAGAAACTTCTCATCTAATTAAAGACAGAACATAATAATTAAAATATCTCTGCAGATAAACAAGCTCGACTTTCTTTTAAAAAGTTTCTTTGCTTGTGCAAAACAAAAAAAAAACTACGATGTTTTAAATTACTCATAATAAAATTGTAACGAACCATTCAAAGGACAGATAACGATAGTTAGCCAGTATTATGCAGTATTAAGCTGGTGACTTTGAGCTGTAAGCAGCAATACAATTGCTATGAATTTATTACTTAGCTTTGCTTTTGCTTTCTCTTCAGTTAGCTTTTGAGAGTTTGGATCTCATTACATAATATTTTCGTAAATGATTAATTCATCGCTCAAAAACTCTTTCGATTAGAATGAAATAAATGAAAAAGTTATGGTAATAAATGAATTATGACGGATTGTCAAATCAGACAGCGAAAACGGTTTGTAAAAATTATTTTATTACATGTCTTTAAAAAGGATTTGTAAGTTAAGTTCAGATTTGTTCTGAATACCTAAGCTATTTTTATTGTTAACTGTTCCCATCTTGCCATCCAAGGTGCCATCATCCAAATCACCTTCAGATGTGACGCCTTGCAAAGACGTGTTGTATTAATCGTAGGAAATCTCGGTCTTATGGACTATTAGATTCGTTGGAGTTGCTAAGAAACTACAGCTATATTTGCGGCTTCTTTACTCTTCCATGGAAATAACCTACTTCAAGGACCTTTTCGAACTTAGGTATACCAGTATTACTTTTTTATAAATTACAATCACACGACTTGTCGCCGTGGTGGTAGGCTGCACTTAATAAATACTATCTGGAACCAATTTCATCCAACGGTACGTAGGCTTTTAGCGCTCATTTCTCCCACGTTTGCTCTAGCTCTGGAATTACCTCTTACGTTTGGAGGAGGTATTTTAGTAGATTAGATGTATAATTAAACATCATCTTATGAAAATTGTTGTAAGACGACTGTTAAATGTCTAAAGCAGCTAGATATTACGAGTTAATCAGACTACGCTACGTCGCCTCTTTTTTGTATAATAACAAAAAAACAATAACACTTACTATTTGCTTTATCTGCAACATATAGAGACTCAGGAACGTTACACCTTGACGATAGAAATCGCTGAGAGTTTAGCCACTGCTGAAACTACGTGGCATTTTATCCCCCCAAGGGCTCCCCATTTCGGTGATCTTTGGGAGAAGGTTTCACAAAATGTTTTATTTTTTTTTATATAATTATATCTTGCAATCAGTCCAATTGACTATAATCAGATGTGTTGTAGGACAGCTGGCAGGTAAGATGTGACCACCTTGGTACATCTTTCACAGTTAGAAAGCTTTTTATCAATGGCAATCTGTATGCAAGATTTTGCGTCTCTTATGTTGATTTAGACAGTTATCCACTGTCAGCTCTAATGCCTGGTTAGGATGTATTTCCAGTCTGGATTTGTATTTTTCAGAGATTGATTTTATTTCTTCTTTTACGGTGGGCATATTAAGGTGTACGTGTATTTCTGTTTTCTTTATGAACCATGAAAATCAGTTATTTGAACCATTTAAATTACACAGCTAGCCAAAGAGGTGATAATGTGATGATGGTTAGCGGTGGTGGTCAGCGGTGGCCGCCAACAATCTCCTTAAAAAGTCTCTATGGACTTAAACAAGCTCCTACACAGTGAAACTTGAAAGTCTGCGAAGCTATGGATAACCTCTCCCTAACGCAAGCATCTAACGAACACTGTATTAATATTATTTTCTATATTTATGATTCACTTGAGGCATTCACACCTAATATTGTGTGTTCAGGTCACGTCTACTCGCAGTATGTAATTGCTACTGATGTGTCTCAGACCAATTAGTAATTAGTATATGAACAGCTAGTACCCATTATCTGGTAGACCTACGAGTACCTAATTACAAACAGATAGACATATAGATAAATTTATTTACTCTTAATTGTAAAAACGGTTACAAAACTGACTACCAAAGTCTAAGTTTATGCCAGTGATGTTTTTAATAGAGATTTCTTCCTAGACTACCTTCATTGCATCTACACATATTTTCTTTTTTTTGTCGCAGGGGAAATACTATCGGTCTCGAGGTGTAATGGCAATCTTTATGCGTACCCGTCTACCGGGGGTTAGACGGGTGATGTGGGCCTCTCCTAGCTTCTTATGGTGAGAACATGAGTGATATCGATTCAAGATAGTTGATATAATCGTTTATTTGATACTAGCGGCCGCCCGCGACTTCGTCCGCGTGGAAAAGTAACTTTTTACCCCCCTTTTTACCACCCTTACAACCCCCTTTTCGCAATAAAAAGTAGCCTATGTCCTTTCTCAGGGTCTAGATCATCTGTATACCAAATTTCATTTAAATCCGTTCAGTAGTTTTGGCGTGAAAGAGTAACAGACAGACAGACAGACAGAGTTACTTTCGCATTTATAATATTAGTATGGATAAATTAATCTAACATCAGCACAGACTGATATCTGCATGTATGCATATGTATGCTGTAATGATTACAGCCCTGTGACCCTGCCACATATGCTAAAGGTCATGGGTTCGATCTCCACTCTGGATAAACATTCGTGTGATGAACAAACACTTGTGGTTGTGCAGTGTCTGGATGTTATGTGTATTTAAGGGTTACCTATTTTGTCTTTCCTCTGTTGTCTGATATCTGTAACACATATACTTAAGCTACTTAGTACGGAGACAGGTCAGGATATGAGATGTTTTGGATTTTTTTGTGAATTGATGAAATCACAACGTTCCTACTTAAATTTAATTATATTAAGAGCGGTAGCTGCTCTTCACGTACGCGCCCACTGGCGTAGAGAGGCGGCCGCGCCCACTTTGGGGTTAGAGCAACTACATCAAAGTTATTGAAGATCAAACTTTGAAATTGATCAAAGTAACCTCAGTTTACGGCGATGTTTGTAAATGTACAAAATGTTGTATCGTCTCACTATCAATGGCTTTTACCCAAATAAAATGTTCATACCACTAAGACCGCTTTGGTTGTACAAAGTTTTATTGTGAAGTTGTAAGGTTTTTACGTTGAATACGAGTATGTTGTCAACAATGAAATACTCGTAGCATTAATTTTGTCATGCGTGGGTTTTAATGTTTGCCATATACCTACCTACAACACTCATTATATTTTAAATAAAGAAAAATACATTTTTTTAACAACACAAAATGTTTGTGCAACAAGCACTTAGGTATTTATAATTTTTTTTGGTACGTTTTTTAACATGACATAAATTGTAAATAGTTAAGCACAAACCTTTTACGTGCATAAACCTTTAAGAGAGAGTTCAACTGGCACTTAGTTGGTGTTTTTTATTAATGCATTTCATATTACTAAAATATGTTATAAAAAAAAACATTTTTACCTAATCAGTATTAAAAATTTCCACAGTGATCGAAATTAGTGTGTCACCTGTAGAATATTATAGTTCGCTACCTTAAGCATGTAAACTGCACTTTATGTGAATTTGCATACATTTCAAAAACACGATCCCCTTGGTAAGAGCGCGGAGAAATCCGGAAAGCAGTCATCATTAGGTGGAGCGAATAGGCGCGAGGCTGCGGCCGCCGCGTTCGCTCTGTTTCACGGGTAATTTGCTTTTGTTTCTCCTTTTAATTTCCGCGTCAGTATTTTTGTATTGTTCTCTTTTTCGGGACACCCGAAAATATGCTATTATTTTTCATATTGTCACACGTTTGTTTATAAAAGCGGGTAATATTACGGCATATTTTAAGAATGGATGGAATTCGTCTTCGCTCTTGACGAGCCAATAAATTATCTTTAAATATGTGTTTGTAAAGAAACAATTGATTTATTACAATATTTTGTTTAAAGATGACTTTGGACACAAAGGACGGTACCTACCATTAAGTTTTTTTTGTGTGTAAAGAATAACCTATAGAGACGGATCAATATTTTCTCTACACTATAAATACTAATTCTACAGTAAGAAATAGACCATATGCATATAAATACATTCTGTTTATTTTGAGATTCCTTTGTAGTTCAAGCTGGAATGTCTAATATGTAAGATAATCAAATTCTTCGGTCCCTCATGCTTTCAGTGATGGATGAATGTCGATATTCGAGGATATCACCTGATATGAATATATTCATGGAAGAATATTGTGATATCAGACCTAAACAGAAATATCAATATTATCTTCATTCAGTTGGATGAATAACGTGTTTGCTAACAGTTTTGAGAATATTATCTTATTGAAGAGTCAGGCTTGGATGAAATAACAACGTTTTAAAAAGTGTAGTTAGAGAGACCTACCTAGAGAGCTACCACACAGTGGGTAATAGTAAAACATTTTAGAAGTCGTAGGATGTACGAGTACTTCTACTAGCGGTGAGGGAATATAATTGTGGTGATCAATGTAACAACTTGTAGTATGGTGGTAAGTAAAGTATCGGCATAAAAATGCTGTCCCACTGCAGGGCAAAACGCCTCTGTCATAGAAGTCACCACGCTTGCCTAATGCCAATTGGTGATCACCAACTCTAGCTATGTTCGAAAAATTCGAAACATAATTTGCTCGATCCGGGAATCGCACCCGGGTCACCAAAATCACAGCCCGGTACTTAAAACACTAGACCAAATGGGGCAAACAACTCCATTTAAAATTGAACTGCATTATAGTAATCATTGGAGCTAACTAGGCTGGTGTAGTGACTCAAAGTGAATTTTCGCCTCCGATAATAAGAGCCACCTAATCTAAAGTCCACGCAAATCTTTCTCATCTTCGTCCCCCCGGACGGCCAACTGACGATAGTAATTTATGTGGGAAGTAATATTTAAGTAAATGAGATTCCATTAAAATTTAGTACAAATTTCCAAAAATTGCGCTTATAAATATACCGAATGCTTATAAAAATGTAACGCTAATTACTACTATCAGGCACATTTCTCTAGATAGCTTTGGACCCATAAAGTTTACAACATCCGAGAAAACTCATTAGCGATAAATGTTTTATGTGAAAATTTAATGCGGCAAACACTTTATTCGAGTAGCTACTGCAATACTGTAATTAGTTTCAAAACGAAAGGGGATTTTGCAACAATTTTATGTTATTAGGGAATTATATTTTGACAGGAAGGGAGTTCACGGCGACACTTTTTTTCAGTTTTAGTAACCTAACTCAACAAGTGCGCTTTTTCCTGCCTCAACCTCATATTGGAGGTACAAAATCAAGTACTATTATTATAAGCCCATAACTTCTCACTGCAGGGTAAAGACCCAACTATCTTTTTTAAACCCTTCTCGGTCTTTGGTTCACTTAGGCAGTCTTTTAGATAGACGTCTTCTTGCCAGGGTTGTTATAAACGAGATACGTCGCCACCGCAACAGACCGAGGCAACGTTGGGCAGCGTTGCTTTCATGGCTGGCTATTTAAGTCCTATTAAAGAATAGTATTTTGGAGACATTAGTAATGACTCCTGAAAATTTCCTCTCCGACAACCTAAAGAGGGGATCTTTACTGATTGGTATATAAGACCAGTTTGGGTGCTGGTTGTGAACATAATATGATATGGATGATGCAAATGTCCGAGATAATAACGTTTCAGGGAAACTGGAATTGTTTTTTTCTGTTTGTGATAGGAGGCAGGAATTAAAGGATTATGTTATATGTAATAACTTCTTGTTATTGTAATACTTGACATACACTAAATATATTGACACACTGTTGTTTACACAATTGGGTATTTGACAATTTTTTTTTATGTGTTTAATCAAAAGACGCCTCAATTTAAGAAACATCGTTGAAAGAATCACTTGATTCTCATTTGAATTACCTGAGATATCACAACTTTAAGAGCACGTATTTTGGGCAAACCCAAAAACGCTCTATACAAATGGCTATTGAATCGTGACGTCACGATTCAACCTTCTGTATGCGCGTCTAGTAAATTTTATATGGTAGCTATATCAAATGTTTCGTTTAAGTATATGGTTTTATAATAAAAGTTGATGAAAAATGTACGGGTAGTTCAATGATATAATTATTTTTTTTTAATTTTATACTTTAAAAATGGACTTGCCCATGAAACTTTCAATGCTCACAAAACCAGCTAGATGTTATATTTTTAACTGAAAATGTTGGCCATTGGTTCTTATTTACCAATATTTTGATAGAGTATCAATATTTTTTACTAAATCGAGATTAGTCAAATACCCAATTACTTTCATCTATTTAAATCTCGAATGCCGTGTTGACTTTGGCATCTAAAACCATGTTGGTTTAACATTTTTCAATCATCTTCCTCCAGCAATATTCCTAGGTGATCTGGGCGCACTATGTTTTTTCTTCCATTCGTCCCTGTCATTCGTCATCGTATCATCTTTTTATTATTCAATCACACCTTTGGAAAAATGAAATTTCTGTTTAAACGAAATACGAAATATTTCACTAAAAGGGAATCACTGCGTTCAATTCCTTTGAGTCTACATAGATGTATCGTTATCTATGTAAGATACGAGGGCGAATAGTACTTACTCAGTCGGGATAGTTTGAAAGCGTCAGCCGTATTGATGACATCGACGTAAGCTTGCAACTCCAGTCTTCGGCTGCTTATGTTCTGGTTGTGCACGGTCATTGCGTAGCGGAACACATTTTGAATCTCTTCAGTATTCTGATCGAAGATTGCCCCTGAAACATGGATGTGATTTAAGATCTAATCATGCTATGTTATCTTAGCTAGCAAACAGTGAAATAGATATTATTACTATTGATTGATATGTATTTCACTGTTAAAGGCGTTAGCTGGGTAAAGGAACAGGAATGTTTTTAAGAAGCTCTGTAGAACAAGAAAAACCTTTTTTTAAATTTTTATTAAAACGTCTGCACTTCTGAGTCAGCGGATTTCCATAGGTGATGATCACTTATCTGTTTCCCAAAAAAAAAAAGTTCCAAATACCGTGTCTTTTTAACTCGAAGGCGTTATACTGATAAATCAATCGATTTTCCTCAATGATCATGTGGTGTAATCTCAAAAAAAGAACGCATACGTGAAGAAAGTTTATCTTTCCTTTGCGACTTTTGTATATTGAATTTTATATAATATCACAGAGTATATTTTACAGTTACATTGCACACCAATAAGTTTAATAAATTACTGTTTTTGATTAACGACCCAACAAAGTCCCTGATGCATGATTAAACAAGAGCATTCACGTCAGAATACTTATGAAATCACCTCAATATTTTGTTAGGGGTGTAAGTTTTAAACGAACGCAGTCCGCTTTGTTTACCAAAAAGGCTCTCATTATTAAATACGTATAAATACTTTTTCAGTTCATTATGTCCAAAGTGAAACTTTGACCTACGACCTACGTGCAGAAGTGAAAAAAAAAACGGTTGAGTAATTTTATATAGACCCCAGGCTTCTCTTACTTGAAAGATAATCTTAGCTTAATCTGTAGGAAGCGTACAATAATAAATTTTGCATGATTTTTGTAAAGGTATTCTTAGTTGATTATAAACATTTCAAGATTATCTCTTTTAATGAATCCCTTTGATATTAAAAAAAACATAAACCTGATACAAAATCATTAGCGACAGCAGCGTAGAAAAATCGTCTATAAGCGGCTTTTCCCCTTTCCTCGACTTCACAATAATCTGATTTAAAAAAAGTCAGCTATAAATAGGTATCTGATTTATTTCAGTTTGAATATAATTTGTTTTGTAGGAAGATGGTTCGTCGTATGAAAAGGCAAATATTCAATTCAAGCTATAACAAAATTCAACAGACCACACGCAATAAATTATTCTGTAATTCACTAACATAAGTTCCAATATGATTAATGTAGAACCTCGAACACAAGAAAAGAGAATTATCTCCCCTGAAAAGCACCCAAAACAAGCACCGGAACACTTCATTGGACAACTTTATCGGTCATATAGTGAAAAAGCGAGCTCGCCCGTATGCCGGGGAGCGTCATCGGGTTGATATATGAATGCTGACCGAAACGATTCTCTGAATCACTGAAGCCGCAGCTCCGTGCTCCTTTAATACTTCGGTCCCCAGAACCGCCTCGCGGCCCGTGGTCTCGCACTATCGCTATGTCTTTTTTCACTCCAACCGGTCGAACATTATGTCCTAAGAGCCATTTTGAGGCTCCATTTCTAGCAATATTTCTTCCATTTGCAACGTCATTTCTTTCTATATTACGTCGAAAAGTTACGACGCTGATCTTTTCGACATGAGCTCTGGGTGATATTTTTCTATTGTTTCTTGAGTTACCTCAGTGTTTCTTGTAACAGCACCTATTAGCAAATAGGTGCAAAAGATTAATGATGCTTGTAGAAACGACTGCTTCACCAACAAATAGAATGAGTGCTAACTTATAAAGACATGTTCTCGCTGTTCGAAGACACTCGCTAATTGCTAATTACGATAATCTTTGTGAATAGGTAATAACGCCATGCTGTATTGAACAAAAACGTGAACATATACTTTTTTTATTAACTTCAAAGGATTGGAGAAAACGCTGAAGATATTTGAAAAGGCAGCATTGGATTATGAAGTAAAAAATCTACCTATTAGGATAAATGCAAAGTAATGAGTAAGCTCTAGGAGGATTAATGTAGTAATCTGTATCTTTTTTCTTCTAAAATAAGGGAGGGAGATTACAGAAAATACTCAGAAAGAGAAAAATTTCAATATGATGCATAAACATTTTATCAAGAAAGTCCTCTAAGTTTTTAAGGTGTTGATTTTTCATAGGTGTATTATATTTATAACGAGACAAACTACCAAATTAATCAAAACGTACTTTTTGCCTAAGCTAGGATCCCGGGATCACGGTCCGGGAATTTAACCACTAGACTAATGGGGTGTTTCGAAAGTACATAAAAAATTTTTCGAACATAGCTCGGGTTTGTGATCTAGGTACAGTCCGCATTAGGCATGCTTGGTGGTTAAGCCAAATCCCATCATCGTAGCTATGACGTGATTTTTATTAAAGAGACTGCTTTGCAGTGGGATAGTATATAGACCGATATCTACTTTACTTTTTTTAAGTTACCAAATCTACACTGTGCACAATTTTGTATTGATCGTACTTATTATAAGTGTGGGCAATTAAATTAAAAAAAAAGAATACTGGTGAAAAGGTGCAGTTTTGCACAGTGCACACCCACCACGTTATATTATGTACATAAATAAAACACTTAAACATTCTTCGACTTCTTCTTACTTCGACTTTCCAGGGAAAATCCGAACTGACATCTTTTCACTATTTAGGCGAATACCGTAACCAATGAGGACTTTAGTGATTCGCCGTATCGTAATAAGTGCTTACAAAATGAAAATAAAATAAATGTGCACTGTTAGTTGCAGGTAAAGGATATCTACTCGTGATGTTTTTAAAAAATTTAGTGCATTTCTGGAATTGCAGCCGAGAGAGCTATATTGAAAACGTTTCCTATTTCTACGTCCGTAAACCTAACAAAACTAAAGTTTGAACAAAAATTGTCCGGACTGAACGACTATCGAATACAGAAATGGTATGACAAGAAAATTTTTATAATTAAAACAAGCTCAATATACAAGGGTAAAATTTTTGATACTACCAGACTGTTAGTTTCTCGTGGTAAAACTGGCTACAAGCCAGCAGCTTACATGAGAATTCTTCACGTAATTACATTTTATGTCATATAAATAAGCACCGAGTTAAAATGTTAAAATCCTTATAGCAAGAAGCAGTCACGTACAAGTACTCGGTTATAATCGTACATGTCATAATAATTCCTAAAGATCCGCTTAGTCATATTCAGAGTTAAAATTATAATCTAATACCAACTACTTTTCTTAAAGGTTTGGTAGAGGTATTATTGGGTCATGGAATTATGTATCAAACCTTCCTAAATATTACATAGACAAGTCTTCTTTCCTTTGATTTTAAGACAAATTCTCATTAAAAACAAAGTAGTTCTTACTAAATAGAAATAGAAATATTTTTTATTCGGTTTAAGTCCTTAGAACATTTATGAATGTCAATATTATATTATAAGCTACAGCTGATTCGCAAAGTCGATTTCTTCCGAGAGTCCAATAACGATACGCTGAGATACGGTCAGATCATGCGTGTTGTATTCCTATCTGATCCTATTATATGTATTTCTGTCTAATCTGTTTTCTAAACAATCTACCGCATCCCTACAAAATGTCAACCGCTTGTGTCTACGCACTGCTGAACTTTAGATTTCTTTGCGCTGTGCCACAGAAAACCAATTAGGTAGGATAGCATTTTTATGGTGACAAGATATGTGGTATATTATCTCAAGACGGTATGCAAATTTTACCATGACGATGCAAGATCGTGTACTAATTTTATATTGCCTAGATAAGTTAGATTAGCACCTTGTGTTGTCTTTCAATGGGAGGCAGGGTGTGATCATCTGTACACAGTATACACTTTTAATTTGACTAAGTATACCATTAGTCAAAATTAGCTGAACTATGTTGATGTCCATCAGGATGGCTGACCAAAGTTGTAGATCAGCTTTAAAATATTATAAGTATACAGTACTGAATTGGTACTATTTTATACCTATTTGTTGGCGACTGGCTGTGGTGCAAACTGTTCTAAGCTTTTTATCTACGTTTTTACAGAGATGTCAAATGGTTGTCGTCTGATGTGTACCAATTTGTTTGTATTTATTTTCATTATATTATTTTACAGATTTAAACTGCGTTTTCACCCTTTATATCTACTTATTATACAGTCCACCGCACCAGTAGCTATCATTTTGGTCCATTCTCGCCGTATTAGACTAGAACCATCATAAGTAATTTTCACGTAGTTTTCATCTGTCAAATATTTTCACGTAATTCGTTTCTCGTGGTAGAACTGACTGGTGGGGCATCTGCCTACCTTAAACGATTGTCAAGGACGCTCGTTGCAGTTTGCCCTGCCTGTTGCAACGGTTTTGAATCTCACACGTCCAGCGTTACACAATCACGACACATGTTATAAACGATTTCAATCTTAATCGCGACATGTTCACTTATACACGGACCAACTATGGTGTTCACCGGAACTTGTTCGGTGCACTTGGTCGAACCTAGTGAACATACCAGCCACGCGCGCACCTTGGGCGCTCACGTCCCTGCCAGTCCTCACGGTTCCGTTAGTCCTACGACCACAAGCACTTTCGGCCCTCACAGCTCTGCTGATCCAAGGACCACCGGCACTCTCAGGCCTCCCGGGCTACGCCGGTCTTACTACGACTAATTCATGTCCCCGCTGAGCTCTCAGTAACTGGCCTTGTCAATTTTTGGCCCTCCCGGGCGTTGACCGGCCCCCGGGCCACACAGGTTGACCGACCCCCGGGCCACACAGGTTGACCGACCCCCGGGCCACACAGGTTGACCGGCCTCTGGGCCACACAGGTTGACCGGCCCCCGGGCGACACAGGTTGACCGGCCCTCGGGACACACTTTTAAATGGCCCTCTCAGGCCACCGGCCTTCCCGGCCCGCCACCTCATGGCCCACCCGGTCCTTTGGCAACCGGTCTTCCCGGCCTGCCACCTCACGGCCGACCATTCATTCGTGCTCACATTTTGTGAGTGGTTTCATGTCATCCCACCCGTCTAAATTTATGTTGTCATAGACGATTCATCTGCTTTGATTGGAGCAGCAGTGAAAGCATTTACAAAATGCAATTCCACATAAAAGTACGTAAATGAATCTTACATCAAATTAGAAACAAAGCAGCGAACACCTGATGACTGCTATATCCGCATAGACACAAGCCATTTCATTAAAATTCTCTTCAATTTACGTCTTTCAAGCACATAGATGAGAGAACCAAATACTTTTACATCAAATGTCTTAAAGAAGTTAAGGACAGTAACGATTATGACAAAGTCAAGCAAATCATACGTGATATGATAAAATTTGTCTAAATAAATACGATGGACTTGATAATCAAGACAGAAAATCAAGATGTGAAGAAGCGAAAATGAGGTTAAAACGCTTGCCATCTTTTAGACGTACGAATGAGTCTGAAATTGACATTGAGGACACCATAAAGCTTACAGAATATTCTATTGGCAACGAAATTTCAGCTGATAAGACACCTTCAAAGACGCCTAAATGGTTTTATGACGCTATTGACACCGAAAAATTGACAATCACTCTAACAGACGGAGATGCTCAAACACATGACAATTTACACAATTTCCCTGAATTTCTCACTAAATTGACACGATTAATGGGGCAACTTCCATTGTGGTCTAACATAATGCTGTGGCGATGCGCCACGCTTGTTTATTTTGTAAATAATTATATTGTTAATTATTTTGTACATATATATTGTATATCAACAAACGCACGGACAGTATGACCCATTTCATTGTATATAGTTAGTTCGTAGGTTTCGCGCAGCGCGCCTGACGTACCGTCGACGCGCGCAGGCTGGGGTCCATACTGTTCGTCCGTTTGTTGACAGTAGAGTAGAAGAAATAATCTCTGTTGAGTTTTGACACAAACAATTGAAGGCACTGATTTTTGTGTGAAAATATTTTATTGTATTTAATATTAATTAGCTACTCTCTTCGCTCTATTTCTCCGACTCCCAATAATTCTCCTTCTGTCTTTTGTACTACGGCGGCACGCGCCGCCCCCCATAATGCAATGGACGTATGACTCAAATATTATAAATCCCACGACATCAAACGTGGAGTGTTAATTCAAAACTTTGAAAAGACATCTTTGCCAAATTATTACGAAAACGGACAGACATATTATGACTGACAAATTCATCGAGAGACACGTTGAATTTTTTTCTGGTGAAATAAAAGCCGGTACTAGTGATTTAATTGTACTCAACAAAAAAAAAATAACTCAAAAGAAGAAAAAAATTAGCAGCAAGAAAAGGAAAGGGGCATCAGAAATAGTAAAAGATGAATCCGTAGGTATCCGTATCTGAAAACCTTAACTTACTATTGCAGAAACTTACTATTTGCTGAGAATTCTTCACTGATAGAAAACTGGAAAGGATTAGCCAATGAAAATGACGTCAGTAAAAAAAGAATAAAAGAAAAATATATAATTAAGAAAATACCTTTGTTGAGAAATGGTTCTATAACACGATTTTCAGGCAAATACATAATTATTTCGAATACATGTGCTTTCGACTCGATCTCCTAAGCTTTAGCTGTTGGAGTGGTTGAAGACTATGTATTTAGCAGGACTTTGATGATGACTATTTAAATGCATTAAGATGATTGCTTAATGAAAGTACCTTAGATATTTATAAATTGCGTGCTGAGATTTTGAAAAACTATTTTGACACAAACATTGACGTTAGCGGAAAAATTCACGTGACTTGTGAGTGTAATGTTACTTAAATATTTGAAAGAATTTTAATTAATAAAAATATATATAGCGCAGATATTCAAGAATCCTGTACAAATCTTGACTATCCCACAAACAACATTAAAAGGAAATGTGCGTTATTGCCCCTTGATTTTAATATGGAAACGTTATACGAATCAGCAATGTCAACAGTAACGACCGAAAACAATATGTTAACATGCAGAAAACTTGGTTGCAATGATATTAAAACAGTTGAAAATAATCTGAGAGATATAATTGCTTTTGAACCAAGATCTGATACAAAAATGTTTATTTATGATTTGCCGATAAAGATGACATTACAAGATAATGATTACACACTTTTGTCTATAATTGAATTTGCACCACCACCGAATACTAATAGTATTGGACATTGTAAATCACATTGTGGCAGGGGTACAAAATGACAGTGCTTCGACGATTTGTCCACCAGAATAACACTAAGCTCTTAAAGCTTCTATGTTCATTGTATTAAAAAAAAACTTATTTTTTTACAAAAAAAAACCACCTTATCAAATAGGTATTAAATTCAGTATACATTATTCTGAAAAAAGCAATTATTGGAACTCCCCACGTTGAAATAGCCAACCTGACGTCAGAATAGCTGGCCGCTATAAAAATTGTCCTATTTTGTCATTGATTAGGTACCAAATAATTAAACATAGGTTTCAAATAGTACCAATTCAGTACTGTATTCTAATAATATTTTAACGCTGATCTACAACTTTGGTCAACCATCCTGATGGACATACTATGTAGTTGACAAAATACGACAAAAATTATACGTGATTTATTGTATTAATGTCTTATTTGGAAGAGATATCGACAAAGTAGTTACATAATAACTTTGTAGGTTGGTAATGTTACGAAGTTTATACAAATATTGTCAAAACTTTTCACGCTCTTGTTGTTGTTGTTCCGACAAGCCTCGATAGCAAAATTCTCATTGTGTTGACTGGGTATAAAAAGTGCCCTACTACAAATTAATACTGTACCTATACTCTTATCTGTGAGATGAACTCTTTAGTGTTCTTTTCAGGGTTCCGTAGTCTACTGGGAACCCTTATAGTTTCGTCATGTCTGTCTTTCCATCTGTCTGTCTGTCTGTCCTGGCTCGTTCTCCGCCGTTTCTGCACCGATTGCCACGAAAATTGGTCGAGAGATGTATACTGATAATTCAAGAATTGGTTTTTAAAATTATCGAAAAATATTTTTTCACCCCCAACCCCCCCCCCCCCCCCCCCTTAATTTCTATGATGGAGGCCTTTGTTCTGCAGTGGGACAGTATATAGGTTGATACTTTTCAATGAACCCAATCTCAAAATAAGAAAACCCTGTAAAGATTCTGTGTCCTAATTTTGTGATAATAACAATGGATAAATAGGCAGTGTCGAAAATGTAAGCAAAGTCAACAAAAACATAAAATAAAAGTCACAGGAAGAAGAAAAACTCACCCATGTCAAGGTAGAACAGTTAGTTTTATGCATTTTCAAAAGTTAAGTTAATAAAAGGCACCTGTGTCACATTTTATCTCAAAGAGCCCTAACCCATTTATTTACTTTCTCACAGTAAACGCCGTCTTTGAGCAGACTTCAAAGAAAAAATCACAAGGCGTGAGATTAAAAAATCGTGGCGAAGGATTTTTTTTAGCTTTGTACTATAACACAATAAAGTCTGTTATGATTTCAATTAATAGAAATATTCTTTATTCAATTTAAGTACATACAGAATATTCATTAATGTCAAATATTATGTAAGCTACAACTAATTCGGAAAGTCGATTTCTACCGAGTAGAACCAGCAAGAAACTTAGTAAGTAGTTACCGTTTTGAAATTATGATTACTAAGATTACAGTAACTGTAGGATATACACTCTTCATATCGTTTAAGTAAGATTATGGAATGAAATTATACATAACCTTTTTGTGCTTAACTTATTAAACAATTTTATGCTCGATTCCACAAATGAATTGCCAACTTTATGAAGTCTTAGATTTGGGACCGCAAGCCTATGTTTATTTTCACAGCTTTAGTAAGTACATGAAATTTTCATGTAAGCTGAAATTCGATTTTCGCGAGTAAAGGTGCAAGCTTTCACGTAGGTACAAACATAATAACATAAGAAATATATTTGAGATGCTTCCGTTAAAATATTTATTTCCTTGAATAATTCTCTAAGTGAGTCACATGATCTAAGCTTAGGCCATAGATGGCAACGACTGCCCTCTTCTACGCTTGTAAACCTGTATTTTTTTGTTTACGATTTGCCGTAATCATTCTGCGTGCAAAACTGCACGAAGTGGGGTGCATGACGGTACTCAAACTGTGCTTTCTGTCCACTATGATCTGAATTGATTACGTTTATTATGGACTTATCTAATTCATCACAATGGCATTAAAATAAGTATGTAGTTGTAGTTGTGGCAGATAAGAAAGTGCACCTAATTAATGAGAGTCGGAAATGTACCACAGAAAATTGCTGGGACACATTTTATAGTTTAGAATTCCAATTTACGCTTTAACCAAATGTGTGTAACTCGAGTAGCTTTAAAAACTTCACAATACGAAATTCTCGGTTGGGACACATAAATTTCACTTTTTTCCAATTCCTTTTATTCGAGTCGTGCCCAGTGACTAGCGCAGGTGTAGCTAGCCTAGGGGAGCATGAAACGAACTATTCCAGGCAGGCAATTAAGCTAACTTTCTCCAAATAGTGCGTCAAAGTTTAAAGTGGTGTATCTATCTGTAACAAACTGACAAAATGGTGCTCTGTGATTATTCTATACGGTGAATTACTTCTATAAATATATGAAATAAAATCAATTACTACTTATTATATCATTTCAGTTACATACTACAATCAACGGGAGTAACTACTTACTGTAATAAGAACATACTGACCGGATAAATATCTCAAAATCAAAGAAAAGAAAATCTTATATTTATATAGATTCACATATACCTACGTTTTTAATTAGCCCCAATTACATAGCAAATTGATCGCTGGGATTTAGACCAATAAAAACACTTAATTTCACGGTTTGGTATACAAGGTACACATTGCACGATTTCGAGATGTAGTAAACACCCAGCCAGCACTATCTATTGGTTGATTTGGCACTAAAACTCCCATACATTGTCTTGTTTGTTTATCACTACCTTTGTATACCTACTTCCATACTAATATTGCAAAGTAACACTGTCGGTCTGTATTTCTATCTGTCCGTTCCTACAGGTCAGGTACACTAGGATAGTATCAGAAAGCAAGTAAACTTGCTATGTCGTAAATAAAACTATATACCAATATTCGGAGATTTCACAATCTGCGTACGCTTGTTACAACCTATGTTACTTGTTGTAACTGTGTCTAATTTCTCGTCATCGGAGATTTTGTGAATACATGGATAAATATGTACATGACACTATATGTACAAATTGCTCCTATTCTTAGGATCCTGTTCCTCTTAGGATCGATGTACAACCTCGTTGTAAAAACTTCAAAGGCTTCTGTTTTATGGAAATCCCAAGTTCAAATTTCACAGGAACCCAATTTTAACACCCATTTTCGGACAAAATGTGTTTCATATGAATATCTGCGTGATTCAGTAAAAATGTTTCAAAATCAGATTAACAGATTTAGGTATATGCTAGTCCGCAAGCATTAACTACCTAATTATATTTATTTATGAATATCTCGTGCCTCTAATCAAGATCTTTCTTATAAAAATCGAGCAGACAGTTGTTAAGTGATTACCGCTGCCCACGACGGCACTTAACGAAGATATATTTTATAAAGGTCTCCAGCTCGTATCTGGTACCACGTTTTACTGTGCGTGGTGTAGTAGGTACCTAATTACGTGAGAAACGCAATCATCAAGAAGTGTAGTTAAAGTAGTGTTAGTAATCGTATCAAAATCGTCATCAAAATCATAGTTTTGACCTATGTTAGAAAATGCTTATAAATAGAAATGTATTAGTGCGGTTGCATCATCGTAAATCAATTGTTTTATGCTTTTTAAATGGTTTTTGGGTCTTATGACGCTAATAGACATTGATGATCATTGATCACAAACCCGAGCTAGTTTCGAAAAATTCATAACATAGGTACTTTTTGCACGACCGGGGAATCGAACCCGGGACTTTAATACCTTGGCACTAGACCAACGGGGCGTTATATTGTAATAATAGGTAAACTTGTCCCTGCCAAAATTTGTGTAGAAAATAATAGTAACAATAGGAGAAGCTTTTACCCTGTAATAGACAAGAATTCTGGGAGACAGCTGTGACGCTAAAGTTAGGGGCAAAAACGAGTTCACGCCAAATCCAGCCGACTAGTTTGCAAACTAAAGCTCAGATGTAACTACATTTAGCAACGTTTATTCACGATTCATAACGATGCAATGGAGTACAGTTATGCTAGGACGTGGAGAATACCCTCTCCCCGCTCAAATTAAATCTGTGAGACGCAATAACATGTGGATTTAAGAAATCATTTTAAAAATAGCATTGGAATGATAAATATATTACCAAATAACGATTGTGAAAATGAAAGAATCCGACTGTGTATAAAGAACCAGCAAATAAAAATTGGAAGAAAATAAGAAGCTTATTGCCATGCCTGACACTTAAAAAAGATTGAAGGCAAGAGTCGGGATCTATGTATTTTAAAAAGTAAGCCGTTTAGTTATATAGATATGAAAGAAAATAGTTTCCTCCAAAATCAAAATTACGAAATCAGCGAAAAGTTCGTCATATGCATAAGTTGCCATGATTTCCACACTAGGCTAAGTCACGTAGATAATCGTTATTGAAGTCGATTTGCAAAATTTATTTGTAGTAAACTGATACATGCATTTATTTTCGCATGTCATATGATCTTGCGATGTTCTTAATTGCCCAAACCAACATTATATTTATAACAATTGCTTTCATCAGGTGATCCGTCTGCTCATCTGCCACCTATCACATAATGAAAAAAGAACAAGTTTTCATTTTGCCGGCGGCATAATACCGCTACACAACGCCGAGCGTTCATGAAGTAAGGAAGCCGTACGAGTATACGGCTAGTTTCTTCAATATACCAGCAGCTTAAAGTAATAACACTAGGATGCAAGTTTTTATACCTTGTGTATAATGCAAACCACCTAAACTAAGCTAATTTACATGTTTTGCCGATTAGATAAATTGCAAGGATAAACTTGCCATTATTATAGCTGATTGATTATAATGAGTATTAAACTGATCATGAATGGTTTGTTTAAAAAACGTACCCGAAAACATGCATCCAATGAAAAAATAAAATTTAATGTATAATAAATACAATTTCTATGAGGATTAAACAGGATCAGACTTAATACTTATTGATGATTAAATATATAACTACAATCTCTACTATCACTCAATTGATCCTATTCAAAGATACTTATGTGGTTATTAGGAAAATTTTGACTCGCTCTACTAATGTCCTCCTAATAGTATCTTGCGGACTTTGGGCGTGACCGAGATGGCGGCATTGCCTCAGAAAGAGACAGCAAATTACACGAACCAACGAGCGCGGAGCGCAGCGTGTCGCAGGGAGAGAGAAACAAAACAATTCATGTAGAATTTGAAATGAAAATCTTATATTCTCAATAATACACACTAAAAACACGCAAGATCTATCAATAATAAGTTCTATATACTTAAAATAAAAAAGAAACCAGCATATTAGAAGTATAACATAAATAGTAACCTAAAAATGATGAAACAAAACAAAATTCTCCTGATGTAAATGATACAAAGTAAACATTGTTATAGTCTCTTCTTCAATACTTACCGACAGCAATTTTTTCGACCGGCAAAGGTTGAGCAAGGAGCACACTCATGTGTAACAACAACAAAATACCGACAGCATCGCAATGTTTTTGAGTCATTTTGACTTGACTTCGGAAATTCAACGCTAACGTACGGTACACTGTGCATTTACATACTAAATTTAAGTATTTGTGGACAGTTTCCGTTGACTTTTAGGCATGAAAATTGCGATAAATTGTTGGGATGCTGTGAGCAAACCTGAGACGTAGGGGCGACTGATGGGATGGCGGAGATGTGGCATGGGGCGCGGGGGTAGCTAGCCCCGCTACCCCGCGCTGTACTCACTCGTTTATCGTTCGTTACTGAATACGATGAACTTGTGTAAAAATGTTTAAAATAACTTTAAAAGTGTCCCAGAAAATAGGTGACATCAGTTTTAATAAATTCTTGATTTTATAAATAAATACATTTTTCTCCCTGATTACAAAAATATTTAAACCTATTATATTAGTAAATGTTTTGGTAAATTATGAACACAGTTTTATCGTTGAAGATCTTAAAGAATATTTGGCGTTGACTTTAGAATTTTGTGCAAAAAATATAGATTTAGGTCTTGTGAAATTGCGCGCGTCGGTGTTGTCCCTATGAAAAGGGTCGAGCCGCCCGGCCTCCCCGACCCTCCGTCTCATCTCTCTCACGCATTAGCCACATTGCTGAACAAATCCTCGGTTTAAGCTCCACCTATTTGTTTTAAGAGAACATGAATTTTTCAAAAGTGTTATCTTGTAGTCTGGTTTTTTAACATAATAATTTTAAGCGTAGCTAAAATAAATATGCCATTAGAAAAAAAAGTTTCTTTTTTATTCTTAAAGGAGGAGAAAATCCACAGCCATAAAATTAACATGCTACATGTTGATGATGCAAAGATTGATCGATCAGCCATTGACGAAGTAGTTATATGAATAATAAATTCACATAACATCCCTTACATTGACCTGACCCGTATTAAGTACTAGCTTAAGCACTTGTGTTACAGATATCAGACAACAGAGGAAAATCAAATATAATACTTCAATACATATATATTAACATGGAACAAACACAAGTGTTCATCACACGAATGTTTGTGGTTCGTTAATAAATAAATGTCGTACAGAGTGGCTAAGTTAGTCCCACGTGGAACCATAGACACAAGCACAATTTAACAAAAATACTCTCAATTCAAAAAAAGAAACAATAATTTTGCTGGTGAATACTCACCGTGCTAAGAGTTACTGAGACCTGTTGGCATTTATTTATTATTTCAATTATCGAAGGTACGGACGACTACGGCCCCTGTCGGACCAGGTGGCTTATAACGAAGCTGTCCCGTAAGGAATGAGAACATACCTGTCAGATTCAAACAAAAGGGCGCACAGCGTGTGTGAAAGGGAGGGGAACTGGGAGTTGGTCGGAACGTCCGGTTCGTTTTACACCCTCTACATACTTATATACTCGCGGACGCCGTGTTGTCACACGATGAGTATGGATTTATTCCTAGTGGAGTAAATAGATTGTGCTCTAAGGAACAGTCCACCATAATGCGAACATCCTTATTTTATCATCATAAGCACCGCTCGCTGTCGACAGGGAGCCTACCCTCATTAATTGGAACACCAATGGTCATGCGTGGTACGGTTCCAGAATTTTTTTCAGAAGTTATTGGCGTTATTGGCTGTAAGAAAAATATGTTTACTGTAATTATTATATTTAAGAGCTGTGGATTTTGTAAGAATAAATAAATAAATAAAGTTCTACAAAAAAGGACTGTTAACGTTTTTAAAGGGTCGACAACAAGTATGCAAGATACCTGAAATTACAAGCGGCGTCCAGGCGGAGTCCAGCGATAGTCGCGGTTACCATTAGGCGAGCCGTACGCTTGTTTGCCAAGTGGCAACATTGTAAGTACAATGTAACAAAAAATGATCTACCGTCATCATCATTATCAAAGTTGTACTCTTTTACGTGCTGGACTTCACAAGTCTGGTTGATCCAATTCTTTATAATTTAGTGAAAGACTATGAAAGCTATTGAAAGAAGCTAATATTGAACGGAAAATGTTACTGTTCTGGAGTTCAGATTAATGAATTTAGGTACCAGCTTTTGTAGTTGAAACATTTTCCAGACCGGGGAGAAATACAAAAGAATGCAACTGAAACAAAATCTTATTTGATTGAGATCTCAAAGACCTATCTCTGAAACTAATATTGTAAACGAAAGAATACGATAGGGGAAGGGTTTTATCAACTGCGAGTGTATTTTACTAAACTCCAAATAACAATTCTCATGTAAATATGTATAATTCGTCATCGCTACTTTTACTAATTATTCGCAGCAGTTAAGTTACGAGCAGGCCTATCACCTGATAGTAAGCAATGGCCGCCGCTCATGTACACCTGCAACACCAGTGGAGTCACAAGTGCGCTGCTAACCTTTTCTCCCCTTCCCCCCGGTGGGCCTCCGGTACCCTCACTCACTCGACGAAACACAGCACAGGAGCTGCTTCACGCCAGTTACTTAGTTTCACTTAGTTTCGTGAATATTTTAGCTTAAACCACGCACAAATGATAATATGGGCATTTAACAAAGTAATAGGTCAACACAGAAAAATTTAATGCCAAACCCAACTGTATAGAAGTACTGAGTTAAATTGATAGGTAATTATAGAAATAATAAATTTGGTTCCTCTTTTGAGCTGAAATTTATTAAACCAATAAGTTTATAGTCGTTACAGCTATTCTCTCAGAAGTTTGGCCATGTGACCGATACATTTTTATTAAAAATAGCTGTTACCCGTCTTTGTGTAGCAGTTTTAATTATTTAATAATGTTCACCCCCCTCATTAACCCGTTACAACCCAATCGTTTTCAATAAAAATTAGCCTATGTCCCTTTTTCGGGTCTAGGCCATCGATATACCAAATTTCATTTAAATCCGTTCAGTATAGTAAGTATTTTTGGCGTGAAAGAGTAACAGAGTTACTTTCGCATTAATAATATTATTTAGGAAATTAGGATTAGGATGAAAAGCTAATCTGGCCAAACTTTTATTTTTTATGATACATGGTATCAAACTTAGTTACTCAGAAGTTTATTTCTTAAAATTATTGTTCTAAAAAAAAATTACTTATATTTTTCAGTGTTACATTTATAGTCGTTGGTTAGTGATTGTAATAATTATTAAATTATAACTATCAACTCACTGGACTACAAAAAAAATGTGTTAATCAGTTTGGATGATTTGTTTGTCATTTGTTTTATTCATTCATAGTCGAGAGCTTGTCCACGTCACGTCTGTATAAATCCTCAAATAATTGGAAACTCGCGTGATATCTAAAATTGTTGTTGACATTCGCAATCATTTTAGTTTTGCTCAACGTTAAATCAGGAAGGTTAGTAAATTTATAGAAGGAATATAAGCTGGCAGGTATTTTGCTAATAAATAAATTACTCTTTCTGTTTTTTAGTAACATTCAAACGTTTGGATATAAATAGTGTTTAGTGCATTCAGAAGCAATTTGGTGTACTCTGAATCGATATTAACTCTGCCGGTAAGAACTTTTTTTACCAACTTACCTACTTAGTCTTACTAATTATATAAGTCAGGACTACAAAAAAATGTTCCCTGAAATCAAATCTTCAAGCATTTGATTAAGTTTTGTAGTTAAATGATAGTGCTGACAACTGTTTTGTTGAATTTATGTCTAGGGAAACGAAAACATGAAATCCAATTCATGTTAAATAATTGTTTAATTGTTCAATATCTAGTGAATAATTACGGTAATCCTAATAACATAATTACAAATGAACAAAACAACCGCAGCTTTTATAAATATCAGATATGATGTAGTGTTAGCTGCAGTGCAAAATTTTATGTTTATTTGTTGAGTGACTCGCCCGGTCGCCCAGCATGGCTCCAAAGCCTGGTAATAATCCCACAGTACTTACTTTGTTCTGTACCTACTCACTAAAAGCCTTTTATATTGTTCGTTTGGGCGTATTAATTTTAATGTTATGTTCAACATTTGAACCAATCTCTCTATATTGTTTCCATTATCGATGGCTTTTGTTTTTTGCGCACAGTAATGGTTTTATGGTTGCTTGCATAGGTTTTTACTATAAAAGTAAATAAATAAGAAAGCTCTTTTAAGTAAAACACGCTCACTTACAAAGTTAAGGTAGTTTTCGTTCAGGCCCCAATGTTTTTTCATCCTGTACGTAGATATAATATCAAACATCTGACTGTTTTTGACGCATAATTCACCAGTATTTTATTGTAAAAAAAATATTGACTATTAAGATAGTTGTGACTCAGCGCTCATAAGTGAATAACTGTATTACTGTTAAGCCCGTCAACAACTTTTAAGTCGTTTAAAAACTTAACCTTTCTTTAAACACCTTGAGTCTACCTATAGTGACTTCTGCTGCTGACTATACCTACATAATATACAGGTAAAATTTAACATAATATTGTTAAATTTATCTCCTAAGGCTTAAACCGCTAGTTAGTTTTGCTATCCTAGAAACAGCTTTGAAATTAATATAATTTTTCTTTATCTCCGATTGCGACATAAGTAAACTCAACTACAAAGGAATGTTGAAAGTTTCTGTTTTGTAGAAACAGCGCAAAAAATACATGTCAAATATTTCAAGTATAATTAAATATTTAAATCCTGGCCCGAAATCAACTGCTATTTACGAAGAAAAATGTCCTAAAGACAACTTTAAGGGCAACAGCTACGAAGTTTAATATCCTTAAGCAGTTGGTGGCCCGAGGTCTTTTAAACATTGAAAGCTCAAAGGGAAAATAAAAAGACATTTCCATTGCAAATTTGGGCAAGTTTGATTTTGATCGTTACTTAGGGTGAGAGTCGATGAGAAACAAGGTTGAGGATCTTAAGTCCTATCAATTTCAATCGAAGCCATGATAAATGTAGTATTTTCTTATTCTATCTTACTCAAGTGTAAAAAGGACAAACTAAAGGTAAGAGATTTAGTAGTCATGAATGCGGTATCTTCTAGTTTGAGAATGTTAAATTCAAATTTATAACAATACCTCCTCTTAATTTCCGTTAAATCTCCTCTAAAGTAATGCCGAAGAGTTTCCGAAACATGTATCCATTCCACCTGTACGTCGATATTTTTTGTCGATCGTCGATTTACAATAAAAATCCTAAAACTTCGAAAAAATTGTTATCGTGTCAGTTCCTGTCTAATATATAAATAAATAAGTATAATGGACCCACCTACTCCCCTGGTGTTGAGGTGGTTTGCCAATGTCATGTGTAATTATTGAAAAAGTGGATAGTCAACTGTTAAGGTCACAGTCACACAATATAACGGACTGCGGATTTTGAGACAAATCCGTTGCAATGACAAAATCAAATGAAATTTAACCATGAAAACTCTACACTTTGGACATCAGACATGATATCCAAAGTGCGTAACACCTACGCGAAATGAAATCTTTATAAACGTTATTCTTGTACAATACATTGTACGACAAAATTTAGCCAGTAGTCTGTGTAGAGCTCGTAAAATATAAAAGCAATAAATGTCAAGCACAAACAGCCAAGTTTCACAACATAAAAGTTCGTGAGCGGTCGTAGAGGCTGGTCGGCCAAGTGGCAATTCAGCATTTTTCTATAATATTGTTCAGTAAACCATTTATCGCACTGTATGTGAAAGAAACAACGCCATAGCACTATCTTGAGCCACCTTCCACGCACCTTCCATGCGGGAGGTTGAAGGTTCAAATCGGAGCACGCATTTCGAGATTCTTCATACCTATTTTTATATTTCTTCCAGTAGCTCAGCGCTTATAATGATGTTGTGATTGTAGGCAACTGATTCATGCAGGTATTACTAATACGACGACGAATAGAAAACTTGAATTTAATGTAAATAAGAGCAAAATAGTCAATGTTTAAAGTTCTTTTTTATGATTTTAAGTGTCTTTGCTCTTTACATAACCCATTCTGGACGTGGAAGTAAAAATTGAGATGAAAATAATAAAGAATGACAGCCCTACTTGTGCAGCTGGTAAAGCCTAAGGGGTTATCATTTAGGTCAGGCCTAGGATATGCACTAAAAATGTGCTGGCCAGTCTACAGCAGGAACTTAATTCGGCGCCGTTAAATAAAAACAAAGTCACGAGAAAAAATATGAAGCCGTATTCTGCGCGGTGGACAGTAGAAAAGGGAATGAATAAAGTAAGGCCAAAGTTTTTTTACGGTAATTGCTTTGAACTTCGGGGCATACGAGTTGCGATACAACCCATAGTAAAGGCATCGAGAACTATAATGATAATAATATAGAAGATAAACCACGCTACCATAATATTTATCAACGAATTAAAACAACACCCAAGTTTCTACTATAGAAGTAATAGCAAAGCAATAATTATAAATTTAACCTATCAAAATACACTTTCTACCAAAAGGCGGTTATCTTGAACACTTGCAAAATCGTGTGTAAATTTTCACAACTAGAATCGGACTCTGTAATCTATCGATAGTAATAAATTGAACTTGCATTTTTGCTTGGCCATAAATACGCAACTGTGACAAACATCCCCTTTAAATGGAGAATGCTGTATATTTAATTAACGAAACACTTTTATATCCTACAGCCTATTCGGCTACGGTGGCAGATCTCAACGATCAGCCACTTACGCAGGATATACCTCAAGTGTATGCGCAAACACAGTGCACTCTATGCCCCATATAACCCACATATTTCGGCAGGACTTTATATTGACACTACCGAAGAGGGATCTGACGCAAGATCAACGGCTTAACTAGTTTTCCGAGGTGCGGGTACAAGAGCGTCAACTTCCAGACTTTCGGTTAAAACTGAGCTACTTACTTAACAGGAAAACTCGAGTACATTTTTTGTCCGACTCGGTTTTGATTCCGGGACATCAAGCGAAGCCGTCAGTTTAAAGTGCGACCACAGAGTACATAATAGTACAATGTGCGACTTAGAATCCATTGCGCCACCGCGGCAAACAAATCTCGATTACCATACCTACCGAGCTACCATACTACTTAGTGATGAAAGAGGCAACATTTTAAAATCATACAACGTACAGATAGAACTGTAAACCTCTGTTTTAAAGTCGGTGTAAAAGAGAATATTTTCAAAAAAACAACCGGTTAATAAACATTCGAGTTAAATTATGGTGATAATGAAGTTCCCCTGATTTTGGTAAATTTTCCGAGATGTTGCTTAATGTTGTG
This sequence comes from Cnaphalocrocis medinalis, assembly GCA_014851415.1. NCBI lineage: Eukaryota > Metazoa > Arthropoda > Insecta > Lepidoptera > Crambidae > Cnaphalocrocis > Cnaphalocrocis medinalis. The sequence goes on along the minus strand of CM026273.1, from coordinate 12,585,619 downwards.
GATAACATTATGTTGCGCGAGGATTTTGTTGTCACGGCCTCTCAGGGACTACAGAGTTTCAATCGTAGTTAATCCCTCCCTTGTTTGGTGAACGTATTGTGAAATAATTTCTTGTTCATTCTGAGCACTCTTCAGGGAATCTGTATTTTTATATTTAGTAAATGGGATGGATAGAAAGAACAAACTAGAATATCCAAATACGAAATAATCATTTTATAAGATCAGGTAGATTTAATATTTTAACATCATTAAAATGTTACCACATGTAAGTACATGCCTTAAATGCATATGCTTTTCAGGCATTGATATTTGGCTTTGAAGAAAAATAACAAAGAGTTAATAGTGTTTATGCCTAAATTAAGGTTAAAATACAATTTATGAGTATACCACAATTTACCAAACAAATATATATAATTTATACGTGTCCAATTATATATTTCTTATTGTTAATTCAAATTATCCTATCATATCTTATCATATTTAATAGGGCCCAGTTAACCTTATGGAAATTTTAATATGTCGTATTGAACTGTCTGATGTTGTCATCTGGTATCACATAACAACACATTCTGTAGCATTACCATGAGTTTGAAATACTATCCTCGCTATCGGAAACTATCGCTTTTCATTGTGATACATTTGAAAGAGACAGAGCAATAGTTTACGTTACGTCAGTTTTAGATGTCAACTCATGGTAGCGCTACTGTTTTAACCAGTGACTTGTATCCAGATAAAAGCGTTTATATGTTTTATGATTACCCTATCTACCTACACACCTCATTTGAATTATAGTCAGGTTAAAATTGACAGTCAATTTTTTTTCTAATAGCTCATCACCAGCATTTTCCTTGCTGTTTTCTGTACGTAGGTCTTTCTATACGAAATTTGAAGCGTATTCAAAGAAGTGATTTGAAGTTTCTCGCAATGAAAGCCGAAACACTTAATTGCACAGGAGCCGTCGTCGCGGCCTTAGTCGCACTCGAGTTATTTGAAACGAGGAAGTTACTCGAACCTAGTGTTGTACCTCGAATTAACTGTTACTCGAGTGACATGGAGATAGTAATAATCGATTTTATTCGAGTGAAAAAATTGTCGACTTAAGTCAGTCAGCTAGTTAATAATTCAGTGACCGGCTCAACAACATTGAATTGTTATATGAAAATTAGTAATGGTCAACTTTATTTATTTAACTTTATTGCACAAAACTTCGTAACAATAGGCAAACTTAATGCCAAGAGGCATTCTCTACCAGTCAACTTTCTTCTTGTAAATATTTGGTTTAGAGATTAAAGCAAGCTTAAATTCCTGTCAAACCCTGACTTATTCCTTCGAAAAAATACGAAATGTTTTACTTATTCCAATTTTGTATATTCTATTCATATTGGTAAACAACTAGAGCAGAATGTTCCCTACCCATATATGATCAAACCAATCAATTCCACCAAATGAAATCCACTCAAGTGGCTTTCGTTTAAATCTATATGGAATAAGAAGTAAATTTATCAACATTTTAAAATTCTCGAGTAAAATAATATTTGACTCGAGCATCGCATCCTTACTTAGTACTGGAGAGGTGAAGAACTTCATTTGATATTCAGAGCCCCATTATTTGTGTGCCGCAGAGTGCCTCCGCAAGGAAAAGTTACACTTTAAGATTGATTTCAGCGACAACCTCCTGACTTTAATAGTTTTTCAAGTTTGAGTTTGAATAAAATATTGGACTAAATTATGAGCATGAAAAAGGTATTACCGTCAACTGCTCTTTATCAAACTTGACACACCTTCCAAAGTTGTTTGGTATTTATAAAGTTTGTTTATTTGGTTCAGTGATAAGATTTTCCTCTGTGTCGCATGTATGGACGGCATAGATTTACTTACAACCAGTGAATATAATATTTGCAAGTTATGTGTTTTCACTTTTAAGGTGTTTTTTACATATTTAGAAAAATTTGGAAATTATTTTATGGGAATAATAGTGAGCGAAGTGAAAAATGTTTCAGCCCTGTACCCAAGTTGTATAAGGTCGGCACTGTATACCATATTTTTCTTAAACAGCTGTGAGTATTATAGGTATGTACTTTTCAATTATATTTATTGCCAATTAAAATGTGTGATTTTCTTAAAATAAACAAAAAATAAATTTTACCAAGTCACAATCATGTACGTAAATTTTTTCTATTACATATTTATCACTAAAAAAATTGTTCATTCAGTACCTAATGGCTTCACTTAGATTTTGTTGAAAGTAGCATTAGTATTCCTTGTTCTAAAATATTTTAATTATTTCTAGAACTGATTATGTTCTCGTACTAGATGATAGTGTTAGGTATATAGTATAACCCAAAAGTCGTGGATTGTAACCTTTTGAAGAGGCTTTAATTGTCTAAAATAAAAAGGTTTTGAAGAGACTTTATTAGATAAAGCCACATTTTTGGAGAGAAACTCGTAGAATTGCGTGTAAACGAAAAAAATATAATTACAAAGTGCTACGAGCAAATTTTTATCCGTCAATTTATGTCGTCTGAGGGCCTCTATAGAAAAAAGGGACAGCTGGTCTACAGAGGTGCACTATAGACTCCCCCTCTAGTTGATGAAAATGCCCCGTTCCTTAACTAGCTGTTTCGGCCGTCCGCGGCGTCGTTTAGAAATCACCGGTTCATGAGTGGTTCCATTCTCTCAACGTACTCCTGCATCGGAAGGGGCATCCAAAGCGACCAGACCGCAGACAAATCAAATTGGCGGACGGGCAAGTACAAGATACCGCGGTACTACTCACCACGCTCGAAGTTCATCCGACAAGGTGATTGAGACGTCTTTCATCATTAGACTAGACGCACATAATTATGAAACTCTTCTGCTGCTAAAAGCTGGTCTACAGAGGTTCACTATAACATGAATTTTGCAAATGATGTGTTAACGCGCACTGCGATTTTCCTGTAAAATCTCTAACAGCACAAATAAGCTTTGATATTAGTTTTAACAAGAATATATCAAATTACTTTCTTCTTAAATGACAGCACTCATGCAAGCCACCTGCTCTTTTCTTTCACTTGCGAGCCGACTTTTCTTCTCTTTCAAACCGCTCGTTTGACATGTCAAAGCTACATTTGAGTGAATCCGATAGATTTTCTGCATTCCCTGGGATAAACTGTCAAAGAATAAAATGTTAATTTTCTATCTTTTGCAATTTTCATCTTGATGTTTGAAATACGGAACCTTTCGATGACAGCGGCTTTGAGACTACTTTTAAAAGTAGGAAACATAAATTGTGAATAAACCTTTAAACTCGATATACTATCGTGTTATAAATTAAAATAGGTTTTCCAGTCGCAGTGTTTCCTGATATCGCTATGACATGCCCTTTATAGATGAGATATGAAAAAAGTACTTCTTTCACGGTACGCAGCATGACTATGCCTCGCCATTGTTGATGTCTGTGAACATGCTTGAACAGTCATGAATCAGTCATTTCCAGAGATTTCTTTTTCGAACAATCTAAGAAATTTTGTGAATCATCTTGCGTCCATTTATAATACTTTTCTCACACCTCAGTTAGTCACAGGCCGTGCGGTGAAGACGTGTTTACTATTGTGGGCTATAATCTCACAATTAAAACAATTGGTTTAAACATCACATACCTGAGTACCTTAAGCTAAACCTCGGGCACGATTGACACTCGCCATCCACCTCACCTGGAGTGGAGTACGCGTGCAGGAGGCTGCAGCCGGGGCTGGCCTCCCACCAGGTAGACCGACGATCTGGTGAAGGTCGCGGGAGTCTCTTGGATGTGGGTGGCACAGGACCGATCAGTGTGAAGAACTTTGGGGGAGGCCTATGTCCAGCAGTGGACGTCTATAGGCTGATATGATGATGATGATCCAACTCACAGGTACCGCACTCACCGTCGTTGGTTGAGACATTATTTATTACTGTAATAATATTATAACCGTAGAATTTTCCCTTTTTTTTAATTTTCTTTTTGAGCAATGCATTTGAGCAGATAAAACGGTTTATTGTCCTTGCCCATCCAAATCTTTCCAGAAATTGTCGAAAATGTTAACTCAATCGTTATATTGAAACTTAGAACATGAGCGCTTATCACTTTTTCAACAATATTCAGACTTACTTCAATTTCAGATGTAGGACTTTACTTAGTCTTTCACTTCTCTCTACATTTCCTGTGATTTTCTTATTTTTCCTTTCACATTCCAAATAACTCTCTTCATAAATTCTTTGCATTTTTGTGACATCGTTGGCTGAGGTATCAGTTACGAGACAGCACATAACATGGCTTAACCCAGCACATAACCCAGCGGCTTATATATATGGCTATAACATCTTGGGCTGGTTGCATTTCCTCAAAGTGCCAAAAAAATCCAAGTTAGTGAACAAATAAAAAAAAATACACTACATAACTTCTACCAGAATGCTGAACATGATCTAAACGAAATTTCTGACACATAAAATAGTCCAAAGTAAAGTTTTATGGCATTGTATGTCCAAAAACATCAGACGAGAACAAAATAATGGTAGTTATCATGTTTCAACTGCATGACAGCTATGAGCGTAAGTCATAATATCTTTGGCTTCACGCCACGCTAAAACGTAAAAAACGAGCAAGTACTCATGAACCCGCGTGGTCCAAGTCGAAGGCCGTTTCTTATTATCTCTTTTCCATTGTAGTGCCTTTACCGTGTTCCAGATCAAAACTTACTGTATTTGATGTAAAAAACATCTACTTGACATCACCTGTTTACCGAAAAATTCCAATAAAAATAATATTATTGAAGCTTACATCTCGGATTATTAATTCCTCAACGAAATTTAGAGCTTAAATGAATATTTCGACATGGTACTAATTATAAACCTGTCAAATTAGCTCTCACATGGCCAGCAAGAGTGAGGTTAGGTGAAATGAAACACTAGTAGTTACTTGTTAGCCAACAGCCCTGCACAAAAAGGAGAACAAACAAAACCTTTTCCTCAATTAAGCAATTTGTGTGGACGTAAATTCAACGTGTGTATCGCGTTCACGTGTCCTAGAAACGGCTGTGTTGGTTCTACTCACAATAACGCTTTCTTTTCCACAATTCAGAGAGTGCAAAAATACACCATATTGTAGTAATGACAAAATTAAAATCTGTTTGCTTAGGTTTGGGAATTTCATAACAATTTTTAAGGTAGACGAAAAGTTTTATACAAATTGTTGAAGACTTGTTTCATACTTTTTGTGAGAAAGGAAAACAACTTTTCAATAGAAAAATAAGTGAAGCCCGGATTCGGTTTTGTAATGCCTACCGAATATACTTCAGGGGTAAGAACTTATTTCAATTTGTTAATTATTTATTTGTAAATACAATATTTAATTTGACTTTCGTTGTTTTAAAAAGTATTCCATTGAAGTGCACTCATTCTTGTCACGTTAAATTCTTTTTAACTTATAGCATTTTACTGTGGAAAGCTCGGTGAGCAATCATTTTGTTACAATACACTACATAACTTCTACCAGAATGCTGAACATGATCTAAACGAAATTTCTGACACATAAAATAGTCCAAAGTAAAGTTTTATGGCATTGTATGTCCAAAAACATCAGACGAGAACAAAATAATGGTAGTTATCATGTTTCAACTGCATGACAGCTATGAGCGTAAGTCATAATATCTTTGGCTTCACGCCACGCTAAAACGTAAAAAACGAGCAAGTACTCATGAACCCGCGTGGTCCAAGTCGAAGGCCGTTTCTTATTATCTCTTTTCCATTGTAGTGCCTTTACCGTGTTCCAGATCAAAACTTACTGTATTTGATGTAAAAAAACATCTACTTGACATCACCTGTTTACCGAAAAATTCCAACAAAAATAATATTATTGAAGCTTACATCTCGGATTATTAATTCCTCAACGAAATTTAGAGCTTAAATGAATATTTCGACATGGTACTAATTATAAACCTGTCAAATTAGCTCTCACATGGCCAGCAAGAGTGAGGTTAGGTGAAATGAAACACTAGTAGTTACTTGTTAGCCAACAGCCCTGCACAAAAAGGAGAACAAACAAAACCTTTTCCTCAATTAAGCAATTTGTGTGGACGTAAATTCAACGTGTGTATCGCGTTCACGTGTCCTAGAAACGGCTGTGTTGGTTCTACTCACAATAACGCTTTCTTTTCCACAATTCAGAGAGTGCAAAAATACACCATATTGTAGTAATGACAAAATTAAAATCTGTTTGCTTAGGTTTGGGAATTTCATAACAATTTTTAAGGTAGACGAAAAGTTTTATACAAATTGTTGAAGACTTGTTTCATACTTTTTGTGAGAAAGGAAAACAACTTTTCAATAGAAAAATAAGTGAAGCCCGGATTCGGTTTTGTAATGCCTACCGAATATACTTCAGGGGTAAGAACTTATTTCAATTTGTTAATTATTTATTTGTAAATACAATATTTAATTTGACTTTCGTTGTTTTAAAAAGTATTCCATTGAAGTGCACTCATTCTTGTCACGTTAAATTCTTTTTAACTTATAGCATTTTACTGTGGAAAGCTCGGTGAGCAATCATTTTGTTACGACGAGAACCGTCGTAAAGAGACTAGTTGGGAACTTTACAGCCTGGCTGTGTTCCCCTACAGTTAAAATTGTCCACGTCGAAAAAAGTTAATACTACACAACTACACCAATTCGGTATGTCGAGCGCAGTTTCAAAATTACGACCGAAACGAGATTTCCACAATCTCCTTTCATGGACCAAATGTTAATAAAATGTTTTGTTGACAATATGAAACATTAGGAATAAAAAAAAATTGATAAGCCGGGGGCCTAGGACAACTTCAGAAAAAATATTAAAAAAATCTTCTTGTAGATTTTTTTAATATTTTTTCTGAAGTTAAGCTGCTATCTATTACAATCCTTATCCTTAAAATCACCGAAATGTTTGCGGCTTTTACACAAAACTTAATCTTTTTTTTTTATTATCTACCAATTTTATTACCGTGTGAATCGATACACTTTAACTCATCGTGTTAAAACAAAAACCGCTACTAACCAAAATTTCAAAATGGTGTACAGTCAACTCCAAAAATATGTTAACACTTCCTAAAGTGTCCTAACCTTGTCACAATACATGTGTCCATAAAAAGTAGAAGTCGTTCTTATACATATATATTATGACAAGGTCCTAAAGTGTATACCTACATATTTTTGGAAATGACTGTACCTAATGGTTTCGATGGAAAATCACACCCGTTTTTTAAAAATTCTACATTATTATAATTGTTCGGTAATAATACCATTTCAATAAGTAAATAATTTCTTAGGAGCACATTTAATTTACTAAAAGTCATTATTTATTATAATTTCTAGGGAAATCATTGGGCGGGTCACTTGTGGGGCATACAAGTATTTTAACCTCCCATCTTAAACTAATGCGGAGTTGAAACCCTTACAGTAAGTACGTATATACTGAGCAAAAAAATTCTTTGAGCAGACAAATATTTTACAGTAATAATTAGGTAAGCTAAAAAAGGGAACACAACCCGAATAGTAGTAGATATATGTATATAAGTAGTGACAGAGTGAAACTTATTTGATTAATTAAAATAGATCAATACTCAGGGTATCTAATTTAATAACTACATATTATTACTAACCATAGTATGTGCAATAAACAAGCTCCTAACAGTTTTAGATGTACCCGTCTGAAATAGTTTCAGCAACAATGTTGCTTGATGAATGTTGAAAATAACTATTACAAGTACATTAAACAATTGTTATGGTAGGTCTCTTCTTATCTGTCAAAAAAAAAGTGACGATGAAAAACATATTTTTCTTATAATAAATGGTTTAAAGGAAAAAAACTGTTGTTGCTCTCTGAAAAGGTGTTTTATTTTATTACTTATTTAAACCAAAAACCTACATACCTGAAAAGATGAAACAACATCTTATGTTTGTTTCCTACATTGAGGTATATGTAGAACTAGAGAAGACACCACCCATCATGTTCCATTGAATTGCGGTAATTACACCGCACTTCAATCAGTCGTTTGCTAGCACTGACCGGTTGACCATCCAACAGTTGTTTCAGTGAAAAAGTACTACAAAACGCATCAAAAATGCCGTGGTGTGTATTGAGATATTGCACAAATAATTCAAGGAATACGGCGAAGTGCAAAGGGATAATTTTCCGCCGATGAGTAATTAGATATTGTCGTTTAAAAATTAAATACGAGCACAATTTGATAGACGCCATTATTGTCGCATTCGACATAGATTAATATAAACAGAAGGGAAATTGTAGAACATAGGTACTCTTTAATCATATCAAACAATACATACATACACACAAATTAGATAATACGTAAGGATTCTTGTTAGGTATAAAACTCCCAGATACGAATAGTCCCTTCTGTAATCTGTAGCTTAGTCAGCAAAATGTCATTTTGTTGAGGTACGTTGAACAAAACGCGTAACGTGCTATGAAAATCACGGCGCTTACGCCTTTTCGTTCGCGAACAAACTCCATCCTAGAAGCGATATAGCGCTGCGTGAATTTCGCATGCTTAGACGTTTAATTATTTTTCAGCGCTGCATCGCACTTAAAGTTTGACAATTCCATTGACAATTCAAAATGGAACATGACTTTGGCATACGATAGCTCCTCTAGTTCTACATATACCTCAATGCTTAGAATAATAACTCTATAGAAACCTAATGCGTCCGCACAATCTAAGCTTAGTAGGTGGTACCCTAACAGGCGAAGGGTACCACCTCGCTCCTTAGTGTCAAATGTCACAGCGACCCGAACGTTTCTCCCGAAATAAAAATAATTATGACGGTTTGTGCGGTTAAATCGTGTCACAATAGAAATTAAAGGGAGAATAAGAATAATATTATCACTTTTCACAGGTAAGCTTTCAATATTTCATTGTATCTTGTAATTTTTTCATTCAAAATAGAAACGTTTATTTTCAATGTTCAGTGTTGCCCTATTGAGAAAAATATTTTCCCATTTTTCCTGACTTTTATCCAGCTAATTAATTTTTAAAACAATTATTGCTAACATATTTTCCTAATGTAAGTACCGACGACGTACAGTCGACTGAGGGGCATTTCTCGTGCGCTCGATATTGAAGTCGAATTAGATAAGTATATGTATTGACGAATGTATGAAATTTCATAATTCGACTTCAATGTCGAGTGCTCGCGAAATAAATTATACAAAAAATACTTTTTGTTTTCTTCTATTCATATCAGTTTAATAACATACTAATTTTATACCACATAAAAACATTACCTACCCCAACCAACACTTATTAATTGTGTTTGCCTAAAGGTTGTGTGGTATGTACCACCGAAATTATACGTTTTCTATAATACCTAGTGCTTATGTCGTAGTTTTTGTAAACGTACCTATCTATTAGATCTATCTCGCAATAAACTTTACATTACTTGTTCATACCACACTGACCAACATTTTACGACACATTAGAAATCACTATTGAGGCGTCCGATTTATTTCCCAGTTTTCGGGGAAACTGCACCTTCACTAGCAACATTACAAAAGTGTCAGCACGGTGCGCAGTAGGCTGCGTGAATTTTTTTGTGTCTCATTTTTGACAGAGCTCTAGTATGGAGACTCTCCTTCTATAGAGTTATTATTCTAAGCCTCAATGGTTTAACTTCCTAATAATATTCAAGTTTCTTTAAATTTATTTTATTCTTCAACTTTTTTCCTGAATTGATCTTTGACAATGTCAAGGACGTGCTACAAACTTTTTTTAAATCATAAATTATAATACATCAAAGGAGGTCCTTTAACTGTAGATATATTTTCCTTCAAATAGGGTATTTTACCGTCGTTAAAATATCGACATCCGATTCCTAGACTCGATAATTTACTGTATAACTGTACGGTTACTGAAGAAACATTTTTAAAAGTTTAAATACAAGAAAGTTATAGAGCAACAAACTTTTGATACACCTGTCTCTTTCTTAAACAAAATTTTGTACGGCGCTTGTAGGAAGCACTAGCCTAGTGACGTCATTAATAGCGTATCGCTCTCCTTTTCTGATTGGGAACTTTGCAACTCTATTTAATATCTTCGGAACTAATGATGATAGAAAAAAAATAAAAATGGAGCTGTGATTCATACTTGAAAAACTTTACAATAAATAAATTAAAAAAAAGTCGTAAAATACCCTATTGTGATCCCTCATACAACATTTAGACTTTGTACGGGGAGGAACCGTGACTTTTTTTTAAAACAGTGTTAAAGTGAAAAGGTTAAAAGAACTGCAAAACTATATTATAAAAAAGAGTATTAAAGAGCAGGAAAAAATCCCACCACTGATTTAAATGTACTCAAAATTTATCGAAAAACCATGATACCAACATAAAAATATTTTGGGGCCTTTATTTCTCATGCTTGTGGGTTGACATACAATATATTGGTAATAATCAATGTATGTACCTATAATCTATGTATGTATATCTTCTATACTTTTTACAAAGAGGTAAATTCCATAGGAAACAATAAGGCTGAACGGAAACACGGAACACATGCGTGATGTAATTGACGCCCAGCGCCATCTGTTGGCACTGTCTAGAACTATTTTCCCAAAGAAGTGAAAGTGAGCCACTAGTGTGTCAATAATGTCGTTGAAATTTCGCAAAAACTTATCAACAAGGATAATAAACTCAAAAAGGCTATAATTTTCAGTTATTTATGAGCAGCCAGTACCCATCTGCTCCCTAAGGGGCACTATCTCCTTATTTATCACATACTATACCACAAGAAAATTTACATTGAAACCTAAATAACTTATCATTTAGATTATCCTCAAACAATAATTAAATGTTTTTATATGATACGAGGACCACAATCACACGGATCAAATGGTAACCGATCGCCACTAACAAAGGACACTCGTAATGCTAGGGAAGTATAAAAAGCGCTGCGAGCCAATTAAAAGATGATACGTTCCTTTTTCGAGACCTAAAAGTCCCTTTTAAAAGGTCGCATCTGTTAAAAAAATACTGCGAATGGAGTTCATAATATTAATTTATAGTCCGGGTTACTCCCGAGCTATAAATAACGGTTCTTCAGTTGCAGTCTGGTGACACACATGCGGAAAGCGATTCCTTGTAATCTAGGTTCCTGTTTTTATAATCTTTAAGGTACAGAACCCTAATACTACACATGTGCATGCTCAGATTTTCACAACTAACCGTATGGAAGGCGCCTTCTTATCCATTCTTATTCTATTCCCAAGATATTATAATTGTCGTGGTAATTATCTGCTTAGTTATACCCACAAAAACGTCGTAACTAACTTCATGATCGTTCTTTGCGTCTAAAAACCACATTCAACAAACGCTGGCGGATTGAAGTTAGCCAGGTGTTGTCACTTATACAACGTGTAAAAAAATTGCAATAATACTTAACGGTGTAAACATATACCGTGTAGAGTAGAGTGCTGAGTAGACTTTACTACCAAAATATGAGCATCCAATGTGTGAAAAATAAGTCAGCTGTTCCGTACAATTTTTTTTTTTTTGCTCAATGGATGGTCATATTTTGGCATTGAAGTCTTTACACATTATAAAATGTTTAAACCCTCAAGTATTGCAAATTTTCCTAACATCTTGTATAATAATTTCTTTATAACACAATAATATTCTCAGAAAAGCATGGAATTGAAGCGTTTTAATCCCAAATATCTGGTAAAATATCGACAGAAGATATTCTCGTGATATTCCAAAATATATATTTATAAAATTAAACATGGCGGCAGATAGAGCAATATAACATTGAATACATGTAGATAAAAAAAATATATAGCTGTTACATAATATCTGAACTTATCCCGTCGAACAAATAAATATGCAGGTATTCATAAAAGCTCTACTCCGAAGTATACTTGATTCAACCCTCATGAATGAATACCGTAATAGGCAGAAGATATGTTCTAGGCTGAACATTTAATCTTCTCTAAAAATATTGAACTATTGTACCGTGACCAGCCGTGTACCCGTTACCGTAGATCTTGTTGAAGTCAGCGACTCTGGCAAGAAAAAATGTCATACATTTTAATGTACTTTAATCTAAGAATGAGTTTCTCATAGTACAGAGCAAAGTGTTATTGCAAAATTTAAGCTATACTCTGATTTTTAATCATGTGGAGTAAACTGATAGATGGAAATTTTAAGTTTCTATACATTTTGACATTTCGATCTGTTAAATTGAGTGTTAATGCTTAGGATAATGCATAGGGAAAACACATTGACATCTGTCAGTTTACTCCACATGATTAAAAATCAGAGTTTACGAGGATTTATTCGTAGAGTCTGTTGTATAATATTTTCGAAGGTAAGTTAACTTGAATAAGGCATGAGTGCGGAGTTTAATCCCTTGGGCTGATGTCAATAACGTTTCTAGGACGCAGAAAATTACTTCGAAGGATGTATTTCCTTGGTAAAACACGTCGAAAATAATCAGAGTCTAGAAAAAACACGTTGCTGAAGATACGGCTGGTATGACGTTAGATAGTCTTATACCTGAAGTTATTGTTAAGTAGCTTGACTTGTATTTATAGTTGGTGGATAGCTCTAAATATGATGTCACCGAAAGTTTGTAAATGCAAGTCAGGTTATTTGAAAAATCTTTTCGATTCGCAATCAAATTTAACTCGACAAAATATCCAGTATTATTTAATTGTACCTTTGCAAAATAATATCAGTATTCATAAAGTTAGGTGTACAGTTGGCTGCAAAAAGATCTAGAAGCTAATGCTATAAAAAGGTACACAAATGTATACGATACTTTTGAAGCCAACTGTAACTAATTTGATTAGATTCGATTTGCACTTACAGGCAAAGGTGTGTTTTTACTTTTATAGCGTTTTATTTTAAAATACCTTGCAATTTCGTTTTTACTTAACTACGATTTTTTGTGTCATATCAATTTGAAATATGTAATACGAGCGTACGTAAAGGAAGCATCGTCGTCTAAAACTTGAAAATATACTACGGCACTACTTTAATTTCCCACTACGCTCCTCGATCGTAAACGTCGCTTCACATATTATAACTTATTTTCTGCTAAAAGGACGCTTTCAGGTTTTACCTTCCTGTTTAGATCATGTTTTTATGTGTAATTTCCTTCTAATATTAATAATGTCATAAACTAGTACAAGTTAGTTATGCTAACAGACATTTTTTTCCTTATATTTTTGTTTATTATGCCACGTGTGTCGAAATTTAGTAGTTAAACAAAGAAAAATAATGTTTTTCTTATGTATTTATGCTTTGCTTTTTCTTTCGGTAGTAATTTCTTACCAATGATTATTGTACTGATGTAGAAGAAAGGAGTCTCCTAAAGCAAGCAAGCAAGCAAATGAATACTTCAATGGAGACTCCAATCACTGTAATTTATTATTTTGTAAGAAACAGAATTCTGTATTACTATTTCAACGGACAAAGAACAAAATCGTATCTGCTAAGTAAAAACATAGCAAAAATTCAATTTTGTTCTTGGGACCCGTCAATTCGTGTATTTAATACTAGTACTGGGTTTATGATATAACATCAACCCAAATGAAGATATCCCTTTAATTTTGTTAATTCAATCCTTCGTGAGTCTAGGATCATACTCGTATTAAGATGTCTTTGTTGAATCCTCTACGACACAAAAAGCTGAAGACGAAGATTTTTTGAAATTTTATTTAGACTTAGGAAATATTTATGTCAGCTTTCGGAAGCGACATCTCTTGACAAAGCATAGATAAGTAACTAATCAGCATTTTTTTTTTCTTTTTGTTCTACGCTTAGTTTATTTTCGTAAAACTGAACCACACTCACGAGTCGTTTAGCTAGATTCATTACTTATTCAACATCATGCGCGGCGTCTGAGAAGCCCCACTCTTCCGACGCTTCGCCACTTCATTATCACATTTAAACATTTAGATTTGGGAGTGTATGTGCCGATTGGTACAAGAATTTGTTTTTATTTCAATTCTACCGCTTTGCAAGGTTAATTTCTATCAATGTGAAGTGATAAAGTAGTAAGTCCGCTGATATTAAAGCGTGTCTTGTTTCTCTTCTGTTAAGGACTTTTTACTGACTCTAGAGACTGGCCACGTAGAACGACTAATAGACAATGACTTGACTGACGATAATCACCATAACACAAAATGCATTACATAAAATATCATCATTTCAGCCAATAAACGTTCACTACTGAACTAAGGCTTACCCCAATGATCTCCACACTGATACACAGATGGGTCCTGTGCCACCCGCATCCAAGAAATTCCCGCGGCCTTCACAAGAGCGTCGATCCACGGCAGCGACTTCCTGTACGCGTACATGAAACATATTTTTCTTTAATTCTTGTATAATTTTTTACTCTTCATCTTCCTTCGGTTGTTAATACTAAGGCAAAAGTCACAGAAAACTAGTTTTAATACCAATAATTTCTTTATAATCTTAATATTGAGACATATCAACATCAATCGTAATTTGGATGACCCTATTCCAGGTATTGATTTTCAATGATACTATTAATACCGATAATGTGGGCATGCATCCACCGATAGTACTTATAGTTCCTCTAACAAAGTAAAAGTCAATTTATTACGTGATCATCGTAAAAGAGAGTTTATAAAGAACATCGGCATAAGTAGACTATGTATTGAGAACCCTGTCCTGGTTTGCATTTTTATTAGTTGTGGTGAATATAAAATGTTTATACAATAAAATTCTCTGGAGTACACTCCAGTATCATACCTACTTATAACTTTTGAGAGTAAAATAGGTAGGCTACTCTTATTCTTTGAACCAAAATTGTAATCTTGTTTATTTTTAATGATAGCTACTTTTTACAGCGGGTGTGATTTGTGACTTTTTCTGCTTTGCCCCAATGGAATACTCAAATTTTATCTTCAAATATTATAAAACCATCCTCGAGTAAAATAACAAACAATAAACTCTTTGGAGCTCAGGGAGTTTTATTCTTTAACTAGCTTACAATCGCCACAGTGAATAACAATGCATTAGAGTCACAAGTGTATGTAAAGAAGCCTACGCACGAATTCTACCGCCATTTCATTCAAGTACCAATTTTACCCGCGCAATATGCCACCAAAACTATGAAATGTGATTCCCCTACACTTAATTACTTGAAATTTGTACGCTAAAATCACAAAATTGTACATTAAA
Organism: Cnaphalocrocis medinalis; assembly: GCA_014851415.1. Taxonomy (NCBI): domain Eukaryota; kingdom Metazoa; phylum Arthropoda; class Insecta; order Lepidoptera; family Crambidae; genus Cnaphalocrocis; species Cnaphalocrocis medinalis. The sequence continues at coordinate 12,570,402 of CM026273.1, read as the reverse complement.
AAAATCCAGCCGATGTACGTGCATTACGCCTTAACAAATCTACAAAGGTTTAATTTTTGCGCGAAAAAATAACTGCGCATGTCATCAAGTGCCTTTTCACATGAATTGCTTATACGGCTAGCGCATTTTACCGTAGTTACGTTTCAGTGAGTCTGTTGCAGGCAAAGGCCACAAATCGTTTAGCGTTTATTCCGTATAAACAATATTTTACACTTTTGTTGGTTTGAAATACACTTCGATAAAGGACTTGTTTTATTTATTATTTTGACAACAGATATTTGAAGAAAAAAAATACAAACTGAAATATTATTAACAATTAATTGATTAAAAGCCGTTACAACGGTTTTTGGAATTGTTTTATTTATTTGTGGCTACACATAAAGAAATACTTTAAGATATTATTACTAGATTTAATAAGGTAGTAGCTGTTGGTAAAATAGAAATAATACCAATGCAGAGCTATCTTGATAAGTAAAATTTCATACGAATAAATCATTGATTCGAATTGTACAGTTTAAGTTTAATGGTATGAACTAACAAGGCAAAATATTAAGGTGAGATCCTCAGAGGGACTCATTCAAGTGCGTTTTAAACCGAGTTGATGAATAAAGTTCATTAGTAATTCAGAGACATGTTCCTTGTTGCAAGGCTCCTCTGAGATGGTACGTCTAGTAACTACTGCGCTTTGAAACAAAATTAAAACCAATTTTGCGAACTAGTTTGTATTTCGTAGCTTCGAAATGAAATTAACTTGGCGGTAAACATGGACCTCAATAAATCAATGGAAATTATAGCAAGTGACAATGCTAATGACATAAATTGCATCCTTCTATCAAGCCATCTAATTAAAATTTAATGGTTAGCGTACACCGAGGGCCACCACTGATGGCCCGACTAACTTTTAAATTAAAATAGCTTTTAACAAAATTTTACAGCTTGTTTGATGTTATTGTATTAGATACTAGTGTCCTGTCTGATACACCCATGTAATGAAAAGAGAGGAGGAATCGCTGGCTTTGCACGCATTTGGGACAAAACGCTAGGATGATCGTGATGATAATTGTCAAATCTGTACTTTAAAATTTAACACAGCTATTTAAAAGACAGTGAACTAGACCATAATTGAAAATGTATACTAATTACAAGTGTAGCTTAAACAAATATAATGAGCGAACGGTTTGGAGAGAGTCGTATGCAAGTATGCACTACCCAATTGCATACATTTTGGACCTAAGCAAGTATGCTCAAACGTTGTACGTTGAAAATTAACAGAATGGAACAGGTGTCGCCTACGCTTGCCAATAGTTGTAGGAAATAGAATAGCTCTAAGTGTTATAATATTCTAAATTGTTAAATAAGAAGTAAAGTATTATTTTCATTTCTTTATTAAATTCATTTCAGAATATTTGCTTTGATTACTTGTAGGTATATGTACACGACAGAAAATGGCATTAATGTTACAAAGTTTGATATAGGTATTTAGGTAGTTAATATTGGCAATAAAACAAGTAGCAAGAATTTTTCAACAGGAAAATCAAGAGTAAAAGAAAATTAAAACTAGTGTTATAAGGATTCCAAACGATCGTAATCGCGGCTATTGCGTCTGTAAATCCGCTGCTACAAACCCTACCTACCCTTTTACAAAGTTTATTTAGATTTCCATTTTAGACGTCTGTGGAAATGAACTCATTTTGAGCCAGACAAATTCCAACGTTCTTTTTAACTGTTACATACAACAAACAATCAACGGCGTACAAGGTAAGCGTAAAAGGTTTTTATGGTTTTACATGGATTAATTTAAACTTTATCTATACTGATGATAATAGTATGGTGTATTATATGAGAAGTGTCCTATATAAGTACAATTTTAACTTTCTTATTTGTCAATGTCCTAATTTATATTTTTTTATGGCCAGGGTTTCCACGCCCACGACACGTAGTCACAAATTATTTACTTTTAGCAGCTATCTAATCTTACATTCAAATTTAATTCAATTTGAACAAGTACCTAGTTTAGGAGTTATAACAAGTCAGTTTCCCAAGTCACAGATTTTTTGCAATATTTTACTTTCACATGACGTGTTGACATTTAAAACGACTTAGTCACGTTGAATAAATATAACACAATTTCACTAAAATTAATAGAAGCCCAATCTCTTAACCAAAACATTTAACCACAAATGAAATATATTCTTGAACCTTACAGAATGTATTAAAATTAAACAACGCACGGAAGAACCGACAGCGATCTCTCATTTTAATATAACTTTTAGCTTTTGTTTCCCTAATTGAAATCAAATTTCTTGAATGACACAGCTGCTACATTCGACGCTCAACCACGGATTAAAATTACTTTTTTCGCCTTAGCAAACCATCAGTTTGACCTAATTGGATAAAATTATGCTAATAAATATAAAATTTGCGGATATCACGCCGATTTCTTATTAATGGTTAGGATTCTGATAAAAATTACAAATATAAAAAAAAAAATATTAAGTGTAATTTCTAGTGAGCCTACTAATTACAAAAGAAACACCTCACACCACAGTAAGTAATCCTAACTATCCTAACTAATATTATAAATGCGAAAGTAACTCTGTCTGTCTGTGTGTTACTCTTTCACGCCAAAACTACTGAACGGATTTAAATGAAATTTGGTATACAGATGATCTAGACCCTGAGAAAGAACATAGGCTATGTTTTATTGCAAAAAGGCGGTAAAAGGGGGTTACTTTTCCACGCGGACGAAGTCGCGGGCGGCCGCTAGTTATGATATAAATCTTGATAGATTTACAAATTATAGCCAATAACTAAATACGATAAATTAATTGGGTAATAGCGTCAGCAACATTTTTTATTCCCTTATCCGGATATTATGACTTTTCGGGAAAGGAAAATCTCGTACATTTTGGGAAAGATGCTTTTTGAAACGAGAGGTTTTATGAGAATTGATGAATAGGTGGATTATTATAAAAATACCTAGTACTGTTCACGACTGAACATTATTGTTCCGACCCGCTTTTAATATTCCCCCACAGTGGTCGGTCTAGTACACTCCACGCCCTCACATCACCCCCCTATTAAGTATATCGATAACTTTTAACTATCCTCAGTCGATAATCATAACTGGTACCGATTGCATACAGTGTGTAGACCGACCTAATTGAGCCCTGTTATTTATTTTGTACGCGGAACAAAAACATATCTGCCATAATTTAATTTTAAAACATCATATTTTCATCGTACGAACAACATAGTAACAAGCAACACATCCCATATCAATCTGCGACCGAAACACGGTTGGCCAGCGAAACCCCAAAACTTTTGGTCTGTGATCATAATTTCAATTTAAAAGTTTCACAACTTAGTTTGTTTATGTTAAGCTCAAATTCGATGAGTCAGGGGACGTGTGAAAAACCGTATCACGAACTCACGCAACATGAATAATAAAGGTATTGGTGTTTGTTTGTTTAAATAAAATTAAATTGTGAACAAAACGAGCTTCCCGTCATCCTCTTTGTATGTATAAAATGTATTTTTTTTAGTTAATGTGCTTTTTAGCTATGGCTTCTTAACTAGATCTCTATAATTTTATTTATTCCATTTTAACGGGCATTTTCTCTTCACGTTATATTAAATAACTTACCAGTTTCCTAAAAGATATTTCTACAATTTTGTAATGTAAATTGTTTCCTCTAGTAACACGCTCTCGTAGTACAGATTTTCGTAGCACAGATTTTCGTAGCAGTGAAAACCGTAGCAAGCAGCAATCGCACTCGCAATCGTAGACACCGCTACGAACTTTGATCAGATAAACTCAAAGACATTTTACTTACTAGATTATTTTTTGCGAGACTTTTGTCTTTGTTTGTTACATTGTGTAATCTCGCCATCTTCATTCATCATTAGTAAATTACTAATAGGAAGTTGAGATCTTCGGCGAAGCACTGGTCTAGTAGTAGGTACTTGTACTACTAAAAGTTACAAACACAGTACGCTATAGTAATTTTGCGTCCGCATTGAAATCAGATAGTCAAAGCCATCTCGATTGATGCAAATGGAAAAGCCGCTGTTCGGTGTACCGTCTTCCATGCCAATCACTACCTCTGCATTGAACATTTAAAATAATTACGCCCAGCCAATTGTTATATTCAGGACAAGTAACCTGGAGAAATAAAAAAAAGTTTTCGTTACGTAATATTTGTCTACAAGCAGTATCTATTTTTATTATTACAGCATAAAGTATCTACTAGACCCTTTTTGAAGAATATAATTCTAAAACGCAAGTTTATCTCTAATATTCCTACGTCAGACTACCTCAAATATTGATCATAAATTATACTCGTATACTTTACTACATCGTAAAGCTCGCACAAAACAAAATATCTTAGTAATAAAACTGGTATCTTGACGACGAAGTTTTTAATGGTTGAAATCGTTTGAAAACGTCTTTAGAGAAAACATTTGCCTTTTAGGCTTTAGGTGCTCTCCGCAAATATAAGCCTTCTATGAAGAACCGTATTGATGGCTGGAGAAACACATTTATAGTTGATAAAAATATCTCGGTCACAGGTAATATGGAGGGAACATTTTTATTTATAACTTGGAAAAACAACTTACAGCCCATGATTGACAGTATGGACATTTCACGAGACAGAAAATAAATGTAGACCAATACGAGAATAAAGCTTATGTAGCTGCCAAGCGTGCTTCTGAAATCAATGACAGATTATTTTGTTAAATATATTATCTCTTTATGGTATTGTTCAAAAAGACTGCCTCGATGACGCAGTGGGTAGTGGGTCTCACTTAAAAGCGACGGCTACGATTGGGATCCCGGGATAGATTTGTACCTGAGTTTTTTAATTCAAAAAATATCAGTGTCATGTCAGCCCAGAGTCTTGAGGTTGACGTGGCGGTCTTGTACCTACTCCCAAAAGCATGTTAAGATGTTGGCTTCGTCGTGTCACACTGGTGTTCCATCGAATTAAGGAGGCAAAGGAATAACGAGTGCGCCTGTGTTTGGGCACACACTTGAGCACAGTAATATATTCTGCATACGTGGCTGATCGTTAAAATAATCAACCGGTAGAAATCGACTTTCCGAATCAGCGGAACTTACATAATATTTGACGTTATAACTGTTCTATAAGGACTTAAATTGAAAAAAGAATACTTCTATTTCTAGATTGACCGCCGTAGCTAAATATCGCTTGGACGATTATATTCGGATCAAAAAGTTTCTAAAACTAAATAATTTCATAAACGGTACGATAACAGAGCCATAAAGGCCGCGTTATAATAAGTGTGTGAACAACGGGTGATATGGGACGCCATAATAGATTTTGCCGTAATGCGTCAAACAACAATAATTTATGAGCAGATATTTGGCAAGCAGCGGGCGCCGGAAAAGCGTGATAATTCCGTTGAGTGGATGCATCGTGTAAGACGACCCGTGCGGGTTTTATTGAGATATTGAGTTCTCGCGTTTTACGACTATGTGTCGTCTAATTTAAATTTTTAGGGTGTAAAGCTGTTTAATTTACTTGTAAAAAGTGTAAAATTGTGTTTAATGTAAAAATATCCATTAAACTTTATTAGTTAGTTCTTGATTAATAGACTTTTTACTAATTAATAGCAGTAGTTTTTATTTAAAACGCTAGTTACTATCTCATTAGTGGAGTGATAATAGTTACTATGCTCAAAGTAATCCATACTATTGTAGTATGTAATATGTGTTCAATAAAAAGTTGATTATAAACACAATTCAAATATATAAAAGGCAATGAAAACGTTCCCGTAATAGTTACTAAAGAACGCTTCCGTTTCGAGAGCTAAGACATTTGCAAGCCAAAGAGTATTAAAATCCACACAATCCAAACAAACTTTTTCTAAACATCCTCTTTCGGCTTTTATTGTAACGTTGATTAAACAGCACTTGAAAGACGCAGACATTTCAAAACAATGTTAGAAATGCAAAGAAGCACCTACTATTCGTAATGCAAACCAAACATTCAGGGAGACGCTGGAGAACTTGCTGCGGGCGCGAGTAATGTTCGAAAAGGAAATTTAAGAAGTTTCATCGAGCAACGAAATAGACCATTAAGCAAGATTATTAAAGAAAAATAAAAGTAATAAAACAAGTCGTGCGTATCGTGTAGAAAAGAGAGGATGTCGAGGGCGTGTGCGGGAGGGCCGGGAAGGGATGCGAAGCTGGCGCCCAGTCGCGAGTCGACGGCCCGAGCAGCCTTGCGTGTGCCGCGCGGAGCCAACAAACTTTCCCCCGCTCTCTGCCGCGAACATTCGAATAAGTGAACGGAACTGAAGATGTGATGGACTGCTGCTGACGGGACAATCATTTGCAGTGATCATGATGCCGTTCAGAATAATGTACCGCATTATTCAAATTGTGTTTCTTACCCTCGTTATTTTGTACTTTAATAAATTTGTTAAATGTCAAGTGCAGAGTGAGAAAATTCCAATCGGTAAGTGTTTTAATATTATTTTCGTCAGTTTTTAATTCTATAATTGCCTTAAAATAGTTTACTTACATACTTGATTTCTAATTTTAATCGATATACTTAATATTATTTATTTTTATTTTGGAAAGTAAGTACTTTCATAACTGACAAACTTTTTATTTAAACTTACTTAATTATTAAAAATTTAATCAATTGTAATTATATTTGTAACTAAACGCATAAATGTTGTTATAATAACTGGTAACTGGCCGGTTAGGAGGCCGTTTGCGCTTCAACAATCAAATTTATTAACTACTTACATAATTACAATATTATTATTTTTTTCTTATTGTTAGCAGTTGGTCGTTTCAATGAGATTATTTATTATTATTTAGTATTTACCTTAACTACTACTATTATTTTGAACACCGTAGCGGCATGTAGCATATTAAATATTATTTAAATACGTCATCACACATGTTCGAGCAGATAAATAATTACTATTACCTATTTTAAAATTACATTTATTTAAAGAACTCTGACAAATCAAAACTCTTCGTTTTACTTGTAGCAATTTTAATGAATTAGTTTTGTTTCTAATACTTACTACTAATAAATAACTTTTCTATCTAATTGTAAAAATCGCCTTGAAAATTATATTTTATGTCAATTTATTGTTTGATTTATACATTTATATGTAAGCTAGCGTCACTTCTGAGGGACCATAAAAAATACTTTTACCATAAGTAACTACATTTTGCAATTATATTGTGACCGCATATTTCTTGTTACTAAATAAACATAAACAATGGAATTGCTCTAACAAGTAGCTATTCAATGGATGCGAGTATATTTGTATGTTTGTTTAAATCATTAAATAGCAACGAGCGGTCCGTGGCGAGATAAAACCTTCATTGACTAATATAACTCGTATGAATATTTAACATAGTCCCATGAATTCACAAATGGGCACTCAATAACACACTTGTTAATTATATTGATAGAGTTTACGCCATATTATAATACAAAAGTGAGCAGCAAAAGCTTGCAATTGGGTATTTGACTAATCTCGATATAGTAAAAAATATTGATACTCTATCAAAATATTGGTAAATAAGAACCAATGGCCAACATTTTCAGTTAAAAATATAATGTCTAGCTGGTTTTGTGAGCATTCAAAGTTTCATGGGCAAGTCCATTTTTAGAGTAATAAAATTAAAAAATCAAATATATCATTGAATTTATAAATAATATAATAATTATAAAACCATTTACTTAAGGGGCTACATAAAAAAAAACCTTACCTTCATTGTGGCTTTGCCAGGTCCCTGGGAGACGGTACAATCTGATACTAAGGTGAACATTAATTCATACCTTTATCTAAGTCTGTAATGTTTTAGAAACACGATTTGGCGAGTTTGGTTCGATAGTTTTTCGATTTGAAAATACCTCTAAAAATTACGTTTTCTCCAGATATTTACTGAGCGAGATTACCAATTCAATCGGAAATTCCTTTAATTAGTAGATATTATAAATACTGATGTCTGGTATGTGTCAGAATTTTGTTATTCAGCCTAGTTTTTTTATAAATACGTAATTAATTTTTCGTGATTTTGTCGACATCTTGAGCAACTTGATAGAATCTGGGTGCAACGTATTCACGACTTTATTGACATGACCATTGAGTATAATTGTGAAGCCGTGTTCTCACCTGCTCAGTGCTGCGACAGCTCTCTTAGACGACGGACCTATGCCAGTTGCGAGCAAACTGAAGTATGTCATTATTAGTCAGAAAAACGAAATCTGCAAAAGAACAAAGACCAACATTGGAGTCGCTACGTGACTCAATTTTTGATAAAACTTTATCAGCGCCATATCATCAGCATACATCAGCACTTAACGAGGCTGTTCAATGGATTTTCGATGTTGTCTGTCAGAAGAACGTAGAACCTTCGTGCACTTCGACAGTATAGGAGCAAAGTTAATTGTCACAACAGCGGTCAAAATTACAGAATTGGAATCGTGATTTCAATTGACGTTATCAGACGCAAAGCATATATTGACGTTATCAGGGACATCGCACCTCTCAACAACCTACCCGTTCAGATCACCTTGCCGTTCGAACTCCTGCGACAATAGCATGCTACAGAGGAATCCAAGGAGTTAATCTCACGAAGTTTCAATATTAGTTGGGATATTTTATCGCCTCTCATTTTTTACCTTTTTAAATTTTAAGTAGGTATGTTGCGTCTCCGTGGTATCCTAATTCGTTTCTGATGACGTGTGTTGACCGTGCCACAGTAAATATAGCTAAAACAGTATCGAAAGTCGGCCTTTTTACCCGACTGCCAAAGAAGGAGGGTAATGTTTTGGTGAGAACGATTAGAGTTGTCCTTTTATGGCTCAATTCGATTATAGATTTATTTTCATAGAAATTTTAATCGTTAGTTTCACATTAAATGGCAATCACATTAAACAACCGAATCAATTAATGCATTGCTTGTGAGATATATTGTGTGATTGCCAAATCAATAAATGAATAACCGACTTGGCGAAACATGTATCTCACCACTTTTTACGGTAGTTGGGAGACTTGGTTTTTTTGTCGAGTATTGTTTTTGATGGGATACATATATTAGCGGTCCGGTCGGTCGGCAGCGCACTTGCGACTCCTCTGGTGTTGCGGGGATCCATGGGCGGCGGTAATCGCTTACCATCAGGTGATCCGTCTGTTCGTCTGCCCCCTATCTCATAAAAAAAAGACAATTTTAACGAAAGCTTCAAAACTGAGAGCGCGTCTAGCTCACATATTTTTATTAAAACGCAGCTTTTTTTTTGTCAGTCGTGCGAGTATAGACGCAAATAGTGTGCGAGCGAGAAGTGAATAGTTTCGCCGTTTTAATTTCTAATCCCAATGTTTATCCGCACGGGTAGTAATGGCTACTGTGCAACACATTCTTTCCTCCTGCTTTGACGCCAGATACTCAAACACTATACAAGCACACCAATACACCATCTCTCACAATTTTATACTTTAGCTTGCTCAGTAGTGTTATTGTCATGGCAGATCTCATCCATACTTTGATTTTGTTCAGTATTAATGAATAATAACATTGTTTTATCATTGCCCAAGAGGTAACGTAAAGAGGGAGGTACGTGGCAAAATGTGGTCGGGGTGTGGCCGGAATGGGTGTGGCTGTCAAGTTCACTGTCGCTCTTGTCACAGATATGCTATCGTTTTCACGATTTAGCGTGATTGTCTCTTTGGGTATTTGACTATATTTATTTATGTAAACACATATCAAAAGATGCCTCAATTTAAGAAACATTGTTGAAAGAATCACTTGATTCTCATTTGAATTAGCTGAGATATCACAACTTTGAGAGCACATATTTTGGGCAATTCCAAAAACGCTCTGTACAAATGTCTATTGAAGTGTGACGTCACAACTCAAACTTCTGTGTAAATTTTGTTTGGGTTTTATAATAAAAGTTGGTGGAAAATGTACGGATAGTTCAATGATATAATTATTTTTTTTAAATTTTATTCTTTAAAAATGGACTTGCCCATGAAACTTTGAATGCTCACAAAACCAGCTAGACGTTATATTTTTAACTGAAAATGTTGGCCATTGGTTCTTATTTACCAATATTTTGAAAGAGTTTCAATATTTTTTACTATATCGAGATTAGTCAAATACCCAAATGGTAGATTATTTTTATTATAATGGTTTGTATATTGTGTGTTTATTATTTGTTGTTTGTTCCAGTTTTTTTTTCTTAATATTTTTTTTCTTAGTGTCATTGTTGTTGTTTGTTTTTTTGGTTTATCTGTTGTATTGTTTCATGTGCGTGTCATTCATTCGTTCATTTATAAAACGTCACTCAAGGTCCATACTGAAAACTAGCGCTGCAGTGGCTTGAATGAAGCAGCTGCAGCATATGCTGAGTTTGGACCTTATTGACCACCTATCTGTCTATGTATGTAAGCACTTAATGTTCCATTCCGTTTCTCGTATGGACCTACTTCTTATTATGTATTCTGTGTCTTACTACTGTTGTGTTGTATCTCTTTTTGTTTGGTCAGTAAATATTTTACTTACTTACTTACTTACTGACGAGTGACGTCACACTTTTTGTATCTTGTGTGCGCATCTAGTAAATTTTGTTTGGTAGCCATATCAAATATTTCTTGTAATAAATACATAAATGGTTTTTATAGTAATAGTTGGGGTAAAATGTATTGGTAGTTCAATGATATTTAGGTAATTGTTGAATTTTTATACTTTAAAAATGGACTTTCCCATGAAACTTTGAATGCTTACAAAACCAGCTAGACGTTATATTTTTAACTGAAAATTTTGGCTAATGGTTCCTTTTTACCAATATTTTGATAAAGTTTAATGTATAGAGACTAATCTCTATACATTAAACTTAACTTAATAATAGGGTATTTGACTAATCAAATACCCTATTATTTTATTTTTCAATTTTAGTCAAATATCCTATTATTTTATTTTTTATTTATCGTTCATCGATTCGAATCTCATTTTGTAGTCCGCAACATATGGGTCCGCAATGACTTCACTAAGTATGCGGCCCATCAAGAAAGTATGTAATTTATAAAGTAGGCAAGTTTGAAAAAAGAATGCTATATTTCATAGACTTTCACTAAGCTGGGCGGTACCGATCCAGAAAGTACGTAATTTGTGAAGTAAATAATTTCGAAAAAAGAATACGATATTTCATAGACGTCGGACGTGTATACCACAGACACAATGTCCTTACTGCTTTATTTACTGTGACCGCGCATGCGAAAGTGCGATTTGACGCGAATCAAGTGACAAAGTTACGAGTGTTGCATGAGGTGTGCGGGGGGAATGGGCGGAGTCTCTTCAAATCAAATAAATCGTTGTAGGGCCTTAAACGGAACATTTGATTTAGCTACCAAACAAAATTTACTAGACGCGCACACAGAAGTTTGAGTTGTGACGTCACAATTCAATAGCAGTATAGAGCGTTTTTGGGCTTGCCCAAAATATGTTATGCTCTTAAAGTTGTGATATCTCAGGTAATTCAAATGAGAATCAAGTGATTCTTTCAAAGATGTTTCTTAAATTGAGGCGTCTTTTGATTAAACACATAAAAAAATAGTCAAATACCCAATTGTAAAATGGTTAATTATTTTATCATGTGTGACTATTTTGAATTTATTCTGGGAAGTTCTGTACTGCATCTTCATGGTTTGAATCCGAGTATGCACCTCTGGTTTTTTCAGAATTATGTGCGTTTTCTACAATTAGCTCGGTGGTGAGGGAAAACATAATGAAGAAATATGCATATTTCGAATAGTTTCTGAAACGTGTAAACATGATTCGCTTGGTCTGGGTTCCCAATCAAAGGATTGCGAAGGTAACACGGCATACGCTTCATTTCACCAGACCCCAGAATATCCTGAATCATAGTCTAAACGAACCCGGGGCTCTCAAGCGACAACATTGGACGCAAACGGGAATTAAACGCTAAGTGAGTTGTCTGCTTCTTTTCCTACCTAGTAAGATTTTATAAACGCTCTATATTTTTATTCGCACGGGTTAGGCAGGGTTATTAGCTTAAAGCAAGCAACTAGGTTGCTTCAATAAACACACTTATTTTTATTTAAACGTTTATGCATAGTAAAAAGTAACAACATTTTATTTCGTTGTACTTTTAAGTCGGGTTTTATATCTTAATGTTCACTTTAATTTTGACGGCTCAACTCTTCTTTGACAAAAAATTCGTAGCGTGTTTCAGTTCGATGAAAATTTCATTTTGCTTCCCTATTTTAATAATGAACCTTCCAAAAGTTGAAATCTGCTTAACCGGACATCAACATTTATGGCATGCAAAAGACTTTTTCATGAAATTTTTTTTTTTACTTTGTCTGGCTATCTGAAGTCGGGGTAGGTAATATAATATGAGATTATGTTCTTACATCAACCCACACGCAAATAAAATTGATCAATTTGACACGCCTTACGAATCGAATCGAAATTTATCGAAATCGAATTTTATTTTATTTATTTATTTTTATAGGCTTGAATGACTCAAATATGTAAACTAATTTATGAGTTAGTTCGTAGGCATGCTTTTGTCAATTGACGCTTGCAAGGCAAATGCTTGCCTTTTGCGAATAAACAATAAAATAATGTGTCCGCATCGTACCTAAATCTAATCGGAAGAAAGTCATAAATGTAGAAGAAACATACAGCACTATTCAAAATTGTTCTATATAAGGAGACAACTGAGAATTCTTGTGAATAAAATAAAATGTAACATGTTAGCAAACGATACAAGATGCCAAGAAAGTGACAGCTTAGAAAGTAAATACCCTTTCATTGTATCTCTTTCTGACAGTTTTGCATTTAAATATGCTTGCCCTGCATACGAATATAAGCAGTTTTGTCACCATGCTACTCGTATGTGGCACGGTAATTCCTACACGCCCCGTGATTCATCATACCGCGTCTCCTTTTAATACTCGTATAACCACAATATAGTAGACCATTAGCTTTACGTGTAACGTTTTCTTCTCTCATCTAATGCGCCTATGGGTGATTTGAGTAATGGTGTTTTCTGCACAGTAGTTGACTTGACCACGATAGATAAGCAAAGTACCTCATGTGGTGTAAACGATAAATAAGAGAAGATTAATGACGCAGAAAAAGTTTTCGCTTCCGCGATTGTTTCAATTCCATTTACACGTTAACTTTGCGCCTTACTGCAAGTTGGTATCTTATGAAATATTGTAGTTGCAACAATATGCTGTAAGTTGAAATATAACTTGAATTATTTCGGGCGACATTTTTATTTAGAACGACCGAGGAAGCCGGATGCTCATAAAAGACTTGGATTATAATATAGTAGTCGTATGTAAAAGGACTTCCTATACAGTCAATATTCTGTGTATCTGTTACTTTAACAGCTACTAAAACTACTATAAAAAGTATTATGACTGGTTTGCGATACATTACTGCATTTGTTTGTTAAAGATCTGTCTCAATTATGTTCAAAGTAATCAGTAGCTATTGTAAAGACAGTATTAGGTACTTACTGTACCGTTCACTGTTCAAAATAGATGTAAGTACTTAATGATGTATGAGATTGTGAAGTAATTGGCGCGTCTTAGACACTTAATAGCTAATTTGACTAATTTGCTCTGTCCATTGCGTTATGAGTCTGCATTTTTTGCGTCTCAGGGAAATTTACAGGATTCTGTTTACAGAAGTTAGGTAATAATATTTTCATGGAAAGAATAAGCCACTTATGAGTACCTAGAAGTTGGTAAATGCAGGCGTGTAAATATTCTGTGCCAAATGAGACAGGCCGTGGGAGAGTCTCGCTTTGGTATAGATGGGCTGGCTCGACCGGAGTGAAACTACGGTCGCGTAGAAGGTTGGCGTGAAGCAGCGCTTGCGCTGTATTTCGCTGAGTAAAACCGGAGGCCCAATTGGAGAAGAAACGGGGTTAAAGGTTGGCAGCACACTTGTGACTACTGGTGTTGTAATTGTCTTGCCTGCGCGTCTGCCAAATATTTATTCAATTTGAAAATTACACGAAAGAGGTTGTTTTCAGAATTACATACCGTGTTATTTTTCTAATGATTCGCATCACATACTCACTGAAAAAGATAACTCATCACCACCCTTCTGTGTAAATGAAAAATCCCCAAAAATATTATCCCGCTGATAGAGATAATTAATTCAAAAGCGAAACCCTTCGGCGCGTCGTTAACTCTGCGTCTGACCTTTTCATTTTATATTTTTTATTTCAGGAATGTTTGTATAGTAATTATTAATGTAACAGTATCAAAACACTGAATTTATATGAAATAGTAATTTTATTTACGTTACTTTTTATAAATTGTATAGAAGAGAGGTACGCTACGCAACCCTAGAAATGTTGGTTTTCGGGTATATGCCAGTATATGGATTTTAGGATTAATGTTCTCGTTTCAATTGAATACCTAACTAAGATATACAATTTTAACGTTACGTAACAATTAGGTATAAATAAGTAGATAAAAAGTGCAACATTCGTATGTTAAAATATCAAGTTTAAGTACCTAAATACTGATAGAGCAAAAGTAAAAAAAAATATTTTTTTCATCTTGACCATACGACGCGCTTTTGCTTGTAATTTGTAGTTCATTGCTGTAAGTGTTATGTATATGATTTACAGAGTTTCTTACTAAAGAGCAATAACCACAAAACGAGCGAGATATCTCATTTATATTACTTAGGGCCAATTCTCTTGCACTCGACATTGAAGTCGAATTAAAGATTTGTATGGAGGAATGTATGACATCTCTAAATTCGACTTTAATGTCGAGTGCACGAGATAGCCACCCTGATACGTTTTCGACAACTAAACCACGCTGAGACAAAAGCGCGCTTTTATTAAATCCACTATCATGCACTAATGCACACCAAACGGACATAGCAAAACTAAAAGTTTCCTCCTAACTTAAAAAGGCTTATTTGTCCACAAATATAAAGAAATCAAATATAAGAAGTAGAAAAATACAATCTCTAAATGTTGCCCTTTCTAAAATCTCATCCAAGATTTCACAGTGTCTGCTGTCAACAGTTAAACACGAGGTGATGATGACCCGACTAGCATGCGGCCTTTTCATCTGGCATTTTGTCGTAATGTGTTCGCGGTGAAATCTAGCGAAATAATAGCCCTTTCGCATACGAGCAGTCACAAAACACAACTGCGCTCCGCTTGTTTTTACTCGTATTTAAACTGGTTCCGGTTCGGGTTATTGTAAAGTTATGAAAAATATTTTTACTTTATTGACTGTTTTAAGAAGAAAAAATATAGTAAGTAGGGACATAATAATTATATTGGGTATAAAAATATTAATGATAAAATATACTAGACAAACGCCTCGTTGGTCTAATGCTTTATGTTGAGGTCCCGAGTTGGATTCCCGGGTCGAGCAAAAGGTTTGTTTCGATTTTGACAATATATTGGATATAAAAATATAAATGATAAAATATACTAGACAAACGCCTCGTTGGTCTAATGCTTTATCTTGAGGTCCCGGGTTGGATTCCCGGTTCGAGCAAATGGTTTGTTTCGATTTTTTCGCATTAGGCAAGCGTGGTGATCAAGCCTAATCATAGTAGCAATGAGATGATTTCTAAGATGAAGCCTTTGCCCTGCAGTGGGAACAAGTACTAAGGGTACCTTACTTTTTCTTTTTTAATATAGTAGATATAAAAAAATATGATCGAAAACAATAAACGCAACAAAATTTGTGAAAATTGTTTTATTGGTTGTATCTATAAACATTAAAAACACTTTAACCACGTGTCCTACTACACATTCTGAACAACATTAATTTTGTTCTATGACTTTTGGAAATAAACATTAAAAAATTCAACTAAGTTGGTCACCTAACAGGGCCATTTTGTACCCGACTCCCCGGAGTCGAAAAAAATATTGATGAATTTTGAAAAGTCGTAGAATAAATTTCGTTCGAAATGGTTGGTGGAACACGTAGCTAATGGGATGTAAATGTTCACAGATACACCCTGTATAACATCTTGGCATTTCTCTGCACAGAACGCTCCAATGTTGGACTAAAACTAATATAGAGATCCTTTTATCGCATCATCTGATACGTTAGGTTTCAAGCTACCCCGCTCCGGGGAGCACACTCTACTCGTACTTAAAGTGTGTGTCGCAAAACACTAGCCCATGTTCGCAAGCTAAGATAATCTTCGACGTAGAGCTTTCCGGTATTAGGCCATAGCCTATGGCTCGGTGTTCCTCCAAACATTGGGTCTTACTATCGGTTATAAGGAAACTACCGTCAGGTATAAAGTGTATTTATGACCTACAGAGTGTATCGATCAACATTTACATCCCTTTTACTTCCTTTTCTATCAATCATTCTGAAAAATGTTTGTTCCCAATTTTTTTTGTCTTTTCATACAAAAAGACCATGTCACGTGACTTTCGACACACTGACTTACTAACGATGAAAGTAATTTTTTTATTGGTATTTCCAAAAATATACTCGTAGAACGGAATTTTTAAAAGAGGTACCTAGTTAAAGAGATTTTATTTTTACAGATACAGTTATTATTTAAATTTTACCAAAATGCCTTAAGATTGTAAATAATTTGGATTTTAAGCAAGGCCATTCGAAAAATGATGTTAAAAACTTGTACGCTGATGGATAAAATAAATGTTGCACCCTAAACCCAAACTAAACAACATAGCTAAAAAGTAGTTATGTTCTAAATATTTGGTAGGTTTTCTAGATATCTTACACGGCAGACAGGTAAAAGAGGTTACTCAGAAAAGTTTTATCTTTAATAATGACTGAATGAAATAAGAGAGTAGATACGATCGCAAATTTCGAATTCTTTTTCAAAATCCAAAAATCATTTAATGCAATTTTCGCCCCTGTATCGTGAACACAAGCGTCGTATATGGAAATAAATTTTAATGATCCCCAGATGTGTGCTCGGATTCGAACCAACAACCTTTTGTTCGGAAGCCGTAAGTTATGAGATTTTATTGACATTAATAACAACGTGTACCCTGTGCTACAACTGCGTATGGCAGTTTAAGCAAGAAATTCGTTTCCACTAATAAACTGTGCTATTCATTTAGTGTTGCGCACCTTCCATTTTACGTCGAATTTTAAGTTCAAATTGAATTTTTCTTACGGACGACCGTTCAGGTTGAGCTAAAAACATCTGAGTCAAAGATGTTTTAAATTGTTGTTTCTTTTAATATAAGATCGAACATTTTTGGGAATATTTCGTTGTAAAATTAAATGAAAAGTTATGATATTCATATACATCATAAGATTAAGTATTTAGTAGTCCGATGTCCACTAGCTTACATTTTTTTATTGTGTTCGCGTCTAGTCGCAAATTTGCATAAAGTTACGAGGTTTTTTAACGGTCTCTTGACGTCTTGGGAACTTATTTTTAAACGTACTTACTAATAAGGTTGGTTGGTGCGAATCCTGAACAGTGAGACATCATTAGTAAAGATTCAAACTTTATATTAACATGTTTATTAAAATATGATTTGCTATCTTGTATGTACTTATATATTTATTTTTGCTACATTGAATGTAGCAAATATTATAAGAAATGTGTTAAAACTGACCTTATCATATTTCTGAAATACTTAGAAGGTGCTTAAAAATTAAGGTCGCTAGAATATTGTTGTTTATCCCAAGTTTATTTCTTTTAATTAGAACGACGAAAACAATTCCGAAGTAATCATACCTCTTAAAAACGAAAAAAACGTTGATTGAATCGCAAATAATGTAGTTACATATTATTGGAAAACTGACTGATGACAATTTTATTGGGTATTTTAGGTACATAAAGACAAAAAAAAAAGCAATGAAATTGTTTCTGATGATATGTAATAACTATATAGATTTTTTATTTGGTTTTAAATGGTAAAGATTTAAATCATTGTTAAATGGCAGTGATACATAATCTAAAATATATAATATAGATCTTCATGGGGCTGGAAGACAAGACATCAGCTATTATTTTTGGCTGCCACTCGTACGACGATGATTATAATATAATCCCACGTAAGGAACTGTCGTCATGACTTGACTTATTATGTTGTGTTAGTTTTCTGATTTCCATTCGATAAATAAAGAAGTGTTATCAGGCAATCGTTTCCACAGAACATAATCCCATAAAATCACTTCGTTGTTGACTGCACACCTACACGTCCCTCCACTGTGATTTTTAAAAAAATACTTTTGTGTAATAATTAGGCAGTCAAAAGTGGCTTCGATTGGTTCGTATAATATTACACAAATAATTATATTAGCTGCTCCTTAATTCGCTCTGCTTTAACTTGGCTTCGATATCGACCGCGTATCCAAACATTATTAAAAATATTATTTGTGAGACATAATCGTGCTGCCGTTAGCTTTACCTTATTTAACTTATTAACAGTAACAAGTTTATGAAATCAACTAGTGGCCCGCCTTCACTTCGCTACGGGATCCTAATTCAGAAATGAACCAATAGATGGCGCTATGCTCAATTACATCGCGCAAGCGTTTCGTGTTTTCGGTTTACCTATAAGCCTTTTCGTTGTCTATACAAGTAATTTTTTTATAAATAGTATAGATTAAATCGCTATTTTACTTCTGCGTTAATGTTTGTCAAAAATTTTGTCAAGAGCACTTTCTTAGCTGACCATACGAGAAGAAGGGATGGATATATTTACATACGCAGGGATCGAAGAGATATCATAGGCACGCGTTTGAGCCATGTCCAAACCATTTTACATTAACATGTTGGAGTTAAGGTAGTCGGCTCATCTCTTGGGTCGGCGGCATTCCCCTTGTGAAATCAGGGGACGTGTGATTTCAGTAATATAATTCGTAAGATAAATAAATGTTTTCGGTACGAGTAGGTACCCAAACACGATTTCCGACTAAAAACTACAAACATTGCAAAATATTCACATAAAAAAGTAAAGTATCAGCCTACCTAACTGATCACATTCATGTCATATTTTTTTACGTTACAAAGCTTCAGAAAGCAGAGTCATGCTGCAATAATGTTTTTTTAAACAAAATAGCATATTCACGTATTTAAAAAAAATTTAGACACACTAGCAAAATTTTACTGACAATAAAATTATCCTAGCTGAATTTAGGTTTTTTAGTATTTTGAAAAAAAAAAAACTTCGTACGTAGGTGGGACCCCGGAATAACATTCATATAAAGATTTTAAAGTTACATCAGATAGCATCCAAATATGTTAGGTAGATACAATTTTTAAAAAAGTATGCCGGAGTATAAGTTGCTTGAGTTTTATTAAGTTTTTTTACGCCGGGCTCTATATTCCATGGGGAACTACCCTGACAGCTTAGTTTAGCTATCTGAAGCTTACAATATTTCACTTTGCAATGTTGATATTTTACAAGCTGCCGACATTTAATCGACCTTTTACGAAGAGTAATACCACGTCTTGCTGAAACTTCATTCCCGCGGGAATGTTGATGTATATTTTTGTATTCCAGTCACACATTCCCAGTAAATAAGCCACACAATGTCAGAATTGACAAGCGTCGTTTTCTTAACGATAAAATACTGTGTTATTACGTTGTGTAGCGGGTAAACGAAGGCAATCAACCTACCCTTTGGACAGCGTCTTACGCCTCATTACTTCCTTAATCCTTATTTTACATATTTGATTTTACTAAGTATAAGTATTAACTAAGTATTTCTCGCAGTAGAGATATATAATCAAAATTATTTTCCATAAAGTTTAGAAACACATAACTTATAATAAGCGAACTCCGCATTAGGCTTGTATCACAAACTCCAGACTCGATTACCAATAATATTCGTAACTGGTAACACTGAGTGAAGGAGATATCCATTAGCAAATAAAATGTACAAGGTACTTATTGTCATGGGTGGTACAAGAGTGGTTGGAAGAGAGTCTCTTGTGTGATTGGTTTTAGGTATAGGCATGTGTAGGTTGATATGCGCTTTTGTGTTTCTGTGTGGGATGTGAATTAACTCGTGTTCCTATATTGTGCATGCAACATGAGTCGGCCTAAAGTGGTCTCAGTTTCGTTGAAATCTAAGCCAATAGTTTATCGAAGTTCTACAAATATATTTTGACATAGACACAGAGTCATAGATCGTGAAAACATATAAGGTAGAGCAAGCTGATGGCACTTCAATTTTGTGAACAAGTTTTGCGCTCACTTGTCCACACAAACCCGAAAAGAAAGAGCAAGATTATGAGTACAAGTTTTGTTTTCTCGCCATGAACAAATGCGTAACCTTCGAGAATATCAGGCGCGATAATTTGGTCAAGCTTTTTAGTCTATGATTGATAGAATTATAAGTAAAGTCATATTTAATTAACTTTTCAATGGCTTTTCAGTCGACTAGCGATCATCATTTCTCCTAGAGTAGAACTGATAGTGTATTTACATATTAACAATACCCTTTAGAAATGAATAGCTATCTATTATAATAAACTCTTAAAAAATAAAATTATGTCACCTAAACCAAATGTCGTTTTCGGCTTTTTTTCTGATTGAACTGTAATCAAGTTAATATAAAGATACCATGGAGGTTTGGAAGAGCTTTTTGGCTAAAGTTATAGTAAGCTACTTAAGAAGAAAAAATTGTGGATGAAATATGTTTAGGCAAAACTTTTAATAGAAGAAGTTTTTAATGTATTGAAGACTTTGGAGAAAACCTAATTTAATCTTCTCGTATAATTTAATAGCAGCAGGGACATAGTTTTTAGTGTTATTTAGTTCACAAGGAGCCGTCTAGTCTCGCCATGTCCTTCTGTTAATTTATCTACATCCTACTTGAGTATTTAAGGGTTTCATTAGTTTTACACTATGAGCACAATTTTAGTTTGTTTTTAGTATGAATCCATTCACGACTGAGATAGAACTAAATAAAGTAGTAGTAGTTTTTTTTTTGCGCACCCTACCTATCATGTGTTACGTTTGTATAGATATGTATTATGGGTTACCGATAACTTGTGTGTGAACTGTAACGGAACACACACGGTACCAAGTTGTTTATGTAATAAGACAGGTTATAAAATAAATAACATAAAATCACGAAAGTTTGAATTATTCCGAGATAATAATTCAGCGTCGCGTAGACAGTTCCAAGTAATAAGCAAGGACTGTTCTCAAGAAAATTCCGCGTCATGATACATTTCACATGCGAATGGCATTTAGTGTTATGTGTGCGCCTCACGTTATAGCCAAGGGAACGGTAAAAATAAAAGATCAGGTGCGTACCCTCCCGGAGATGAAGTGTGTTACTCCACTTATAACTCACTCCATTATTTAGGATCCCACCCGGTATTACACTGAAAGGATTTCTATTTCCATCCGATAATTTGACTGCTATCGTGAACAAAATCGGTGTAAAATCAGTAATTTTGACATAAATATACAAACTGCCGCTGAATTATTGGAAACTCAAAAATAAGTTTACACGGTAGCAATCTTGTTATAATTTATCTATTTTGGTTCTAGAGTTTTCGGTTTTAATCTTTTTGTATTACCAAGTTGAAGTTAATGGTGGCTAGGCTTTGATCCTTTTAGGTAAGTCGGGAGGTTAATATTAAGTTACAAACAACAAGTAAACAAGGAGATCACTTAGAATTTTCTCAATCTTAATTAAGTTTTATCTTTAACATCCTAAATAAATCTAATTTTACGAGTTGGGGGTGACGTATAAAACTTTATAATAGATTGCGCTAGATCCTTATCTGAAAACAATCGGCGGTGAAATCAATGTTTACTTTCGTCGCGACCTCATTATGGAAACCGAGAGGAATCACTCGACAAATCGTCTGATGTCCAAATAGACTCCGCTGGCGGGCGTCTTGGAAGCCAGACAAAACGTCTTCTCTGTTCTTTGTTTTAAGAAATAGTGACGTAATACGGGAGTGCATCCCTTTATCATTATTTTCTCAGACCCTGTTAAGACTAAATAAAAAAATTTGCAAACTACATTTTTATGCATTCCATATTATACATGCAAACATTACTAATTGGACTTTCAATGTAATGCATTGAATCACTACGTCGAGTTAATATTTTATTAGACTACTTTGCTAGTAAGTAAGTGATTAAATCCAGCAATCGCATAAAAGAAAACTTTGCTCGCTTGTTGAACAAATCTCTAATCCAATATAAAGTCGAAGAATTCTCGAAATAGATACATACTTAGGATAATAAATTAACCATAAGCTCTACAGAGAAATTGCCTTGTAACTATTTTCTTCAACTTATCGATTCAGTCAATACTTACAATAGGTACTTTAGGTTTTACACTCGTATGTCGTGTACGATAACCATAATACCGTATGCTTTGATTATGACATTAATAATCAAAGACAGAATGTTAATAAAACGTCTTCATCTAAAGTGCACAATATATTATTATACAACAGCACATTTATTTTGTGATAGTTTGTAGACGTGCAGACGGATCAACTGATGGTAAGCGATTGCCGCCGCTCATAGACATAGATTTTATACAATTCACATACAGATTGTAAATGTTAACATTTACATTTTTTTAACCACGTCTTTTCAAGCATTCTGAATACAGATAGATCCTGTATATTTGAAAAATTTATTTTTTCAAAAATACATTACTTATAACATTATTAAGTCTGAATACTGTATCACTTGTACTGTCTGAATTCAGTATTATTGATATATTGCAAGACCAGGGAAGGACGTAAGGTTTCTTAGAGAAATATTAAATAATTATTCCATATATTTACATTGATTTTCGTTTTGGTCCATTATTTAATAATTCAAGCAGTATCCAAAAACGACGACACATTCATTATCTTAAACTCCCGGAGAAAGTATAAGTGACAACTTTACAATAAACGTAATCTGTAGGCTTGAGCTAGAGCGGAGCCCGTATGCCATTATTGTGATTTAGAATGCGGCTGTACTCGGAATGTGAGCCAATAAATTAGATCTCAATCAGGCCGAAACCGCCATTTGTTATTCCTACTTCACCTACGAGCATGTAAGGACAAGCATATTACAAGGAAATTTTGTTCCATATGTAACTATCTTAAAAGCTGATGGAGCAAATAAATTGTCAAGTTAAAAAATGACAACGATTAATATAGAATTAAGATTATGAGAAGAGATGCTTCTTAGAAATTGGAACTCGAATAAAGATAAAATGAATTATTATATTTAGTGAAAACAAAACACACGGACGCAAAGCAACAGGAGAAAAGAGAAAGAGTGGTGAAAAAGTACGAATTATTATTGGATGGCGCAGTGGCGCCATCTAGTCATAATAAAACAGCTAGGCCGATAAGGCAGTACAAACAAAATAATGTTTCATATTCACCAGGTGCCTATGGGCAGTAACAATGGCGTATTATCAGGTGATCCATCTACTCATCTACCACTTTTAACATAAAAAAAGATTAAAGTAGGAGACACTATTTTAATAAGTTCGCCCCACACTTGGCAAAACAGCAAGGAGAAAATATGTTTTTAAATTGGCGCTGTGCATTAATCAAATAATTGAGGATTTTTGAATATAGGTACGAACATTAACGTCGTAACGCCCAGACAGCAGGCACAATAGAAATTCAATTGTTTTATGCCTTTTAAAAGGCTTATGGGCCTTACGACATTTACCTATACTCTCTTTTCAAAAATCTTGAACTAGCCAAAATGACCACTTTAAATCAACTCGCAAAAATTGTAAATGAACAAAATACCGGTATACTATTTTCATAAAACGTATTTAAGGCTAAAAATGGACATCTAATCGTCCATTTAAAAATAAACTCATATATAAAACGTTGCCTCAGCTTTCACCAAAATGTAGGAGCTTTACCGCTTTAGCTAAATAAAAAGCGCCAATCGCTCGCATTCGCGGGTATTTGGAGACAATTTACCATCGTCGAAAATGCTTAACAGCTCTCGACGATAATTTGTTACACAATACGACGACTTTCTAATTAAACGTTTCACCTTTTGATAAACCCTTAAAAATGTGATTATTGTACTAAGTTTAGCAACCATAGCTACTACCTCTACTTACTCGTATAGCAGTATTAAGCTTGATTAGTTTAACAATTGAAACATACTTATTGCTCGACCCGGGAATCGAACCCAGGACCCCAAGATCACGGCCCAGTACTTAAACCACTAGACTAAATAAATAAATTCAACAATAAATATAAAAAATAAATCAATTATAACTTCATAAATATACCAACCAGTCATTATTTATGCTTTTGTTTGCTTTATTTGCCTTTATTGCTTTATATGCGCACAGAATATTGGATTGCTACAATTAAAATACCATTTATTTCGGGAGAAGGCTTACAATTTGACGAACCTACCCTTAACTACTCGTATCATGTTACAGCTGTTATTGAACTGCATCGCAGTCCGACCAACAATTATCTTTCATCATTTGACTATAGAATATCTAGGCGGGAGCTTTCAATGATCGGTAACCTATTTTAGTAAAGCACTGACATTATCATTACTAAGTATTATCTTTTAGGATAACGTTACCAAACTCAACTGGTGTTGCAAATATTTATGGGCGGCGGCAAACACACATGATATCAGGGACCACTACTCGTATGTCACCTATCACATAATAAAATAATAGAAGTTAGGAACAACGTATTTTCGGTCACCATCATCCCAGAATGTCTTTGCAAATCCTGGGGTAGGTACCTACGTTGGACCATGATCCGGAATCCTGAAAAAAAAACAAATAAATAAAGGTTTCAATTTTTTCTCCGATGTCTATCATAAACATATGGTATTATCATCTATCATAACAGTATAAGCTGTTAACAAATAATTAAATAATTAATGGTAACGCTAATTATGTACAAAATCTAATAGATCCTATTTCAATAAAAAATGTGACTTTTACGAAGCTAAGTAATTTACTTTTAATTTTCTAATGCTACCTATCTTATCTAAAAATTACCTTATTTTTACCGCGCTAACATGATTTTTACGAAACGTGTCGAGTGAAATACTCACGCAGTGTTGTAGTTAGCTTAAGGGGCTATACGAATGAAACTAGCGCCGCCAACCTATTTACGCTGATTGTGGCGAAAATACGATATTTTTTAAGAAAGCAAAACATTACAGACTTAGATAAAAGTAAACTGAATTTTTCAAGATGCAATACAATGTATAAAACACGCGAAAAGTAACAATAAAGTTCATTATTGCTAAAAGTGGCCGTTTTTAGCAATAATGAACTTTATTGTTACTTGTCACGTGTAAAAAATATTGTTTTGCATCTCGAAAAATTCGATTTACTTGGATCTAAGTCTGTAATGTTTTATTTTCTTCAAAAATATCATATTTTCGCCACAATCAGTGTAAATAGGTTGGCGGCGCTAGTTTCATTCGTGTAGCCCCTTAAGTGTCAAGAGTCTTTGAGTCGGCGTCTGAACGGTTTATACTCACACACCATTTTCTTTACACCCATGATATATTGCAGTATGCAAATGTGAAACAGGCAATAATTTTGTCAAGCACGATTTATCGCTTACTCAAAGAGAGTGAAAATGAGTATTCTTTGAAGGTATTTTGAAAGAAAAAAGGCACTTACTTGACTTAAGTGTGATAAATTTATTTTAAACGTACTTTGTATTTTAAAAGTTATAGTTGTTAAGTATAGTTATTTATACCTAGATTGAACGAAAATGAAACAGTTTCACAATTTATCTGATTTTGGAAATGTGATTTCTAGTCTTTGATGCCATTTCACTCCCTACAGTAAATACTTAACTTATTAGACAAGAATTACTGATTAAAGGTATCTAAGCACATTGTAGTGACTATATGACAAATAATAACCAAATTTAGTTTCCGTCGTAGGGCGAACAAAGGAATGAATGAAAAAGTACAAAATTAAAAGAACAGTTCGGACAAAATACATTGCATCTCTTGACAAAATAATCGATTACAATGTAAAACATACCTACCCATCTTGCGTAATTAACTACTAGAAAGTAAGAAAACAGCTTTGACAGATTAGAAAACTAGGTAAGCAGTTAAGAAAACTAACATGCAAAATAACATTAACCCAAAATCAAACTACAACATTGTTATTCCTAAACTCTGCAGAAAGAATGTCTTATAAAAGAATCTTTGAAACCAAAGTAAGAAAAACAATTGACATCAACCTATTATTTACAAAAACAGGAACACCGATAAGTGTTGAAATAAAATAGCCGATATCACTTTTGCCTTCGGTATATTTCATGGAAATTATGAATGGATGTCGTCTGTAGGAGCAAAGGAGCTGTGGGTTAGGGAATGGCTTTCATTGTTTATGCATGAAGTTATTATTTACGACTACGAGCAACCGGCGCCTCGGCCTTGCTCGCCATTGGTGTTGAAACGCGCTGCTTTAGCGCTGTCTTCAGCTCATCTTTACTTTTAACTAAAATAACAATTGTGAGATTGACTACTGTTTTAATGGTCAACACGTTGCGTGCTTTATCTGGGCTGAGCTCTCCTGTGCATTGATCAGCTGAGGCAATCGTTTTACAAGGATAAGATTTTCATATTTATCACTCAATTGCTTTCTTCTCCTAAGATACATAAGTGCCCAGCATTTATATGCTGGGCACGTATAAACGACTTTTAAATGTATAAACGACTATAGTATTTAGTCAGACCCTATATTTAGGTTTTAAGATACCTACTATAAGCCCACATTTAAACCCAAGTCATTTTTTTTTATTCAACGGCGGGCAGTCGCTACTATCTCCCTATCACATAAAAACATGTTATTATCACAAAATTACGATAAAAACAAAAGTTTAAAATGAGCTCAAATAATTTAACTTTGTTTATATCAAAATGTATGGAATGGACTGAAAAATCTCGTTTCATTTCTACCAAATTCTTGTGGCAAAGAATATGTGTCACGCCATTTGCATTTGATAACCATTTGCAATGGTAAAAACTCTAAAAAGCATTGTATAAAATAAAAAGTTGATACTTAGTGCACTTAACTTCGTAACTTCAACTTTGTGTTACATAAAGTGAGCAAAGTGCGCGAATGTGCGCTCTATACAAAATAGCCGCGCGTCACCACACTTAGCCCTGGTTCAGACTATTAGGTTTCATCCGCTTCGCTACTTGTTACACTAGCTGTGAAACTAACAAGTAACATCTCGCGGAAGTAGCCCGAGGCTCACACGTACATAGAACGTGCCTCACGCAACGATGCCCCGGGCCATATACCGGGCTATTGAAGCTAACAACACGAGAGCATTTGGTATAATCACCTTACGACAAACTGTTCCAGCGACCGTTGGTTATATACAGTTTAGGACCGAAAACTGATAATGTGGTTCCATAGATCATCGGAAACTTATCATGGCTTAACTTTATTCAAACCAAAACGTAACTTTTTTTAAATCTCGTAGTAATAAGTAATTCAATGTGTAAGTCATTATGTAGTTCATAGAGTATTGTGAATAAGTACACCTGCTGCTCTTGACGCCATGTTGAAATTGTATGGTTTGTGTCCCGTGGTCCGTACTATGTGACCAGGGCATTGTCTGGAACGATATCGTTATATCGTGACGGAAAAATACATTACTTACTTGTAGGCTGTTTTATCCAAAATTAAGGACTATGCATGTATGTGCTGGCTTGACCGGAGTGAAGCAGCACCTGCGCAGTGTTTCTACCGGAGGCACAATCGTGTGGAAAGGGGCAGCACATATGTGACTCCACAGACCACTGGTGTTACGGATTTCTGTGGCCGACGGCAATCATTAGGTGATCAGTCTGCTCGTCTGCCACCTATCAGATAAAAGAATATATTCTGGAGAACAAAAAAATTAACAAGAAAAATGTAGTACTAAACCTCTGAATTAGTAGTTTTTTATTTGCCATTCCACTGTACCTAATATTTTCAGTTTATTTAAATTACTTAATTTGTTTAGAATAATTATACAGCCTTGTTTTTATTTTAACGTCAACGCCAATTCTCTATTTTTATCATCATATTATCCCAGCGACATATCGGTAGATCAAAAACACACTCATACTATTATACAAGATACGTTATCATTATCTAAAAGTCTTTGCAATTTAACGGTAACATTATACAAAAATGTCTTAAGTGCGGTCTGAAAGATGTTGTGAGAATAGAAACCACTACAATAGCATACTCTATCCCTCCATTATAGTCAGGGTGCCAGTGACGTTAATGGACAACATATAAGTCTTTTAAGACGTGTAAAAAGTAAATTAATCTATGTAGGTGTATTATATTTAAGTCGCGCTCTCTCAATATTGCCTTTAGATCACGGCTATCAATCTTAGTTCTGGAAGATCCGACGTTCACGAGCTCCGTCAAAGTTTCAAAACGAAATCAATTATATACCCAACTTCGAGTTCGTTTTGTAAGGAAATTCCTGATTGCGAAGCAGTTTTAACATTATTGCCTTAAATGTCTACACAACACAAATGATAGATAACAATACTGTTGACTGGCCGCAACTAAAATGTAATACTTAAGTACATATAAACACCCAGACTCAGAAGAGATACGAGTGTTCATCACACCACGAATGTTTATCCAAGGTGGGGATCGAACCCACAACATATGGTGTAAGAGGCAGGGTTACTACCGAATGGTCTGTGGGACCTGTCATTACACAATATACATACAGCCCTGAGGATGTTTTGAAAGTTTCTGAAAACTTTCAATAAACGACTAATAAACCGTTACTATTTGAATATCCGAAAAAATCCTCAAGTGTATGGAAACAAGCATTTTTCCTCAAGGG
The DNA here is from genome assembly GCA_014851415.1 of Cnaphalocrocis medinalis. Classification (NCBI taxonomy): domain Eukaryota; kingdom Metazoa; phylum Arthropoda; class Insecta; order Lepidoptera; family Crambidae; genus Cnaphalocrocis; species Cnaphalocrocis medinalis. The sequence continues at coordinate 12,541,550 of CM026273.1, read as the reverse complement.
ACAGTGGGTCTAATCTCAAAAGAAAAAAGAAATATCACGTTCCTATACAAAAGTCATCAGCTGACTGATGCAAATTCTCGGTGTATATCGTAACACTTGCAAACGGTAGTTGCGAACGCCTTCCAACCGTCAGCCTACTCGTAGCTGGTTCATATTATCTGGCTGTAGAAGTGAAATGTGCATCTTTTCGCCTTTAAGCATTTATGCTTGTAAGCTATAACACGAGCCATTGTGAGCAATTCTATTGTGTGGCGTGAAACCAGACCAGACATAAATCTCGAATGGATAGACATAGCGTCGAAATGATGACGTGGAAGAGTAAGTTTATTTTGTCTCAAACATACGATTGCATGATGCATGAATATTACATAATACTTGCTCGTTTACGTTCCTGTTATATACTGGGGCAAGATCTTAACCTAAATGCAATTTATTACAATGAAAATAGACTTAACTTTTAAATTTAACATTTCAGTAAAAAAATTATGTATTAGTTAGCTTTGCACAAATTGTAGGTAGGTATGTTTGTTTTTACACAACACGGTATAATTCTCTTCATCTCATAATGCAAACTGTACCTACCTACACTTAACATTAGATAAAAAAAGTAAAGTATCAGCCTATATACTGGTTCCACTGCAGGGAAAAGGCCACCAAGCTTGCCTAATGCGGATTGGTGATCGCAAACATTAGGCAAATGACACCATAATTGTCAATAAATCTTATTGCTCGTTTGTCCGCTCGATCCGATGTCAAATAAACACTATTTTAAGGACATACTACTAGTAGGTATCTCAAAAAGAAGTTTCAAAAGGCACCTAAAACACCATGGGGTATGTATGATCTACAATTTTTATTTCTAAATTTTGGACCACTAATAATTATCTGGGCCAAAATTGACAATATATGTTTAGTATACTAAACTAAATAAATAAACTAAAGTTAGTCATGACTTAAAAAAGATGCTTTAATATTTAAAAAAGTGACAAGGTAAGAGTCAGCATCAGTTTAAAAAGTTATGTTTTGAAATAACGAGGCATGATTTTATCTTTTATGCATAACGTAAGCTTCGAAACTTCGATAGAAAAGAATATAATCTTAGGGAAGTACAAATCTTTTATTACTCATGTACTGTTCCAATATCTGGACAATGTGGCAACATTTTTATCACTCAATTTAGTATTGTAGCGCGGATTGTTATTACAGTATTTTCCTTTGTTCATGCGCATAACACTTTTATTACTTTTCTTGTAAAAATGAACATGATACCTAGAGGGCATTCTTTTGTGTTGCTTCTACGGCGGCGTTCGTTCCTTCACTTGTTAACACCTTCGTCTGCTTCATCGTTAAGCTCGACCCTCCGAAATAACCCTCTTTTGAGAGTATGTTAAGAGGTATGCAATTCTTTTCTGCTTATTTTCGGAGCTCTAGACATATATTTCGTTCTTAAGGTGCAGAGAAAGGACGGCGCCACAATGACTTTTCTTTTATTTGTTATTCAGATAAAAAGCTAGAACTAACACAAGGCGATGGTTTTCTTGTTGGGGTTTTGACAGTCAAAATAGCATCAATTTTTTTCAAATAATTATTGTGATTTGAGTTTGACATTTCTTCAAGGATTATTTTTTATGATAGGTGGCAGACGAGCAGGCTAACATCCTGATGGTAAGTAAAGTGCGCTGACAACCTTTATCTCCCTTTCTCCCAAATTAGGTCTCCGGTACACTCACATACTCGACGAAACATCACGTAGGTGCTGCTTCGCGCAGGTCTTCGGTGAGGCCATGGTATCACTCCGGGCGTGCCGGCCAATTCATGCCGAAGCGTTGCTCTCCCACGTAAAAAAGATTGGTTTAATAGTCTTGCGATGCCATTGCCAAGAAAGTGGTTTACTTCATAACGGTAAAGGAAAATTCAATTCAATTCAAACATTTTTTGTACGTACAAGGGGCTAAACAGTGCAATGTAGCGCCCTGTAATGTAAGGGCATAGCAATTTATAAAATATACATTATTTTTTATTATCTATACATTATATTACTTAGTGACTTTGTTTCTACCTATTACAAATACATATTTATAATAATTTATTTCTACTTATTACTAATATTTTATCACAAGATTATTGCCTTTCCTTGCTTTGCTGTTATTTAGTATGACATTTTCCATAAAATTAAGTAAGATATACGTTTTTGTTGGCTTTGCTAGATTGATTGACATTGTTATGATTATCACTTATGTCCGCACATGCATGTCTGGCTATACGAAGAAACGTCTCTTCACTAAATTGTTGATGATGGTGTTATATTTGTTATTTTGTCTGATTTATAAGTAAAAATAAAATAAAGGTTGTTGTAGCTCTACCCTGCCCTTTAATATATCCTGAAAGGTTTGTTTGAAAGGTTTTTTTATTGTTTGATGTCTCCATTTAGATATTATGGGAAGCGGTCCTTTCCTGGTGGGCCTTTGAAAAGCTAGCGTAAGGGGCATAAATGTAAACCGTTGGGGACCTTAAGATGTTTTTAGATAAATGCAATAATCTTTTTCACCGTGCATTTAGCTATAGTGGTATAAGCTAAATGCATGGTGCAAAAGATACATATACAGTAGTAGTAGGCTAAATGCTTGTAAAAAATATTGCACGACAACAAGTGTGTAATTTTTAAAAAAGGTGCTAAAAAATTACTCTTAATTTTCTACCGGCGCTGGTCCTTTTTGCAATCACACAAAGCTCATAATATCGTGATGCATCCATTGAAAGTGTAAATAATAGCGAGTATGATCTGCATAAATCATACTAAGTAATCAGTGCATTTGCAGACCACAAATACCGATGTCATACCGAGCACTAACTCGTCAGCGAGTCCAAAATCGCAATCATTTTAATGTTGTTTTATTTATGACCTATTTGTCTATGATATACAAGGTATATAAACAAATAGTTTTGATTTCTCTTTGTTATTTCTATGTGGTTTAATATACTTTTTTAATAGTAATATAATATTCTGGATTATTAATAAATTAGCGGCCGCTCGCGACTTCGTACGCGTGGAGTTAATTATTGACACTTACCGTCATATTTTGGACAATCCACACAATATATTTTTATAAATTGTAGCTTATGTGTTATTCTGATGTATAAGCTATATTGTGGTAAAGTTTCATTCAAATCTATTCAGTAGTTTTACGTGAAAGAGTAACAAACATCTATACATCCTTACAAACTTTCGCCTTTATAATAGTAGTAGGATTATTACCCCTTATCGTAGAAAAGGTAAAGAAATAAATAATAGCAGAGTAAATATTGAGAATTATGAATTTAAATATTACAATTGTGCTGGCGTTGCTCACTAGGTTTGAGTCTGTCGTGACAAACTATCTGCTGTTTAATTATTTAATACTAGTGGCCCGCCCTCGCTTCGCTTCGGTATTTTAATTTTTTGAACGAAGTAGAATTCACAACAATCAAAGTAATTAGCAAAAAGAAATTTTACTGATACTTATAGGATTGATAATTTTGGTGATCGTAAACCTTAATGAAGGAATCTCAAAAAGATTTGATTTAAAAAATGTTGGAAACTCTGTAACTTTACTTTGTCAAATTTAATCAGTTCCCCCGTTCCCTATAGGGGGAAGGGGGGACTTTTATAAAATTTCTATGCAAAGCCTAAATACCTATTTTCAAGATTCTAGCTTCAAAAAATGACAATACTTCGTTTCAACCCCCTTTTCCCCCCTTTTTAGGTTGAAGAAAAAAATAACGAATTCACTTTCATTACATTTGTAGGCAAAGCCCAAATACCAAGTTTCAAGAATCTAGCTTTAAAATTGACTATTGTCAACGGTTACGGTAACGGTGTTTTATCCCCCTTTCTCCCCTTTTTAGGTTGAAGAAAAAAATGCCGAATTCAATTTCTTTACATTTGCATGCAAAGCCCAAATAGCAATTTTCAAAGCTCTAGCTTTAAAAATTACGAATTTTCCATACGACGTTTTAACCCCCTTTCACTCCTTTGTAAGCTGAAGAAAAAAAAATGCTGAAATTACTTTCATTTAATTTGTATGGAAAACCCAAATACCAATTTTCAAGACTCTAGCTTTAAAAATAATAAATCTCCCATACATTGTTTTAACCCCCATTTTACCCCTTTATGGCTTGAGTTTAAAAAAAAACTAAAACAGGTCAATTTTTAGGGTTCCGTAGCCAAAATGGCAAAAACGGAACCCTTATAGTTTCGTCATGTCCGTCTGTCCGTCTGTCCGTCTGTCCGTCTGTCACAGCCGATTTACTCGGAAACTATAAGTACTACAGTGATGAAATTTGATGGGAATATGTGTTGTATGAACCGCTACAAAAATATGACACTAAATAGTAAAAAAAAGAATTGGGGGTGGGGCCCCCCATACATGTAACTGAGGGATGAAATTTTTTTTTTCGATGTACATACCCGTGTGGGGTATCAATGGAAAGGTCTTTTAAAATGATATAAAGTTTTCTAAAAAACATTTTTCTTAAAGTGAACGGTTTTTGAGATATCAGCTCTCAAAGTCGTAAAAAGTATGTCCCCCCCCCCTCTATTTTTATAACTACGGGGTATAAAATTCTAAAAAAAATAGAGGTGATGCATGCTAATTAACTCTTTCAACGATTTTTGGTTTGATCAAAGTATCTCTTATAGTTTTTGAGATAGGTTGATTTAAATATTTGCTGCTACGGAACCCTTTGTGCGCGAGCCCGACTCGCACTTGGCCGGTTTTTATTTTTGATAAACAACCATAATCCAAATTTTCAAATCTCTAACATCAAAATTGAAAGACTTTCATACTAACGTAAACCCCCCCTTTCACCACTTTAGGGGGTGAATTTCGCAAAACCCCTTCTTAGTGCGCGCCTACATAGTAAGAACTACCTATGTTTCAAATTTCATGATTTTAGGTCCAGTAGTTTTGGCTGTGCGTTGATAGATCAGTCAGTCAGTCAGTCAGTCAGTCAGTCAGTCACAGGCCGAGGCGTTACCTCTTTATTAATAGTATAGAAGAAGAAGATAGAAGATTGGTCTTCATACAAACTTTAAAACTCTGTCTTCCGCAGCTCCAAGTTCCAAATGGCGTACTTTCATACAGACTTTGAAACCTAGGGTTGATTTCCTAACATTAAAAAGTCGCTGAGATACTTTGAAGTATCTTTATGATAAATAATATTAATATTTTTTAACTTATGTAAACTTGAGCAAATGTTTAATCTAGGAGCTAAAAATTAATAACAATACATGTTAATAAACCCACCCGAATTTTAAGGCTGTGGTGTGCTCATTAGTTTATCTCTAACAACGCTGTATTATCTGCTACTGGATCCAAACTGGTTTAATTTATATAGGTTTTAACCCTTAATTCGACGACGTCCAGTATACTTCCCATTGAACGAAAAAATAAATACATAAAAAATTTGACCATGAATCTAAAACATTAGGTGTGTAATTTAACCCCTAATTATCCACCTACACTGTGAAAAATTGGCAAGGCTTTTACATTGATGGTATACGAGTTATCACCAGCGAGACGTCAAGAGGGAAGGACGAGCTACGCGGGCTCTCGGTAATTTGCATTTTATTCATTGTTTCACAACTTATTTTCTTGTATTATTATTAAAAACAAAAGATTACATATCCGAAAAGCTATGTAAAATATTTTGATTGTCTTACTAAGTTTTGTTTAGATTTTACGATGTCTACAACTTGCATGTCCAGTATACTTCCCGTTGCCGAATAACTAGTAAACACACTACTCAATACTATGTCCAGTATTCTTCCCCTTGCCAAAGTAACAGTCAATCGGATAATCGAGTAATTTTAGGGATCCGCACTTAAAATAATAATTAATGTAAGCTTAAATTAATATTATAGAGCTTCAAGTTCAGAGAACAGCGCTTAGTAGCATTAATGTTGCCTAAAAATGCTCCCTCTGCTATAGATAATGGGTCTGATGTACTGAACCTGAGAGTGAGGAAGAAATTGTTGTGCAAGTATCTGTAGAGTTGTCTTCCTAACGTGTAATTGTCTTCCTAAGTGACATTGAATCAATTCTAACCCGTCGGTCTCCCAGCCGGCGCCGTTCGGGCTCTCCCAGGACAGGACTCAGTTATCTGAGCCGGTCAATTGGCCTCTCAATCTAAAGCACTTGGGGCTGTTCCTGGCTTATCCAGGGCTATGGAGCGGGACACGGGCTCATAAGACGCACCCTAGTGCTGCGTCCCACTCATGGACAGCTACGCACACCAACACGGCCTTTACTCCAAACGTCCGGAGCTAAAAAAAACACCTCGGGCAGCTCCTACTACCCTCCGATAAAGCCCTCACCGGGCGGTGTCCACATCACTGGAATGCGATGAGGGCGTCTAGGGCAAGAGTTCCTACAGAATTTTCCACAAATCCACACCCTGCTGGCTGCAGGGCGAAGTGTCACTCCGGTCACTTATGAAGGCTCCAGTCACTCAGAGGGCAATGAAGGGGGCCATGCTTGAAATCTCCTTGCCAGTCAGAAATGATGAGACCTGCAGGAGATCTAAGTTCGCAGACATAGCCTTATGAGTTGCGTGGCTCAAGTGGCAATGGACAGGCCACATTGGGAGGAGAATAGACGGCTTTGGGGCGGAAAGATCCTAGAGTGGAGGCCGCTTCAGGAAGTCGTAGCCACAGAGAACATTGAATATTAGGAAAGTCGTAGCCGTGGCAGGCCCCCTCAACCGGACCGACGGGATCGATCTGTCAGGAGAACTATTACGTCTATTGGCTGAAATGATGCTGATGATCTTTAGACCACTATGTTTAATATACTTCAGAATTGATTATAGTCTCATATTTTTGAATAAGCTAAATGTCGTTTTTATATGAAAATTTTATATAAAATAATGTCAAGACGTGTTTATCTACTTTATAGTTCCTAGATCAACTTTGGTAATATAATTGTGAGACAAATTATCTAAAAAAATAAATATTATTCTACGGAATCCTTTGTTTCTTATATTCTATTCTTTCGACAACGGGAAGTATACTGCACATAGTTGGAGTTCATCTAATTCTTATAAACTTGGCAACGTCCAGTATAATGGACATAGGTTTTCAGGGTAACTGAAATAGGTAGATTTTTTCAGATATTTTTTCCAGGATCCTTGACAAGCTAAAACCAAAATCTAGTAACTAATTGACAAATTTAATTAAAAAAAAATCGTGTCGAATTAAGGGTTAAATAATATTTGCCTTTTATCACCTAGCAGGCAGCTCCCCTTATTTGTTTCACTTAACTCACCAGCTTCCCTCAATTTCCTGAGTCTGATATTGAAACGAAATCCCATATTTCCCGACCCGGCCCGACGACCCGGTTGGTTCAGTGGTAGTGAATGCTGCGTCTGGGCCAAGGGTTGCGGGTTCGATCCCCGCACAGTACAAACATTTGTGTGCATGAACATGTCTGTTTGTATTGGTCTGGGTGTTTTCTATGTATTATAAGTATGTATTTACAAAAAGAAAAGTATTATATGTATATATTTGTAATCCCACTGTTGGTTCTGATATCTGTAACACAGGTGCTTGAGCTACCTATCTCAGAGTCAGATCAATGTATGTGATGTAGTGAAATATTAATATTATTATTATTTTTTGTTTGTATTTCAATCTCTCCGAAGAGGTAATATTTCAAGAGCGCGGGCCTTAGCCAAACGCATCTTAAACTTACTCTATATTTAAAAACTTACGAACTATCCGGCATGTATTTAAAATCACTGCTTTTTGTAGGAGCTTGTAAGTAGGTGAAGGAATATTTAGTGTACTAAGGCTCATGTGCAGTTCTCTGGGGATGACTCCTGTAGTAGATATGATTATAGGGACTATTTTGACTGATGTCACTCTCCACTGTGTTTTAATTTCGATTGCAAGATCCCTGTATTTAGCTAGTTTTTCAGTGTGTGAAGTTTGTAGATTGTGTGTGTTACAAATGGCAATGTCTATGAGGTATACTGTTTTGTTGTTTTTGTCTTGAACTGTTATGTCTGGTCTATTAAAATGTATCGTCTTGTCTGTAATTATTGTTCTGTCCCAGTAAATTCTAAAATCTTGGTTTTCCAGTATTGTTTCAGGTTTGTATTTGTAGTAGGGTGTTTTTTCTTTTATGAAGTGGCATTTAAATGCTAAATATTGGTGAACTATTGCTGCTACCTGGTCATGTCGATGTTTGTAGTCCGTTTGCACTATTGCTTTACAGGCACCTGTAATATGTTGGATAGTCTCCGGGCTACTATGACATCGTCGGCATGTGTCATTTATGGCGGAATTTTTCAAAATATGTTTTTGATAGTTTTTTGTGTTGATTATCTGATCCTGGATTGCCAGCATGAAAGCTTCAGTCTCCGGAAACAGCTCACCACGCTGCAGCCACGCATTTGACGCTGCCTTGTCAACGTGTGGTAGATGCAGGTCGTGGTAATGTCGTCCGTGTAGAGACTTTTGCTTCCACGCAAATTCCTTCTCGGGATCAGACATGATGTATTCAGTTTGTAGTTCATTGCTATTCTGTAAATTAAGTGGTGTAAGATTTGTGTCTGAGAGAGTAACAAACTTGTGTAATGTAGAGTGACTTGCTTTTTCGTGGAAGAAGTGTCTGAGGTTCTTAATTTGTTTGTTATGTAGGTTTTGAATGTCGATGATGCCTCTGCCTCCTTTTTCTCGTGATAGGGTGATTCTTTGTATGCAAGACCTAGGATGATGTTTTCGGTGTGATGTCATGGCTGTATTTATATTGCGTTGTAGTTGAGTAATGTCACTTTTGGTCCAATTGATGATCCCAAATGAATATGTCAGCAATGATATTGCATATGTATTAACAGATTTAATAAGGTTCTTCGAATTAAGTTGAGAGCGCAATAAGATGTTGAGTCTGTGTTTGAATTTACTACTTATTTCAATTTTTGCTGGTTTCTGTTTAATTTCACGAAGCTGCTGGAATCCTAAATATTTGTAACTGCTGTCAGTATCTAATGCTTCAATGACATTTCCACTTTCGAGTACATAGTCATTTCGTTCTATGTTTCCTTTTGTTACAGTAAGCATCTTGCACTTGTCGATCCCGAACTCCATCTGAATATCTCTTGAGAATGTTTGTGTGATGTCTGCTAGATGACTGAGTGAATGTGTATCTCTACTATATAACTTGATGTCGTCCATGTACATGAGGTGTGTGATGGCTATTGTTTCTGGTTGATTAGCTGGTATTGGGAATCCACAATTTTGGTTATTAAGCATATTTGAGAGGGGGTTCAGGGCCAGACAAAACCAAAGTGGGCTTAGTGCATCACCTTGGAATATTCCTCTCTTGATGGGTATATTGTCCGTTGTTACTGCAGAGTTACAGGATATTAGTTTTAAGGTAGTCTTCCATTCTTTCATACACTTTTCGAGGAAATTAATGAGTGTGGGGTGTATTTTATACAGTTTTAAGACGTAGAGAAGCCAGCTATGTGGGACAGAATCATAAGCTTTGCGGTAGTCAATATACATAGTGGTGATATCTTTTTTGTATTTTAGGGCCTGTTTCATTATCACAGTATCTATTATGAGTTGCTCTTTGCACCCTTGACTGTTTCTTTTACAACCTTTCTGTTCTTCTGCTAGAATATTATTATCTGTAATATGTGTGTAAATGATTTCTGTAATACAAGATGTGATGATTTTATAGATAGTTGGCAGGCAGGTGATGGGTCTGTATTTACTAGGGTCCTGATGATTATCTTTGCATTTCGGAATCATATAAGTTAACCCTTGGGTTATGTAAGGTGGCATTGAGTTTGGATCATGTATAAAGTTATTGATATGTGTGTATAATATGGAATGTATATTTGTAAACTTTTTGTACCAGAAATTTTGAATGTTGTCTATACCCGGTGCTTTCCAATTGTGTGTTTTATTAATTATTTTAGCAAACGTTTCAACGGATATATCTTCAAATTGCATCAGTGCTATATTGTCCGAGTTATTTGCCTCTGCATGGATCCAATCTGCATCTGCGTTATGTTGTACTGGAATTGACCAAAGATTTGACCAGAATTCCTTCAAACTCTCTTGTGATGGCGGTATTTGTGCATCATTGTTACTTGTATCATTCTGTGTGTTAACTATTAGTTGCCTGTAAAATTGTTTCTCATTATTGTTGAACTGTAGATTTTGCTTTTTTCTGAGCGTGCAGTTATTGTATCTCCGAAGTCGGCTAGCGGCTGCATTTAGTTTTTGTTTTAATGTGTCCAGTATTTTGATATCTGTGTCGTTTGGTTCTTCATGTTGAGAGTGGTTATTATATGTTTTTCTTATTTCTTCAATATGACTTTCTAGCCTTCTGCTTCTATTTCCTGATATATATTCTGATAGCCGTCCAATGCATTTTCTAAGGTATTTTATTTTGTTGTTAAGTCTTTTCTGCCACTCTGGTGTGTTATCGCTATTCCTTCTGTTTACGTTATTATCCACAACAATCCTCGAACCATTACATATTGCCGCAGTATACGCTGCTGAGTATATCACTGTTTGTGTAGTAGAAAAGTCATCTTCGCATGTGGAGTATTTTGGTATTATTTCTATATTTATATAGTTAACAATGTATCTGAGCTTATATGTAACTTTTTGTCTAGGTATGTGTGGTCTTTTTGTAGGGTCAGTGCCAGTGAAGTTTTTTAGTGCTGTGTCGAATGTGTTTAAAATTTTTATGTTAAGTTTAGTATTTGTGAATGTGTTTGTCTGTGTACTTTCTATCTCAGTTCCACTGTCTGGATGATTGTTTGTGTCTGTTAGCTGAGGAATGTCATGGGTGCTGCTATTCAGTGTTGCGTGTACTTGGTCGCCTGTGTTTGGTTCTGTATTGTTATTTTGATTGGTATCTGTTGTGTGTTGTGTCTGATTTTGAATTGCATAAAATTGATTTGTAGATAACTCACGTTCCGCTTCCCTTTTAAGCTCTCTTAATCTTTCTTCAGTAATGTACTTATTGTTTATAATAGCTCTTCTCTGATCCGAGAGCCGTTGTTCGGAAATGTGTGAGAGGTGTGGAAATTGCTCTACCATTCTAATATGTAATAGTTTTCTGTATCCTGTTGTATTTGCTTCTAAATTGGTAACTTTATAGTACATCTTCATAATTGCTTCGTTTAGCTCGGGCGACCATCTCATTCTTTGGCTGGGTTCGACAACTTGGTCTGTCTGCCTGTTTCCTATCGTTGGTAGCATCTCTTCTACTTCTGTCCTTATATTTGCAAGTGTTTCTGCATCCAACAAATTATTACGTAGTATAGTTCTTCGCTGGTCTCCTACACGTTGTCTAGATACATTCATTTCTGGGAACTGTGCTATGAATTTTTGATGAAGGGTAGGTAAAAACGGTGTGTTGTTGGTTTCTAGTTTTGTTATTATTAAAAATGTGCGCCATATGAATTCATTCATTTCTCGAGTCCATCTTTTTCGGGCGCTTTTACCTTCCTTGGCGGGTGCAGCCTGACTTTCGAGGACAGTGTCCTCCTCCTGCACAACATCCAAGGTAAGGGATGTAGATAGTGATCGGGAAATATTCGATCGGGGGGATTCATTGAGGTAAGATGGGGGGGAGGATGGTAGGGATGGGAAAAGGGATATTGAGGATGTAGGTGATGAGCCACCAGATTCGGCTGTCATACATTTTTCGATGGGAGCCCGCCTGTTCAACTCCTCATCGCCGATGTCCCGCATACTGAGGCATCCAGCAGCGGCTCCAGATGCGCCCCGGCGACCCCCGGGCAGCGACCGTGATTTATTATTATATCTTGGCCGTAAATTGGAAACAACTTGAATCATTTGTCATCATTATCTAACACTCGTATCTATGACAACACGTAACACATTGTCCAATTATGAGCGCACATGATTGATTCTGTCACAGTGTACACATAGCTAGCACTCAAGCTTGCAAATTGATTTAATCATTTACTATGATTTATGATTTCCATATATTGTGCACTTCGGGGGTTGTATGCAAAGTGGATGATATGTAAGCCGCTCTGGACGACGCGGCGTATTAGAAACACTTCCTACATGTACTCTAAGTACCAACGGGAACTACGAGTACCAGCGTCCACTTAAGGGTTATTGGAATTTCATGAACTGTGTCTAAGTTTAAACTTGGTACTAGGTATAGTTAGTATGAAGCAAGCACCAAAACCTTAAGCTCATAATTCTATGGAATTTTCAATTAATTACATGTCCAGCGTAGCTGTTGCAATTTTGATGATATGTGATAAGCTTTATTTGTGTTTAATGTCTGTTTGTGCTTACATTAAAGCAAGGCTAATGTACTTCGTTCACGTGTGCCTGTCAACCTGATCTTTGGATCTCACGACCGCTTATCATCAGGCGGAGTGAGGTCATCTTGAAATCCTCAAAATAAAAAAGGCACATCATTGTTCTGCAAAATCTAGTATTTTCTCAGCGCGATTCCAGTTCAAAAGTTTCAGTAGCAAAATTTGTGGATAACAATGTAAGGTTGTTTGGGGACCTTTAAGCATTTCTAGGCTGAAAGATCCAGGCTAGGCTAGGCTAGGGCACTCAAATTGATAATGAAACTTAAGTCTTCTAAGTGCTTCTAATATCTATACCCAAACTCCAAAAGTAATGCTGCGATGCTAACTCTATTTCGATAGCCGGTACCAGGTATCGTGGGCCAGGGTTTGAGAAACGCTGCTTTAAATAAAAATCCTAGCGCGCTCCACTCTAATTTCATGAGTGACAGTGAGAATCCACTTGCAAGCACTCATCAGGAGCTTCCCCTTTTCGAAATCTTGCTGAGATAATATATCTGTTTATTCTTTTTACCCGACTACAGCGAAGAAAAACTAAGGTTATAATTTTGACCTGTACGTATACGTATAAGTAGTTATATAACTCAAGGTGTCTTTAGAAATTTTTGTTTGTTCGCTGGTATAAGTTACATGAAGTTATACAAATTTGACTAAAGCGGCCACTAGGGAATTTAAATATATGGTTGACAACCAAACAGTGTGCGAGAATGTGTTTTTAATAAACGAAAATATCGAGGGCAAGTTTAAATATTTTAGCTCAACAAAGGCACTGAGGCAACTAAACACTTTTTGTTTTGTCGTTGTATGTAAAACGTGGCAGATCAACCTAATAGCAAGCGAATTCTACTGCCTTTTCTAATCTTTTAAATTTTCATCCCCCACTCACGAATAGGCTTCCGTGACCACTCAGTCAAGATGTTAAGTTTTAATGAATTTGTTACACTTGCCCCTCTCATTTTCGAAAAAAAATATAATACTTAAATACATTTCAGAAAGTTAGATTTAATCTGCCTAAAATATTAAAACCGGAAATTCTATTGAGAGGTTTCTTACAAAAATGTCGAAACAAAAGCATCAATTCGCGTTGGACATTCTCGGTCGTTAACCGAAAAATAAAGGAGTTTGCTTAATTAAAGAAACGCTTTGGCTCGCGAATGAATTTCTTCACGCCTCTTCTTGCTCTCAATTTGGCTAAAAGACTAGGGGAACCATAAAAGAGTAATAAAAACATCGATTTTGCATAAGACTCTCGCAGATGCGGTCGCTGGCTCTTCCGAAGACAAACGCTAGCGAGCCGGACTGGACTGCTCTGAATAGATACATCTACAAACTAGTAATATGTTATTTGACTGCCTCCGTGGCGCAATATTACAGTAGTGTGTCGCACTTTAAAGCGACGACTGCACTTAGGGATTCGATCCCCGACTCGCCTCAAAAATTTGTACCTGCGTTTTACTATTCAGGTTTAATCAACATCGGTAATCCGTCTACTCGTCTGCCACCTATCACATAAAACAAATCATGCCGGTTAAAACAGACGCTTCAGATATCGTCCCTTAGCTTACAACACCGCCTAAGTCAATTTCACCAACTTTACAGGAGACGAAAAAAACTGTGCGGTGTTGCGACGCCAACCGACTTGAGCGCTGTCACTATTTTTTGAATTACGGCTTCTGATTGGCTGAAATCTATTTCATGAGACCAATGGTTCGACGCGCAATGCGCAGCTTCATCCAATGGCATTAAAATGTAAAAACCGCCAATCACCAACTTTACAGGAGACGAAAAAAACTGTGCGGTGTTGCGACGCCAACCGACTTGAGCGCTGTTACTATTTTTTGAATTACGGCTTCTGATTGGCTGAAATCTATTTCATGAGACCAATGGTTCGACGCGCAATGCGCAGCTTCATCCAATGGCATTAAAATGTAAAAACCGCCAATTTTCGACTTGAGCGGTGTTGTTAGCTAAGGGACGATATGTAACACTGCAATCAGTCGAATTTTATCTTTTTTTTTCCCATCCAGCCATCATGATAGATATCTTATTGCCTTTTGTTGGTATAAGTTTAACAAACACATCCATTTACCTATTTTTTTTTAATAAATGCACTTACTTTTCGATATTAAAATTCTGTGTGCATTAACATCTCCATGATATTTCATTCATAGAAACCCCCATAGTTTTGTACAAAACAAAAACTTAAAGAGACTCACAAATCCCTTGGCTTTTACCTTTTTTATTATTTTCGAGTGAGCTCTAAAAGCTAGCAAGCATTAACCTCGATCGATAGTATGTAGCCCTCCTCGTCGTGTGACTAATGGACTGTGATCATGTTTTAAAACTACATACGAGTACTGTTATGGATGGGAAGAACTGTTAACTAAAACTATACTACAACTGTTCCAAAAACACTTCTTACTCTATACTACTTATAAAGAGATTACTTCTACAGACAACGACAAGGCTTATAGGTAAACCGAAAACACGAAACGCTTGCGCGATGTAATTGGACACAGCGCCATCTATTGGTTCGTTTCTGAATTACGGTCCCGAAGCGAAGTGAGGGCAGGCCCCTATATTTTATACAGCGATTAATCTTCTTATCTAAACACTAAAAAAACCTATAAATATGTATATAATTGTAAAAAACTGACTGAAAGCACTATCCTGTGTTCATCATAATATTATTTATAGGACTTACTTTTAACCTAAAAAAAAGTTATCCTAGTTCAGGCCAAACTATTGATCATAATTTTGTACTACATGTAAGTTATTTTGCAATAAAATTTTTAGTATTTATCATCACATCAGACCGACCGGAGTGATACCACGGCCTCAAAAATCCGGCGTGAAGCAGCGCTGTGTTTCGTCGAGTGAGGGAGGATACCGGAGGCCCAGTTAGAGGGAATGGTGGTTAAAAGTTGGCAGCGTACTTTGGACTCTACGGGTGTTGCAGGTACCTATACTCGTATAAGCGGCGGCAATCGCTAATCAGGTGATCCGTCTACTCGTCAGGGTATCACACAAAAAAATCTATGGCTGAAAATGATGATGATGAAGAGTGATCATTAGTGGTAAAAAAAATGCAGTATTCATTAAACGTCTCTCACTTAAACCTAGTCTTTATTACGTGTAGATCGAAAAATAAAGTCGTAAGGTAGTGCGTTTTGTGATGTCTATAATATGTCCTATTAACGAAAAAATATTCTTTGTGTATAAAATTGCAGTAAAACTGCAATAACAGCTTCACAAGAGCTGTTTAGTGACATGCACACATCCATTATTCTGTCGTTAGTCCGAGTTGCTCGTGCAGAAATATTCTTACATTTAAACGGGGCTATTTATCCAAAAGCTTTAAAGATCTTTGTTTAGGCCACTGAATTTTACTAGTATGGGAAATGGGACTAATTCCCATGAAAAGCGAAGTTCTTCCGCCGAGCCGGGTGGTGTTGGCTCGGAAACCATGGTTCGGTATACCATCTTGGTTTGTTGTAGGTTACTCCAAGTAGACATGCGAATTTTGCTTTCGCGAAAAAGAATCGTGTGACAATTTGAATCGTGTATGGACCAGTCAAATTAGTGCCATCTGCTGTTGGTTGGATGGTACTTTAGTTGCGAACCTCTTTTCTCTCTTTTCGTGAGAGATGCACGCTTCGGCATAAATTGGCCGGGTTGACTGAAGTGACTCCACAGCTTCATAGAAGACCGGCCTGAAGCAGCGCCTGCGCTACTATATACCGAGTGGGTAAGAGTAACGAAAGCCCATTCGAGGGGCGAAGGTTAAAAGGTTGGCAGTGCACTTAAGACTCCATTGGTGTTGCTTGTCTATGGACTGCGGCAATCGCTTACCAAGGTGATCCGTCTACTGACTTCTATTAAATAAAATAATGTACGAATAGCAAAGTGCTGGTCTAAGTTAGATACAGATTTTTATATTTTTACTAAAGAATGTTACTAAAACAGTTTTTAGGTATTTTGGTATAAAAGTCGAGACATTCCCGTCAGTATGACTTTTCTTAAGTAAGTTTAGATTATGCCTTCATAAAGGATTCATAATACAGCTTCACTGCTCACATGGCTTACTTAATTAAGTTTTCTCTATTAGATAAGTAACATAATAAGGCGTGTACCAGTTTAATACGTGAAATAAACCACGTAAAACGTACATAAATAACTCTTAGGTAATTATTACCCACCTACGAGTATAATTAAGGCTACTGCAAAAAATATTGCTGTCTATTTTTAAATCAATCGTAAATCTATAGTTTATTATTAAATATCTGTGTAATACTTACTATGCATGTGAAGTGATTACTTTACATTTACTATGAAAATGTATTATACCTATATTTTCATTTTCAATGCATATCTTTTTTTAACAGAATTTTCTGAAACTTCTTATAGGTACGCATTTCTTTAAATCTATTTCTGGGTTAATATAAAATAGTAAAGTCTAAGGACAATGGCAAAGTTTAACGTTAAACTTAAATCCAACAAGCGAAACACTTACGCCTAGCGCTATCTGTTGGCACTTTTTAAAACTAATATATTTACTAAGACGTCTAGAAGTCTAGAAGACGTCAGTGTTCACTTTATTTTTCATATAATATTCTTTCTACAGACTGCGTCAGATCGAGTTACCTCGCTGCAGTGGAGGATGATTCTAAGTCCATAAAGGGTAACTTCACGTGAAGCCGTGTGTACCTATATTAGAACTGAGCACGAAATTGTTTTTTAATTAAGTAACAGATTTTTTTAATAATATGAGTAACGTAAAATACGAAAACGAACGAGTTCTGCAACACAAGATAATATAGTGCCGGGAGTAAACGGAGCGAAACAGTTTGCTTGCAGTAAATTTTACGCAGTCTAAAATTATTTTATCAACAGCATTATTTGTAATAAATGTTGGAAGCAAGAAGTCGGCCGTGGCTCGCATTCAGGCACAATAAGTTTGTGAAGTTACAGTAAATCTCCATAAATGCAGACAACTCTGGAGAACACTGAACGAACGTAATGCATAATTATTGCCATAAACGGACTAGCTTAGGCTGGGGAGCCGGCAAGTTTTATCCAACAATAGTTATCATACTTGCGGGACGTAGGTTTACCTTTTTTAACTTTTCTCGTTGGCTGTAATGCATATTATAAAGTTTAATGTTTGTTTGTAGGTACCAAATAAACGTTAAACGTTATGAGTATTTATCTTAAAACTTATATACTGCTACGTTTTAGTTTTTATTTTTTCTACCCTTTTTACTTTAAGTGCTCAACTAGATATTTTTAACAAATTTAAAAACTAATGAAGCAATCTTGTAGGAGATATAAAAGTGAACTATGATAAACTTACGCCTATTTTGAGAGTTTAATTAAAAGGTTATTTGCCTGGTAAGTCGCCAGAATGTAATTGCATCATCTCATATCTCTCGAGAGTACAATAGAAGTCAACCTGGGTAACTGGAACCTTATTACTTTTAGTAGAAAATGCCTGTAATAAACAGTAAACTTTGTAAATAATTAAAACTTGTAGGCAAACGAAATGTAATGTGTGTTTTTTCTTAGTGTAACTAAAACTAAAATGTTATTAAAACTTAAGGACCTTCAAGAGAAGGGTGTACTCCTTTTTAAAAAGCCGGAAACTCATCAGAGACCTCTCTGATCTTGCAAACTCATGAGCGACTGTAATTACTTACTATAACACGTGACCCGCTTGCTCATTTATCGCCTCTAATATAAAAAAAAATAAAAAAAGTTGTAAATGATTAACCCTGAGGATTATTAGGGAATAATGTGTTGCAACCAACTCTTAGTGAAGACGGATTGTGTCCATATGCGGAGGCACCACAGAAAACATGGTACTAACTTATTTATGAAGTAATCTAAAAGGTCTAGGAACGCGTAGTCTTATTTTTCTCCATTTCAGTGAGAATGACGATCGCGATTTTTTTCCTGAAGTTAAACTCTGCCTTAAGTGAAATTGTATGCTCCGCCGGTTACGTTCCAATGAACATCCTATAAATCACCCCTGTTTAGCGTTTGCTATTTAAGATATGCATCTTGATGGTTGATTAAATGTTTTACAAACAGCGGTAGTAATACGTACGCAATTAATGGATTTTATTTTAAAGGAGATATTTTGCGTCTTACATGTCTAGATTTCGAGTTTTGAACGGCGCAGTGGCTCGTATCGTGAACAAAAAGTTGGAAGGAATTATTGGCCTGTATTGTTATACTTGCAGAAACATAGGGTATCTGCGCTACATCTTCTATTAAAAACCAAAGCTTTTATTATTTAAAAAAAATACAGATTTTGGGTGAGTGAGATACAAATATTTTTTGAAAAGTTATGGGCTCGTTATTTTTTCACAATCACAATTTGGCGTTTCCAATTTTGAGAGGAAGATTATTACAAATCAAAATGAGTGCTTGAAACTAAATAACCAAAATAAAAATAATACTAAAATGAGCGTACTTATTCATTGACGTTACATAAGTATTTTAATAGATATTAGAATCAACAAAGAAACAAATACAATTATGGTAATGTAAAAGAAAATATTATTACAAAACTCGGCCAAAAATAATTTTCACAATTTCTAATGAAACAATTGAAGTACTGATCTGGTAACAAAACAAATTAATTAAGAACTCCTCCCTGTATTTTTATGTAATAGGTAGGCAGACGAGAAGACGGATCACCTTACAGTAAGCGGTCGCCGCTACCCATACACACCTGCAACACCAACCGCTGTCAACCTTTAACCTCCTTGCTTCACAATTGGGCCTCCGGTACCCTCACTCACTCGACGAAACAATTTGCAATATTTGTTGTTGCAGTCAGTAAACTGAATGAAAGATGGTATCAAAATCTCTTTGTCAAAATCATTCACTTAGCTATCTTGTATGTGAACCAGTCCGATGATCGTTATAAAACTATTCATACTTACTCCTGTCTATTTTCCGAATTGGAACAGCCCAAATAATATCAACAACAAACATCGCCGGTTGGTGTGCAATGCCTGCAATTTCAAGAGTAAACTTCGCTTAATAATCCGCCCCTATCTGATCTCGATCAAAATACCATCGAGTATGGAAATGTTAATAACTCTAGTTTGCTTAGCCGCAAAATGTTAGATCTGAAGCAGTAGTAAGTGCATGCCGCCATGTGAAGATGATATCCTGGATACAGGATGATATAGGTCTCATCATGGCAATCAAAATCTCAATATTGACACAAATTTTTGACCACTTGTTTCAAATATTTGACCACACTTCTCACAAATATTTGACCACCAGTTAAGAAGAAACTTCAAAATTAACGTAAGGGATGTGTAATAATTTACAACATTTTCTTGAAAAATATACGTATACTACCTTGACAATTTTATGGTAGTGCCGCAGTTGTCCATTTGCGCTTACCATCAGGTGATCCGTCTATTCATCTGCCATAATTATCACATAAAAAACCCTCACAGTGGAAAAATTACTAGAAAATCTACACGTCGCGGGTAGTTTCTCAAATTGTTTACACACACACATTACGAACATACATGCAGACATACAGACAGATAAGAAAATGACCGATTGCTTTTTTGGCGTCAGTATCGATCACTAAATTACCCCCTGATAGTTATTAACCGACTTCAAAAAAAGGAGGACGTTCTCAATTCGTCTGTAATGTATATATACTTTTTAATTCATTTGACCTCTTTACCGATTTATTGTAAGTAGTATAGATCAAGTACGTAATACAAAGAGAAAATCCAATTAACCGTTGATATACCTTGGCAAAATGAAAGCAATAGAACAATCAAAAAATTATTTGCTTTTAAGCGTGTGCAGTGGGGGAAAAAATCTCATCGTAAAAGGTTTGTAGGTATATGGAGCGTTATTTAATTTTAAGCGGAAGTAGCCCTGGTAGACGCAGGACCGAAGACTAATTAAAATAATTACGAATACGGTGCAATTTTGAGCTTCATTATAAAAGACGACAGAATGCGCATATTTACAGTACGATCCTGGAAAACAGACAGAAATAAAAATAGAAATATTCTTTATTCAATTTAAGTCCTTATTAACATTGTCAAATATTATGTAAGCTACCGCTGATTTGGAAAGTCGACCAATAGTCAAGTGCAAGCAATGAAAACAAAACCATGTAATAAGTAATTTGAATAAATTTTATAAATGTACATGCAAACAAAACTTTAAGACTCCACATATTTCGACACTTTCACTTGTAAATAGCTAATAACGATACCTACGATCCTCAAATTAAAACACTGTACGACATGTTACATCTTTTTGTACACCCTGTTCAAGAGCAAATAAACTATTCTTTTCTATTCACAAAAACACCGTAAACTAAATCCACTAGATACTAATTTAAAACTTTTGAATTGCATCAGCCGACCTACAGGATTAATTGCCGGTTCGACGGAAAAGTATAAACTTGAAAAAAAGAGAAGCTTAGACTCGATGCCAAATCACTCTCAATCTATTTTTGTAACTTATCTAATTAACTTTGTGAAATATTGTTGTATTGTACGGTGGCCTGCACATCAAGTTATTACAATCTGTCAAATTTCTTCAATCGAACCTCACTTTTATGTCAAACGTGTTTGGTTCAATGTCAACTGAGGAAATTTGACAGATTGTAGTAACTTGATGTGCTGGCCACTGTACATTGAATAAATTATGCTCCTCCTTTTTTTGAAGTGTACCACGTGAAGGTACTAGTTAGTGCAATTCGACCAATCTTTATCCAACTGTAAATCTACATAGTTTTCTATTTCTATATAGAGATATAACAATACAAGACGGTCATTCCATATGAATCGGAGCGTTATGCCATAGATTTATCCTCAGGTATTCGCCCGATTGGCCGAATCAGACCTAAGTCCATAAAATAAAGACTTGGCTAATTATTATTTCCAATTTTATTACTCAATATGCAGTCACTCGTTCGTGCCTACACCGTAATCATTTATCACAGGATTAATAAAAAAAATACCAATGATATTCGATAATTGAATTCATTCCGTAATGGGAAACAGTTACCCTGCGGCAATATAAACATGGTTTATTTACTTTCGAGGGCATCACTAAATTGACGACTATACAATTGACATGGAGCTACTAGCTGTATAACATTACCGAAGCACGGGATAAACCAATACTCAATATTTATAATGCTCCCGGGCTCTACCTAAATTGTATTCATTTCGTTGAGTCAATCTATTAATGTGCCGTCGTACTTCCATTGATAAATATTTGTTAATTGTTCACAGCACGCTCAGAAATACGTTTCAAAGCTTACGTGAATAATGGGCGCGCTATTTTAAATGTTCACTGTAGTAACGATATAATCGAAATTTAATCACTCATTATTATGTACAAATTGGGCAATATACTGGGCAAACTTCGGTAGCGCAGAGGCTACGGGTCAGTAGTATATATTTTTTTAAATTGTTATTATGAAATTATTTCATAACACCGTTTTTTCCAAAATGCAATGCATAGAAAATCAGCGACAAAACTAATGTGATACTTTATCTTGCAGAATTTATTTTCTCAGCCAAAATTGAACTCAAAATTGTATACAATTTTCGTAAAGTCAATCCATGTTACGATTACATTATGTTTAACTGTGCCATTGCAAATAAAACACAAGTCTATTTTTAATAAACTTTAGTTAATATTTAAGGAGCCATGTATGCAATGATTATTTCGGAAAGTAAGTGAAGAATACGTGGAACTTTTTCTTTTTTCACTCTCACTAGATGATTTATAAGTTTGTCGTAGTCCCCGGTCTTTCTGAGCTGCTTGATAGCTTTTTCCTTCATTTTAGGATCAACGCCGACGTAAACTTTTGTCCAAAGCATTTTCAACACCATGCCATCTAGAGTTTTCCTGTCGTATGTAGTTGATGCTGTCTGAAAATAAATATATAAAGGATGTTAAAGTACCTTTCTGTTAGTTTTAAAAATATATATAACAGGGTGTATCTGTGAACATTTACATCCCTTTAAATACGTGTTCTACCAACCATTCTGAACAACATTTGTTCTATGACTTCTGAAAATTCGCATAAAAAAAAATCATATTTCCATATGATACAAAGTCGGTCACGTGACTTGGTCATTTTGTATGGGGAGTCGAAATTTTTTTCGAAGAATTTAGAAAAGTTGTTGAACAAATGTTGTTCAGAATGGTTGATAGAACACGTGGTTAAAGGGATGTAAATGTTTACAGATACACCCTGTATACATACTACTATTAGGTTGTTTTTTAGTTACTTTAACTATCAAAATGGTGTACAAGTCACCTTTAGGTAGAGATGATTGAGACAAAATTAAGATAATATCACAATACATTATTCAAATTCAAAACGAAGGTTTTCCCTTGCGCTATAGAAACCAGAAACAACAAAAAGACCACAGACCCAGCACAAATATTCAGTTTCAGCAACAAACTTTTGTGTTGGTGCGGGAATCGAACCCGGGACCCTTGCGTCTCAAACGGCGTTCAAATCACTGCTCTAAACGGGTCGTCACGATTGCGAGGTAAAATGTTTGATCGTACAAATTATAAACTCTTTGCCATTTTATTACGATGTTACCTAATACGATATTGTTGTTTACTTTTAATAACGGGGTACCTACCTTATACAAATATAATTTATGATTGCAGCTTATTTTGTTGTAAACATCGTTCAAGCCACACAATTAACTAAAAACACAGGATTTCCTACAGACAACTTCTAAATGCAGCGTGAAGAGAAAAAAATACGAGAAACTTAGACCGGTTCGTCATAACAACGAGTTGATAAGAAGTTAAAATTGTTCATTCAAAAGGTAATATAAGATAAGTTCCTTAAATCAAAATTTTAACACATTTATATTTTTTTCTCAAATAAAAATCTATTTAATCCCTTTCTAAAACAAAACAAACAGCCTAGTGCCGCTCTACTACGCGTTTTTCATGATGGGATAATTCGAACCATTTTGGTTGGCTTTTGATCACTTGGATTGGAACAAAGCCTTCTCACAAATACGATTACTATAAATTACAAACTGGTGAATTCTATATTTTAAATTGTCATGTTCAGATTATCTTGCTATTAATTTTACGATTTGAAAGATTGTTATTGAAAGACATTGTTTCTAAAATGACGACACGTACACAAACCCAAGAACATCAGAAACTGGACCAGGTCCAAATCCGTGTGTGGCAAGCGAATTATGTTTCTTCAAAAGTAATAAGTAGAAGTTTAAGACTTTTTTTTAAATTATGTGATAAAACAAAATATTTTTATAAAAGCGAAGGTCTAAACAATGCTCGCCTAGGCTCACTTCTTTATGGTAATATTCATAGGTACATAATAATTAATAAGTAATTCAATAAGGTTAATAAAGACTTACCGTGAAATATCTGAACAGAAATACAAAAGCAAGAACGTAAGTAATCACATGCGCCATGTTGAGTTAATCTCTCGGAGAACGATTGAACACTGCTATCTACTATCGTATTACAAAAGAAAGAAGTGAAATTTCAAGAACGTACTAAACATCCTTTTACGTAATGATGCCCATTTCTCTTGATCTTGTTGTTTGTTTTGAAACTGTAGTCTAGAAAACAAAGTCTGTGGCCTTGTGAAATATTGACTACAGATCAAATTACACTTTAGTAATACCGTGTTAATCTTTGTATTAGCCCATGCTTTGCGTTATTTAGATTCAAAAAGTTCGGTACGCTGAATTTTCTGTTTTTAAAGAAAACTATTGATTTGTCGTGTCTTTCAAATAGTTCAGCGGAGAGCCTGCACGTTTTGTGTAGTTTCTATATCTGTGAATGGTTTAACGTGTAACTATCATCTTATATATCATAGATGGTCTAGATCCCCTGTCAAAGGGTTGTGAAAGTTAGACGGCAGTTGCGTCATTGTAGTAAATCACACTCACCAAATCATGAATCGTGGTCCGAGTACTACGCATTCTAAAGAAAAGGTTTTGAATACAACTGGGACTAAAACAGGAAATAATGACTGTGACCCGACTGGGATCTGTCTTAGGATCAACAGCTTAACGTACTCTTTGAGGCACAAACATAATTAAAAAAAACAATTACAGTCTGACAGTAGAATTTCTTCATAATAACTCAGCTACAAATATTTCCTTTGGAATCTTGGGATT
Source organism: Cnaphalocrocis medinalis (assembly GCA_014851415.1). Taxonomy (NCBI): domain Eukaryota; kingdom Metazoa; phylum Arthropoda; class Insecta; order Lepidoptera; family Crambidae; genus Cnaphalocrocis; species Cnaphalocrocis medinalis. The sequence continues at coordinate 12,516,990 of CM026273.1, read as the reverse complement.
CGCAGGTACAGATTTGCCTGGTGGCTGTACCCACTAGCCACTGGGCCACCGGGGTAGAACTATAATATTAATAAATTGTATGGATGAAGGAGACACCGCCTGTTTTTTTTTGTTTGATGAAACTGATTTTATTATTCTACTGTTGCATAATATTGTGCTTTCAAACAATATTTAATTAATTATGATACCTAAATGACTTTTGCAAGGCAATGTTCAATCTATTTTGACAGTAGACACTGCCCTGTAAGTGTTTTGTAACAATGGGATTATACTTATTTTTTCCCCGAAATATGCTTTTGTACTTTTCGCCAAAGGACCTTAATTTCACTGTAACTTACTTATGACATGAACTAATTAGTAATTTTATAAAGGTTCTCTTCTCTTTGTGGTACGGAACAATAATACTAAGGATCAAAGGCTCAGTTAGTCAGCTTCATTGTGTATTCAGCGAAATTATGACGTAATTGTCGTTTTTATTTTGTGTTGATTTCAAGTTCTGGTTAAGATGTCATTTTTTACAAAATTGACAATATCATGATAGCTATTTAAAATCCTACTACTATTATAAAAGCGAAAGTTTGTATGAATGTATGGATGTTTGTTACTCTTTCACGTAAAAACTACTGAATGGATTTGAATGAAACTTTACCACAATATAGCATAAACATCAGAATAACACATAGGCTACAATTTATAAAAATATATTGTGTGGATTGTCCAAAATATAACGGTAAGTGTCAATAATTAACTCCACGCGTACGAAGTCGCGGGCGGCCGCTAGTTTTACTATAGATGCACTTATATAATCACAGATAATGGACATATTAAACGTTGTATCGATGTTTTTGCATCAGTCGTAATGTGTAATGCTTTTTTTTTTATAATGATTATACCACTTGAACTTAAAATGCTCGCGCGCAGTTCCCGGGAAGTTCGTGAGTAGTTCGCAAGGTGCACATTCGCGAAACATTCGCCAGGTGTGGATGCAGATATCTGAAATCGGAAATCTAATCTAATGCTACAATTTCACAATTATATCATTAGATTAGATTTCAGCTTCGTGCTTTGGTTAGAGGCTGCAGTCTATATGATATTAAATTCTCATGTTCAATAGAGGTCTGAAAAGAATGCCTTTCTCTTATAAATAAATAAATTGAGACAACATCACATACATTGTCGTGGTCCCAAACTAAGGTTTTCCTTTGTACTACCACAACGACCAGACCCAACACAAATATCTGTTTCATCAGCAAGCATTTGTGTTAGTGCGGGAATCGAACCCGCGACCCTGCGTCTTAACCACCAACGTTATGTTTTTATTTTCTATAGGTATTAGGACGCTGACAGCGGGTTAGACCCAAAAAAAGATGGGCTGATGACCTTAACAGTTTTGCCCGCGATTGGCAACAAATGGCTTTGATTGGAGATCGGTGGAGGGATTTGGGGGAGGCCTTTGCCCAGCAATGGGACAGTATAGGCTAAATAAAATAATAAAAAAATTAACTATAAATATTAGACTTTATTGGAGTGATTTTAGCGTACAATTTCATTTATAATGTAGACGGTTACTTCTCATAAAGTCGTGTAGTCGTTTATCGGTTGGAAGGCAAAGTGAGCCCTCGTAGCGTTCCAGACGTGGTTTCCAATTCACGCGCCGATAGAATGTGTAGAATTACACACATCAACGCTCTGTTGACTCCTAAACGATACACAGTGTTGCCAATTACAAGAGTTAATTGTTTTAAATAGCCTCTTAAAGTTTTTCATTGGTTAGTAAAATTAAAATACTAATTTCCAATTACAATTATCTTTAAGTAAAGTTCAATATTATAAAAAACCGTAAAACGTGTCCTTAAGAGTTTTTGCTTAACCCTACAGTTAAATAACTAATTTAAAATAAATAAATTCACACACATTATTATTATTATTTATTAAAGTATTTTAGGCTATAACGGATGAGTCACGATTAATTCTGTTTAAACGGGTCCTTATACGTTCCTCATGTCTCTTTCGCATTTACAGTGCAGCCGTAATGTCGTGAAGCGTAGATACAGACGGCGTCAGATCGAGTTATCGCCTTCAGTGCTTAAACAACAATTTGTATTTCAGATATAAGGATAGTCCAAAGTCCAAACACGGGAAGTCCTTGTGACGCCTTGTGTATATCATTACATCACAATCATACGAGTACCCATATAGATACATATACAGTAAACCTACGTACAATTGGTAAAATAACTACTTTTAATTTCGATCACACGTAAAATTACGATCATCTTATTGTCAAGATTTCAAGCTAGTATTATGAAAACTATATTTACTGTTTTCCGAAGTTCTCAATTGTAAAATATATTAGCGAGGACGAAAACTAAGATGGTGTAACCTTACTCAGTTGGTCCTTTCTCCAGCCTTGAAGCACAGAATAATATAGCTTGAAGTAAGCAAGTACTAGCGTTCAAAGAAAACTTTGTCCGGCAGTTAATTATTTTCTTGACAGTTTAGTATTGAATAAGAATGTGCAAAGTGTTTCAATGAGTTGGATAGAGTTCAACAAAGTTAAAGGCAAGTAAAAGTGGAAGTCTCAATATAGAAAATAATATTTACTGAACCTATATTGAAGGACGTGTATCTTCCATCTCCTCTCTACAATTTATTTATTCATTATATTCTCACTTAGTAAATAAGGTGTATCTGTGAACATTTAGGTACGCCCCTTTAACCACATCTACCAAAAATTCTGAACAACATATTTAGTTCCCCGACTTTTGAAAATCCTTCGAGATATTTTTCAACTCCACTCACATACTTATTCATTGTTGTCTTGAATAATAACTGTGTTAAAATGTGTTATCACCAGTCGTAGAAAGCAACAGTACATTTCGTTCATTTTCCATTTATTTTTCATTTGAAGATGTGTGTGGGCCGCATGAAAGCAAATAAAACTTTATTTTACTTCTCTCCCCTACATGATGTGGGTAGGCACTTATGGTTAAGAAAAACATTGACAAAGGTCACCACGGAGGACACCAATAATACTAATTGAATTAACCTTTTTACCATTACGCGAGTACGACGGAGACAGAGTGCTTCCCTATTGTGGAAAGTACTTAGGACCATTAAAGTAAGGACGTAAAGCGCATTCAGGTGGAAAACCGGCAGCTTGCGTCGTTTACCACTACTTATCGAGACCGATTCGCATTAATAGTCTCCAAACTTAGTGACAAACTAACCCCGCTAGGTTCATACTAGTTATAAAACTATCCTCTTGCCAATTAAGAGGAGACCAAGCGATAGATAAATCCTACCTATCTACTTGTAATATACCTACGAAATACGAAAGTTATACAAAAACAACGTCATAATATTTTGATCCCTTCTCTAAAACCGTACCGATTGATATAACTTTTAGAACCTACCATATACTTAAAAAATGTTTGTCTATGTTTAAAGTTCACGCCTGTGATACGCCGGTCATATTCCAGGGAAACAATCTAAAATTCCAAATAAATACAATAGTGAGCAATTTTTTATTTCATCGATTTGAAGTAGGTAAGATACAAAGTCATGTATTTGTTTGTGGTTTTGTATAATTCACGCTGAGAACTTTTAACTACTTACTTTGAGGTCAGGTAAATGGATGTAATTTATTTAGATATAATTATGTTTTAGGTAAAATAAAACCAATAGAAATGTACAGGTTTGTGAGGATGTATGGAAGAATGTAAGTATGCTATGGCTTTATCACACAGAATCTACTTAAAGAATTTTGATGAGACTTAAGCATGATTAACATAACTCACATATCAGAATGACACTAAGGCTACAACATAAAGGTATATCATTTTTAACCAAAACTTAATGATAATTAAATTCACGAGGAGCAGCTAGTTAATGATAAACCCATACGGCCTCTTAGGGTTGTCAAGAGCTATTCGTTCTCGGCTACCCATCGGGGTTTAGGGGTACAAATTGCTGTCGGATAAAATTAACGTAACAGATTGACAAATTCTGGCTTAAATCAGTCGCGGCTCAACGCATGGATGCGATGCGGGCGGCGAGTTAGCGGGTAATGTTGGAGATAAGTATTTTAAGGGGAACTAACGACTACGATTGAAGGACTAACACAGACGAAATTGGGTATATGACTAATTATTTTTTATGTGTTTAATCAAAAGACGCCTCAAATTAAGAAACATCGTTGAAAGAATCACTGGATTCTCATTTGAATTACCTGAGATATCACAACTTTAAGAGCACATATTTTGGGCAAGCCCAAAACGCTCTATACTATTGAAATTGGCTATTGAATTGTGACGTCACAACTCAAACTTTTGTGTGCGTGTCTTGTAAATTTTGTTTGATAGCTATATCACATATTTCGTTTAAGTAAATGGTTTTATAATAAATGTTGGTGGAACCTTAATTTCATCATAGTAGCGACGACTTGATTTCAATGATGGAAGCCTTTGCCCTGCAGCGGAACAATATTATAATATATAGGCTGATACTTAACTTAAATTTTACAAAAAGTGTGTAATATTCATTCAAGTCAATAAACAGCAGCAATCCGAAATATATCTTACTGCCTTTGATTACGCTGCATAATCGCGTGGAACTTGGATGAAAAGTGACGCTCACATCGGATGAAATGTGACTGTACAAATGGTGCGGCCGAGACACGCGATGAAAAATCACAAAGCGAAATAAATTATGAGAGCAACTCTAACAGTACTTTTCTTTGTAATAGGTTGCGGACGAACATACGGATCACCTGAGGGTTAGCGATTACCGCCGCCCATAGAGACCCTGGAGTCACAAGTGCACTGCCACCTTTCAATCCCCATTCCCCCGGAATCCTCCCTCACTTGACGAAACACAGCGCAGACGCTGCTTTACGCCGATCTTCTATGAGTCCGTGGTATCACTACGAGCCGGCCTATTCAAGCTAAAGCACAGCTCTCCCACTAGTAAACTTCGCATAACATCGTCATACCGATCAGACTTGTTCCTCAATTATTATTCATACCCTGGAATATGCAAGCTCGAGTATGCAGGCCAGTTTTAGGATGATAGCTTTTGGGCAAGCAATAACTTGAGGAAGACTAAGCTCCGGTCTCTATCAAAGCGGAGGCGAGAAAATAGTAGAAAGAACCTTCGCCGTTTTCGGTACAATGTTCTGGGAAAATCTTTGCGTAAAACAAAGGATAGGAAAATACTTGGAACCAGCCAAAATATTTACTCAAGGAAATACCTGCGTGCATGTTAAAACGGATGAAACGGATGGACGATGATGATGATTATGACGATGATGATGATGTTGTCCTCCTCAATCAAGGATACAAGCACACCGCACTTATATTTGAAAGCCTTACATATTATTATGCGGAGTATCTACGTATTAGGCACGGGAGAGCTACAACAACTGACTGTGACCTATGGAAGATAGTTCTTATACAGAGTTATTATGTTTCATAAAGAATACTAGAAATTAAACTTGATCAGTGGCCAAAAAGGTTACGACGATGTAGGTCGCCAATCTGATGTGGTTACAATTTATTTAAATACTACTAATGTCTTCTCGTAATATGCATCAGCATCCATGGTTTTGTTCCACATTTACAGAATGCGAATTCTTCACTTAGGTACAAATTATTTAGGCGATTCCCGATTGTCGCCAAACTTTGACTGGAAAATCGCCAAACAGCTGTTTAGTGTGGGCTTGTATATCAAGTTCCAAAAAAACTAAAAAAATATACGGCGCCATTTCCGAAAATTCCGCTCAAAGTTTTATTAGAAGAATAAAAGTTGTGTTCTCTACTTTGTATGTAGTACTTCCTCTGTGAATCCGTGGCGCAGTATGTAGTGGTCCGCACTTTAAAGCCACAGTTGTGCTGTGGGTCAAATATCGGGCCAAAAATTTAAACCTGAGTTTTTTTTGTTCACGAACGAATTCTCAGTGTCAGCCCGAAGTCTGGAAGTTGGCGGTCGTATACCCCCGTGCCACGGAAAGCACTTTAAGTCTGTAGTCCTGCCAAGGAGAATGTAATCACTACCTTAGTTCTGCGCCCAATCTCTCGTAGATCGTGTCACAATGCACGGGTGTTCCATCAAATTAAGAAGGTAAGGGAATAGAGAGTGCACCTGTGCTAGCGCACACCCTTGTGCACTATGATATAATAATATGATGATGCTGATTCCCTTTGCACTATGGCATAGATTGAGACCAACGGGATCGAACTTTTTGTGAATAAATGACTAGTGAATATATAATAATATTAAAAATGAGTTAACTTACTGACGCACTCGGGGACGTTAATATCACCTGAATTGTCACTTATATAAAAAAGAGACATAAAGGCTATCCAAAAGACAAGCAAACATAATATCATATGCTGAAAAAAATCTATTGCTAAGTTTTATTTTACAATTAGTGGCCCTCAATTCGTTTAAGGACTTGGTTTCAAAAGGTTTCTAATATATGGCGCTAGGTGTCGATTACATCGCGCTAGTATTTAGCTTTTTCGGTTTAGCTACTCTCGGCGTCAAAAAAATCGCACATCTGCGTAGTTTTCATACTAACGCGCTCATATCACAGCTTCGTATATTAAAAAGTAAAACATTTTATTACAATATTTTTAAGGTAACATTACCAATATATGCTCGTCTTTTAATCCAATGTTTTCATCATCCATGGAATTTACTTGATTCGTCCAAAAAAATTAAAAGTAAATCAGTTTTTCAGCTCCATAGAACTTTGTATGGGACAAGAACATTGATTTACTTTTTTATGTTTTTGGGAAAATTAGAAAGTTTTCACGACTAATTAAGAAGCATGATTTACAAACAAGCATATAAAAACCATGTTACGTAAAAAATATTGCAATCAAAATGTTTTATATACGAAGCCGTGATATGAGCGCGTTAGTATGAAAACTACGCAGATGTGCGATTTTTTTGACGCCGAGAGTATAAGCCTGGTCGACATCCATGAAACCTTTAATTAAGATAATATAAATAGTATAGAAGATATAATTTTACCTAAGTGCAATCAAATCAGACGAACTTGCCAATATCGCACACGTCAAGATGATCTTAGCATACCCAGTTGAACTAAGCCCTACTTATGTCACGCCGGTGACCGCTGTCATATTAGATGCCTATTCCCTTATGCACCTGTCTTGTCACACCGCGCATCGCATTATACGGGGTTGAAACTAAATGTGCCTAAGTGACTGCTACATTAATTAACAGCGATGCAAACTTAGTCCGTGTCCACAAATGCAAATGAAATGAGTTATTTTGAACCGTTTCATTTATAAACGTAATGCCAATAAAATTCCCTGCATAATTATGAATAAGATAAAGTAATTTGGAGTCAATTTTGCTTTGACATAATTTCAACTGATAGTTTAACATCCCATTCCTTCATTCTGCTTGTACCTATATTTTTCATGAAATTAATAATAAATTAATATTGAGAAATTATTAAGTGGATTTGCTATAATAGGCTGCTTACAAAAATGATGCTGCAAGTAGAGAATTGTTCCAGAACATGTTAATACTGTTAACCACATTAAATACTAAAAACAATATGTGTGTAAATATACCTCAAATTATTTTTTGTCAAAAAATATATTTAAGGAACAGCTTTTGCTTGTCCAAAAATAATGTCAATACCGCTCTTAATAGCTTTTAATGGGTAGGACCGAAACTTTCCTCAAAATTAACCGTCATACGTCTACCAATATATCGATAGCCCATCGAAGAACCTCAAATCAATTACGTTCGCTACGAGCATCGATAGTATGAGTGATTTCGGGAGCTATCAATTAATAAACAGTCAATAGTTCTGCTACACTAGTAGGGGCCAATCTAATTCTTATCTAATTAATCACGAAGCTAAGTATGGGCAACCTGTATACTGATGATCTTTGCTGAACAGCTCTGGTGATTAATCGCCTCGCTTCGCCCCGATGCCTGCGCTCAGCCGTGGCTAACAGCTCTGATACATCATTAATGGGAACGTACAAGTCAACAATGCTTGAAGCACAGTACAAAGAGAACCAGTATTGCCACTACCCGTGTCGATATTTGGACGATTCACTACGTGTCGTTGGACGTCCAAAATGAGACGATTTTAAAACACAAAGGTGTTTTTTGTGATAAAATAAATAAATTAATTTACACAACAAGGTGTACATACTTAAATACCTACCATATATAACACCCAGACACTGATCAAGAACTAGTATTCATCGCACGAATGTTTCTCTAGGGCGGGAATCTACCGAATGCACCATCCGGCCAGTCAATGATAGATGGCCGACGAACAAAGAGAAAAATAATTATTTTTCACCCCTCTCCCATACAGCGAAAAGTACATTCGAAAAAAAAAATCGACTTACCCTATCGTGTGGGGTATCGTTAAAAATATATTTTTAAACACAACAAAAGTTGCCTTGAAACCATGTGGATCAAACCGCCCAGTCTCGAGATATATTAAAACAAAGTTAAAATTAGAGCGTCCACAAGTGAGAAACCTTACTTTCTAATTAAAAATAAATTCAGTTAAACTGACTAGTATTTAGCTAATTAATATCTTCAGCAAAGAGATCGATATTGCTTACAAAGCTAATCTGATTAGGATGGGCACCCGCCGGGAATGCCGCAGGTCCAGGGTGCAATGGACCAACGGTTCCTTATGCATACTTGTCCACCGGGGAGAAGACGGGTTATGTAGGGCTCTCCTCCGGTAAAGCCGGAGGCCTACCGACTAAGCCCCCAACGACGCAGGATGAGCACCCTGACAGGAAATGTTGCAGGCACAATTTTGCCAACCCTGAGTCTACTATGACTAGATCACCGGGGTGACTGACATTCGCTAAACTGTTTTGTCTTACTACTGGGAATGTATACACTGTGCATCTTCGTTGTGGTAAATTAAGGAATGACAGGGTACTGCGATGATAAAAAAGCTATTGTTGGCCTTGCGAGCTAGTGGCTTTTGTTTATCAATAGGATACGAGTACTCCAGTCTTACGTGTACAGGTTAGGTCAAAAATAATAAGTTAGACTTGGAGCTTAGAAAGAATCACTAAAATTCGACATAGATGTCTATTTTTATGTGATAGGTTACAGACAAGCAGATAGACGGTAAGCGTTGGTTAACTAAATTACCTATTAAAACCTATCTACTCCAGCCAAAAATCCAGAAACAAAAGTTCACCTTATAACAAAGGGATGCCTAGCAACCAGAGACATGCACATGTTAATAACCTTTCATAACATAAAACCTGATGTTCTTTTTAATGTGAAAGCATAGTTCCTATAAAATTAAGCAGTTTCAGCTCTAGACTAGTATTATAAAATTCATAAATTTTACCACCTTTGCTTCCACCTAGAAGTGTAGGTACTCAAACCACGACGCGACGGTCTTTATGTTATTTGGATGGAGATTTCAAATAAAAAAGTCTGGGAAAGCTAGTGACTCTTTACGTTAGTAGATAATATCTACTAAAAATATTATATCTACAAGATATATTATTTTATTTATTATTATTATTTATATACCTAAGCGGGTAAGATGTCAAAGAAAACATAACACTTCGCTTGTAACATAGTTATTGACATCGAAGTATAGGGAATCAGAACTGCAATGCTCAGCATTATGAATAGTATCTTTATTATCCCATGTGCATTTAAAATTAAGTTATAAGTATCTAAAAACATCAAGATTAAAATAGTTATCTGAATAAATGCACCAATAATGAGCATAAAAGGAAACTACTTATAACAATAAATCCATTAAAACTGATGTCTACTCCTAGTCGTATAATGGCAAAACAAATGGAACAAAATTGCATGAACTTTTAAATACCTCTCCCAAATTAACCAAACAACCTGTGCATTATTGTATCTACCAATAGTAACAAGCGAGAACAATCAACCTCCGTACACGGTGCCTGTAGAATACAAATTGGGCGCGAAAATTATATTACATAAACGTAACAGTTATGTAGTCTTGGATATAACGCCGATACCCCTTTGTAACTATATACGTTCATACCTGCACATTGCATCTATGTACATGTATAGATATATTATGTAGATTCGTCGTTTCAATTCCTGAAATACTCGATAATCTCACGTATAGGTGGCAAACGAGTAGACCGATCACCTAATGGTTGCAGCCGCCTATAATACCAGTGGAGTCACAAACCAACCCTTAACCCCTTTCCCCCCGATTGGGCCTTTATACCTTCACTCACTCGGCGAAACACATCGCAGACGCAGCTTCGATTTTATCTACTTAATATTTGTATGAAAAATATATTATTTTCAGAATTGCATCTATTCACAAAGTTTCAACAGTATAATTCTTACAGTTTCGGAGAAAAGTGGCTGTGATATACGGACGGATAGACAGACAATCTAAAAGGGTTTCGTTTTTTTTCGTTTGGCTACGGCCTTATTGAATTGGTTATTTCCGCTATAACGTTCTGAGAAATCTATGTTTTAAAGGGGTAAGTATATTTTAGCTAAACTGCAAGTTAAATTAAAGCGCACCGTTATGACATAACAGTAGGGCTGATGTTTTGTACAAATTAACCGGGCCGTCTCCTCCTTGGATAGTTGCGGTAGCAAATTCTATATCTATTGAAAGCCTTAAGTAATTACTTCGTAGTTAATAATCTTAAATTATTACATTATCTGATTAAATCTGGTAATTAGTATAATTGAATAATATATATGTAGCTATCATCGATGTAGAAAACATGATACTTGGTGATTTACCTAAATGACCTTCAGGCATAATCCTGTCCTGTTTGCTATATTTGATATGTTTTATAAGAATTGTTTTCACATGTTTTTGTAACTAGCTTTTTATAAAAAGGTTTGTATGGGAAAAATCGGCAATAATATAAGAAAAAGCTGGTTATTTATTTATTTATTAAGGTCCACCAACAGCACATCATACAAAGAATTCTGCTTAAGAAAGCGCACGTTAATTAGTAGGGTCGTTGTTTAAAAAAAACATACTAGGCTTATTCTCCCTTGAATACCTAGTGCCGGCACAATGTTAATAATATTCTTGAATATTTATGGCTTCTTTGAGAGTGCCTTTATTTGTTTTATATTTATTTTGTGGTTAGAACGCTTAAATAGATTTTTCAAAAATTTTGTTTTTATGATTTCACTTATCTTTACAGTGCCCTCTTAATTATACTCGTATCTTAGTTCTTCTATATTCAATAAAAATACACGGCGTATAAATTAAGTACTCTAACTGTATGGACCGTTGAAACTGATGCATCAATGTTGAAGATGCCTTATGGAGGCTGGAAATAGAAAATATTGACAGTGCATCTAACTCTGCAACTCCAGCTGTAAACTATTTTACAAATTCATTTCCTGGCATAGCGAAAAAGAGTGGAAAAGTTAGTATAGAAATATTTTCGACTCAACTCGCTAGGATGCTTGACAAAAGAATTTTATTGATTTACTGTTGTAGATGAATTTACAAATGAAACATACAAATTGCCGTATAGCAGACAAATTTGTTCGGAATACTTACTATTCAAACTTATTTATTTTTCACCTTCTCTATTACAAATCACTTAAGAGAGTGGTCGTTCAACATTTGCTTACTGAAATCCTCGGACTGCACAAACACATTTTATTAAGAAACTTGGTGAAATTGAATTCAAACTATCTATATTTTTATTCCTGTTTTAGGAATTCTTTGCAAATTGTCCTTGAGTAAACACTTAAAATCATCGAAGAGTGGGAAGAATAGCCACCTAGTATGAGGAAAGTTATGGTTTCGAGTCCCACCTGAACCGTTAGGTGTTTTTTTTTCTATTTATATTTTTGACCCATACTAAGAAACAAATAATATAAAATACAAGTAAAGTTAAACGGCGGCCTCGATGGCGCAATGGCTAAAATGTTCGCCCAAAGCGCGAGAGGTCCCGGGTTCGATTCCCGGTCAAGTCAAATTTAGGAAACTGCATTTTCTAAATATTTTTTTTATGTGATAGGTAGCAGGCGAGCAGGCGGATCACCTGATTGTAAGCAATTGCCGCCGCCCATGGACACTTGCAACACCAGTGGAGTTACAAGTGCGCTGCCAACCTTTTATCCCGTTCCCCCCTGAGTGGGCCTCCGGTACCCTCACTCACTCGGCGAAACACAGCACAGGGGCTGCTTCACGCCGGTTTTCTGTGAGGCAGTGGTATCACTCTGGTCGAGCCGGCCCATTCATGCCCAAGCGTGGCTCTCCCTCAGTTAAAATCCCCAATTTTCTTGGGTCTGGGTGTTCTGGTGGCGATACCGATACCAGGTGACGATTATTAACTGGGAGCGTCACCCCCAGTTAATTATCGTCGCCTGGTACACTTAGTACAGGGGTCGCCCTAGTTTGAGACCAAGTTTATTGGTGTGTTTGTCTGGCGCAAAAAAAAACCATCTTTGCTTCTTGCTTACATTAACATGCCTATGAAAAGGGTTAAGTTATGTCTGATACACGTGCATGATGTGCCCAAAAGGGTTGTAATCACGCCGTATGAGTACATGGGTGCTTCTGCAAGGTGGGTCCCATTACCCGTCGGGTGCGGTTACATTCCATTTAACTTTATGGCGTGAACTCCAGAACGTCACTCCCACATCTTTAAACGTAAACGAGGGTGCTTATAAATTTAATTAATCCTCATTACGATGATTTAAACGCAATCTCCAACGTGGGTATTACGATCGTGCTAATAGAATTTTCAACGGCATGTTCCCAAACGATATAACATATTAATTTATGAGCGTATTTTTACATTAGCTGGTCGCTGGGGCAAAATATCGTGAGTAAACTTGCACGTTTCGGATACTTCGTATCTATACAAGAGTATAGATACGAAGTATCCGAAACGTTTATAAAGATATAAAGAGATAACTTCTATAGACATCGACGAGTCTTATAGGTAAACCGAAAACACGAAACGCTTGCGCAATGTAATTGAGCACAGCGCCATCTATTGGTTCATTTATGAATTACCGTCCCGAAGCGAAGTGAGGGCGGGCCACTAGTATCTTATAAAACGGTACCCACTATAGGAAACAAGGTCTGAAATATGTACAAGAGATGGCATTACCAAATATCAAAACTGGCAACACCAAAACTTTGTACGTAAAGATATGTAATAACGTGGATTCGTTTATTTTGTCACATCACAATCACTCAATGATGTTGACCCCATGGTACCAAATGACCCCTCATTATACTTAAAATAAATAGTTATAATAAGATGATTTTCTTTTATTTAACCAAATAAGTGTTTGTGGATTTCAGGCCGAGGTGATACGAGTGTATGGTGATTACATTATCATCTGTGTCTTTTTGACATTGGCAGTGTCCATAATTTTATTTTATTAATTTAATCGTTAACATAGAAAATCAAGTATTCTCATGATAAAGTAGTGTAACATAAACCAGCGTTGATTTTACTGTATTTTTGTCGTCTTCCAATAAATCGAATTGATACGTATTTTAAAACAAAGTAATATTACTTACCTATATAAAGTTTCAATTTGGACGTGATTAAATTAGTTTTTTTATTTGATGGCGTCTTATCTTTCCATCGTTTTGTTGGTCTTCTTGCAGGGCTGTATCTTCTGTCTTTGGTTTCAATTTGATAATAATTAATGAATGTATAAATGTATGTATATGTTTTTATATTTAATTGTTATAAGAAGTTGGGTGAATTCATTTTATTTATTTATTACACTCCTGAAATTGTAATAAGGTGTGAACAATTGTCATCAGTGAACATGAATGAGTAATGCTTTATTAGGTATTTATTTCATAATCACTTATGAAGTTTATTTTAACCTATCATTAGATTTGTTTCTGAATTCCCTTGTTGGTCGTAATCACCCCGCCTTTCCCCACACTCGTAGTCATTAAACTACACTAGTCATATTTTAAATACATATCAACGCTGGGGAAGTTCTAGTAATGAGGAAAATATTAATTATCATTCCTTTGCAGTTTATTACAATTTAATGACCTTCTGCTTCTGACACAATACCATTAAAAGTGTAGCCTATATAGGATGTATCTGTGAACATTTACTTCCCTTTAACAACGTGTTCTACCAACCATTTTGAAAAACATCCATTTTCTTCAACGTCTTTTCGAATTTCGTGGATAAAAAATTAAACTCACCCTTACAAAATGGTCAAGTCACATGACCGACTTCGTATAAATAGTTGATTTTATTTAATGTGAGTTTACAAAAGTCGTAGAAGTTGATTTAAAGACGTGGTTAATATGATGTAAATGTTCATACATCCTGTGTTCATGGCATATTTTACTGTTTTAATTTTGCAGGCAAACGACACAACGACTTAACACTTCACTCCTTTATTTACATGCACAAAGAAAACAAAAAATGTGTATGGAATATTCTAGTAATGTCAGTGCCTTACAGACTCGTAGTAATCTTTTATTGCTCGTGTATATCGCCAACTCTTTACCCAGAACTATTAAAGACGAATAAAAGAATCCGCCATTACACTCATTCATATTCAGATATGGTAAAACGACAGTACTAGACATATACAGGGTGGAATAAACATTGGGCCCTGGAGGGAACCTACCGTAAATATAATAATAGAGTTAGCACGTTTTAATTAAAGAAGTTAATTGCACTTATTTTTTTAATTTTCCTTGTATTGCCCAGGAAATGGGAAAAATTACAAAATAGGATTTGTAGTTTTATTTCATAAATCGATCCAGTCATTATAAAAGATAAATAAATTTGGCGATATTACATTGTACATATCAAACTACACACACAACAGACTTTGCAGGGAGTGAAGAAACGCACCGGGGAAAGAGCCCTTAGCAAGTACCTGGTGAGCGCCTCCCAAGATTCGGTCCGTATGCCGAGACGGTAGGAAGGACCATGGGCTGGTGGAGGGACCTGTACATATCAAACTGTTAGTTATTTACATGTAATTTTATAAAAATCAACGTGATTTAATTTCAATTCTCTTAAACATACACATACACAACTACTTTTCATATCTGAATTTCACGATTGCAGTGTAAATTATTTCGCAGTAATTTTGTCTTAAATCCACATAAAGCCAAGTACAGTCACGCAAATCCGTATTACAATTAAACACAATAACGGCTGGCTTGAGCGTTACAGTTTTAAACAAAGTGTCGCCTTCAGAAGCGGCTCTGTTCGGCAAATTCAAAATTCTTGCAGCAAAATATGCTTTAATCTAAACTAAGCTTTATAAAGTGGCACGTTATTTCTAAAAGTAGGAATAACTGCCAAACTCCGATTTGCTTTAATCTCCGTAGCATTAGGCAATCACGACAACGGAAAGTTCCATACCTCGCCATTCCAAAGAGACTAAAACTTCTAAAAGTGGTTATTCTCACTTTTATTATTCTGCTTCTAATATTTAAATCACACTCTTAAAAGCAATTATTACCTTTGTATTGTATTGAGTAATGTAGTGTTTACGATAACAGAATTTACGTATAATATGTGAAACAATCTAATATGATAGGGGCAATATTAATCATAAATGGGGACCGCAGAGCAAGTTTATTACTATGTCCAAACTTGTATACACCCCTGTAACCAATAGAGCTTAATTTAGATTACTTAGTTCAAACGCCTTGGGATATTGAACGCACTATTATATGTCAAGTGTAACATATTACCTAGTAGCGTTTTCAGTAGAACGTGTTTATGTATTTGAGTAACTCACCGACAATCCCTGTAGTTCTCCAAAACTAGCTTATAATTTACCGAAGAAGTTTGCAACTAAAGTTAGATATTTCCTAAAGGCCTGTCATGTTGTAGTAATTTCCTTTTTGTTGGGAAAGATAATAATAGCATTATGAGTATGTTTATCTAGCCGTAAAATAAAGTTGAGTATAAACTTAAAGGTTAAGGGTCGATGGTAGCTCAGTGCCTAAGAACGTGCGCTTTCCAAACAAGGGACCGTAGGTTTGGCATCAAGTATGCAATTATGGACCTTTCAAATTTCTGTGCGCATTTATACCACTAGCTTGGCGGTAGAGTGACACATCGTGAGGAGTCCTACAAGTTGATGAAGGTCGACAGGACCTAAAATGGTATTGAATTGTTTGATGGTATGAAACATTTGAGATCATGTAACTTACGAGCTATTTAAATATTCTTGAATGTTTCGTTTCGATCAAAAGAAAAGTCTATTTTAAAAGTAAAAAAATTGTTTCCATTGGATCAATTCCTAAACACCACATTTTACATACATAGTACTCGTAAGTACCATAGTACAAATTTTATTTTAAATCACGCATACAAAATATTGAGCAATGACGTCAGTATTTTGGTCAATATCATACATAAGTATGTTTAACTGGTTGCCGAAGAAAGAATGGTAATGTTTTTTTAGTGTATGGTATGCGTATTAATTTGTATGGCACGTCCTACAACCTTAAAAGTTTCTCGGACTTTGACATGGGAGTTGTTATGTGATTAGTCGTGTTTGTTTGAATGGTACATCTTTTTATCAGAATAAAAGTAAACAAGTGACCAAACCCAGATTCAATCAGATGTTTGGCTCAATCTGCAGTCAGAACAGCTCGAGTTTCACTTCAAAGGTGTCGTTGGATTCTAATTAATTGTGAAAATGACATCGGGTGAAAAACGGTAATTGTATTAAGTAAAAACCCAACTGCGTGTGAACCTTTCAGCAACAATTTCGTCAAACCCGATTGTACCCAAATTTTATCAGTTGGGAACTATTACTGTAATGGAGGCTTAATGAATTAAGAGTACATATGGTTATATTAATCTGGCTAGACGGCTGACTGTCTAGAATGGGTAGGTACTGCTAGATTTTAATAATGTGCAATAAGGGGGATTTGAAGATTTCTGACTTACCTTAATCACTGACTTACCTAATTATAATAAGATAAATAACTAGCTTTAAACGTATTGAAATGGATGATAACGATAGATAATGCAATAATGATAGTTACTGAGCCCACCAGCACAGCATGTCAATAAAAATGCACAACACATTTTTTTAGCATTTTTTTATAATATGGCGCTACCCTCCTTTATGTGGATAAATTTGCCAATGTCACGTGAAATAATTAATATAATGTGGGTAGTCAAGTAAGTTAAGGTCACGGTCATTCGATGAAATCCCGATGCTCACCGTTTTATTGACCTACAGATTCTGTCGAGACTATTTTTAACATAATTGTCGAGATCAAATTCTTCCATTACCCTCCACAGATGCTTAAACAAAATTGAAATGAACATAGTTATTAAGGCTTAATGATTTGGCAACTGCAGTTTCACATTGTGGTCTAATAAATTCTATTTTTAATATTTTTCTCGCTCCTTTTAAATTATTGGAAAAAGTATCGGTAACAGTTTCGCAACACATTTTGTGCGGCAGTTATATGTCAGCCAGTAAAGTTTCAGTTTGTTTATGCCATTTGTATGGGAACCACGGGGAGTGGTCGGCGTCATTCACGAGTACGCAAGTAGAGCACTGTACTCCTACTATATTCCTGTTCCATTTCACAGAACTTATAGCATTATACCAGCAAAAAATTTCTCCAACCGATATTCGGCTTCGGCGGCCAATCTTAAAGAACAGCCACGTACGCAGACAATATCAAAAGTACTTAAGTATGTGTATGTGTGTGTGCTCTTAATTCGATGGGACGCCAGTGTGACACGACCGAAGAGAGTTCGGACGCAGTACCTACATCTAAACGTGCTTTCCGCGGCACGGGGTACAAGACCGCTAACTTCCAGTAACTGACACTGAGAATTTCTGAACAAAAAAACTCAGGTAGGTACAAATTTTTGGCCTGACCCAGGGTACGAATCCTAAGTGCAGCCATCACTTTAAAGTGGGTCACACTACCCGATGTGCCACCGAGCAAGTCAAATACCGGCAAATATTATCTATACTAATCACAAGCTGTGAACAATTAGGGAGGCCTTAGCACAAAATATAAAGGACACAGAAAGTAGACTACCCACTAAGAGCTAAAAACATGTCATGTACTCACGCATGCGCACTAACGGGCAAATACGCCTTTTCGACCACATTAATCCTAACTTATGATATAAGATTGTAGAACTGTCGAGGTTTGTGGTAGAGGCCGCGCGCTTATGTACTCATGCCGGGCAACAACCCTAGCATATGTCAACGAACTCTTCTAAATTCAAAATTAAGGCCGAGTCTCCTTTCTGTGTCCTTTATATTTTGTGGCCTTAGCCGAGCGGTGGACTTCGACAGACTGATGTTGATGATAAATATAAACAATTTCATTCATATAAAGCCATTGTTTTCCTCCCCTAACGCGACATTACGCTTAACGTACGCATATCCCAATGTTATTCTGTGTTTAAACTGTGCGAAAATGTGCGAGAGAGCGGTCAGAGGCAACACGTGTGCTAACATTACCAGCCGATAGCGCAAAATAATCCCCTTAAAGCGTAAAATAAACCTAGCTGCATTGACAACTGGCAGATTAATTTAATTATAGTAGGTACGAATTAATTGCAAAAGTGAAGAGACCTGAATAAGGTTTGTTTTACAATTACAAAAACGTTCTCACTTGAACTGATCATGCGTAATTTATTTTGCCTCGTGAGGGACTGTTTGCCTTTTTTATTGGTGTATATCGTTTCGCATTTAGGCCCGCGTGAATTGAGATAAATATTTTATTTTATTATTTGCAGTGAACTGTTAAATAATAACAAGCAAAATGTACCTAATGACACAGACTAGCTATTTGTTTAGGATAAACCATATGTTTTTTTGTATAAATCTCGTATCAGCAGTATAGCGAAGTTTAGTTGTCATTGAATATTTGTATGGAAATGTGAAAGTTGGTTTGTCTGTTTGAAGAAAGAATGCCTCTTCGTAAACAAATCTACTCATTCAAGAATACGTACCAACACTAGCTAACTTGATTGAATATTTAGTATTTACTTCAGAATTTTTGAAGATCTAATTTGAAAGATTTCAAAGACAAGGAACAACTTAATTTGCTTCAGCTAAATAAAATTAAACCCTGTTCTTTTGACAACAGTAGGTGAGTTTTGTTCCAAATACGAAATTACGCGTAAATAAAATGCCCACTGCAAATAGTCGAAAAGTTTTTATTTTTGACAGCATATAACTGTCCCACTGCACAGCAAAGACCTCTAATCATAGAAATGAAATCTTTGCTACTATGATGGGATTAGGCTTAATCACCACTCTTGCCAAATGTAGATCGGTGAGCACTAACCCAAGCATTATTCGAAAAATTTGAAACATACTTTTTGCTCGACGCGGGACCCCCAGATCACGGTCCACTAGACCAATGAGGCGGGGCAAATAGTACCTAGTACCTAGGTCCAGAAATTTATAGAAATTATCTTAGTAATTACTAGCCGATTTCTCAGCCAGTACTATTCGCAAAATTGCCTTTAACACATCACTGTGCGTCATAATCATAATGTTTATGGAGCTCCAAAGCGCCACCCTTGAAAGTGTACCTACTCAGCCTATAATTTTCAATTTTGAAGGTGGATTTACTGGCGTCTATTACGCGGGGTGATGAAAGCTTTGTTCCTATTTTAGGGGTAAAGAATAAATTGGCAAGCGTTAAGCGGGTACGTAGTACTCCAATCTGTTGAGGAGGGGTAGTTCCTGGGAGCGACGCAGCCTCGCCGCCGCCTCACCGCCGCCGCGCTGACATACGCCCCACATTTATTTACACGACGCAGATTAATACTACGTCATCCGACACATATCCACTGCGACTCTCCGTTCTCAATCATATTTCTGTACAAAACAACGCTGCCATGACAACGTGGAGTGCCATAATCAGCCCATTATTAACAGGCTTCGCTAAACTCCTTTTGTGCCATGAATGAAAAAACAGATATAATTATTTGTTTACAGTTTGTGACAATGTTTCCTAGTATACTAAAATTCATGTTATTTGGTGTACTGGTATTAGGACTGATTCTAGGTAAGTACTGGGATATTGGTTTAGTCTATTGCGGTTTTTAGGGCTCCGTAGATAAGCCTACAAGGCAAAAATCAAAACCCTTACTGATTCACCATGCCTATCTGCCTGTCTGATATGTATCTGTCCACCTGTTTGTCACAGCCACTTTTTCCCGAAACTATACGAAGAGGACATATTGCTACTAAACTTGAAATCTTGTGACATATAAAATTAACGAAGTATAAACATTTTATTCGAGTCTTTGCTTTACTGGTAGGTTCGGGTTATTTAAATTTTACTATCCGTAACTCTATTCAAAGACAAAAGTAGGTTACAAGTTTTGCCTCTTCCATCTATAGACATCACGTGAAGCTATGATTTATGGAGTTATCAATCAAAAAAGTTCGGCTATTGTTTCGTTCAAACTGTTTCTTCTTGTAACCTTTTATATAAAAGCTTACAAGAAGAAATAAATTTGGGGTTTTTCGTCAAATATATAACTGTGTTGCAAATATTAATTCAGATTGATTAATGTAATTTTCTCCAACCTTATAATAAAGTAGCATAAGTAATATATCACATATTGTTACCCAAACAAAACCGGACTCATTAGCCGAAACTCAAAGCTTTTGTTCAATAAACTCGACAACTCTATGAGAAATGGTGTAACATACGTATTAGAACTAGAATGTCGCAGAACATTAGAGGCATGTGTTGTAGCAAACGTATAAAATAAGGAAACTTTACTGGCCAGTCATAACATTCGTATCAGGCGAAAAGAAAAGCTGACCATATTTTCTTACATCCTTCTACGGTCTGCTATTTAGGGTTTATTCATTTTTTTATCTCAAAGCATGTCATTCAAGAGCGATGTACAGTCAATGAGCAAGGACATGCGCCTTCGGAATGTAAGGTTGTAGGTTCAAATCCGATAATTAAAGTCTGATTTTTAGTAATCTATTTGCGTAATTGTACCATTCGTTCAGGAAACCTGCACATTTTGACAGCTTCTGTGGATACCGACAATAAGCTGGTGGGTGTCCTAAAATGCCGTATGAAAGGACCTATGATTGATGATCGATTTGATTTGGAAATATAGGTATATATGTATTTTGTAAATTACATTTAAAACTATTTATGCGATTATGAAAAATACCATTGGATGGCCCATCAAATTTCAATAATAATTTGGTATGTAAGTGTTTCCAACGCAACATTTTACACAGTAATCCTACGACAATCCTATTCTATGCAGGACAGATGGATACAATTCTGATAAATGTGCAGTTTCCCTCTTGTATATTCCCGTCCAATGGTCCGATATTAACCATTTTGCTAATCTCTCATTTGCGACGTGTTCAATTCTAACAAAGGACCCTTTGTATATATTCATCTGACGCTGCACTGGTTTACCGGTATTATACACTATACAATTTATGTTAAGAACTTTTGACATTGAAATAGGCGTGACGATTGGTCCCAAAATGTTAAGAAATTATTTGATGTTATGATAGATTTGAAATCGAAAATAACTCTGTGCTATCTATCTGTATGATCGTCGGAATGTGGACGTTGAAAGTCGATTTTAAAGTGTTCAATTATCAAAAAATCCGGCTATAATAGAAAAGCATATCGAATCAATATTTCACATAGCAATCATACAAAGTTTAAACGCCATGCGTAGAAAATACATAAAGGTGACGTCACGGCTCATAGCGTTTTTATGAAATTCTAAACTGTGATTTGCTTATTGAGGTTTCTCGGGAAGCATCATTTTGAGACACTTTGGGGGATAGCCAAGGCACCTTTCAACATGCTTGCAGGTGTAAAATAATATTACATTTAATAAATATCTCATAAAAAACAATACTTGGCAAAAAGACCATGTCTCGCTACGCAGTTGTTCTATACACATACGGAACTGTTGTCTGGTGAGTAATACCACACTTCCAAAATAATTCCTTCATCTCTTTGTTTACAAACTCCGAACCGGTCTCGCTTCTAAATATTTTCACTCTGTTCCCAGTCACATTTTCCGCCTTATTATATATATAGAAGTCCGCAATGCATCTTTTAACCTCATCCTTCCTCTTAATAAAGTAAACCACTTTGTACAATGCCTGCTTAGTATCTGAAAATTCAAGCTTCTGGTTTTATCCAAAACGAAGTTACATGGGGTTGAAAATAGCCTGAACTACTTTAAGAAAAGGATGGTAGGCCGTGCCGCTGTTTTGCTCGACTTGGCGGGGGCACTGCCGTGCCCCTAGATGTAAGTAAGTTTATTTTGTACACATTGCGAGTCACAACTATCATACTCATCACTATTGTTGACTGTGGCCACTTTAACAAAAAGAAGAATTTTCTATAAACATACCTTATAATACGCGATATTGTTTTTATAAATATCCAATCGTCCTTGAATTAAGACAATAATATCTTATAATGTCTTAAATTCATCATGATCAATAAAGATCTAATGGGGGCGTTATTGTGTCGAACATGCCACCTACATACCTTTTGAAACGTTTTTGATTTATGCCTAAAATTCTTCTATGTCGTTTTAGTTCAATCAGTATTACAAAAAAACATTTTAACCACGGTTTCTTGTTTTTTTTAGTACTGTGATATTTTTGGCTGTCTACTGTTTTATGTTTCAACGATAAGTAAATCTAACTCGCCCACTACAATTACGAATAATTCAATCAGAACTTGGAAGTGTATTTTTAATTTTCTGCTATTTAATGTTCCCTGTTGTGAAATAACTTAGTGTTTCAAAATCAATATCTTAAAATACAATTTTATAGGAAATTGTAAATGACAAAGTTGGTTAAGATCAATAGAGTTGGTTATGACCTAAAAGTGCGCTGTATAACAATAATAAAATTATTATTATGACTACCAAAGAACACAATTACTCCAAGCGATGACAATATAGACATTACCTTGTAACCTGACGCGGCCCTAAGTGAGTTTTCAATTAGTGCCGATAAAATTAATGTTGTTAATGTCTCGAATATCGTTGTTGAAGGTATAAATCTAACGACTATACAATAATATATCACAATGAGGCTCAGGCTTATAGACAGCCGGAAGGGTCGGGTCGGGTGGGACTATTAGCCCGCGAAAGATTGCGCAAAAGAAATCCTAACTACCAACGCACACGGCGGACAAAAAAACTGTATCGGCAGTGCCAGCGGTAGCGTGGTATGATTGTTTTCTTTTTTTTATCTTATAGGTGGCAGACGAGCCGACGGATCACCCGATGGTAAGCGATTACCGCCACCCATGGACACCTGCAATACCAGTGGTGTCACAAGTGCGTTACTTACCTTTTAACCCCCTTTCCCCTGCATTGGGCCTCCGGTAGTTCCGGTACCCTCGATCAAGCAGCGAAACAGCGCATGCACTGCTTCACGCCGGTTTTCTGTGAGGACCTGGTTACTCCGATCGAGCCGGATTCATGCCGAATCGTGGCTCTCCCACTGTAGTGGCTTCCACGTATCACACAAACCAGTCGATGTGATCTATAATGATGATGCCACTTTTGTAAAAGCGACAAATAACAGTAACAACATCAGTTTTAAACAAAGACTTATTAGCCCACGTTTTGTATGAAAATAATTGAAATTTCCCTAGTTTCCGTTGATGAGCATTATATCTTTTCAGAGAACGTTAATCTGACCTTATTAAAAGTTTTGACATAAATAAACCTTTACTGTGTAGGTAATATAGAATTGTCTACGCATTGTGGCTACGCATGGCTGGCCGGATGACGCGTGTGGTAGTGACCCTGCCGCAAACGCCAAAAGTCGTGAATTCGATCCCCACCCTGGACAAATATTCGTGTGATGAACACTTGTTTTTTCAGTGTCTGGGTGTTATATTTGTATTTATTTAAGTATTATAATGTTTTAATTACTCTTGTTATGTGACAGTCACATAAACTACTAATATACTTACCTAAAGCATACAACAAAATACAAAAACTTTAACGTAATTTTGAAAAATCAATGTACCAAATGACCTGATTTTGTAATTTTTACTGATATATCAGTAAAAATTAAAAAAATATTTGTAAATAATAATACTTTTCACCGTTTCATTTATGAAACACATCGATGAACATTCGAGGCTTCAGTTTTTGTACTATAAAATACATTCCTACAGTTTTCGGTAAGACCATTAATGTCATAGCGCAGAACTGTGTCTGTCACAGACGAATGATAGTACGTTACACGGCCGAGCAAAAACCGCCTCTTCCGACCTCGATAGACGAAAACCGTAGGTCTTTGAGAATTAAGCATCAATTTATAGAGGGTAAAGGTGGGATATACGCTGTAGTAGGATAGATGCATCAGACAAAATGTAGCGACCTGTGCAAATACTACACTCAGCCCTCAGTATAGCCCTTAGCGTCGACTGGCGGGAGAAAGGGGACACGCTTGTATTTAAACGAAAGACTGAAAGATGAGTGTAGTGTTCGCACAGGTCGCTATAGTCTGCGGCAATAAAGTGTTGTTATGACCTTGAGTGCGCAGAAACCAATTTTAATAGAAAGTCTTCTTTTTTACAAGGGCGCAAAATAACGGTCATCGCTATTCTTTCGTGCCGCCAGCTATACATGTTGTTTGAGGCATCTATCCTACTACGGCATCTATCCCACCTTACCCTATGTGGTTACAAAAACCTGTCATTTTATCGACCATGAAATACTAAATCCGTAAAAGCAATAACGATTTGTTGCAAAGCTCGGCCAATAAATCCATATTTTTCTCTAGCCAGACTAAAGCTATAAATTCCACACCGGAATACTATAGGCATGCGTAGTCGCGTATGCTTGCAAAACAATAAATTGTGAATGCCGCTCGCACACCCTAGTCATATTCATAAAGCAATGGACAACCGAAGGTTTTATTTAATCATTAGTATTCGAGCACAATCAATGATTTCTCTATTTTGCTGATACATAATTTATTGAGCCGCGTATTTGAAACGTAAATGTGTATTCGAGAGCCGTGTATGAGCGTTCACCTCTAAATGGCTAATTAAAACATCGATACGTATACGTTCAAATGTTAGGCAAGGTCTCAATGGCACTTTTGAGGCTACAGTAGGAAAATTTGAATAACTTGCAAAAAACCGGTAATTAATTAGGACGATCACAGGAATAAAAATGAGCAGCAATTTACTAAGCTCTATTTAAAATACCTACTCGTAAAAGGCCTCGTATATGCTACGATTCGTTTTATTGATCAGATGAGAAATCGTAAAAGATGGATCGCATCGTAAATGACACCTATATCGCTCGTTACGCTAATCGTGCTCTTCTTTATCCTCATTTGCCTTACGCGTCAGAGCGAGTCAAATCGAATCGTTAATCGTAAAGTCAACTCATCGTTATTCATGATTGCATGGATATTTGTTGTGATCTCTGTATCGTGATCGATGGAGTACATTTGTTTTTGACATATATATATTTTATGTGATAGGTGGCAGATGAGTAGACGAATCACCTGATGGTAAGCGATTCATTGAGTGAAAACTTATGCCGTTAAATACTTACTTTCTTACTTTACGCTGGCACAGTGCTCCGAAGTACATCTTGGTTTCCAACGCGAGACCTGTCGCCAGTACGGTCATAGTGAAGAATGATCTTTTTCGACCTGGTCTGTCCAGTCCATAGAGTCCCTCTAGGGCACTTGCCGCACTTTTGGATTAAATAGCACTACACTTTTTTCCTTTTATTAACATAATTTTACGTTAGTTTTACTTGGTTAATTGAATTTCATTTTTCTCAGGTGTGGTGTTCGACCAGAACACGGAAGAGATTCAGAACGCCTTCAAATTCGCGATGGTCCAACACACCAATCCCAATCGAACGCGCTTGGATTTCCAGTTGTATGTGGACATCATCAATACGGCTGATGCATTCAAGCTCTCTCGACTCAGTAAGTAACCTATCTCACCTAATATATTCGTATACGTACAAGCAATGAGCCCCTAATACACTAGTGCCCCACCCTCACTTCGATTTGGGTCATTATTTTCATTCAGTACCGATAGATGGTACTGTGTGTCGATTGCATCACGCTTATGTTGCGCCTTTTTGATTTGTGTTCACCCTTTAATCGGGTTATGTCGGGTTCTCCTCTGGCGGGGGCTTCTCCTAACGAGAAGCTGGCCAGAGGGACATCCCAAGCCAACTTTACCTGTGCAGGGAACAAATTATCTTTACAATTAAGGATTTATGGGGCTTTATAAAAAAATAACCCTAACCTAACCATTCACACAAAGTTTTTTACTTAAATTCAATTTTAGACGCGCATTAACCAGATGGGTTCACATTCTGCGTTTTGGTCTATAAATAACAAATACGTTGAAAGTTAAAGAAAAAATGCACCCACTAATTACAGGTCAAAAAACCTGTTTCATAAGTTTATCCAGATTTCCTCACAGGATCTCAAACATTCATAAAAGTTTTTAAGGATTCCGTGCAAAATGCACTCCCATTCGTTAAAAGTACTCGTACCATCAGGTTATTTTACTAACCTGCAGTGATTATGGTAAAACATGCAATTCCAGAAAGAAGAACATTAAATGAACTACAAGTTTTATTTTAGAGTAGGTAAGGTTCATAAATATGTAAGTCTAGTAGAACGTAAAGTTAATTTGTAAGTAGAATTATATTATTTATTTTATGGTTACTGAGTTTACCGAATTATGGTCGACAGCATTCTGATTGATTGTATGAACAATCGATTTAAAATGTAATCCATAATTTTAAGCAAAATCACAATTTCATTTCATCGATGATGGAGAGGCGCAATTAATTTAAAATTGATTTTTTACTGATGAGACATACAGATTACGTTGATTTCATCGAAATCGCTCGGTTGAGGGCTCGCAAACAGTCCAGTTTTACGTAAAATACATTTCTGTGGAATGACTTGATAATATCTGACCACACTACTGCCATCAATATTTCACACCAATATCATCTCATTCATTCAATCGCGCTATAAAAGCTTTTAGACCCATATTTCGAATAGCTTAAAACCTTTTTCCGGTAATCCTGACAAAGCCTTTTACAATATTATTCATGGTTAGTAGAAATTCAGTTATAGCATAGTTTTAGATATCTACCTAGTAGCGAGAAAATGCAATCTTGCAACACAATATTGCTACATTTATTGATATTATTTTGTCAGAATATTGTGAAAACCGCCTAATATCATGCATTGCGAGCAATGATACCTCAGCATTAATTATTATAATTATTTACTAGAAATAGGGTACATTATAATGGTATTACAATGCATATAGAATCACATATTTCACGTGAATTAAGGTTCGAATGCGTGCATTCTCTGTTGATAGCTATAGGCGAAGTGGACTGTATAATAAATAGATAAAAGTAAGTATAGTGGATAAAACGTAGTTTAAAATAACTATAAATATAATTTGGCGATAAGTAGAAAAACAGACAGATATAACAGATAGCGAGAAGAGACAAGACATAGAAAAACCATAAATAAAAACACTAAAAAAAGGTAAGTTAAACGTGAGGTCGGTCGCGGCGCAGCCAGTCGCCAATATCTGTATACTAGTGGCCCGCCCTCGCTTCGTTTCTTTACTTAACTTAGACCAGTACCGATAGATGGCGCTGGGGGTCAATTAAATCGCACAAGTGTTTTTTCTGTTTTCGGTTCACCTCTTTTTTCTAAATGCTTACAATAAGAATAGGGACAAAAACCTGAACGTACTGGGAAGTACACGTTTGTATTGTTTCTGAAAAATCTGGCTTCCAACATTTTTGAGATAATGATACCAGGCGTGTAACCATAATTCAGTTGGTTTGGTTTCTTTGTCAAGCAGTTGCAAGTGTTAGACTGCAGTCGCTTCATTTCATGAGAATTATCATACTTCCTGAAATGTAAATCATTTTTGCTTTAGACGAAGCGGCACGAGTACCTACAAGTGTATGTGCAGAAAACGAACTCCTCTCAACTATTTATAAAGTGATTCATTCTATAGATATCAATATCAACAAATCGAATATACAAACCATAACGGCAAAACAGCGTGATGTAATCGACGCCTACCGCCATCTATTGTTTCATAGAGCCCTGAAACCACGAGTTTCAGAGTTGAATGTCCCGAAACGATGTAAGCGGGCCACTTATTTAAAATAATAGGTTTAAAAAAGGTAGATATAATAATAATAGTTCTAAAAGTTAATTTATTCAAAATATAAAAGTTTACAGTAGTAAATTGGAAAGAGTAAAATACAAATGAAACTATTAATTACATACATCAATATTATCTGGCTAATTTAATTATGTTAATTAATTACCTACACTTAACACGAAACTAACATTTTCTCAACTTAATGAGGAGCTTATAGTTTGCCTTGGTTTCCAATATCAGCAAGTACCTAGTTTGTGGTAAGCAGCTTAAGTCTGAAGCAATTTTAAGTTAACCTTAAGAGCGAAACTTTTGGGGTAAAAAGACGGTGGCCACTTAGTATTTGTGTCAAGGTATAAGTTTCTTCTAAACTATTTATTATTGTCCCGCTTACCCTACTTAAAAATAAACTTTGCCAAAATTTAAAACGGCTATATTTTATCGCAGATGAAACTTGGTTCATGACATAAATAAACTTTAAAATAATTGCCAGCTAGACCGGAGTGATACCACGGCCTCACTGGAGACCGGCGTGAAGCAGCGCTTGCGCTGTGTTTTGTCGTTAAAAGGGGGTTAAAGGTTGGCAGCGTACTTGTAACTCAATAATAAAGGCACTTTCCCTCCATGTGGCATGACCGTGGGACGCCCTGTATATTAAGTTTTTTTCCCTTAATAGAAACAATCAAAGGCGTGTCCCACTTTCTGCAATTTTTTTCATGATCATTAATAGTGAGAAGGAGTTGTTAGTAGCTTAAGCTCTTTGACCCTTTTCGAGCGCAGGAAGCACTGGGAGAACTGAGTCATCCCCCTGTCAGTATCGCGCGTACCCCCGGACCACACATCAAAGGGCACCTCTTCTCCTCTTCGAATAATGGAAGACAAAGCTGTGCTCATCACCTCAACACTCTTTGCGATAGCGAGAGGATACTTTCCAGTATTGTATTACATACAGAAATACGACTAACTTACAGAAACATTTTCATCTTACCGCAAAGAAAAGATACTTACATATTATCATCGCACCATTAATTTTATCCGAGTTTGTCTTCCTTTCTCATACAGAGATATTAGGCCAAATGACGGCATAATATTTGCACCCAATACTGTTAACAATATTGGATTGAATAGAACAATGGGGGACGTTTGCAGCATACTTAGATAGTAATCAATATGGGTCCTCCGGGTCTGCCGAGTTATTGGACTAGAGAGCTCCTTAGTGTTTACTTATTATATCGATGGATTTGGGACTGCTTCTGCAGCTATAAATGCTATTATGGAATAAAATTTTATGAGATCAAAATTAAATCATATCATCATTATCACCATTTTTTTTTTGTTTTTATTTTTTGGTTTCGCTGGGGAATGCCGCCTACCCGGAGTGCAATGGGCCGACGTCGCCGCCTAATGGCGGCGCCTTATGCATACCCTCCTACTGGGAAGCAGGCGGGTTATGTCGGGTTCTCTTCTGGCGGGGGCTTCTCCTAACAAAAAGCTGGTCAGAGGTATCCCTACAAACGGCCTCCCTCTCGAGGGGGCAGAAGCGTTCCTCTTCTGCCCTCTTGGCCGCCGTCTACCAATGGACACCACGGCTCAAACGGCAGAAGAAGAAGAAAAATACATAGAGCACAAAATATATTTTTCAAGTTTTGAAAAGTTTTGCTCTTTTACTCTTAGGGCTTCAAGCTTTTACCTTTAATACCAAAAATTTATGTGTCGTTAATAACGACTCGTTATACTCGTAATTCATTGCAACGAAATGTAGTCGTTACGCATGATTAAAAAAATAAAGAACTGGAAACTGCCGTCGATAAAATAGCCAAATGATGGCATGGGATTGGTCAATCGTTCTCTATGAGCCCTCTATCTCAATTGGACACAATAGCATACCACTACAATAGTGAATGGACAGAATAGCATTTGACATGGTAGGTACTTGGTTCAATAAAAAGATGGAGCTGTTACATTAATGCCTTTCGGTGGACTGGATGAAAGCAATTGACGGTAGGAACCGTCGTGTGAATGGGACACGAAGGGTTTCGTAGCATGATCTACACATACAGGATGTATCTGTTAACATTTACATCCCTTTACCCACGTCTTCTACTAACAGAATTGACTCGTGAAAACACCATTTCCACCCGGGCCTAAGTCGTAGCCATCTGAAATATGGAGATTAAATTCTAGCAATCATAAAAATATTGTTGAATATTTTGTTCATTGCACGCTACCAATTTCAGCCCCGCGAGTAATATAGAAAGTGTTAAACAGTAATAAAAATCCAAACGTTAATTTATGAGTGAAAATATAGAATGAACAACGCAGGTTTCCTATAAATAAATTTAGGATTTAGGGTAGTTTTGTTCCGGGGCATAATTGTATTTTTCCACCCTCCATACAAAACGCTAAAGTCTAAAATCGTACATTGTTATATGGACGACCGAGCTAACAAATGAAATGACCCATGACCAATTTCCTGTACATTCCCGTATTCTTCCCCTCGGATCGTATTTAAATGATTAACGGAAACTGAGACTACGACTTTGTGTGCGAGGTAACAATATTTGCATGGATTTCGGTAATGATGAAGTGGGGTAAAAACGGGGTGACCCGGACGAGCCACAAGTCAACAATTCCGAGAGAGAGACAAAACACAACCACAGTAGTATACGGTAGTGATATATTACAAATTGTTTAATAAACAATGTTAGATTCAATTGTGAAAACATTTTGTCAACTACAAAATAATACTTGGACTCGGTTGTTCTAAAAAGGCAAGTAAATGTATAAATAAAGTCAAGTATCAGCCTATAATACAGCAGGGAAAAGGCCTCTTTCATTAAAAACAGGTAGGTAAATGAAATTACCCGCAACCACTAGTGTCAAGACCGCTGCCAATTTCAAAACTTTTTCGCCGTGAATTGGGTTCTCGGTACATCATCGACAAGACTACATACAATATCTGCTGGCCTCACAGAAAGCCTTGCAATCACCCCGCTCGAGCATGCCCATTCATACGAAAGCATAGGTCTCCCACGGTAAATTATAGCAAATTAATTTCATTCACGAACCTAGGTAACCGTGAACCTTTAATTATCCCTGGGCGTAGATTTAAAAGGACAGTTGATATCGTTGATTGAGGCGGGCAGGCCCCTTTCGCCCCCAACTTTTTAAGTCTTGATATTCGTATAAAGCCTACTTGAAAGCGATTGCATGTTCCGACGAAAGATGGCACTTTCGAATGAAACCAGATGGTGTATGAGGGGAATTTAAAAGCATGAGTATATCGTGCGGAATCTATAGTCGATGAGGGTTATTTATTTGTACATTTACATTCCCGCCCCGTAGTTAACGATCTTGTCTAAAACATTTCTTTCGAAATTTATGTGGCTCTGTGAACTAAATAGTGAATCGTCACGCCACTTCCTTTGCAGAATTTAAGTGGTGCAGCAAAAATAATAGAACCATTATTATCTCTTTAAATGATACATAAGGATTTTTTTAAGTGCTTTCAACAGCAGTAGATGATAATATCTAGATAAAATGTTGCAACGTATTTTGGTAAATTTTCATAATTAACAGAGTATAGCTGCAAGTAATTCTAGAAGTTTTTTTTTAACTCACCACCGTGTAAACTTAAAACACTCGATTGTTTTAAACAGTTTTAGTAACTCCGTCAACTCTGAAAATATCGTCAATGTCATTCAAAGTAAAATATAAGTACATAGCATATGCTATGTACAAAAACTTTGGCAAAACATTATATTAATAAAAGTGACACACTCGTGTGTTGGTAGAACGTCGACTTACATCATAAATTGTCACGTCAAACACCTCTGCTGCTTAAACGCCTCGAGAAAAAGTTCCACTAATCGTCACATGAGAGAAAAGGAAAAAAAGTTATCACTCGTGGTTCCGACATCAGATTTTTTTATCTTTTATCTCGTCGCTTCCCGAACTTTGGGCGGTATATTTAATTCTTTTTTAAAAGTCGCGTGAGTCGTTTTGGGGCTTAAGTTCTTTGTGTAAAATAGCGAATAATACAGAAGATAGAACATACAGATTTTTCAAGCACTCGTTTGAAAGGACAGATGTTCCGAGTTTTGTAACTAAATACATATAAAGTGCTTGGGGTAAGGTGAAATTCGTATTCTATGCAAATGGATATATCTGTTAAACGAGCAGTTTTCACGCGCCTTTTCTTTATTCTCGTCCGATGGTCCGATCTAACACCACTTAGCTAATCACTCATTTGCGATGTGTCAAATTTTGTCAAAGAGCCTTTTGATCTCTATTCATCTATATTATTTATATTAAGGGCTTAAATTTTTACATTTGTATTGTAAGTATATGTATTTACGGTCGCAAACAAGCGTGTGGCTCGCCAGATGGTAAGCAACTACCGCAGCCTACGGGCGCTTATAACTCCTAAGGGCTGTATGCATGTTAAGTTAAGGGGTTAAGAACTTTACACTCCTTTTTTGAAGAACCTCATACTGCAGTCCCTCGGACTATATATGTATAGGAAGTTTAGACTAGACAGATTGCACTTATAGAAAAAGGCTAATCGAGAAATCAAAATTTCAAAATTACGCGCCGTTTCCTTCGCGAATATCTAAGGCAATGAACATCAACTACAACAGCACAAAGAGCGTATAATTACCGGTAATTTATTTCCCTCAAAATTATCTAAATAACAAACAGAATTAGGAATTTGAAACATGAATATAATAAAGTAAGTTTAATAACTTCAGCAACATTTTGAGATAATTCCTTATCATGAAGATGCACGCGCGCGTAGAGCAGGTAGGGCTAGTGGAATCATCAGGTGATCCGTCTGCTCGTCAGCCACCTATCACATAAAAAAACCCTTCGGAGAATAGCAGAAACAAAATATCATAACGGTTGTGTATTGGCTTTTTTGCTCTCGTGTCCATGGACAGCTATTTTCCATGGTTTTAAAATTTAATATTTGACATTGATGCATCTTTTTATATATATATTTTTTATATATTTCTTTTTTACGTGTATAGCATAGCACAATTTTTATTTGGTTCTTCGGTTTTCAGCGCTAAGTGTACGGCTTGACCTTAAATTACAAAAGGAACAAACAAGATTCAGCAGCATAACCCATTGAGGATGCATTGGGCCCCGTCATACTAATGACCTAGTAATTCTTACTGACACGTAAAAGTAATCTTCGGTCTCTTTTGGGATTTAAAATCGGGTTCTCTCTAAGGCGGGGTTTTTCACGGGGCCTCATTTAAAATTGCGAACCGAAGATAAAAAGAGGCGGGCTGCGTCGTTCTGGGTCTCACGGCGGAGTGTCACTGGGATTATTATTCAGCCCGGGTGAAAAGGACGATCTTACATAAATCGTATAAGGGCATCTCACTCCAACGTCGGAAGAATGATCGCGACGATACTCTGTAGTACCGCCTCTGATCAAAACACGTCTGAGACTAATGACGACGATGCGAATTTTTATGGCAGTTTCCGTTCTTTGGGGACTACTATTTGTTCACAGATATCTGTCGAATTTTTACTCCTAAAGTCGCTATAAAAAGTTTAAAGGCCAAAACTGTATAGGTACAAAAGTGATTTTATGACTTTTTCTTCCTTTTATCTAATTTTTCAAAGAAGAAAACCATCTTTATGAAAATGAAAAACAATATGAATGTGTAATGTTTGTGCCTTAAACTCTTTGACGCAGAACGCGTAAGGTTATATAAATTGTTTTGCTTTAGTTTTATTATTAGATTAGTTAATCAGAATGATGAGAATGCTTAAAATAACAGCGACAATTAGTAAAATAATATTAACTTAATTTATATGAAATTCTTATTCATGCAATCACATTCATTAGCTTTTTAAACCTATGAGCTTTTTAAAGCAAATAAATAATTTTGATTCTAATATTTTTTTATTTAATGAAAATAATTCTACCTCATAATTAAATAGTTATGTTTGTATTGTATCGTTATGTTGTTTATAACTGATCGATTTGCTTGTAATAAATAAATCTAGTCACACATTTGGTAACTTAAAAAAATGCTCAAAGTATTCGTAATGTGTAAATACTTTTTCTGAAATTCAATCAGGTGGTTCTAGGCTTATTTCAATAAACTAGGTATTCAATAAACCAACTTGACGTCTCAACGTACCAATCATTTTATCGGTCGGTATTTATTTATTTGATGAACGTGCCTTTTCAAGCCGCGAGCCGAGATATCGGGGCAATAGAATTTATTTTCTTTTGCACTTGGCATTTTTATTTAGTTATAACTACTTACTTACC
The DNA here is from genome assembly GCA_014851415.1 of Cnaphalocrocis medinalis. Taxonomy (NCBI): domain Eukaryota; kingdom Metazoa; phylum Arthropoda; class Insecta; order Lepidoptera; family Crambidae; genus Cnaphalocrocis; species Cnaphalocrocis medinalis. Next base: position 12,482,479 of record CM026273.1, on the reverse strand, counting down.
TTATTTGAAAATGTGTACAGACGTCTGACTGAGCTGATTTGACTTTAAAATGTTCCATTATAAAGAATTACTTTAGTATGTAACCTGTAGTGTATACCTATAATTTTCTAAGAAACTTTTAAGGGGCATGATTACAGGACAAAATTGTCATTATTTTCTGAGTTAAACAAGATATAGATATGTTTTCAAAATTACAACGACCTAACTTAGTAGGTAGGTGTGGTAGTGACCTCCTAAAATACTTTGATTTATTTAGCAACGGTGCCATCAATATTATAATATTATGCGGGGAGTGTAAAAACCTCACTAAGGAAGACGGCTTGTTGAAACAAATTACCGTCATCAGAATTTTTATCTTCTCGGCACCCCGCGTACCGACCCCGCGACACCTATTTATAGGACCTTATTAACACGCTAATTCAACAGCCCAAATAATTATATTTTTTCGATAATTTTCTCTTTGTAACCTACTTATAATACCGCATATTATAAAAAGTTTAACGGACTGGGAAAATCGCTTTTGGGAACAATTGTATCGGAATCGAAGCAACATGCATGTGCATATTCAGACACAAGTCTGATAATGGACTATTTCGATTCATCAGATTTTTTCCTTCCTTCCTTTTATGTTCATATTCGTCAAAATCCCCATCCCGTTAGTTTGGTGTGGCTGGCATTGAATCAGTTCAATGTGGCTAACATTTTCTTTTTACATTAACTTAATTTCCATGTTGCTTAAGTAGAATTCAGAATTATTCTCTTTTTGACCAACTAAAATAGTGACTATTTACCCACTAACCTATACCTGCGCTAAAAAACAACTTCAGGAAGCGCTTCTGAAGTTGTCCTATGATGATACAGAGAACTTACATTGTCCTTAAATAACTAACTCTTATTATAATTTATAGAAAAGAATTATGTATGTGTGTCTTTGTTATTGTTTAATAGTAATATTATTGTTTATAGCAGTAAATAGGGTATTTGACTAATCTCGATATAGTAAAAAATATTTATACTTTTCCAAAATACTGGTAAATAAGAACCAACGGCCAAAATTTTCAGTTAAAAATATAAAGTCTAGCTGGTTTTATGAGCATTCAAAGTTTCATGGGCAAGTCCATTTTTAAAGTATAAAATTTAAAAAAAATAATTATATCATTGAACTACCCGTACATTTTTCACCAACTTTTATTATGAAACCATTTACTTAAACGAAACATTTGATATAGCTACCAAACAAAATTTACTAGACGCGCATACAAGATACGGGCGTGTGACGTCACTTGCCTATAGCCGTTTTGTATAGAGCGTTTTTGGGCTTGCCCAAAATATGTGCTCTTAAAGTTGTGATATCTCAGGTGATTCAAATCAGAATCGAGCAATTCTTTCAGTAATGTTTCTTAAATTGAGAGGTCTTTTGATTAAACACATAATTTTTTTTTGTCAAATACCCTATTACTCCAAGACCCTTGCTTAGCCTGAAATACAGGGCATCCTAGTTCAGGTAAAATGTTAATAATATAACCACTAATTGTAAAACTATTTATTGATCATAAGTTTGTGCTAGGTTTAAGTTATTTGCAATATATATTTTAATTATTTATTTTTAACTTCAAGAATTTCTCAAATAGGTATGTAAAACTCAGACTAGTTCTAATTCTTACGAGAGTTAAAATATAAAAAAAACCTGTATAAAAACCAATGAATGGAAAAATAGCTTACCAGTCATAACCAGAGGCTTTTACTTCAAGATGTGAATTAGCGAACCAAACACAAAAACGTTTTTTTTATTTGAACCATCAGAACACAGGTCATTTATAAATAACCATGGGATTTGTATCCTAAATATTCCTTAATAAACTTTTCCGAATAACTGTGTCCACACGGTTGTATTTAAAAAACTAGCCTAACTTGGAAAACACTACCGGCTTTAGCTGTAAGTACCGTATCCGTTCTACATTTTATTTCTACTACAACTGTGTAAAATTGTTATTCAAGAGTATATTCCAGGCCTCATTAGTTTTGAAGTGAAAACAACTACTCAGTCTTATACGAAAAGATATTGTTTTTACACTCTAAGAGCAAAAGTTATGAGTGCGGAATTGCCAAAATATTCACAAAAACTTCCAGTAACTTGCGAACACAGTTTGAACTGTATCATAGTTAAAGCAGAAAAGTAGACCAGAGACCGTAAACTAACGAATGTCAAGAATCGCCAAATATAGAAATTAGGCAATGTTTATAAAATTATGTGTGTTTATAAATCCTTTTTTTTCCCTTGAACCCCCACACAACACCGTATTTTTTTGAGTTCTGAACTTAAGGCTTCAATGGCGCTGCAGTCAATTTAACGTCACCTCATGTAGCCTGTAACTAGCGACCGATAAAGACAAGGACACCTCATCTATCCAATTATGATCATTAGAATTTAAGTATGAGGAAACAGAAACATGCAGGTCCAAATCATAAAAAGTACATGAGCACTTATGTAGTAATGTGGACAACACTTTAATTGTAGTGTGGACAGCGGCAATTTTTTAGCGTATGGTCTATTTGTCTGCCACATCCTACTACTATTATAAAGGCGAAAGTTTGTTTGGATGTATGGATGTTTGTTACTCTTTCACGTAAAAACTACTGAATGGATTTTAATGAAACTTTACCACAATATAGCTTATACATCAGAATAACACATAGGCTACAATTTATAAAAATATATTGTGTGGATTGTCCAAAATATGACGGTAAGTGTCAATAATTAACTCCACGCGTACGAAGTCGCGGGCGGCCGCTAGTATTACATAAAATTATCTATATACTTATTGCTTATGACTTTCTTTTTAATTTAAATGTCTTTTTTATAGCATTAAAAAGTCTTAAAATGTCGTTATTTCTATATAATTTGCATTATAAGTTTGCTGCTTCTCAGAGTCACAATATCACTTCCATATATGTGTTTATACATTTTAATCAAACTTTTATTGTAAACTAATGTACAAGCATATTTTCCTCTTTTTTGCGCGGCATACTTTCTTGAATTTACTATTGAATTACGCAACTAGGTCGAATAAACCAACCAGTCATTCAAAGAGGTAAAACAGTAAGCATGACAAACTTCTACCACCAGGTAATTTAAAAGTTGAAGACGTATAAAATTATGTACATGCGATCAGAGCCTAGAATGTGCATAAGCAGCTATAAAATCGGCATAATATTTTGTAATTTTGGGTACGGCGGGTTTGGCCCGTTGCCAGTTTCAATTTAATCTTTGTACTGCGCGCTATGCTGTGGTCACTTCACGCTGGTGCTCGCGTTTCATGCTCACGACCAGGAAACTCTATAAGATTAGGACAGGGTGCAATCTCGGCCCGTTGCGTTAATTTTGATTCGACACAAAGTGTACTTACCGATGTAATATCCGCTGTGGTCTTACCAGCCAGAGTAAGAGGATATTAGTATTTATCTTGCAGACATCCATGATTCATCTTTGTTTGTTTATTTTCTGTGATCAATTTGATTCTACGCGTTTTGTTTTAAGAGGAAATTAAAGATAACGGAGAAAAACTTTCAAACAAAATAATTTTACCGCCGAAAAATCTGAAAAGTAACTTACATACTACTGTTAGACTAATTAATTTAGGAACTTTACAGTATTAAGGCACATAACAAAGAAACTTCAGAAAAAGTATCTAAGCTACAAACATCGATGTTAACAAACAACACCAGATTATCGATAACATAATCGAATACGTGTCACGTCGCAAGTGCAAACGTAATTCCTTTATTCAAGCTCTACCCGTAGAGGGCGATAGAGACAACTGCACAGCTTAGACTAAAAGTCCTATTAAAAGTACAGAAAAACAATGTTCCGTAGTATACTGTAGTAAACCCTTCTCCTCTCTCTCTATAAAACAACTTGTTGTCACTGAAAATTTAAATAAAACTTAAATTTTTTTGGAATGGCAACTTTTTTAGGTTTTTGAATATTAGGTTACCTATCTCCTTTAATACCTGAATGAAATAACACACTCAAATGCTATGTAACAGTGACCAGATCAGAGAAAACATACTCTCCAGGCATTATCCAGGGGGCAGAAAGGGTTAATTCCAAATATAGAACGGCTGTACCATATCGTCTTAAGACATCCTTTTAATTTTATTTTAATGTTTTTCCTGTTTATTTATTATTCCTGTTTGATATGTAACTTTTCCAAATATACCTTTTATACAAAACAGCACCTGGCATATCTTAATACCCGGAAAAACATTATAAATAAACTCTTTCAAAAAGATTTAAATAACATCAATATAACTGGTAAAGTAAATAAGAAGACCTTTCTTCAAAATTATGAAACCAAACCAAATTGCGGAGTTAAATTTAGGCATCTCTAGAAATAGAAAATAACTAACCACTGTCTTATATTCGTATCATTATCATTTAACCTTTTGATTCCCGGTTGAATCCAAAGCTGTCACTTCGGAGCCCAAGCTTGCTTCAAGAACCAGGAGAACGGCAGTCGCTGTATTGTACTCGTAATAATATGCCTTAGCAAATACTCTGATTATTACAATACAGTGATTGACGTTCGGTTTTGGTTTCCTTCATACAGGGGTCAGTGGACCCCGTTACTGATTTTAATTGAACTGACTTAAACCAACATTTGTACAATTAAATTTCATATGGCATCTGAAGGAGTAGGTACAGGTAGTTTGTTATTGATCACACTGTACACGAATGTGTTCACGTATTTGTGTTGAATGAGATCGACGTCTGCAGGCTAGTTACAACATTGCAATTTGTGTCAGTAAATATTTAATGGCGTTATGCGGTTTGGCCGCCAACATTGAGGTGGCCGTTCAAGATAGTATGATTGGTGAACCAACAGATTTTTTTCAGCAAGTACCAATGTTTATTGTAGTAGTATTTACCAGTATCTATTTGTTTTCCTATTGGTAATCATCATATTATGATAATAGTGGGCCTGCCATCACTTTGTTTCGAGACTTTGATCGCCATCGCCAAGTGTATAAGTTCCGAAATATAGTTACAAATAGATGTCGCTGGATGTCGATTGCATCGCGCAAGTGTTTTGATATCTATGTATGTATGTACATGTTAATATCCAAGAAACTCAGTAACCATTTTCAGGCGTATTAATACTAAAAAACGTCAATGCAGGTTGTAGTTTGTCCGTCCTCGAATCATTCCCTAAAATTATATAGTCGAAAATAACTGTATAAGTGTATAATGTATAAGGTACGCTTTGCACATTAGGTTCCGATCCCATTTTGATATTTATTATAGATTCATTCTTGATACATATCACATCAAGTTTACCATGAACACATACTTTTTATTTCAACAAAAAAGAAAGGTAGAAGTTGAAATAGGGAATGAACGTCTATATTGAAGTTTAAAAAAACAACTGTTATGAAAAATAAAAGCATATTACATTTATTAATAAGAATCCTAGGAATAAAATTTACCTCGCAGAATTACCATTCCATGCAGATAAAAACTACTGATATTAAAAGCACGCTACTTAACTCCACTTAGCTCTTAACAGCTATCGATACTAGCGGATGTATATGATGATAGGGTTAATAGATACGCATAATTTGGTACGAAAGGTATGCCTTGGCCTTTCTATAAGAAATGTTCCTAGATTAAATCAAGTATATTTTAGACTTCAGCTCTAAAAGTTAGATTGGTACATTCATTAAACATAAACACTGCCTTTCGATTTGCCTAAGTACCTACATACGAGCAGACTAGATGATAAACTGGAAAGTCTCAGGTGTGGGTGGTTAATTGTTAATGCCCTTCTAATGTTTCTGTCGCAGCCGGATCGTATAATCAACCATATTACATTACGGCTAGCTGTTATCAAAATAGGGCTGTTTTAAAATGCGGCGGATCAACGATTTGCCGCGTTGTCATAAAGATACGTTCTTCAATTAGTCCACAACCCACTACTGTCAAGAATCGAAACTTAAAACTAAAATGTATTCAGCCGTATTCAATCCAGCTTATCGCTGAACCGCTGTATTTCAAAACGACCCTATTTTTGATAACAGGTAGCCGTAATGTAAAACGGCGGATTGTCAATCCGACTGCGACATTTCGATATCATCACGTGCGTGTTCGTATTTGAACCCATGGTTGCTCCTACAAAAGGAAAGTTGTGACACGACTGATCCCCTAAAACTTGGTTACAGGTTGGACCCCGATCCGGCGGCCCTCACAACCGATAATTTGACAACTTCAAAGTATCATTTAGATACTCTTGTCACGGAACAGATGTTACTTGTGGCGCTAGTGGTAAATAAATCAGAGCCCGCCTAAAACCTTGAGTGAGTCGCTCGTTAACACAGGGTGTGCCAGAAACTTAGTCGCGACTCCGCTTAACTTCAGCTATTAGTTTTCAGTATAGAAGATATAATAAACAGGTCGTTGTGTGCTTTCTCTTATTCTCTAACTTTATTAATATTTGTATTGAACGTCCTGATGCAATAAGTTGTTGATTTTGATCCTTTGGTTATTACCATTTGCAAAAACGAGCTTCTAAGGTTTGAATTTGATTTAGGCTTAATTTTCTGCAACTTTTTTTATTATGGAGAACTTCTTTTCCATAATAAAAAAAGTTAAGTACGAAGCACCAAAAATGTTGTATCTTTCAATGTTTTTAATGCATCATAGTTAAGCTAGAACCCTGAACCTTCAACAAGCAGACTTAAGTTATATTTGGAAAATCCAATATGGCATTGTTCTTACTCATAAATCTAAGAATGCTTTGTCATCTCCATACGGACCCGACGTGATTAGCTTTTTGTGTTCCTTTTCATTCTGGTTATCTGTCTCTATTAAAACATCCCTTAACTAAGAGAAAGTAGAGAACGTTCTAGCAAAATATCTAAACTCCTAAATTTAAACCTCTCATAATGTACCTACCGCAGTAGGTATACCTAAGTACAGTAATAAGGTAACTGCTAGTCCGCACACAAAATCCACATCACAACATTAATGCACTTGAAGTCAATCAAAGCGACTACGAGAAGGTCAACAGACGAGTTTGTCTTGAAGGAACTGGGTACCAACTCTCGTGCACTCGACATTGTAGTCGTATCGGAATTTTGTATGGACGAATATATGAAATCTCTAAATTGGACTTTGCCCCCCTGAGTGTCGTACTAATATGCTAAATTATCATTCAATTCAAACGTATCATCGTCCGATTGTACAAAAGCGCAGTTGGGTCCAAAAAAGGAGAGTAATGCTTTCCGAGCGTATATACATACGCATGTTCTGAGCGTAAGTCCATTTCTTTGGCACGCAAAACATCCCTATGACAAATTGACATATTTCGTCATCATTGTTCGAGTGAAAGAAACTTGTTTTAATAAAATAAAAAGAAATATGGCAAAATATGCTTTTGGCGCTGCCAAAACCTAAAATCACCTGAAAGGCGCGATGGTTGGTTAGATTTTAATTAATAAAATAATAAAATAAAAATCGGTAAGTCATAAATTTTAAAAACCCTGAATGTGTAAAAAGGCTAAAACTGGAAAAACGGCATACCTACCCGAAAAATTAGAGCACTCGGGATCCATTCTAGAAATGAAGGCTTAGTGAATTGAGAGCACATGCGTGTAATATTACATTACAGATTAATCTACTGACTAGACGCCTTAATTTCTAGAGAAATTTTCTTGTTTTAGGATTTAATCAAGTTGTTGAGGGTTTTATTTTTAAATCACCTTTTCTTTGTACTTATCATAAAATGCGATCACATTGACATTCAAGGTCGACGGAGAAAATATAGAAAATCAAAAAAATACCTATTAATCCAGGGCATACTCCGGCCCTCTTTACCATTGCTTCACTGTTCAGGGAAGATAAAATATATATAATATGCACAAATAGGAAGCATGTTTCATGAAATCATGTCCGAAGCTTATGTCACTAGTGACCTAGGTTTAATTACTATAGTGGCTTCGGATAAGCTTCGGGTATTATTTCATGGAACGGTTCTATGTTCAAACATGACAACACCATCGCGAAATTAATGCTAGAGGCGACGACTGTCGAGCGTCTATCAACAGCAATACTCACACAGTGATAGCCCCCTTATCGAGCACGACGAAATATTTATTAGCTTAGGGGGCAACTCGGGTAAAAAATCTCGGGCAGGAATTTCACATTTTTTAGCTGGTCACTGTTTTCACCACGCTTGCCTAATGTAGATCGGTGATCACAAACCCGAGCTATGGTCGAAAAATTCTTAACATACGTTTTGTTCGACTCGGCTATCGAACAAGACCGCGAGATCATGGCCCGGTACTGAAACCACAAGACCAACCGGGCGTAAATTATTTTGTTTATATTACGCATTAAATCAATTAATTTACAAATAGAATTACAAATAGAATGAATAAATAAGCATTAGACTTCCCACTCGCATAAAGATACGATTTTATATTTGAGCCTACTTCCACTTTCAGTCGTGACTATCCTTTCTTTGGGTACTAACGTCGGCTTATTACTTTCGCGGCAGCCATACAATCGGGTACAATAAGTTTTGTGCTAGAATGTACAAAGGTAGGAAGGTTGGCGGCACATTTCAACACGCTGTGCACGGCTGCCACGGTTTTATATAGCTGGGGGCGAATGCCGTAAACATTCTTGGCGACCCCCCTACCGGAATAACTGCCGGCCCGTGGTATCCACCTACCCCCAATAACTATGCATTGCACCCGGGATTCCTTTCCGTACTATTAGTTGTCGTGGAACTTTTCAGCTCACTTTTCTTTATAGATGAGGATTCTTTATAGGTGAGGATGAGGATTATTTAACTCTTTTCTGCGAAAAAGGCTTTCATATATTAGTGTAATATGTAACAATTATGAAGTTTGTTGGTTATCATTAACATTACTCATTATCATATACGTATAGCTTATAAAAAAAAAATTAACATGCGTCCTTTTGAACTGTGACGTTAACTAAGATCTCAATAGAATTCAAAATTTGATGATCTGCCAAATGACTCCCGTATCATTACTGAACTCCCAAATATTTTAGTCATATTTTTTTTATATTTTAAACGCAAGATGCAAATGTAATTACCAACTAGCTATAACATTTTCAGAAAGATAATAATGTAACATAAAGCAAAACAAATGTTGATAAGATCCTATTGAAATATGTAATTATGAGATTAGAAGATTTTCTTTCCCTCTCAAAATCCGCTGAGGATATTACGGTCTAATAAAAAGCAAGTCGTTATTCTATTATTTGTTAAGACCAGTATCACTTTGTGCTGTTTTGCATAGAATTTACATTCACAAAGAAAGACGGACAGTAAAAAGGCTTGCATGCAATAATCAATACAGGTTGTGTTTTCTTTTCTTGGATGTTATCAATCTAGAAAGAAACGAAAAAGGATTCTTGAATCTTATTCGAATTCTGTTCTCTAAAGAATCATATTTACAGCATAAAGTCCGCTTACGCCCGATGTTGAAGATTAATTCATTAATTCCGTGATAGTTATTCCCATAGTTACTAATTTAGCAGCTCCACTGCTAAGCGCTAATCCGAAATGGCGCAAGATAATTTGAAAATTTCGTTCCGTGTTATCGAATAATTTGAGATTAAAGTGCTTAATACCGATCGCTGATTTAGCAACCGCAATTGGTTAAATGTGTTCTTTGAAGTGTTATTAATTAGTTTTAAAACCTGCAACTTCCTACCACAATGTTCGTCAGCCTTTTCACATAAGCCTATATTTAAGAGATTAAAATTACTTATGCCGTTGAATAAATCAAGAGATCAGCCAATCTTTATCAAAAATGTCAAGGTTCGTACCACAATCACATTTTTGTTGGTGGTTACTATTCTTCCCTATTACGTGTTAGCTACATTGACCACCAGTCCTTGAAGACCTTGCGTGTAATCCCGAAGACTAAAGTTATCTGATGAATAACTTCGTTCCAAATATCCGCCAGAGAAACTCCGAGCATAGCGCCCTCTAACGCTCGGTAACCTACTTTGAACTTATACTTAGGTCTGCCCTACACTACAATGAGTGTTGTGGGTCGACGGCTGGACCAGCCTCTTTTATATTGCTTTACGCTTTTTTACTGTGCAATTCTGATTGTTGCTTTTTTCTTTCGTACGATCTTGTTATAGAAGATCCGATTATACGATTGAATAATGTTGAAGATTTTTTATAGGTAGGTATCATCTCATCTCATTTCATGTGACTAGTCATTCCCAGTTGCGTCACTAGCTGTAAGCCCGGGCTTGTACAGTCGCCATCAGATATATCATAGCAGACAAGGTGACCAAATATATCTGAACAAATTAAAATGTCAATAAGTTCTGAACATACAACTAACCAAAAATATCTGAACATTCAGTAATGCATTAATATCTGAGCAGATGCTGTCATTTACTTCTGAACATACAATAACCAATAATATCTGAACTGTCATCCTTCACGCACGTCAATACCAATGCAAGGTTGCCTATCGTTTTAGAAATCAATTTGGCAACGTCGCGTTCGTCGCTCAACATAATACTTATATAAAGCTCGATTACCAATGACTGACTCACTGATAAGGGCTGTTTTTTGGTGTGTTGGGGATTATTTTTGCGGAAAAAGTTTCGACAACCCTGAGAGTTTTTTAATTAATAATATCAAAAAATAATAGGTTTTTGATATTTAAAGAAAAAAAAAACAAAATGGCGGCCATTTTTGCGACATCAACTTTTTTGTTACAGCAGTTATTCGAAAAGTAAAAAGTGTCTCTGAATCACCTGAATGAATGAATTAATCATCAATCTCATCATATAAACGAATACAATCATCTTTAACATGTTCGCTTCGTGACCGCTCGTTGGTAATAAATATATCTATTGGTTTTTTTGATGAAACTCCTTAGTTTCCAATTACTGTTAATGCCTACATCCTGGCCACACACTTTTAAAAATAATTTTCAGATTCAAATATGTAATGACACTTTGTTTCTTTTCTTTACGTACTTTGTTTATCCTGACTGACATCTGCTCAGATATTAATGCAGGACTGAGTGTTCAGATATTATTGGTTAGTTGTATGTTCAGAAGTTAATGACTTGCACCTGCTCAGATATTTATGCAGTACTGAATGTTCAGATATTAATGGTTACTTGTAGCGTTCAGAACTTTGTTTCAAAACTTTGTTCAGAAATTTGTTCAGATATATTTGGTCATCTTGTCTGCTACGATATATCTGACGGCGACTGTACCATGATCCAAGATTCGACGTAAACGTGACAAATGAAAGTGACAGTAACATTAGGCCACGTTTTGTAACAATGGGAATATGTCTAATTGGAATACAATGAACGGTAAATTGTAATTTTAATTGGTTATTATACCTCTAATCTACTAGGCTACTGTTATTTACGAGCAAACGTTATATGGGTTTCATGTAAACCAATGGATGATACGAATTAGTTCCGTTATAAATAAAAATAACTCTGTTTTTACTGGCCAAGCAACTTTGTTATTTTAACAGCGATAAGTAGTGGAAAGTTCGCGCTTTTCAACTATCCCAAATATGAATTTTGTTTCAGTTTCTGGATATTAATAATATTTAATTAAACCGATCACCTAACTAAAGTTGAGGTATAAATGGATCTCTTGATTATGAGTGCCCAAAGTTGGTCACAGTAACTTTCAAAGTTCAAAAAGTGGCATTCAAAGTGAAACTTGCGGTGATGTAAGCGAGCTGAGCTGAGCGATCGCAGAGCGAGTACCTACCCGGATATCCAGCGCTGCAAACAAGCACTTGACTAAGTAGAGATTAGTGCCGCTCATGTAAATCTACCTATCTACATCCTTGTTAAATAGATTATGAACGTTATCATCTTAATTGGTACTGTTAGATTTTGTAACTTTCATAACTGATTTGCACCTTTTTCTTAATTTTTTTTTGGTTGAAAACTCTTTTAAATATAAATAGGTAAATAATAGAAAGATATGTTAGAAAAGATGTCGGATTGTGTATAAGGATGATAAAAGTTGTGAAATTATAAAAATTGTAAGAACGTATGTTTCCAGGAATAGCAGTTATTGAAAAGGTACGATTACTAGTTTATATGTAGGTACGATAGCCTGTACTGTCCCATCGCCGTATATTATAATACGATCAGACACGATTAATAATAATGTAACATTATCATCAAAACCGTTTTTATCGCTCTGTGGAGGTATATATCAGTTTATGTAATTGAAAAGGCTAATCAATAAAAAAATTCCACTTCGTGCTAAATCGCTACCGTGCTGGTTTCGACAAATAAACTTTGTATTATTTTTTAGTAACCTAACGATATTACTTTGATTTGATTGATAGGTGAAATTATTTTACAATTTGATTTGCGTTTCTAAGCCACTTGAACGCCGACGTAAACTCATAACAAGTAAAATATAAATTTAAATAAGATAGTACTGAGGCTAATGAGTTTATGCTTCGTAAAATTCGATTTATTGAGATAAAATATGAATTATAAATTATTATTTTACGAGAATCAGAAGCGAACGAGTGGCCAATTCACCTGACGGTAAGTGATTACCGCCCATGGAGATCCACTTTTAGAAAGACGTAGGTTTGTTTCTAAATCCCTGCGAAGGCGCACCCTTAAGTTACACGAGCAGGCATAAATAGAAACACTTAATATAATTATTTCATAGTGGAATAGAGATACGAGTAAAAAATAAATTATGTTACATTTTTTGCCATAGTAATAACAAAAAAAAAGTGATTTATATAACAAATAAGTATCTAAGCTGCTATCTCATGATGACACTGAAAATCTAACTAACTTTTGCTTAATCTATTTGCTAATCTTAAAAAAATAAACAGTGCCCATAGTGGAAACTGCTTGACTGTTTTTTTGACTAAAGACACATTTATGACACTTAATGTTAATTGAAGATGAGGTCTAACGTGCTATTTGGTTCTCTGAAAAACCAACCTATTGACATAACTTTAGTGAGGCTCAAGTATTAATTGTATGCACCATCAATATAAACTACAGCCAGCTACAGCCTTTATTTTACTCGGGATGGTTGAAGCTAGAAAACTATTCCAATTTCAACTCATAACAATGCCACTATTCATTATGAACATACTTTGGAAAACAGCACAATATGGATTTTGACCTTGACTTAATTATTTCTTGTTGTTTTGGACGTATTTTAATTCGTCTTTCTAAGCAATATTTTGAGAAGATAATATACATTTAATATTTTAAAGCAATTTCCTTATAATGCGTTAACCGAAAACAAGGGGAAACTTTGAACTTAATGGGAGCCTTTTGTCCATAGGTTGTCTGATACAGACTATTGATAAAATAATCGGAGATTACCCCGTGTAACCATCATAAGATCAAATTTTTTATTTCCATATTTACTTAACTTATATCTATCAACACACTAACATGAAAATGGTTTTAGAATAGTCTATAAAATGTGGAATGTGGAGCAATAGGAGCTGAGGATAAGAGCGTGCCTTTCCTACAGGGTGATTTGGTTCAAATCCGAGCATGCATAAGGATTTTGCAAACCAATTTTTTTTTTATGATATAGGTGGCATACGAGTCGACGGCTCACTGTCCAAACTGGTTAGCAATTTCCGCCGCCCATGGACACCGGCATCACCTGTGTTGTCACAAGTGCGCTGCTTACCCTTTAACCCCCCTTCCCCTGGATTGGGCCTCCGGTACCCTCACGCAAGCAAAACACAGCTATGCACTGCTTCACGCCTTTCTGTGAGGACGGGTATGCTTCGGTCGAGCCGGCCCATTCATGCAACTATCCAATCTACGTGCGAATTTTGCCACTTAAAAACCTGCACGTTTATATAAATAAATTGAGACAACATCACATACATTGTCCTGGTCCCAAACTAAGGTTTTCCCTTGTACTATGGAAACCAGAAACAACGAAGGAACTACAAACACCCAGACCCAAGACAAATATCTGTTTCATCAACAAACATTTGTCTTGATGCGGGAATCGAACCCGCGACCCTTGCGTCTCAACCGGCGCTCAAACCACTACGCCAAATGGGTCGTCAATATATAGTTTTTGATATGTGTAACCGTGATTCAGTTGTTTGCGGAGGTCAGACGCCAGTCGATTCATTATAGTTTCCTCGCTCCGTAAATACAGAATCGTAGTCAAAGCATGAGCGGGTCCAAAGTGATCGCTCTAGGCGTAACCGGGATATACATGCTAAGACGAGAGAGATTATATGCCTGTTTCACAATGTAAAGGTAAAGCGACACATAGCTATGCCACGCATACATTATTTTGAGCATAAAAGTTGCGATTTCGTTAAGGTTAATCTCATATTCCACGTCAGGGCTTATAGGTTAACCGAAAACACGAAACACTTGCTCGATACAATCAACACCAGGCGCCATCTATTGGTAGACAGTGGAACTACTATCCTGAAACAAAGTGAGGTCGGACCACTAGTATTTTATAACCGTATTTTACAGTCGTGCAACGCAACAACGCAATAAAGAGCATACATACTTATATATATATATATACTATCTAGGTCTTACCCATATATTGTGGAAGAGGCTCTTAGTATATAATAATACCTAAAATGAGACACCTTTGAATTCAATAACCAAACCACAGCAGTCCACAAACATCAGTACCAGTCAGGCATAAAAACAAACAGTTTTCATTTTTCCTATGAATTCGGACGACAAAGCGTTGCCCTATTTCGCATAACTGTCAATCGACACGTCCGTCTGTCGCAACTCAACCGCACAAATTGATTTTAACGGGTGTAAACAGAACTAAATTTCATAACTGTGGCATAAATTCATTTGCAACTGTTCATAATACGAATCTTAAAAAGGCGTAAGTATTAATGATTCAGTAGGCGTCATCCCTTAAGCTTTTATCAACTGGTCAAGTGCGAGTCGGTTCTGTGTACTACTACTACTTTATAAATAGGTACCTAGTTGAAAAATCTATCCGCGCAGTTTTGCTAGCATTTCGCAGTTTATTTTTCTTATACTGTATAAATACTCGTAGTGTGGTAAAAAGACAGCCAGCCAGTGAGTTAATTTGAAATTCGATCCCCTTTAAATATATGTATGTGTAGACAGGTAGACCCTGCGATCATATTATAAACCCTAGATATGTAAGCACGTTGAAAGTGTCTCTGCCCACAAAGGCCCCTTTTGCGAAAATCTGCTCTTTGTTATTTAAGAATTTTAAAACCAATAACAATGAATTAAGGTCGAAAATAAAATTTTTATGGGACAAGAACATTTATATTTTTTATTATTTTGAGGGAAAATGAACACGTTTCCTTGATCAAATGAGTGATTGAATAAAATACGAGCATATTATATGGGTCGTGTTATGTAAAAATTAAAAGTATTACTTTTTAATTTATGAAACCGTGCATGACGTAAGCATGTTTGAATGAAAAATATTATGGGTTGTTATTTGTGCCTTCAACTAGAATTTTATACTTACGAGTGTCGAGATTACAAACGGACACAGTTCCATAACAATCAACTGAGGAAAAATCGCAGTCATTTTTGTCCCTTCCGAGTCAAGGGTGACGACAGAGAAAAAAAATAGTTGTCCCCTCTAATACGAATCGGAAATGGACTATTGAAAAAATTTGCCACCCTGTTGAGAATAATGGAAAATTGGGTACCTTTGCTTCGTTTATTCTTATACCAATAACATAAATTCTTAAGCTTGGGTCAATTTGACGTGATGTGCAGCGTGAAATACAGCGACATAGATTGTTGGTGTCAAGAACTTTCAATATAAGTAGTTACAATCCACAATTAATTACAATTTCGACAATGCAACAAAAAAAAACTTTCATGCAGCTAACTGCCGACTGCGCTTTTTACAAGAATTGCCAATTTTCTTTAAAATTTCTTCCAAATGGACAAAACTTTAGCGTCCACTTTTAAACTTAGTATTTTGATGGCTAGTTGAATTCCACGCGGGCGGAGTCGAAGATACCTACTAGTATCAATTTTAGTGTAATTTTGTGATTAATAAAGATATTCTTATTAGGTACATTCCAGTCAATTGAGTTCTTCCACAAAACCAAAGACACCTCTTTGCAAGCCTTATCTATACATATAATAAAAATGTAAAAAAGCTGTGTCTGTACATTGAAGATATTTATCTCAAAATAACTTAGGACGACTAAAAAACAGTAACAGAACATGAATCAATAATTTTTTAAATTTTTGTCTGTCTGTTTATCTGTTTGTCTGTTTGTTCGCGCTAATCTCGGAAACTACTGAACCAATACAAATGAAACTTTTTTTAATGTATAGCTGTAATATCAGGGCAACTTATAGGATATATTATATTTTGAAGACCAGGCTCCTTGATGTAGAACCACAACAGCCCAGCTAAACTATAAGAGGTAGGTCAATGGCACCTTAACAGAAGTTGTTCAGATTAATGAGCATTTTATGATGCCATGAAAAAAAATCCAAGATCATGGAACAGCTGGTGTGGAACTCTAAGAGCCCAGCTACACTATAACAAATATGGGATGAAATGGAATGCAAAATTGTCAAATGTGATAAGCATTTTTGGATGAGATCCGGTAAGGAAGGATATTTCGAACTTAAAGGGGGTTCCAAGTTTGGTGATGGGACTACGTGATTCCTTGGCCCAATCTACTATTTAAATAATCATCTTAAAGTCAAGAGTCATAAAGTTCACGCAAACGAAGTTGCGGGCGGCCACTAGTTTTATAATATGCGTAGAAATGTACACACACTACTCTACGCTGTTTATGCAAACTTCATTGCACTTAATACCTTGCAAATGGGATCACACATCAAAGTTTACGTATCGCTTTTCCTGATAAAATGTAGCCGTAGAATCAAAGAGAGCAGACCTTTGAAGATTCTCAAAGATTACACATACCTACACTCGCAAGGGTGAAAGGTAAGAGCAAAAGATCGGCGACGGGTGGCTCGATACTTCTACCGACGGTGACTCGCAATTTCTACCGCAGTGTGCCTGTAATCCTTGGCTGCACTTTTACCAGTAGCTTCTGTAATCTGAAATCGATGAAATGCTCTCTCTGAGGTGTGGTTAGATATACCGGTAGATTTGAACACCCAATAATAAACCTGAGTTTAAGTCCGTCGCCATGATTTGCCGTTTTGAAAAGGATATTGAGTGAGGTCTATATGGAATATTCACAAGGTAAAAAATGTTTTCCATTCGCTCGTTCCATATCAATTACGTATATTAAAACTTTTAAGCGATTATTACTTTAATACTATTCAGGTACTTTCGCTGGCTTCCCGCTGGAGGCACAGTGTTGCCCGCATGTGCTAATTTGATACAATCAAAACATTGTTTTTCTGTATATAACCTATTTTGACTGGCATTATTCAATTTATTATAAAGAAATGTTTATAGATAACTTGGGGCGCTAGTTAAATAAAAGATTAAAGATAGTTTTACTCCAAGGCCCAAAATTGGTTTGCAACTTGTATTCATAAGAAAATCAAACTAATTCTGTAAAAAAGGCGTTTCTACATATGTACCTACATAATATGACGTTATTGTTATTTTATATTAATTTCACAAACCTCATTTTACACTTTCTTTTGGTGATTGTAACTTACTGTGCCATTACAAACTATGAAATTTGAATGGGATAAAGTTACACTTTCTTGATGCTTTAACGTTAGCCCGAGGACTTACTTCTTAAAATAACTTCTGTGTGGCGACTGCTTTAAGTTGCTTGTGAGAAAAACTTGACATACTTTTGTTGAAGGAAAAGGAAAAAAGTGGCAAAAGTTGCCATTACAACAACAATAACGGGCGAAAACGGTATTTGCAGGCTATGTTTGCTGGTATATCTCAACGGTGAGTCAACATTCACTGAGTTCTCATATCTATAGGTATTTCTAACTTGTTTGTAATGAGAAAAGTTTGAGAGGAAAATATGAAACAGTAATATTTGGAAAGAACAAAAACGTAAATTTTACCTGGGTTTCATTGATGCATTACAACCCGCGAGCCTGTCCACTTTCATTTCATGAATCGGCATTAATTAATTAGTATTTTTATATGTAGGTACACAATGGTTTTTTATGTAATACCTTCTGTTTTGACTGTCGCAAGCCTATTTTCAGTGTTTATTTTATCATCATCACTGCACGGCTGGACATATGCCTCCCCCAATGTTCACCACACATATGTCTGCGTCCTTAGATCTCCTGTGGATCTCATCATTTCTGACACGATCACAATGAATCATCGATACTATTTTATTCTCAAAGACTTTGTACAAACATCGCAAATTAAAGTCAATTCGCTAATGCCGCCCGAAATGGCGCTGTAATAAAGGGAACGCGACATCTTGGTAGATTTTTTCGCTCAATGTACTCGGTCTTTAAGCCTAACATATCACATGTCTCTTATATAGCCACAAATCCCCTTTGACAAAGGATAGCTTGAGCTTCGATCGGAAATTATGCAGCAGTGATTTGCAGCCCGCTCTTAGAGCGCCATACAGAGGGAATAACATCCACGGCTGAAGGCTACTTTTGGGTAGTGTTGGGTTTAGTTTATGGCTATATCTTTCTACCTACTGATGTAACATTTTTTCTCTCAAATGTTTTAAACTTGTGTAATAACAGTGTTACAGTTTTGCATTAAGACAAACCGTTTTACCTAGTCAAAACTAGCCGTGTGTGAGGCCTATGCATGGGCCGGCTCGACCGGACTGATACCGCGGCCTTACAGTAGACCGGTGTGAAGCAGTGCCTGCGCTTTGTTTCGTCGAGAGAGGGTAACGGAGGCCTAACTAGGGGAAAGGGGGTTAAATGTTGGCAGCGTACTAGGGACTCTACTGGTGTTGCAGGCGGCGATCGCTTACCAGCTGAAGACCCGTCTGGTCTGCCACCTATCACATAAAAACACGTTTTTACGTAAAGCCTTTCTTTGAACTATAAACACTTAGAAATAACTGAAGTATTTGATTTTCAGATAAAACTAGTCACATCAAACTGTAGTTAAAACTAGCACTGGAAAAACTAATTTGGGATTTGAGACTGGAGACCGCCGCCGGCGCTTACCTTTTAAAGGGTTTATCGATTTAGGATCGGGTATTTCGAAAGGCATTCTCAAAAATCGCAATATAAAATGTCAAGTGTTAGTTCGTGTCGCATTTGTTAGTAGGCTCTGGTGTGTTAGGAAATTTTTGACACTCAGCAGATGTATAAAGCTTACCTACTAATATTGTAAATGTACAAATTTGTGGTATGTATGAAGGTGTGAATGTATGTTATAACATACCTGTTCGCACCGATTAATAATTAGGGAGGTAAACGGTGCGATCTATAAGGGCGTCGAAAAGTTTAAATACCTCTGATGCACCATCATCGATATGTATATATTGTATATCGTCTACGGCGGCCAATCTTAACGAGAAAACACGTAACGTAAGTAAGCAGTATACATATATTATAGTGCACAAGTGTACACAAACAGAGGTGCACTCTCTATTAGGGTAAGGGAAGGAAATATCCTTATCTTTTTAATTCGATGGGACACCAGTGTTACACGACTGAAGAGAGATCGAGCGCAAGACCAACGTTGAACGTGTTTTTCGAGGTATGGGGGTATAAGACAGCCAACTTCCTGACTTCAAGCTGACGCTGAGAATTTTGAACAAAAAAACTCAGACCAGGTTCATATTTTCGAATCGCACCCGGAACTCTAAGCTCTACAGTCGCTTTAATAGTGCAACCCACAATCCGAGGCACCGAAGCAGTGAAATAATTATCAAAATTTGTAAGTATATTATCCAAACTGTAAACGCGGGTGAAACAGCGGATTTCAGTAATAGTAACTGATTTAAATTTTACCTACCTACACATAAGATAAATTCTGTTGATTTAGCTTTCAATACTAAACCAAAAACACCTAAATTCTACGATATATACGAGTATATTCCAGCGTAAGCAAATTGGATGAACAAGGTGAGCGGTGATATGATATTATTATTTCTGTGTACTATCTGCCAGGTAGACAATAGATAATTGTATGCAGGCTTCATTCGGGTTTTCGTATACCTACTTCACATTATGTATCCTAACAATGAATAGTAAAACTAAAATAATAACAGATAAAGCGCTTAAGTAATTCTTATCCTATAATTGTACTCGTAATCTTACCCTTTTAAAGTACATATTACTTGACAGTTATGTAAATAATAGTATCTAGTTACATAAGCCCAGATCTGAGCTTAAACCTCGCTTCATTTGCATTCCAACAGAGAGAAGAAGAGCCTATAAAAAGAAAACTGTTATGAACTCGTATTAAACTTATAAACGCTAACAGTTTAGCGTGGGTGAAGTATCTCTGAGTGTATGACTTGAACTGTGATTCAGGATAGGGATAATTGGTTGGTGAACAAACAAAACATCGATGTTGAACTGGGAAACTATCGATGTTTTGACTTCCATATCATCGCCATATCGATGTTTAAAAAATAAAATATAGAAACGTCAGTGTACCTTTTGAACGCTGTCTAGCGTGCAGCCTATTGCCAGCTCCTAAGCTTCTACTGAATTCTGATTGTCATTAGTAGATGACTACTTAGTTCCACTAATTTCCACTAGACGACCTTAAATCGGCGTTATCGGAGTAAGCTGTACAGTTAGTTTCTTTACATTTGCAGATTGACAGTTTTATTTGTTACCTTTCGACATCGGTGTTTATATATATCGATATTGATCGTTAATCGTTTATTTTATTCGATGTTAACATCGATGTTTTTCGAACATTGATCATCCCTAATTCGGGGGAGACGTGATCGGCATAGGTACGGTAGGCAGACCACGCAATATTTGCTTTTTTTATGGCCGCATCCATATTTCAACAAAATATACTCAACAATATTTGGAAGTACTGAGAGTACTAATGTGTGCGTGACAGGAAAGATGATTCTCTATTCAATATTCTCAGCGACAACCAGGAAGCTCACAATTGAATTGTTAATGGCAAGGAAACAGGGGTATTTTGTGAGTGCCCTTGTCCACGGTACAAGATTTGACGGCGATATCACTTGAACATTGTTTACAAAGATTGACATGAACCGCTACGCTTCGACCGTGATTCAGTTTTAGGGAGTCAGGTACCTAATTACAAGAAGCGATTGCCGTTTGACCTTCGCATCTCTTTAAAAGGGCAACCAGTCCAACAAATTAAAGTCTCAGCATCGATTACATACTAAGACGACTTACAATTTGTTTTGTAATAAGTGACACATGTTGAACGCTAATTTTGTATACAACATCTACCTATCTATACTACCGTGTTTCTTGTAAATAAAGATTCTTATTCTTATCTTTTTTGGTAATAGGTGACAAACGTGCCGACAGATCACCTGGTAAGCGATTGCCACCGCCCATAGATACCTGCAACACCAGTAGAGTCACAAATGCACTGCCAACCTTTAACCTCCTTTCTCCCAAAATGAGCCTGTGGTACACTCACTACCTCGACGAAGCACAGCGCAGGCGCTGCTTCTGGCTCCCAAGGTTTTGTCCATGTTTTATAATAAGGGGGAATATGTTTCGATAAGAGCCACTCCAGTGACTTTATAAACGAACACTTAGTATAGGGTATTTGACTAATCTCGATATAGTAAAAAATATTGATACTTTACCAAAATATTGGTAAATAAGAACCAATAGCCTAAATTTTCAGTTAAAAATATAAACTGTAGCTGGTTTTGTGAGCATTCAAAGTTTCATGGGCTAGTCCATTTTTAAAGTTTATAATATTATAAAAATAATTATATCATTGAACTACCCATACATTATACACAAACTTTTATTATAAAACCATGTACCTACATAAACGAAACATTTGATATAGCTACCTAACAAAATTTACTAGACGCGCATACAAGATACTTGCGGGTGACGTCACACTCTAGTAGCCATTTGTATAGAAAATTTTTGGGCCTGCGTAAAATATGTGCTCTTAAATCTCAGGTAATCTTGTGATATATCAGGTAATTCAAATCAGAATCAAATAATTCTTTCAACAATGTTTCTTAAATAGAGAGATCTTTCGATTAAACACGTAAAAAAAAATTGTCAAATACCCTATTCCCAAAATAGTGTCTCAAATATTTTGCTCACGCCCGCGATGCTCAGTAAATTTCTTCAGTCAACAGTCTTTCTGTATTTTGCCTATAATGAAATGGATTTCACGACCGAATCTTTATGTCTGTCCCTTTCACAAGCGTTGCGCGTTTCTTCTGTTTCATTCACTTACTTTCGGCTTACGTGCGCCGTCCTCTGCTTTTTTATGTGATACGTGGCAGACAAGCAGACGGATCGCCTGATGGAAAGCGACTGCCACCGCCTATAGACACAAACAACACAAGTCGAGCCACAACTGCGCTCCTAACCTTTTAACCCCCTTCCGCCTCGTTGGGTGGCCGGCACTAACTCAGTGGAACAGCGTTGGCGCTGCTTCACGCCGGTCTCTGTGACTTCAGGTAACACTCCGGTCAAATCTGCCCATTCATACCAAAGCGTGACTCTACCACGGTTTCGGGATTTATTTATAGGTAGGTACTCTACTGGTGTTATTAAGGGCGGCAGCAATCGCTTACAACCAGCGACTGCTTGACGGATACCTATCACATAAAAAAACTACGAAATTTCCCTATACTATTTAGATAACTTCAATAGACAACGACAAGGCTTATATAAGTAAACCGAAAACACGAAACGCTTGCGCAATGGAATTATACACAGCGCCATCTATTGGTTCATTTCGGAATTCCGGTCCCGAAGCGACGTGAGGGCGGGCCACTAGTATTTCATATTAGGTACTAAAAGTAAAAGTAAGTTGGCCCTTGATCCAATAGTTAAATTAACGCCGTAACTTATCAATAACATCCTTATTGCCTTCTCGCATAAGTAGAAACATCGCGTTTTAGGACCAAAAATATGATAGTACCAAGATTAGGTAAAATACAATTTAGTGGTGCTTGCATGAGTTAGGAAGCCCCGCATAAATCAAACGCCGTTTTGCTAATAGTACTTCATTATCTGTTTCCCTATCGGGCCACTATTTCGTACTGAACACTGTACTGCTTGCTTATCTCCCTATTAGTATGCTACTCTTGTAATAATCCTTACAGCATTATAATATTCATTACCAATAGGCTCATCGAATTATAAATAGAAAACTTAATCAATTCACTTAATGTGACTATGTAAATTCAAATATCACCTGTTTTGTATAGAAACTTAAAAAGTTCTCTAATCACAGTTTTATTGAACTATTGTAGCAAGTAGGTATAAAATTGAACGTTGAAATTTTACCGTGGGAGAGCACGCTTCGGCATGAATGGGCCGGCTCGACCGGAGACCAGCGTGAAGCAGCGCCTGCGCTATATTTGGTCGAGTGAGTGAGGAAAAGGCAAGGGGGTTAAAGGTTGCCAGCGCACTTTGGGCTCTATTGTGTCTATGGGCGGCAATCGCTTCCTACCAGGTGATACGTCTGCTCGTCTGCCACCTATAATATAAAACAACTGATTTTAAATAATTAAGGTGAAAAAAAAATAGAAGGTAAAGTGCAATAAAATTTTCTATTTCAGTTAGGTTAGGTTAGGTTAGGTTAGGTTATGATACAAGTTAATCACATAGTAAAAATCAGATGAAGGTTGAAATTACAATTTTCTTATTGTTTTGCTAAATCTTTAACTAAATCTATCCGATATTTTTTTTTATACTAAAGGCGGCAAAAGATCAAACGGGTCACCTACTGATAAGTAATAACAGCCACCTTGAACATCTGCGAGATCAGAAAGGTCGCTGATGCGTTGCCGGCCTTTGTTCCTTAAATTTATTATCATTAGATAAGGTATTCTGGTAAAAACATGTTCATAACTTTCGTCTACGTAAAAACCGTCTCTAGATGAATTGGATATAGTTATACAAATCAGAACCAACCCACAAAGAAACGGAGAAGAAGTTTATTAAAATATAAAATCGATTACATCCGAATTGACGGTTGGTTCTTGTTTCCAATTTAACGTTATACGTAATTTATATAACATCGTATTTCGTGACGATTTTAAACGGAGTGCTTAAGTGAGAAAATGCTTTTGTGATAGGCCAATGCTTAATTTATATTTGCACCTGGGTAGTACGCATCCTAATAATTATTTACCTTTATAAATTGCATCGGTACAAAAAACATTTCAATCGTCGATTAGTTACTGTTGTTGAAATATAGAATTTTGTGTTCAACCTCGAGGGCATATTCGAAATTAAAAATACTATAGCTAGCTGTAAATTAACTAATGGCAGCGCTGTTGAGATCATTTCAGTTACATGGAATTGTTGGCTCCGTGTACGATTACAGCGCCAATTAACGTCCAGAACTTTGTGAGCACTGTCACATTGTTACTTAGGTCGTATATTTGTGGAAAAATAACGAAATGAAAAAATAACAAATATTTTCGACTAATAAATTGTTGTGATACGATTTGTGTGGAAAAAAGGTTTTGAAATCATTTTGGTCATTAAAATCAAATGAGTAAGTCCAAAAAGTGTGTTTAATTTTTATTTTGTCAGGGTTTGTTTACTTCATTTATAATTGTAAATTTACAGTAAAACAATAAGAAAAAGCTGATTTACTGATTTTTAAAAGTAAAGTAAAGTATCAGCCTATATACTATCCCACTGCAGGGCAAAGGCCTCTATCATAGAAATCAAGTCATCGCTACTATGATGGGATTAGGCTTAATCACCACGCTTGCCTAATGCGGATTGGTGATCACAAACCCGAGCTACGAGTATGTTCGTAAAATTCGAAACATAATTTTTTGCTCGACCCGGGATTCGAACCCGGGACCCCGAGATCACGGCCCGGTACTTAAACCACTAGACCAACGGGGCGTTTTCGTTACTGGTTTTATATTAAATATATTTAAATGTTTCTGAATCGATAATAATAAATTAAATATCGTTTTCAGATTGAAATGAGTATTGTTTTGAAGACTTGGTTTATATGTGTTACTCACAATATCAAATTCCAACCACAAATCGTATTTGAAGGAAAGTTTTTGTATTGTCTGGACATGTACGAGATGTAAAAGAATTAAGAAACAAGGGCAGAATTCATTAATTAACGCTCTCATTATTATTTAAAACCATTGTGTTTACAAAGAACTTGTGAAAATGATAGTAATAATTATAATAAAACTGAAAACCAAAATGTAATTTTACTAGAAAAAATATAGGTACCTAATCAATGTGATGTGATGTGTAGGTTCGATAAAAAAGTTAATAAGTCATACAAGTTATTATAAATAAATACAGAGTGTACTTATTTGTGAACATTTACATCCTTTTAACCACGTGTTCTACCAACCATTCTAAACAACATTTGTTCTGAAATAATTTTTCAGTATGCACAAATGAACGATTATTTTATTCATGAAAAATTAAAGTCTATTTATTTTATCGTATCGTTAAATAGTTACATTGATACCGGAAGAGGCTGTACAAGCGCTTTTTTATGTACACATAACGCTAACAAAATGATTGCGTGATTGCAGTGGAACGTAAATAAATGTATTAACAAATATTTGTATAATTAAACAAATAAGTATTTGTTAGTAAATTTATTTACTTTTCACTGCAATATCTGGAAATAAATAAATATTATAGACTCGGGATGTTCGTTAAATAAATAATAGACAATTTTTTACAAGATCTGCATGAAAAGTTTTATTTTTATGGCAATCGAACAAAATTTCCATGAGAATCGTGGAATGTTAACGATATACCTAATTGTGATTTGACCAAATTAAGTTGCCTTCATCATAAACTGTGACCATTTCATGTTTTTTTTAGTATTTTATGAATTGAACTACTTTTTTGTCTTTGAGTAAAGGACGATATGGCCACGACAAACACTTAATTATTATATTTTAATAATGTGTAATTACATATTGAAATAAAAAGGTAGCAAATGTCTAGCAGGTAGGGTTGTTTAAAAGAATTTATTGATTTTCAAACATCTCGTAAGTTTGGGACATGTACTAATACCAACCGATCTAAATAAATAACAAGTACAGGTACGTTGCCTACATGCGTATTTATTTCATAAAACGTAAAATACAACTAAGTCACGGGAGACCCAAAGGCTGGCAGCTACTTCGCCCAGTGAATTTTCATTGCTATGTAACGAGGTAATGCTGCCATCGTTTTGCGGACATTTCCATAGGCCCCTATGGCAATGTCCCCAACTACTATTTTTTATTTATTTTGACTATCGTATTCAGTTATTGTTTTCTTTATTTTTGTTTTTATCTTGTCCAATTAAAAGGACCTAAAAAGAGATTATAAATAGGTAATACTTACGAGTATATCATAGAATCTTTTTCCTTGAAATCACCTGTTGGTATTACATTTATTTAATAATCTCAAGTTTGACATGCTTCCAAATCACAGTTTGGTTTACGCCCAATATAAGTTTTTTGATTTTGTACCGGGAAAGTTTTGTCAGCGACGGTTGTTGACGGACGGCCTAAGGACGGATTATCTACGATCAACTTGTTTGAATACTAAACTTGAGCATAAAGCCACAATTTCTGCTTACAAAGTACCCAGTCATCTCTTCAAAACTAGGAAAAGAGGCTTTTGAAAAATATAATTACGTTTTCACCGGGAAAAAACAAAGGAAAGGAAATTATCGCAATTGTTTTGAAATAATATTTTATCTTTCACTAGAGGCACAAAATATAAAGGACACAGAAAGGAGACTCAGCCATAATTTTGAATTTAGAAGAGTTCGTTGACATATGCTAGGGTTGTTGCCCGGCATGAGTACATAAGCGCGCGGCCTCTACCAAAGACCTCGACAGTTCGACAATCTTATGTCATAAGTCAGGATTAATGTGGTCGAAAAGGCGTATTTGCCCGTTAGTGCGCATGCGTGAGTACATGACATGTTTTTAGCTCTTAGTGGGCAATCTACTTTCTGTGTCCTTTATATTTTGTGCTAGGGGTTTAATCTTACATTTAGGCAATTATTGAGTGTAATACTCGTATAATATCATTTACAGTTCTTATTTCTATCGTTATTAGTATTAGCTTTTCCTTTGATTAACATATTGTTTGTTATTTGTTGAACATAATACTAGATATTTTTAAATATGTTACAATGCACAGTTATTATGGCACAAGGGTAATCTATATACTAAATGTTAATCAAAAAAACCGGCCAAGTGCGAGTCGGGCTCGCGCACAAAGGGTTCCGTAGCAGCAAATATAATAACCTATCTCAAAAACTATAAGAGATACTTTGATCAAACCAAAAATCGTTGAAAGAGTTAATTAGCATGTATCACCTCTATTTTTTTTAGAATTTTATACCCCGTAGTTATAAAAATAGAGGGGGGGGGACATACTTTTTACGACTTTGAGAGCTGATATCTCAAAAACCGTTCACTTTAAGAAAAATGTTTTTTAGAAAACTTTATATCATTTTAAAAGACCTTTCCATTGATACCCCACACGGGTATGTACATCGAAAAAAAAAATTTCATCCCTCAGTTACATGTATGGGGGGCCCCACCCTCAATTCTTTTTTTTACTATTTAGTGTCATATTTTTGTAGCGGTTCATACAACACATATTCCCATCAAATTTCATCACTGTAGTACTTATAGTTTCCGAGTAAATCGGCTGTGACAGACGGACAGACGGACAGACGGACAGACGGACATGACGAAACTATAAGGGTTCCGTTTTTGCCATTTTGGCTACGGAACCCTAAAAACGAAACACATGCGCGATTTAATCGACGCCCAGAGCCATCTATTCGTATTGCGTGGAACTAATGTCAGTATACATATATTATATGTAATTTAAAAATGTATACTTTTCAACATTTTGTGTTGTTTTTTAATACTTCAAGAAAGTGTATTTATTAATTATTCTTTCTTGTCTGCAGTTTGCAATCAATTTGGCCGAGGAGTGATAGCCATGCTGGGAGCTGTGACGCCGGATTCCTTTGACACGCTTCACTCATACACCAACACCTTCCAGATGCCTTTCGTCACTCCTTGGTTTCCAGAGAAGGCAAGTATCAAATAAGTACGACCTGGAAATTGACCAATCAAATTGATCATCACTTCATCAGAGATGAGATGTGTATTTTGAGCAACATGTTTGGTCAATTTTTACCCGACTACGGCAAAAGGAGGGTAAAAATTGAGGCGTAGTCACACGTTCCATATACCTACCTACCGTAGCACTTAGACGTGTGACTGCGGATTTCCTAACATGAAAATTTATCTCTACATAGTGAATATTGCAAACTTCAGAATAGAATTGTATCACATTATTGTAAAGTGACAACGAAGGCTTGTTTTATACTTTTTCAGCGTCGTTTTTTGTCGTAGTTGGGTTTTAGTTTTTTTACTTTTTTTTTTACAAATCTCCGCTCAACTCCACGCAGCTCCGCTTCTTTGGACACGCACCCTAATATGAACTGTTTCTTCCGGTATTCAAATTAGCACACTAAAAACAAACAACACATTGATAAAAGCGTACTATAAAAAATATGAGAAATTATTAAAACGGACTGTAGATTTGGCAAAAAAACTAAACTATAAAAATAAAATAAATAAATCAAACAATAAAGTAAAAGCTATGTGGTCTGTAATAAACGAGCGAACTAACAAGAAAATAAAAAAGGACAAACAGAACATAAAACTGAAAATAAATAATAATAATCTAGAATCTGATCCATTTAAAATAGCAAATCTTTTCAACAGCTTCTTTACTTCAATCGGAGAAAAAAACACGCACACATCTGGTGAATGTGCACGCGGTGTCCCAGTAATTAACCCATCTGAAAATACCATGTACCTTAGCCCGGTAGATACCCGAGAGGTAAACTTAATATTGAAAAATCTAAAAAACAAGAAAAGCCACGGAATAGATGAGCTTCCACCCATTCTTTTTAAATACTGCGCAGATGAATTAACATTACCTTTCTGTAAATTAATAAATCAATCTTTTGAAGAAGGCGTCGTACCAGATAAATTAAAATTAGCCGTGGTCAAACCGTTGCACAAAAAAGACTCCAAAACAGATCCAAACAACTATCGCCCCATAGCCCTCTTACCCACAGCATCAAAGATTTTTGAAAAAGCTATGTGCAATCGTATTTATAACTTTTGTGAAAAATATAAACTCTTTGATGAATCCCAAAACGGTTTCCGCAAAAATAAATCAACAACATTAGCCGTTTATAAATATGTCCAAGAAGCTCTTAATATCATTAACAATAAAAAATATGCAATAGGTATACTATTGGATATGTCCAAAGCCTACGATAAAGTGAAATTTAATATACTATTAAATAAACTACATGAAATAGGAATACGCGGAATCGCACACGATTGGCTTAAATCATACTTAACCGGAAGGAAACAACTTGTTGAAATAGAATTTTTTGACTATAAAACCAACAAAATAGAAAATATACGATCTAAATATATTAATATAAATGCATCGATACCGCAGGGCAGCGTAATAGGATGCCTATTATTTCTAGTCTATATAAATGACTTACCTAAGGTGATGGAAGGGCCATGTGTTCTTTTTGCGGACGATAGCTCCATACTCGCCTCATGTAAAACCGCGACGCACTTAAATGAAAATTTAAATACCATACTTACCAAAACAGTAGACTGGATGAACAAACACAACCTTGAAATAAACCTCCAAAAAACTAAACTTATGTCTTTCCATCCTCACCAAAAAGCACAAATAAATATTATCAATTTTACTTTTAAAGGGTCAAAGTTAGAAGTAGTCAAAGAGTTTTCCCTACTGGGGTTAATTATAGATACAAATTTAAATTTTAAATCACATGTTAAAAAAGTTAAATCAAAACTATCTAGCTTTTCATACGCTTTAAACGAAATTAAAAAAAACTACTGACCTGTCTACTGCCCTTGTCACCTACTATGCTTATGCCTACTCATGGCTCACTTATGGCGTTATCTTATGGGGCAATAGTACAGATGCATCCTCCGTTTTTATTCTCCAGAAGAAACTGATCAGAATTTTAGTAAACATCGAACAGACAGACACTTGTAAGCCACATTTCCAAGACCTTAAAATTCTTACTTTGCCTAGTATATATATATTTGAAATATGTAAATTTGTCCGTAAGTACCCAGAGTTTTATAATAAGAGAGAAAATATTCAAACGAAATTTTCACTAAGACATAAGAACAGATTAAACTTACCCACCTCAAACCTAACAATGCACTCCTCTAGCCCTTTAGTTATGTCAATCAAAATATATAACAAATTGCCAGAATACATAAAGAATGAGAACAAAATGAACATTTTCTCAAATAGACTCAAACAATTCTTAATAGAAAAAAGTTATTATAGCATAAAAGAATTTCTAAATGAAAAACCACTCAGCAGGTAAAAGTCATAAATAAAAATAATAAGTAAAGTGCAATATTAGAATATAATTATATTTTAATCGCGATAAATATGATGATATTTAATAATAATAATATGTAATAGGTATAAAATTAATAATAACAATATATAATATTAGTATTTAGAAAACAAATGACATACAGTAAATAAAAAATATAGAATAAAATAAATTCCAATATGAAAGTACATATTTTATTAAATAATTACATTTAATACATTAATTAAATATAAATTTAGTCATTCAAGACTCGCTTCCTCTCTCCTAAATTTTTGTTGTGCCCTAACAGGGTCCATAAGAGTGTATATAAAATTAAAATGTTACCACCTTACAATTTGTACCTTATGGAACGCAATAAATTATTGAGTATTGAGTATAGCACGTAACTACTCATAACTTGGCTCAGAATGAGATTTATATATAGTTTTTAAACAAAACTTATTTATTACGTTACTATAAACTCAAAAAACAAAACTCGATAGGTGTAACAGCAAAAAAAAATAAAAAAAGCGCCACTGCTCCATACAAAATTGGCATTTGCATTTTTGACGACCCATTTAGCGTAGTGGTTTGAGCGCCGGTTGAGACGCAAGGGTCGCGGTTCGATTCCCGCATCAAGACAAATGTTTGTTGATGAAATAGATATTTGTCTTGGGTCTGGGTGTTTGAAGTTCCTTCGTTGTTTCTGGTTTCCATAGTACAAGGGAAACCCTTAGTTTGGGACTAGGACAATGTATGCGATGTGGTCACAATTTATTATTATTATTTATAATTTTATTATTTCCATTTGTACAGGTTTACTCAATTTTAACTGCATAAACTATATTATTATGTATTTCTAAATTGGTTAGTTAATTTTCCTTTGTTTCATCCGTGTGTGCATGTAGATTCCTGTATTATTTATTGTATTCGTTTGAAGAACTTCCTGTAATTTTATAGGATATGGATGTTATATTATTTCCTTATTTTCCGATGACGAAGAGTCTGTAATGTAATAATATCTCGCAATCCGAACCAAATGTTGAGCATAACCTGATTTGTCGAGAACACGGCAGAAAATTTTATGAAACTCCCTGTTTGTGTAAAAGTATCAAACTCGTCTAAGTCCCGACGTTGTAGGAGGCTTCCTATGGGTAATTTAGTAATGTCCGACCGCAAGTTCGGTTTCGTTTTCGGCCAAAAATCAAGTTTCGGCGGCACTTTCGGTTTCGGCCAAAATTCGCCAAAACTTTCGCCGAAACCAAAACTGATTTCGGAAGTTCACGCACGTTCACAATTGCCTAACTTCGTTTCTTGGGGCAATGCTTTGCTTGGATCGTGCTTCGGCGGACGCTGGCAGCTCTGTTCGGGAATCGTCATGCGCCGTTAGAATAGCTCTGTGATAGATAAATGATAAGATAACAACAAGTTATTATACCTACTGTGTTTCCATTTCATGACTTAATGCAGCACAATGGGTTAAATTCACCAAATTTCAGTATTTTTAAGGTATATTATTCTTAACCACGTAAGTTTCGGTTACGGTTTCGGCCGAAACTGAAAACAGCCGGATATTCAATTTCGGTTTCGGCCGGAAAGCCAGGTTGGGTCGGACTCTATAATTTAGTGTGCTACATTGGTTATCACAACTTGCTAGACCCTTTGTCTGTTTGCCAGAATAGTGATCCTGAATGCAGGTCAGTGAATGGCAGTTTATACCTGCCATCACGGTATGCAGCCTAGTCATACATGTGTCTTGCTCCACTATGATGATTAACAAGCTATTGATCAATGTAGATATGAAGTGGGGAAGGCATTGCCAAACCAATCCAGTGACAAAGGTAAGGTTTAGATCGGTTGGTATATAGGTAGTCCTAGACGTCGTTTCGGAGTAGTGGTCTTGGTATTTCCATTCTTGAAAGTCTTATTGATCGTGTCTGATCCATTATGATGATTCAACATTTAGAAAAAAATATCTACGAGTATAAATCTAATCTTGTAAAACATTTTTCTCTACGTCGAAAAGTGGTAGACATTTTTTTTCTTTTTGCTATTGAGTTCTTAGTCTAAATCCGAATAAAAAAATCCTAGGAAGAAGGAACGATAGTACCTCAGTGGATAAAGACGCGACTTCTATGCGTGAGAAATTGCGTTATTGTTCGAATCTGAATGTGCACCTTTAGATTTTTCATATTGTGCGTATTTCTACCATTAACAGTGGTATACAATTAATTTTGTTACGGAAATCTGGAAGCATCTCGTTTGATTTCGTCTGACAAAAAACATTAAATACGAATTGCCAATACTTAGATACAAATAAAATATACTTGTAAGGTCTATAATTTATTTTTTACGAGCATTACTCAAATGTTGAATGTCTTCACTAAGCAGCGAATAGTAAAAGCGTAAAGCTTTTAATTGAAAGAAAGACAGCTTCTAATTGTGGAATGAAATAAGAAAGGTCCCGGATTTCTACAAAAGCTCTCGCAAAAGATACAGAGCGGTCAAATAGAAAGAGTAATTGGCTGAAAATGAGTCGACTAGAATGGCTTTCGTATATTTGTATCCAATTTATACTTATCTAGCTATATAACACAATTTTCCTATATAGACCATCTAGATAGGTGATAGGTTTAACTTAAAATTCTATGATGGAGGCCTTTGCCCTGCAGTAGGACGGTATAGGCTGATACTTTAGTCTTTTTTTTGTTTTGTTTTACTTATACATTTCAAAGTGATATGATGCGGTTTTTTGCTAACATTTCTTTTCCCTAATGCGATAGTGTAGATTACTTCATTTATTTTTCACTGTAAGAAGTAACAAAGAAATTAGATTTTATGTATTCTAAAACTAAACACATCAACGGCCCCAACGAATTTGCATGGCATATTAAGCCTTAAGCATCTACATCACTCTAAAAACAATATCGCAAATATATACAATACACTAGTCAACTATTTGCAGTAACAAATATTTTAATATTTATTTGTTATCTATACATATAATAAAAATGTAAAAAAGCTGTGTCTGTACATTGAAGATATTTATCTAAAAATAACTTAGGACGACTAAAAAACAGTAACAGAACATGAATCAATGATTTTTAAAATTTTTGTCTGTCTGTTTGTCTGTTTGTCTGTTTATCTGTTTGTCTGTTTGTTCGCGCTAATCTCAGAAACTATAATGCATCAGTATCAAAAGCATAATTCTTTTATATTCGAAAAACAACAAGTAAAAAAATTTACGTATTTTCTGTAAACACATTTATTCCGATATTCAAATGTCCTTTTTGAAGATGGAATCTTCTGGAAGCTTGCATTTCATCGGCGCGGCCATTAAAAAATTGTAGCTACGAGTACAGTAGAAAAGTAAATACGAGCATGTTGACGCAAAATTATTCATATATTATGTCAACTAGTGGCCGCCCGCAACTTCGTTTGCGTGAACTTTATGACTCTTGGCTTAAAGATGAAGAAACTTGGAACCCCCTTTTCGCTCCATTAGGGGTTTAAGTTCGGAATATCCTTCCTTATAGGATCTCATCCAAAAATGCTCATCACATTTGACAATTTTCCATTCCATTTCATTCCATATTTGTTATAGTGTAGCTGGGCTCTTAGAGGTGCAAACCAGATGTTCCATGATCTTTGATTTTTTTTCATGGCATCATAAACTGCTCATCAATATGAACATTTTTTGTTAAGGTGCCATTGACCTACCTCTTATAGTTTAGCTGGGCTGTTGTAGTTCTACATCAAGGAGCCTGGTCTTCAAAATGTAATATATCCTATAAGTTGCCCTGATATTACAGCTATACAATAAAAAAAGTTTCATTCGAATTGGTTCAGTAGTTTCCGAGATTAGCGCGAACAAACAGACAAACAGACAAACAGATAAACAGACAAACAGACAAACAGACAAACAGACAGACAAAAATTTTAAAAATCGTTGATTCATGTTCTGCTACTGTTTTTTAGTCGTCCTAAGTTATTTTGAGATAAATATCTTCAATATACAGACACAGCTTTTTTACATTTTTATTATATGTATAGATTTTGTATTACGAGTAAAACATGAATATAAAAAGTTATATTTTTATTATTTGGTTTCTGGTTCATCAAAATGACAATTTAAAAAATTAGAAATTAAAGTCAATTTTAAATAATACATTGAAAATAACAAAATAATAAACGAACTAAAAAGTAGGTATGGCTA
Source organism: Cnaphalocrocis medinalis (assembly GCA_014851415.1). NCBI lineage: Eukaryota > Metazoa > Arthropoda > Insecta > Lepidoptera > Crambidae > Cnaphalocrocis > Cnaphalocrocis medinalis. Next base: position 12,447,692 of record CM026273.1, on the reverse strand, counting down.
AAGTGGTGATTTGTTTGTTATCGTAATAACGGGTTCAAACCGTTCAAACTACAAATGAAATTATTGCAGTTTATCGACCCGTCAATAGACATATTTTTAAGTAGGTAATAATTCCTTATAAAATACCTTCTCGTATTCTATCTAGACTTCCTACGTTTGATACAATAAACGTTCAACTGTGCACATTCGAGTCACAATATGCCACAAGTTCCGATCGTCTGCTGGGCAAAATCCCCAGAGATTGATAATCTGGAAACTTTGCCTCTATTTGAGTGGGCTTTGTTGATATTGCTAATTAATCTAGATGAGCAAAGTTTGACTACGGGGTGTTGGCGTATTAATGATCGAGAATTAGAAGAATTGGGTTATGTGGTTAACAACTTTTCAGACTAACATTCTAAATAAATTACTTATACATCGTTATAATAAGTATAAAACTCAATTTCCATCTCTCTCTTGCGTAAGAACTTACTATATTACATAACAAGTGGTCCGCCCTCACTTCGTTTTGGGACTTAGTTTTACTATTAGTTTCAATTTCTGCCAATAGATGCCGGTGGTTATCGATTAATCGCGCAAGTGTTTATCACGTATAATAAGCCTTAGTCTTTGTTGTCTATAGAAGTTTTCTCTTTATAAATAGGTAATAGTAGGTAGATATTGCCTTAATTTTTTTTAAATTTTGATTTTGTTTTCTGTAATCTCTTTGCTGATCACAGATATTATTATTACACTACAACCACCCAACCAAAGTCCACTCTACAACCAATATGTTATAATATACCGCTCTGTCTTGTCCAGTCTTATGTAATATCTTTTAAGTGGTATTCAAAATTAATCGATTCGTATATTCTTATAAGGTTTAATATCGCACAAGGTTAAATGGTGTTAAATCTTTGGCAGGTCATTCCACCCTCCTCGGGACTGATCGACTACGCAGTCAGCATGCGTCCGGATTACCACCGAGCTGTCATTGACACCATCACGTTCTACAAATGGAAAAACGTCATTTATATCTACGACTCACATGACGGTATGTATAATTATGTAGTGCTTACCTAAAAAAAAGTTCTCGATTCGTCTGAATGTTGCTTTTTGTTTGCAATTTAATTAAACACATGTTACGGAAATATCAATTAGCAATTAATGGTTAGACACCAACATTTGACAAATGGGCATGTTTATGTTCCTATTACAAATTTCAAACCTTAACTGAGAAATGTGTATGTATGTATTAGTATTGTTCAACCAAACAAACTATTATGTGCAGACAGCCACACATCAGGTTACCACAACCTGTCAAAGTTCCTAAATTGATTTTCAACCTAATATGTTTGATAGTAAGATGTGAGTTGATTGAAGGTAAATTTTATATTTTTTGATATTAGGCTGTACATACTTTTTTTGATCGTGTGATAATTAAAATAATTTGTGGGAGAGTCATGCTTTAGCTTGATTGGCCGGCTCGGATTGAAGCCACGGTTTCATAGCAAACCGGCGTGATACACCGCCTGCGCTGTTTCCAATCCAATCCGGGGAAGAGGAGACTTAGACGTTGGAAGCGCACGTGTGACTCCACTGATGTTGCGAGTGTGGGCGGCAGCAATCGCTTACCACCAGGTGATCCATTTGAACTGTTTGTTCATCTGCCACACCTAACACATACAAAATTACTGTCCTTGAAGAGTAGTCCTCAAATTTTCAATTAGATAGGGACCTAAAATACCTCATTAGGGATATGAAAATACAAAATAAATTTTAGTAACTTTTCTGTGACTATTTACGTACGTTAGATAGAATAGGAATATTCTTATTGATTTATATCATCCTCCCGTTGTTTTAGAACTATGAGAACACATGATAATATTGATTCATTATATTCGCCAACAATCAGTTTCAAGCATCCTTATATGGCGAGAATCATCAATCAAACGATGAACTTTCCTTGACCTCCATCCAAACTATTAAGCCTCTTTCATATAGGCTCAGGCGTGTGGTGTTAAAACTTCCCGCATTGATAGAAAATTGAGCTAGTGATGTAAACGATCCATTTGGCTTTATAGTTTTGGTTCTCTCTACCGAACAAGGTCGATGAATTTATGCTCAATAGACCTTAATGCATATGATATAAGGTTAAATGTTTCAATAGCATCTAAGTTTTGAGATAATAATATACAATAAGCTTCTATAAGACACCATTGCAGTTTTAAGTACTCTTTCGCAAGCTGTATGTAAATATTCTATAACACTTTATCAAATACAAAGAATTAATTACACTACTCAGAACAAAAGTTAACGCTCTAGATATTTAATTAACAAACTGCTTCAATCTCATCATACATCCTATAAGTTGGAGGAATTTAATATGTCCGCAGAATCTCAAGATAGCAAACTTTTACATTTACAGTAGAGTTATTCGTACGGGATTGCCCAAGTTAAATCCGCTGCTGAGATACAGACTTTTGCACCATTTAAAACCTGTAGTTTATGGTTTGTTGAAAAACACATATGGTGGTAAGTAATCCTGTGCTTGAATAATATCTACAGCTGAATTATTGTCGCCGTATGAGTCAGACATTTTATCAAAATCAACGGTAAACTAAATTAAATAGCCACTGCAATTCCCTTCCCCGTGATATACCTTACAGTGTAGGTATATCAGCTTTTTTTTATGTGATAGGTAGCAGACGAGCAGGCGGATCACCTGATGGTATGCAATTGCCGCCGCTCATGGACACTTGCAACACCAGTGGAGTTACAAGTGCGCTGCCAACCTTTTATCCCCTTCCCCCCCGGGTGGGCCCCCGGTACCCTCACTCACTCAGCGAAACACAGCACAGGGGCTGCTTCACGCCGGTTTTCTGTGAGGCAGTGGTATCACTCCGGTCGGGCCGGCCCATTCAATGCGGAAGCGTGGCTCTCCCACAGTTGCTTCAAAATAATCAACTTTCAATATAATCCAAAATAGTCCATAATTAGTTACCTCTCTGTCTCAATATTTAGGAACATACTAGTAACACACAAAAAATACCAAAGATTTTTTTAAATTATGCTTTAAAAGTACTAAAAAGTACATACTTAATTGTTGAGTTTTTTTTTTGACAGAAAATTACATTTGAACCCAGTAGTGGTAAACATTTTGACATTCTAGAAAGGTACTTTATGGACCTAAATTGAATAAACTATTTTCATTTAATTCCAAAAAGAACGACTAAGCACTTAAAACTTTGCTCGTTATACCGTTTTCGAACAATGAAACTCGCGTAGAATAATTTGGAAAGATCGATAGTTTATCCCTAATTTCATATGGTTCCCGGTCAGCATATCTATCTAAGGCTGCCTGCAAAATGTGGTTTGAAGGCTGTTTTGGGAATTTTTCATCTATATGAGTAAGTTTGTAGCTACCTCTGATATTGTCAAGCCAGGTGACGTTAATGCTAACCAGCGTAACATGCTCTGTGAGCTGTCATAGCCCACCTGGGAGGAATTTGGCGAACTTATACTCCCGTACTTACAAAAGCACCTTAATCCATTGGTCCTTCACGCTTGTACCTATTCTGGTCAGTACCAAAATATAAGGATTAAGTATCTTTGCGGTAAATATTGGTAACGTGAGCCACATGCCACAGTTCACTAACGACAACTGGCTAGGAATCTAAGCAACCGCCATGGTAGAAACCGGACTACATCAACATTAGGATTAATCAGAGAGCTTAGTATTTTAATCATGATTAAAATAATTAGGTCTAGCTTCCAGCGTAGACTAACTTATGTTAATCACTTTTAAAACAACCTTTATTCATCAGGGATAATGCAGGGATAAATTCTTTTACACGTAATGAAAGATTTTTAAAACCTGTGCAATAATGGATTACTTCCGAGAATGAGCATTTAGCGAATGGAAAAAAAGAATAACGTCTGTTTTTCGATATTTAATTTAAAGGAATAGCGGGTGCACTTATGTTGCGTACCCACTTAAGCTCTATAATGTGTACTTCGTACGTGGCTAATCGTTGAGATTGGACCTTTGGACACCATCGAAATATTGGCTGAAGCAAATTAAATACGGGTTACTGGACAAAATCAAATACGCTTCCCTTTCCCTGAGTCATCTACGACACCCATGGGAAGACATGGGGTGATGTAATGCCGCTCGCCTTCATACGGTTCGAAAATTTTCTGTTAGGTGCCAATAGTGTAAAAAAGTTGATTAACAAATTACGCAACAGTTTTAAAAAAATTGGCAAAAATCCGGAACCCATATAGATTCGTCATCTCTATTAACTGTGCGTAACATTTTTTCCGAATCTGTGAGAGCTATAATATATTGTTGTAACTTAATAATGTATGAGTATGTATGTTTTAAACCGCAATAGGATTTTCGTACGGAAATGGATAAAACAAATTTGAGGTTCCCATAATTAGATCTGAAATTCAATTGTTATTTTTAAATTGGAGTGTACTGTGCAAAGTAGTATTCGGAAAAAAATCCGGTTACTTCACAAATGTACCTTGCAGTTAATTTTATTAGTAACTAATATCTTTAATGTTTGTGTTTTACGTCGATTTTTTTTCGGATATTAGTCTTTCATTAATATTCGTGACTGTGGAAAGCATTAAAACGGGTAAACGTTACGCCTTTATTTCTCGAGGGAAGAAAAGGCAAATTTTTTCAAGTGACGGCGTCCGGAATGTTAATTCACGGTCTAGGCACAATATTTTCAAGTCTATCCGTCGTAATGAGCGTGGTATTTATAATAATGATTTTATTTTGTATTCATGGCACGCTGCCTTGATGTAACTAATGGCTTTAGTATCTATCTGGTAATCAAATAGCTTAGTATTTTAATCGTAAGTAAAATAATTAGGACTGGCTTCCCGCGTGGACTAACTTAACGTCTTAAGACCCAAAAGCAAAAACAATTGATTTTCTATTGTGTCTGCTGTCTGGGCCTTACGATGTTATATAAGTAAGTAATTCATGTTTATCACTATTAAAAACACGGCTTACTTATGTTCATTAGGGATAATACAGCATCGTCTTACAAGAAGTGGAATATTTTTTGAAATCTACAATAATGGATTACTTCAGAGAAAAGAGAATTTAGCGAATGGAAAAAGTATTAACGGCTTTTTCTAAATTTACTCTGTCACGGTGTGATAGCTTAAGATCTCATTGCTTAATTCTGTAGGTGTCTGGTTTTTTAATAGTTTAACAATAGGTTGCCTATAAAAAGACTGAACGGTACTAGTAAGAAAATTGCATATTATTAAAGTAGGTATGTATAAGGTTTTTCTAATCATTCGATAGCATTTTAGGAAAATGGTACAACAAATATAGACGCGTTGATACGCCGAAATCTACTTAATGGCTCCTGTACTAATAAAAAACTTGGGTGTGCCTTTTAGACATTACTTACTTACTTACATACTAGGCTGGCTCAGCGACCCGAAGTGGATCTTGGCCTCCGACACGAGAATTCGCCACTCCGCTCTATTCTCAGCCACCTTTTACCAATCCGGCCTTTGAAGGTGACCTTTTAGACATTCGGATTAGTATTTTTAAATCAAATAAACGTCTAAAATGATATAGCAGTAAAAACCTACATGAAACCGACTTTAGGCAGCTAAAAGCAAAACCGTAAGCACAAAAGTTACCTAGCTATCAAGAGGAAAATAAAAATGATACAGAAAGGTATAAAAAGTAAGTGCGGATGTCATACCAAGCGGCCCTGACTCCGTGAATCCGGATATGATGCAGATGTTAAGTAGAGGTAGATATAAAAAGAGCAGACATTTAGCGCATAAAAGTAAGTGCTCGTCTAAAAAACGTGTACAAATAAAAGGCGGGATTCTTTTCATAACACCCTGAGAGGCGGAAATAGAGATTGGGTGTGAAATGAAAGGGAGCGCAGATCTTTCTTAGATAGCTACCCAAATAACACCCTCTTCACAGGACCTGTCACGGCGGAGTCAATCCTTAAGAGACACTAATTTGAACGCCAACTAGACTGTCAAGGCGAAATTAAAATTTCCCATGGGCACTATCAATTTCCAAATAGATGTGTCACCGGAGACTATAGCAAGCTCTATATGTTTATAAAGCCATCGCTAACCCACCTAATGAGTACGCGATAGCACTACTAATCTATATTAACCAATTCGTAAACCGTTTTCGGATTTTAACGGCTGATTTTTTTAATCATCTTTATCGAGTATTAAATTTCTTTTCGTTTTGAAAGCCTTCATAAATCATTATAACTGTAACCTTTAAGCATTAATATATAGAGTTAACACGAAGACATTAAAAAAGTATAGACGGCATCCAGGTCCAAGTACTCCTCCTAGTGTAAAAATAGGACGGACCAAGGTTCCACGTGACGCCGTGTGTACCTAAACATGACCCACGCGCGAATTTTTTTTTACTTGTGGGTATATAATTCTAAAACTATTATTAACTCTATTTGACGTTATGACTCTCCTACTATCGAAATAATCCACAGGAAAACGTGTATAATGTGCCAAAGAGAAAAAAAAATCATCTTCGAAACAACCTGTTACAAAGGTAATAGCCCCATTCCGGCGTAAAGGTAGACTATTTTACCAAAACTTTTTTAGTTTCTCTAAAGTGTGATTGAGTCAAGCTGGCACGTAAAAGACGTCTTGGGCCGAACGTAAAAATAAAGTACTGAAAATATTTTTATATCGAAAGCTTTTCGAATAAGTACACCGCCGTTTATCCGAGATCCTGACGCAGAGGATTTCTTAATTTGTATCAAAACCACCGCACCAGATACATAAATAATGTAATACCTTTTAGAAGGATTTACAACGTTAAAATCTTCCTTTGATTTCAATATTCGCCAGCAATGAATCCGCAAGATCATCGTTTACTGACGTCATCATTATCGGCGTAGATTACAGTTCCCCTGTTGGATGCCCGATCGTTAGCACTTTTAAAATAAAATCTTGTGAAATCTACGCTTTTGCGAAATTTAAAGTTAAAAAAATCCTCTGTCATGAGTATTTTAATGTGATTTTAATCCGGGCATGTGTTTTATCTCGCTTTTTTATTCGTAGTTTTTATTCCAAACAAAACTATCCTGTGGATTGTTTTGGTTGTGTTTTGTTAACGCGAACTATAAATAATATTAATGGCAGATGAATTTTTAAATGCAACTTTTGTCTGGTGTATAACGCAAAATAGCAGTCAGTCATTTGGCATATACAAATGCAAAACAGCACAGGCTAGCTTGAACAATGCTCTCTCAGGAAGCAATAACGGAATCTCCTAGCTCGATGCCTCCTCTTGCTATTTATCGTATGCGCTTTGCATTTCCCTTCTTGTAATGGTCGCTATTCTTATTTTACAGGAAAATGCAGCGACGCTACCGTAGCGAAAAATTTTGTTCAGTTTTAGGATTTGCTTTGTAATGCATTAAAATTCTGTGTTTTATTATTAGAGGCTGCTCCGATAATGTAGTCTAAATGAGATTCAACTTAGCTAGGCTAACTGTTGGATCTGGACAGTATGCTGGTGGGTGATGCTAGTAAAACTGCTGATATGAACAAAACACTTTTTTTTTTCAGGACACGTTTAAACCATATCACACCATAAGCAAGCATTAACCATAAATAAAATAATAATTAGGTCAAATTCATAGAAAACAAAATAATCCTGTCGATCCTCGACACTAACTTTGCTAACCTTGCGTTTCAGCAGTACCTACAAGACCTACATAATTATTACAGCTAACAGCTAATATTTTGTATGTTTTTCCAGACAATAAAGGACATAATCTTTGCATGCAGTTTCATGTCACGCCAACTCATGGTCTAAAGTAGTTTTCTCCAGAACACTTCAATATTTCAAACCTGTATGTTATAGTTATAGTTTTTTGCTTTATTGAAAGTGATATTTTGTTCTCAGCTTTTCATTTTATTACCTTATTTACCATATTTATTTTATTCATGTTATTTTTACTACCAGTCCGGTTGAAGATATATTTTACCATTAAATATTTGGTTCTTCATGTATCTTATTTGGTCATGACGTTTACTTTAAATTTCAGTGGTGAACGAGAGAACATTATCAAGTTAACCAAATCAACCAAAAAGTCTGGTTGAATTTGAACTCTCATTTCGCGCTATAGGCTACAACCTTTGCCATTCTACCACTATGAGTCTGGTAAAAAACATCTATGTGAACTGGAATCGGGAAACCAATTGGAGCGGACAATGTTTTCGCACGTTGACAATCCCATTTTGCCGGCCGATAAGTTTTTCCGCATAAAGGTCGTTAACAACGCAGATATTTTAAAGCGTGGTACCTGGAAGCTCGTTATACGAAATAACTAAAAGTTAAAAATAACAAGCAGTTAATGAATTGGTAAGTAGTTATGGCGTGCAACCGATGATGGCTCTGGGGATACCGCGTTTCTGCGACTCACAGTTTCTGTCCTTAGGAGTCTTGTAAATAACCACGCTATAACCAGATGTGACGACTTAATGCTAAACTTATAAGTAAACTACATTTCTAATGTATTTATTTGTAATCCATACCATTTATAAACAGATAATATCTATAGGCCACCACATGGTTTTATGTGACCCGAAAAGACTAAACGCTTGCGCGATGTTATCGACACCTAGCGCTATCTATTGGCAAAGATTGTCATTATAGCAAAACTAAGTCCCGAAACGGAGTGAGGGTGGGCCACTAGAGATATATTTAAGATCATACTATTTTAAGGGAATCCAGCCTCACCTTAGGTATATGTGCGGGAAGCTCATAACAATGATAAGCATACTATTCCACGTGAATTTGTCAATGAATGTATTTTTCGTAATTGTTTTATTCTTTGTTGTTTTAATCCATAATTCTCCTCCTCAACCCCTTTGCACACGCAAAAAGTAAACAATTGCGCAGTTAGTATTCGGTTCTATTATTAAAGTACCACTGAGGCTTTCGGAAAATAGCTTAGACATCTACTGCGTCTGCGACAGTTACTCTCTCATTCATTATCATGCAGGCGCAAACTGAGTTAACCGGTAAACATCTCATATGACTCGCACGTGTCCTATACTACAAAACATTCTTTTGTTGCTTTCGCGTAAATTTATTCGAGCCCAAATCGAGCGTTTTATGACAGCGATAGATTACATCAGCGTCGCGGTCTGTTATTGAATCACCCTAATCGTCTAACTCGATACGCGCAACAATACCGCGAGATTCACCGCATTGTCGCTACAGAATAGGAAGGATTTACAAGGACTCTGAATAAAACAACCCCCGTTTTGACTCAGCCCCGTAAATGCCTTGGTAATCGCAATCCCGCTTGACTCGAGAACGTCAAATGGAAAAGAAACATGCGTAGGGTTAGAGTTAGTTAGAAGGGACACAGCATTAACGTGGCATGATATTTTATAATTTGTATACTTAATAATGACTAAACAGACAAAACTACATTTACGTGCCTAAGCCAAGTTAGGTCTGTCCTTACAAATATCACGAGTAAGTAATCAATATTAGTAAATAAATAGTTACACACTAATTAAAATTAAAATAAAAAATAAGTACCTACTGACTGATTACGCTATTACATTTTAAAGTAAAACGCGACCAGTATGTTGATAATATTTAAAATAAAGGTTCATAAATGGGTATCATTGAAAGCAAATAATATTTTTAAGTAATTAGTTATCAGGTAAAATTAAGTACTGACTTACACATACACACACAAAAAGTTTGAGTTTGCTCAATTTTATTACTATCTGTTATTGTTGTCTTGATTAAGTATAAAAGAACAGGTAAACAGGTAGGTACAGAAGATAACATTTTGATATTTAACTTTGCTAGAAGTTGGTAGTTAAAAATACGAGAATGTCAGTATTCAACTCAACTTACGTATGGACCGTATGATGAAGGAGTATGCCAGTGAAAATAATTTACTCATTCTACGTTTGCATATTTAGATATCTTCCGTGAGATAAACCATTTTTTTCAGTTGCACTTATCTTCTTTAAGCCCAAAAGTACATAGGTTGCTGCACGTTTCTGAAGCTCAGTCCACAAAATACCGTTGAATTTTTAAATGCATATTCTGAATAACGCGACCCGACGGTAAACCTAACTGTTCAGAGGTTTTTGTGGTTGTGTGTTTATTTAGAAAAGTAGACAGATACCATTGATTGAGAACATTATTCGCCAGTGTTTTATACGTTGCAAAAGAAAAGTTTGTTAACAATACTGTCGATAAAAATAACAAAATTGGAAATACAGACCAAAAAACATTTTCAGCAATGCTGTGTTAACGTTCAAGAAAACGTGTTAAGTGATCCAGTACCTATACAAATTTTGCCAGTCAAATGTATTCTGAAAAATTATTTAATTTTAATTTGAATCCATTACTTACCTACATGTTAAATATATACAAATATGCCATTGGTCTGATCATGCCTATTCAATATTAGTAAAAGATCTGAAAAGGTAAGTATTATATACCTAACATCAAAGAGTTCAAATCTTTGTCTAACATGGTTATGTTGTTGTTTTGAACTGTTAAATAAAACTGACAACATCACGTCTTAACACCAAACCTCAAAAATACGATTACCAAATCATATTACGCGCTGTCACAAATATGCAAAATATTATATCGAATATCGAACATATAGAATTTCCGATCACTGTTCACGCTTAAATAAAAAATATTCGGCGTATAAGCGAAATTTTAAAATGTAAGTATAGATACAGTAAGTTTTCATGAAATACTTAGCTAGAAATGGTTTTATCGACTTCCAATTTATTCAGCGAGTTAAATGTATAAAGCCCGGATCTTCCGTTCCTAACCGCTTACCGTAAATTCCTTACCGGACCCATAATGAATTTTATTGCTATTACATTAAAGCTATTCGTGCACAATTTAATTTTATAGCTAATGTGATATATGAACAGAAAATTAAGTCTTTTACTGAACCGACATGCCTAGTGCTGTCATGATAGTAGAAAAGGACATAAATCATTTTAATACGCTTTCAAATCTAGTTTATAATGTTGTATGTTTTTGAAATCTATAATTTTAATGCATTTATTATAATTAAATTAAAATATACGTATTACCATTTAGTGATCCTTCACATAAAAAAAAATATAGGTTAATAAATTTTGCAAAACTGAACTTTTTGTAGCAACGCTAATCTTTCAAGCCGAAACCATAAAATATCAAATTAATTTAATCCTTACATACGTTCCTATTTATTGTCCTCTAGACACATAACAGTGTCCATGTTTTCTACAAATGAAGGTAAATACTATTTTAGGGGAAAAGAGAATTCGTTACGTGATAAGATTAAGAGATTAGAGCAAATGCCCTCGAAGTGCCAGTATCTACTCGTAGGGACGGCCGCCTTAGCTGGAACAAAACGGTTGAGCAGAAAGAACACATCAAGGTTAAAGGATCTTTGAAGGAAGATCTTTGCATGTAATATTTAATTCCTATCCAGATTTGCTATCCTTTGTAAAGCAACTTCCAATTGTCTTTCTACCCAATTGAGATCACATTATTTTTAGCTTTACAAAAAAAAATTGGCGAAGTGTGGTTTGGACCACGCACAACGTAATTAATTACCCATAAAAGATGCCAGTTAAAAAAACCACGTTGTTGACCACTAATGCCATCATAGGAAAACAAAGACCATAAAGTCTTTTGTGTTCCTATTATGACATTAGTGGTCAAAACCACTGCCACACATTTTTTTTTACATATCTTAAAATATCTATCTAACGACTATGCGACCCAAATGACTAATAACAAAATAGAGCGGTGGCTACCACAAATTAAAAAAAAAAAATTTTTGCTTGTCAATGAAATAATGCTTGTTTTGATATATTATAGTAGTCTCAAGCAGATATGATACCTAACACAATCTAAATTAGAAACTAGGCTGTTTGTACAATGCGTAATAAATCCGTGGGTCAGTCAGGCATTTCTAATTTAACTTAATAACCGTTGCTTCAAGAGAAAAAGTACATGGGTTTAGGAAGGGCTCAACCCTACCCATAAAATTCCTAGTAGGCACGTTATTTTGCGGTAATTTCAAATTAAAATAAAAACCAGTCTACGGGTTAATTACATTAGGCCGGGCAACAAAAGATAGTACTAACTCGCCCACGGGTATACAACATTGTTACAAACTGATACAGATCAGACCGAATAAAGATTTTTATCTCTAAAAAAATCTTGTGAAAGCGTGGCAGCCATTCAAAATTTAAACAATAGTACCTCTGTCTCTTCGTAAACTGGAAACTGCAATATCGTGTCAGGGGCAGGGTCTGGTGAGTTTATTTGAATTCAATTTATTCAAGACTGTGGCATTGTTCTTCTAGAAATGGAACGTAAAAGAAGAGAGAACTTAATGAGTTGTCCACTTGATTAATTTTAACAGGTTTTTTTACTTATATAATAATATGACAATCATACTAGTCATTAAAACCGTTTATTCCATTTTTGCTTCTTTACATTTTTTGGAAAGGATCAAGTCAATTATTTACATACGAGTCATATCGGAAATTGGGCATCGGATAAAAATTAAAGGAAAATATTTTCATATTTTACTTTTAAAGTTCAATTATTTTTCAAAGTTTTTCTTCTGCATTCAAATTTCAAACTAAAAATCTTGCATTAAAAAATTTTTTTTCAGCTAATTAAATTGCATTCATCAAAATGTTCCATCCTCAACAACAAAGAAGTCAGAGTAACGCTACAAGTTTAAACTCGCCAATTTTACAAGCTGATTCGTCATGTCTCAATAACCATTGAAACTGGACATGCGTCACTTTCAAAATCTTTTTACTATGCTTATTGTATTATGTACAGTGATGTTATAAATTTTATGTGAATAAATGAATGAATGAAAATCCGTTTGTATCAAGACGCATTTCTCTCCCTATCTGGTCACGATCCATGAGCAATTGACTTCTTGGCCGCCTTCGGTGGCACCATTCATCGCGCACAATATAAATATAACTGACGTAATCATGTCTGGAGAGGAATCACGTCCAACAGAGACAACGCCGGAATTCCGTCGACCCGACATCCTCTGCAGTCGTCGCAGATAATTTTCTTTAACAAAGAGAAACGGATTTCTTGCTTACGTTTTTCTCTAAAATTAGGATAACAAGCCGAAACAGTTTATTGCTTTCTCTTGTGTTCGATCGGTGGAAACGTATTGGATAATAAAAGAATTATAGGCACGGAATCAGTGGGTATGCGAGTATATAGGTTCTAGTTCTATTAAATGTGCAGGAAATTTAGAAACTTTGAATCAAAATCAGTTGTTTCCTGCAAACATTTTAGACTTAAAGGTTTATTTCAACTGAGCTTATTAAGAGGTTTCTCATCTGATTTTACTAGCTTGACGCAAGCACTATTAACGTTGAATATTCTGACGTATGTAACCAGTCACATACAAATCTCATAATGGTATTATACAATTTACATAATTTAACGTCGTTAGCCTCAAAAACCTTTTAAAAGGCAAAAACAATTGATTTTCTATTGTGTCTGCTATCTGGGCCTTAAAGCATGAATCATGAAATATAGTGCAAAAAATATTACATTATATGACCGGCAGTATTTAGGTGGTTATTTATCTATTCTCTATAGAGAAAGTCACCGAAAAAAATTAACAAGTCAAACATTCTTTACTTGGAATATAAACTTAAAGCTGGTCTTAAGATAAGCTTCTGAGTCGTTACCAAGCTGGACTTTTAAAGATAAAGAAAAACTTTTCGATTCGAATTTGGCAGATGCTGCAAAAAGACGTTTGGAAAGTTAGTGCACTAGCGACGAACTAACAAGTAGCCCAGGTCTAACTTCAAACATCTAAAGACTTTAAGAATGAGCCCACGTTGTTTAAATGAAGTGGGGTCGAGAGACAACAAACTGAACAGATATCGTTAGATAGGTTGCGTTTACAAGGACCTTGTGACCCACTGTTGAATGTACAAAAAATATTATCAAGAAGCGTCTGGCAACGCATCAGCGACCTCTCTGATCTCGCAAATGTTCATGGCCAGCGGGGATTACTTACCTGCAGGTGTCCCGCTTGCTCGTTTGCCGCCTCTAGTATAAAAAGTAATTGTACGAGTATAGTACAATTACTTCTGGGTATATTTTTTATTACTAATAAAATAAAAGAGAAAAATTGTTTATTAACTGTAAACTGATACAGCCTATATATGGATCAGAACGTATGAAATATATCCAGACCAAAACATCGTTTTATACATATCGAGAACTATTGCTGAGAGATTCGTTTCTAGCATCAAGGCGTACGTGATCTAACATAGAAAATATGATTATGTAACCGAGAAACAAAGAAAACCCAGAAACACGTGTTGAACACCAAAGTATGGTAAACTGGGAAACAGACGAGTAGGCCGTTGAAGGAAAGAACGCGTAAAATTATATCTACAAGTTTACGTTTCTTTTAGTATAAAGGGAATTTATGAAAGAGCATTTTCAGAGGAATATCTGCCACGACTTGAATTCGTGATCAGGCGATAATTTGGATATGGTTATTCGAATGGCTCTATTTTAGGGTTTCGTAGGCAAATAAAAAAAAACTCGTACAGACTAGTTATGTCTGTTTGTTTGTACGTCCGTATGTCATAGCCATTTTTTCCGAAGAACTTTTATATTTTCACGCAAAAATAGCAAAAAATTTGGGGTCTCCCATACTTACTTACTTAAAACTGAAACTCAAAACTTTTTTTAACAAACCTATACGTATATCTCTAAAAATGATGTTGAGTTTTAATTACAGTATTTTTATAAACTGAACTTTTTTTAATATTTTGGGTAATCAAGATGACTCCGCCTGATGAAAAGCGGCCTTTTTCCCTAAAATAAAAAAAAACAATGGTTAAAAAAAACGCAACCCTTCGCGCGCGAGTCCAAGTCGCCCTTGGCTGATTTTTATATCGATACTATCGATAGCATAGCATACCTATATCCAGACAATACTATTTCCATAAAAAGTAATACTAGCGGTAGTATTATTGATCACAAAAATAATAATCTAACGATTGTATCGATAGTAGTTACTGGCCCGATGGCTATACTCGATTTAAACGTTTATTGTTTATACAATAAACATTTCGATAATATCGACACTTTCATCGGTGATATTTTAGCCATAATACTATCGATACTACCGATAGTATTATGGTATCACTGATTAGATATGAATAGGACTATTCCTATTGATTTTTCAAGGTAAACTATCGATAGTAAAAATATCGACAGTTGCGCATCACAAATACATGAAGGGATAGTTTTAGACACAACCGACATGCAACATGCTTTTATTTCAAATGTGAATGCTCTTCCTATGTAAAATGGACCGTCGCAACCTCATACCTGCTTGAAAATATGCACCAATCGTTTTATTGCCTCTCTTCTCCCAAGTCTCAAAAAATCTAAAACAATGCAATATTGTTGGATTCTCTCGTAAACAAAGACACGCTTGTTTTTCTCCCGAACGCTACGCAGCTCATATAAACCTCTACATAGAGCTTATTCACAAGCGACAGCGGAAGATAATGATTTTGGAGATTTAATTTCAAATTAGCAACAATTATCACTTATGATAAATGTGTATAACAACAACGAACACTAGAGAGAATGGACAGTTATGAACAAAATGTGCAGGAATACGATATATTTGTCCAACTCATGGTCTTTGGCGAATCAGGCAGTGTCACTGCCAAATGCGCCATCGGGCCAGCGAGCCTATAAATCAGTAATCTGTAAAAACTACCCTCAATGTTCCAGAATGCACTAGAAGACTGTTACACTTTACATTCTGGAACATGCGAGAAGAAAATGTGAATCACTTTTAAAAGTTTTTAAGTGTAGAAGTAGTGCATGTTTATTACTCCTTGACGCCTAAAGGCCTAAACAGCATGAGTAAGTAAATAAGTAAGTAAAACATTTATTGACCACACAAGAAGAGATACAACACAACAGTAGTAAGACACAGAATACATAATAAGAAGTAGGTACATACGGGAACAGAGAGAAACATTACGTGCATACTTAAAGACAGATAGGTGGTCAATAAGGTCTAAACACAGCATATGCTGCAGCTGCTTCATTGAAGCCACTGCAGCGCTGGTTTTCAGTTTGGACCTTGAGTGACGTATATAAATGAACGAATGAATGACACGAACATGAAACAATACAACAGAAAAACCAAAACACAAAGCCAATAAATAAAAAAAAAAATGAAGAGAAGAAAGATAAAAAAAATGTTTTTAAAAAATAGGACGAGCAACTTATAATAAACACTCGATACACAAACTATGAAAAAATAAAAAATAACCTACCTTGAGCGATTTTAATAAAATAATCAAGTAAGCCGATACTCTGGATTAAAATATAGGCTATATTTTCCAGCGGGAATATATCTTATTCCCAGGGAAAAATTGATGAATGTAAATTATTTTATAAATAAAACTTGATATGCAGTAAGCTTACACCCTGGAATACATGAAGTCTTCTTTTTATTGTGGAAAAATATATTACTATACCCACGGGAAAATCCATGAAGTAAATAATTTTGCTCCTGAAAATGTTTGAAGTAATTATTTATACTATTAAGTTAGTACACTATTTCTTTAGTAATCTGCCAAGAGGGTAAAAAGTAAATATTGCACTTAAAAATTCCTCGGAGGGTTCAGGTGGAACTCGAACCCACAACCTTCCACAGACCGGGCAGATATGCTATCCATTTTACACCATCCGAACCCCTTACTAAGCCGACGAATTTCGTAAGTGCTTAACTCGCCATGAGCTGACGAAAAATTGCAAAGAATTGCTATACCAAAAATAAAAATTAGGGTAAAGTGTTTTTTTTTTTTGGGTAAGTCCCGCCCATACTTTCGATGCTATTGGTCCCGCCACCGCTTTCCGCTCCGGCGTAAAGAAAGTGGACTGTTGCTTATTCCTTCAGAATAAATCCGCATGTTGATTTTCGATTTGTAATGTCGACACCCTGATCCTCTCGCAATGCGAACACAAGTCTATATCCGTCTGAAATTTGACAAGATCGACGTTTCTTCATTTAAATGTAACGATAGTAACGGAAGAAACTTATTGGCATTTTCATCTGTGTTGATATCATGTAACATTAAAAATATTATTTTCTTAAAGTATATTGCTTTTGAATTTTGAATATAAATTACATAATTTAACAATTTAACATACATAATTATATCAAATCAAAATTGGTGAAGTGGATTAGCGGTAGACAGAAATACTTACCACAAACGAGGGTTAGATTTTCCTACTAAACAAATTATAAACAACTTAAAAAGATTAGGTACATTATTATAATTATGTCGACAAACATTCGTCTGATGAACAACACTTGAAAGCATATTCACTAACTTAAGCCTCACTTATTATTTAAAGTGCATATACCAAGAAGAAAAGGAGTAATGGGGTGCATGACACGACGGATTTACCTTCCTTAATATTTGACCCCCGCATGACTTGACGGCTAAATCCGGTCTTGGTTGTCATCACACTATAGTGGGTAAAGTATATTCTACACTATTTAAAAAGATATAACTTTTGTTCAGAACTACAAGGCTATATTTTATGTAACTCGAGAGTCAAAAAACAGGTGCGATGTAATCGACAACCAGCGCCATCTATTGGCGAACTACTTCGAAAATAGTAAAATTATTCCGAAACAAAGTAAGGGCGAGCCACTAGTTAGAAACATAAACTAAAGAAGCGATAAAATGCTAACGCTTTCCTTTCAAGGTGTGTGAAATGTAGACAAGGGGCCGTATGACGCGATATGAAATTGCAATGAGAGGCCGGGCTCGGAGATGGCCGCTCGACAAATCCTGCTAGGCTTTCATTACCCACACGTCAACCCTCTTCTTGCGTCTTCGTCACGGCTCCAATCTTTTCGCGGATATTACCCTTAAATTATGACAAAAGCGGCAGATCGGGAGCTGCATAATGAATCTCACAAGTGATGAATGGCGTTTTTCATCTTCCATTGACATTTCCATCAAATGCTTTTTATGGCGCCGCGTTGAAGTTAGCGTTACAATTTGAATGTTGTGTTTAACGAGTTGTTAAAAGGTTGTTTGAAGTTGAGGGAAAAAAACATTTTAATATTATTAAGTACTCAAAAGAACATTAGATAGGTACTTATAATATTCCGTAAATGTCTTCCAAAACGTTCCATAATCTAAACAGTTATTAAGCTTTAAGTCAGTATAACGTACTTAATTCATTTAGTAAGGTATAACGTTATTATTTTTAAACTTAATACGATGACAATTTTTTTCTAATTTCGATTCATAAAAAAGTTTCTATAAATTCCAACAATGACAGACTATGCCATATAAAGTTGTATACCTATTTAATTTAATACTACCTACCCTTTCTAACTTCGGCGCCAGACCACAGAATACATAATAGTACAAGGCCAGACGCTAAACACTATAATATCTATATCTAAAGCTGTGTCTGTACATTTAAGATATTTATCTCAAAATAACTTAGGACGACTAAAAAACAGTAACAGAACTTGAAACAATGATTTTTAAAATTTTGTCTGTCTGCTTGTCTGTTTATCTGTTTGTCTGTTTGTTAGCGCGAACATCTCGGTAACTACTGAACCAATTCGAATGAAACTTTTTTATTGTATAGCTGTAATATCAGGGCAACTTATAGAATATATTATATTTTGAAGACCAGGCTCCTTGATGTAGAACCACAACAGCCCAGCCCAGCTATACTATAAGAGTAAGGTCAATGGCACTTTAACAAAAGTTGTTCAGATTGATGAGCATTTTATGATGCCACGAAAAAAATCAAAGATCATGGAAGATCTGGTTTGGAACTCTAAGAGCCCAGCTCCACTATAACAAATATGGAATGAAATGGAATGGAAAATTGTCAATTGTGATGAGCATTATTGGATGAGCTCCTATAAGGAAGGATATTCCAAACTTAAACCCCTAATGGAGCGAAAAGGGGGTTCCAAGTTTGTTCATGGGAGTGATTCCTTGGCCCAATCTACTCCAACTTTTGCATTACACATTCTTTGACAGAATTGATGGACAAAATATAAGATTCAAACTTTAATAGAATACTTACATCCCCTAATGGAATAAAAAATAATTTGGGGGTTACTTTCATTAGAAGTTGATACTATTTTTTTTTTATATTAAATGGGTTTTGCACTTGACCTGATCTCACCTGCTGGAGAGTGACAATGAGGTCTAATGTAGCGTGCTTTCCCAGAAGAAGCCTATTCACTGTCGACTTAAAGACACCCAAATTGTAGCTCGCTGGAAATACAGAAGCCGGCAAGTTGTTCCACTCTTTAACAGTTCGTATAAAATATCAATGAGCCGCCTTAAAAATCTATTAACCTATAAGTAATATTTTTTCTATCTATTTAAATTAAGTCATAAAGTTCACGCAAACGAAGTTGCGGGCGGCCACTAGTAGGTAAATAAATGGATTACAAAAATGTCTCAAATGTTATTTTAATGTCATTTTTAGCTAAATTCAGATACCTACCTACTTGTTATCGAGCCTGTAAAATTTATGAGACATATTTTGTGAAAATATTTAAGTCTATTAAGTAATACCTAACATGTCTACACGTCCTTACATGACACTACATATAAAAATCACTATTCTATGTAAAATCAAACTTAGCTTCGCCTATATCGTTGATTAAACTTCACACGAAAGACACATTACACAGTAGTATCAAAATTGTATCAATTCCTTAATAAGTCTCTGGTTTAATTACTAAATCTAATAATAACTGAGCTGGTCTATTAATTAGGAGGGTGTCGCATTTCCGTATAGTAATGACTTAGTTGGTTGAATGCTCTTACAGTAGTGAGAATCGACAACGTAACAAGCATCAATTTGTTAAAATAATGTTTGATACTTGTAGTATAATAATAATGGTTTAAGCACGAGACTTCATTTTTGACAAAGATGTAGTAATTTTGTGTTCTTTAAGTTAAAAGTACGTTAATGGCGATCCCATTATTGAAAATGAAAAAAAAAATGTTGGCGTCGGATACAACCATTCTCTTTTATATTATTCTATGTCTATGGTTTTGCACATATTGATTATGAGAAAAGACGTGTTACGTTGAATTGATGTAAAAAATAATTCACATCTTGAGTTAAAGTAGGAAAGTTCATAGGAAAGCCAGTCGCTAGCCGGGTAGCAAAAGAAAACTGTGAACTTAAAACAAGCTGATAAGAAACTTCGTGCTCGACGGATATACCTGTTTTTTTATGGTACAAAAGGTTGCCTTTTACAACTTCTCTGCAATTCATCAAACCGGCCACAACTTTTGTATTTTTAGGTGACACCTACAGCGAAAAAAATGTGTAACTTTAGAAATATTTACATCTCTGAGATGAATCCAGAAAATTAAATATCGTTCTCTCTACGTAATGTTTTGAGATTCGGATTTAACTTAGTTAACTTAGGATTTATTCCTCAATATCTGGCTTAAAAGTTTTTTGGACTTAGGTAAGAGGTAGTCACTAAAAGAAAATGTATTTTTATAATGTAGGTATAATATAATAAAATCTTACTACTATGCAAAGTGGACCTGAGTTTTATCAGACTACTATTTAATTTCATTTTTGCGTGTTATTTCCAGTTGCATCCAAAGCCGTCGTTTTGGACTCTGAAGTATGCTTGGACCATAATCCAGGATTTGGTGGGTGGTTATAATTACAAATGTACTTGGCGACTGCCGTCTGCCCTCGCACCCTTAGATGGAAGAAACATACTAATTATTCGAATTGAGCAAGTTTCCTCACGACATTTTTCCTCGCCGCCGATTATATCAGATTGTTATATTCTGTGACGTTGAAAAATAAGCTGACAGTTTAGTTATTTTAAACTCTTTCGAGGAAATTTCCTTTGCCCTCGTGTGAATTCACGTGCTAGTTTTAAAGGAAATTGAAGCCAACCTACTTACAAAGTACTATTTGGCATTTAAAAGGAAGAATTTTTGATGTTAATTTTACGCGTATGTTCCTAGAAAACCAACCCTTTGGTTCTACGTATGATAATAAGTATTTATATTTAAGCCTTAAAATTATTCAAAATGAACGAAAAGAGATATTTAAGCATCGCGCTGATGTTTGCAAAGACAGTGACCTAGAAAAAAGGTGCCAACCCATCATAACAAAGTTTACAACTTTTTTGGAATGAATAATATTCAGTGCCCTCGAGGGCCGGTACTAATGAATATTTAATAATAAGGTATTGTTTAACTATTGATAAATTTAGCACTGTTTCTGTATTTTATGGCTTATGAGCGAGTATAAATGCCAGTTTGCATTGCATTGCAAAACAACGTTCAGAGTTTTTCTACAGAAAACCAACGAAAGAGAACCCAATGTTTTACAAAAACGTACTTGTTACATTAAGTAAATAATCTAAATTACTAAACTAAAATTTTTAAAGATCACTTTTCTAACGTCTATTTTCAGGTCACTAATAAGTATGATATGACGTCATGATATCAATTGATGGTTCGACTTCCGCTTATGTCATAGGGCATGGTAGTTAGGGATTGAAATCCAGCGGCGTTTTCAATCCAGCTGGATTCTTGCTGGATTGACCTGAATCCAGCTGGATCCAGCGCGGATCCAGCAAAATACGGAACGAAAATAAAGAAAGAGATTTTTAGGACTTTTTTTTATGAATTTGAACTTCTTGATGGTCTATGGTTATCACCAAATGAGTAAAAGATTATATGGTATTCAAAATGTACAAGTCAAGCGCTTTCAAATGATACCAAACACGGCATATTTATCATAACTTTATTTTTTTACTCTGTATGTTTTGTCCGCTACAGGGCGCCACATTTGATATTGTGAAACTTCATATAGCCTATAACCAGCGGACAATTAAGACGCTTAAAATGATATGTCATTTGTCGAATTCTGATAAGTAGTTTAGAAGTTACGTGGAAACAGATAAACATACATACATACATACATAGCCTGTCAAAATCATAACCCTCCTTTTGCTTTGCCGTAGTCGGGTAAAAACTAGGCAAATGTGCGATTTAAGCGATATTTTTGACGCCGATAGTGTATGGCACAGGTGGTTCGGTCAGACTTTCAAGAACAAATTCCGATCTCCTATACTAAACATATAGCGAATTAGACTTTATTCTTTGGAGCAGAACGTCCGATATCCTATATTAAACATATTGCAAATCGGACTTTATTCTTTGGAGCAGCATTGCGCGGGGCCAGCGCCAGAGCAGTTATTTATTATGATGGTGTATTGTGAACGTAAGCAGCTAATTCCGCAGTAATCTGCAAAGCGGCGTCCCGTTGCCTTTGTGATGGACAGTGTGTTCGGTATTATCGCTGCGCAGTCCAGCAGAAAGTGACACCCTCGGACACATGGATATCGGTTCATTTCCAGTTAATGGTTCTTCCACACCTGCAGAGTGCGAACACAATTTTAAACTTTCACGTTGCGTTATACAAATAATAGAGATAACCAGGACTAGCCGTGATGAATTTTAACGAGTGATTTTAAGGAATGACTTATTGTTTGTTTTGACACTATTAATATGTAGGTGTACATACACCTAGTGGCAGATTTTTTTACAAATTACATATTTTAATAAGGACAGAGTACCTACGTGCACGTAAAACTAATAGCAATCAGGCCAATGCCAATGCGGGCTATCGCGTGTGAAAAATCCGCTAGATGGCGTACTGTTAGACTGAGGTCTAACTTCAACGTCATTGGTTTTTGAGTCACATTTTTACACCTCACATCAAAGACAACCTATCACACCGTGTAGATGGACCTCTGTTCTACAGTATATCATCTACAGGCTTATTCAAACGCGATAGCTCCCATTGCTTAGCGCTTTTCACGCTCACCCACTTAATACGACACAGGACATAGATAGTAGTAATGCCAAATTCGCGGACGAATAACGTTGCCGTACCCATTATGCACGCAGGTGTGCACTCAGCTTTACAAGATCTCTTTACTGAGTAAACGCGTTTCGGCTTACGAAGCTAAATGTCAGGCGCACAAAATAATACCATACCTAATGGGAAAAAAACTATACTTGGCCTCAATAATAATTACTTTATTTATTAAATAAGTAACATACCAGGACCATCGGAGCAATTCTCGTGAAATCAAAATTGAAGTCGAATGTAGATTGCATACATTCCTCCAATCTTTCTAATTCGACTTCAATGTCGAGTGCAAGAGAAATTCTCCCGTACACATCTGTATTTAATATCTGGTTCGTTTATTTTGTACGTATAGATATTTTCTGGTAGGGCTACTTTTGGAATTTCATATTTTTTTCTGGCGATGTTATCTCGAATGGTGAATTTCTTAGCTGGACAAAAAAATCTACTGTCAGACACCAGCATTTTTGAATCCGTACTAATATTATAAATGCGAAAGTAACTCTGTCTGTCTGTCTGTCTGTCTATCTGTTACTCTTTCACGCCAAAACTACTGAACGGATTAAAATGAAATTTGGTATACAGATGATTTAGACCCTGAGAAAGGACATAGGCTACTTTTTATTGCGAAAAGGGGGTTGCAAGGGGTTAAAAGGGGGGTAAAAAGTTATTTTTCCACGCGGACGAAGTCGCGGGCGGCCGCTAGTAATTTATAAATATGAACACGATTTACAAGGTTCCTTTTCATATATTGACCTAATAATATGCCTACTTAATGAACAATTGTAAAGCAGCATTACACTTCATTATCTTGCATAAATCTCATTATTGAACCAACTTTAAAAATATTTAGGTACTTAGGCACAAACCAACAGATATACATACATATATATTTTTCAAACGTGTTTAAAGGTGTGTGAAGTTTGTATGACATCAGAAAACAGCGCCGCGTTGGTTGCCACAAACTATTTTTTCAACCAGTTCTCAAATTTATTTGAAAAAGCAAAGTTCAATAACAATTGAGGAATTTCGATAGTTTGTATAAACTGCACGCATGTGGATTGGTACTTTACGCAACAATTTTTACTAACTTGGTCGGGCATTCATAGTGGTTTTAATGTACGGTGGCCTGCACATCAAGTTACTACAATCTGTCAAATTTCTTCAATCGAACCTCACTTTTATGTCAAACGTGTTTGGTTCAATGTCAACTGAGGAAATTTGACAGATTGTAGTAACTTGATGTGCTGGCCACTGTACATATACCTCTTTATTTATTTATATGTTACAATAGCAGAGCATAGAAAGAAAGAAAGAAAAACTTTTATTTGGTAATTAAACTTATAGCTAATATGAGTACACACAGAAAATATTAAATTATGTACTTAAATAGGCACATAGTAGGCATGGGCGCACCCAGGTTGTAGGCCAGAGGCGGGCAATTCAGATTTTTTATAAGCTAGTTGCTTATACAGAATTAAAAACTTAAATTAAAATACGTATGTTTTATCTAAATTCAATTTTGGGATAGGTAGCAGACGAGCAGACGAATCAGCTGATGGTAAGTGATAGACACCTGCAACACTAGTAGTAGGTACAAGTGCAGTGCCGACCTTTGACCTCTTTCCCCTCAAATGTTTTTTTTTTATATTACGTCTATCGATAAAAGTACTGCTTAGATCAGTTAAATTAGTAGGGACGTCAACATGATTTAGATCCCCCTGGGTACGACCGTGGGGACAAGACTTTCCAAAACAAATGAGCAACTAGTAACTCTTCTTTTGAACTGATGAAAAGTCCACCTCAATTCTATTTTTTTTTCTAACAGGTTTGCTTCGACTGCAACAGCTGTACCAGAGCCTGCAGCCCGGCAACGCCACCTTCCGCATATCGAACGTGAAACGCGTCAGCAACGCCTCGGACGTCGTGGAGTTCCTCCGAGCTATCGAGCGGCTCGACCGCTGGAGTAACAAGCACGTCGTGCTCGACTCCACGACGCAACTAGCCAAAGACGCTTTAATACTCCACGTACGTGACGTGCAACTCGGACGAAGGAACTATCACTATTTCCTCAGTGGATTGGTAAGTAATCCCTTGACTACTTGTTAATAAGCGGTATTGAGAAGCTGTGACCGGCTCGAGCTGACTATCGGTACTGCGGATTTGGAACGAACTAATTAACCTGTGAGGTTGGCATGCTGAAACACTGTCGTATAACATCTAACTTGTAGTTTAGAAACAGCGAGAACGTAATTTCTCAGATCAGCTAGCTAGCATTGAGAACAAACCTCAGTGGTTTATATAATGCAATATTGTGTGATTTAATGCCAATAGTTTACCCAGTAGGAACATGTTCTATCTTCTTCTTCTTCTATACTATTTATAAAGAGATAACTTCTATAGACAACGACAAGGCTTATAGGTAAACCGAAAACACGAAACGCTTGCGCGATGTAATTGAACACAGCGCCATCTATTGGTTAATTTGTGAATTACGGTCCCGAAGCTAAGTGAGGGCGGGCCACTAGTTATAAATAAAGTTATTTAAATTATCACGATAATTCTATCACCACGAAACGACCATGTTTTACTACAATTTATTGTTTTAATCCCTTAGATAAGCAATGACATATTTCAAAGTGAATTATTGGGTAAACAAATAAGTACAGACAGAAGGTTGACCAAACCTTAACTGCGTCAAATAAATCTGTTCTAAAGTAAAAACCCACCTGAACCCCCCGAGAATGTTTTAAGTGCAATATTTACTTAAGAATAAATTGCAAGGAATTGCTATACCAAAAATAAAAATTAAATCTGTTCTATTTGAAATAAAAAATATTTTCGTTTGCTCTTATCGTTATGCATAGTAACCGTCATCTCACTCGTAAATACAAGTAAGTACATGGTATCCATTGTTTGCTACGAATTTCAATCAAATAATATCAGTTCTAGTTACAAATTAAATGCGTGCCTCCAACAGAGATCGAATTTTGATGTTCATTTATGACGTGCAATGCAATGATATTGTTAATAGGCTGAATATGAAATTAGAGGGAGAAATGCTCGGAAGTACAAATTTAATTAACATGTTGCTAAATAACGGTCGATCTGAAATATTCATGTCGGTTTGTTAAATGCACTCGCAATTAAACAGGAAATAAGCATGTCCAACGAATGCCCGCTGCAACTTCTCCATTGATACACATATGTCATGTCCGTATAATGTCACCGCGCGAGGTAAGTAGCGTTGCTGGGCATGCCCGATATAAATATAAAGGATGTCCCATATGTACCGTAACATACGGCGTGAGTTGATAATTTGGGTCATGACATTTTATTGTGTCATGACCTGTCAGATAGGACAAAAGTACGTTCAGCAAAAATTGCAGCTTTAAAAAGTAATTCCAGAGAAATGCCGCAAAGTAATATTAATATAAGAATCGTGAATTGTATCGCTTTTAACACTGGTTTTGTGTATCAAGCGTCCTGATGGCACGTAAACAACTACAAGTAAAAAGTAAAGTAAAACCTATATGTATTGCCCCACTACAGGGCAAAGGATTCTATTATAAAAATCTTACTGATAACAGTATTACCTCTAGACTTAATCACCACGATTGCCTAATGTGGATTGGTCATTACAAACACGAGCTATGTTCAAAAATTCGAATATACTTCTTGCTTAACCCGGGAATCGATCCCGGGACCCCGAAATCACGGCTCAGTCCTAAAACCACTAGCCCAACGGGGCGATAACAACTTGCTTGCACCTAATATAGCCTTAAACCTTATTTTTTTTTTATTTGAAAGGGCTCATCCATCATCATCATCATTAGGACTTCTTAACTACATGGATAAGATGATGGTTAACATTACATTACCTACATTTCTCGGAATACCTACTAATATCGGATGACTTTTTAATCTGTATTAGTATTCTCGGACATAATTATAATATTCGAATTACAAAAAAGCTGTCTTAACATTATTTTTTTGACCTTAATACTCACACTTTCTCTTTCTCTTTTCCTCTTTTAAATTTCTAAAATGCCGAATTGCTCTCTTTTGCGAATATACCCTTTATTAGCAGCGCCAATATTGAAGCGTTCTCGGTATATCTAGTTTTTATATGATCCAAGTTTTCGGAATTGATATCGGCATTGATCGCGGCATCTAATAATAGCGATGACCGTTAATTTGCGCACTTGTAAAAAAGAAGGCTTTCTACTAAAATTTGTTTCTGCGCATTCAAGGTCATCGCTATTGTTTCATGCCGCAGACTATACACAATATTATTCGTTCGCTTTGGCTGTAAATGGTTGTGTATATTGAACATCTGTGGTGAGTACGTAGATGCACTTAGATTTTCTCTATCACTGTGCCCTCAGTACCTACCGCCAAGTGATGCGATAGTCGAGTAAAGAAAATATCGCTCGAGTCAACTAAAAAGAAAAAACCAATTAAAAACTTCGAAACCCCCACATTAGAGGGGGTTGGGTACTACGAAATAAATTATCCCTTCGGTTAGTGAAGGATACCGAAATATCTGGAGAATCCCCCGAGAAATGTGCTGGGGATGGTCACATCATAACCATACTCTTTTTCAAATATGTTTATCTTTTTTTAATTTCTGATTGACTGTCATGGTAGAAATAGATGGATACTTATATATATGATAATTATATAAGTGTGGAAAAGTGTGATCTATTTTATTGGCTAGAGGTGTAAATTCGGAACTCTAGGCACAAAATAATTACACACAGAAAGGAGGCTGCCCACTAAGAGCTAAAAAAGTGTCATGTACTCACGCATGTGCACTAACGGGGAAATACGCCTTTTCGACCACATTAATCCAAGCCTATGACATAAGATTGTCAAACTGTCGAGGTCTGTGGCAGAGGCCGCGCGCTTATGTACTCATGCCAGGCAATAACCCTAGCATATGTCATGTAACTTCTGTGTGTAATTATTTTGTGCTCTAGACGTGTATTTGATAAAATGTTAGATTTGACGCCGGACGCGGACCTAAATTGGCGGGAATGAGCAAGCAGTCTTATTTTAATCTACGAGTAAACAATCAACAGCCTGAGCTAAGTGAATAGGTCTCCTAAATGGAGGGATATCTCTACACATATAGATTTCTATCCCAGTCTTTCATCATTCACTCACGAGTAATAGTCATCCTAAGATGCCCTTCACTTGTCTAACCACGATCACTATTTCAAGAGACGTCGTTCCAACGAGCGTTTCTACGGATACTCGTGTATTCAAATTAAATTACTGAATTACTTAAGTGGCATAATACGTTAGTCGCCACACTAGCTCGGATTCTCTCTATCACAATTCCAGGACAGGCGGTAATGACCACGGCAGTGGGTTTCATTATGGATTGGGTTGCAGCTTAATGCCTGTCCGGTATCCCCTTCCTACACCTGCATTAACAATACTAATGTGGAGACTACGGTTTAGTTAATCACGATGTAAACTAGAAACTTGTTAGTAATGCTTTGTTAGGTCGCTTAATGATTCTTATGTGTGATATATCCGCTGATAATTATCAGAATTATTATGTTGTAGGAATAATTTTAATTTCTGACATGGGTAATATACTAGATAGATAGATAGATACTCTTTATTGCACAACACATTACAGAACTTAATGCTAAAAGCAATTTCCAACTAGGTACACTCGCAAGCGAAAATTGGGCCGAGATCCCATTTAATTTAAAAAATTGTCGGTCTCTAATTATTATCGCCAGTTGTCGCGATATTGCTCAGCTCTAAAGGGTGTATCTGTGACATTTTACATCCCTTTAACTACGTTTTCTATCAATAACTATGAACTTTATTTGTTCTATGACATTTGAATGAGTAAAAGGTATGTAAATGTTCACAGATACAACCTGTGTATCGCGGAACGACATGCCCAATATCTTTATAAGTGTTTCCAACTATCCAGCAGATACTGACCATCTAAAAAGTTGAATCGTGAAGAAAGAAAAATTGTCGGTACATCATTTATAAAGAAAGAAAATACATTTATTAATTTGGACACCACAACACATATAACATGCCACAGACAATTGACACAACACAAGAAAATAAAAACACTAGTAAAAATAAATTAAAACCAAAAAAAAAACAACAAAAAATAAACTGTCCCTCCCCATTGTCCAGCAGTGCCGTGCATTTATATTCACCCTCACTCAGCTTATGTCACGACATATACGACAATTATGATGTATTTATGATGAAGAATTGTTCACCCAAAAGCAATGTAATTTATATTTTTTTTAAAATAGCCTTAATTAATAACCCATTAATAACTAAAACTGTCTGACACACCACATACCAGCAATATTTGAATCAATCGCGTATAGACGAATGAGGAAAATCGGACTATTTAACAGCTAATAGCTCTAATTTCCACCAGTGTTTATTACCAAAGATTCACCTGGCGTTTGCTTTAGTGATGTAAGAGACTCGAAACTGATACCAGTTCACAACTGTGAGTCTTTTAAAAAGAGTCAATTTACGATTTGGTATTCGTGCTAACGAGTATGACGATTACCAAAACTTAATTTATTTAGATGTCTATACTCTATACCCTACTCAATTATAAAGAGGTGAATTATATAGATAACGACAAACCTTATAGGTAAACCAAAAAGCGAAACACTGGCGCGATGTAGTCGACACCTAGTGTCATCTATCGAACTGCTTGAAGTAATGTTTCGAAACGAAGGTGGTCAATTGTTGAGTAATACACTTTCAAATGAAGGACTTTAATGCACCGAGAAAATCATGAAATTAATTGATGACGCCACTGCGGCTTACGTTATAGAGTTATAATTTTGCTTTTGGTTATAATACTATGGAACATCGTAATAGATTTTTAACAATTTATTGACAGAGTATATTTTACGTAATTTCAGTTGGTTATGTGGATTTGCTTGACTAACACCATATAAGAATCCTAAAAGATTTCTGATGACCAGATTTAAAAAGATCAAAGCCAACATATTTTCTTTACAACACCTCATCCTTGACCTGATTTCGAACTAAGCAGCTTAAGCACTTATGATACGGATATCAGACAATAGAGAGAAATTACAAGTACCGTACTTAAATGCATATGCTCTATGTTAATAATTCTTCATAAAAAATAATTAACTACACCACAAGTGTACATCACACAAATAGGTGGGGCATAAGATTGAGCATATGAGGCAGGGTCACTAATAAAATGTGTCATCGGGCCAGTCATCGATCGAATCAAGTCAAGATTCGAGTCCCAAATTAAACTAAAGAGCATTTCACCACACTAATGTGCATAGACTAGATATGTACCTTTATCGTAAGCGAAGCAGGCGAGTACTACTAGAATGGTCCTCTCGACTCCGTAATAAATGGCTCCACACACCCAATCCTGAATTTCGAATATTGGCTTAAACCCGTTGTATTCAATGGAACATGTACGTTTTGACTAATCGCTTACTATCTGGCTATTGGTTTTAGTTAACACCATAACATCGCTTATCTACTTTGAATAAAATATGGTATCCAAAATAACAAGACTAGGCAAGATTACATAGATGGAGAATAAGGCGTGGGTTTGTCTTCGTGTGTTTTGTGTGACTCCACGGTTGTCCATAGGTGGCGGCAACTCCTTACCTTGACTGTGAGCCATCTGCTCATCTGCCATCTATCACACAAAAAGTATAATATTTCAAAACATAAAATGCTTCACGTAATAACGAAACTTTAATTAATGAAATTCCCAAGAGAACTATGCAATCATACAAAGAAAATGGATCGTAGTAGTCTTTTAGGTTTTGAAAACTATTTTTATTTGTATAAAGTAAATATACATTCTACCCTTGTTCATATTGTGCACTAACAAATAATTACAAGATAAAATTACTTATTGCTTGGATTATAATTCGTCCGAATTGCGACCCTACGTTTTCTAATAACACGCCAAATCAACATTATCTTCCATAGTCCATACACTTGAAACAATCTCTTGACTCACACCATCACTCCAGATCCATACGCAAATTTTATTAAGATATTTGTATGAGCTCCATCATTTAAATGGCTGGAGTTTTTTCACTGTGCGGTTCTTAATGAACTTTCGGCCTAGTATTGCAAAACTATGCAATATATCGCCTGCGATGATCTAACATGCATAATCGTCGTTCTTAAGTGTTTGAAGCTACATTCATGATTATCAAAATATTCACTACTGTTTCGAACATGTCGTCGTATTAAATCATCAATGACACATCGTCAAAAGTATAATAAACGCAACGTAAAACAATCGAATGCTCGACATTTCAAAATAAAATTTATCGATGCTGCACTTAGGTAATCGAAATATTTTCTACTGGTACGAAATGGTATTGGGTTTAAATAATTATGTTAATTTTTCTCATAAGATTACAAATCACTTACATGAGAAAATAACTTAAATAATCATTATCATTGAGTAATGCTTTATTGAATGAAAATAAAGTCGAAGCCTTATTTGATTGATTAATAAACATTTAGAAGTCTCAAATGATCCAACTTGTTACTACTAAGTTACAAGTGCGCTGCCAATTCTTTTCCCTTTCCTATAATAAAAAATCCGGTTCCCTCACTTGGCGCAACACAGCGCGGGCGCTGCTTTACGGACGCCTTTTCCAAACATCTGGCCAAAAATGGAAAGAAGGTTAAAGGTTGCCAGCGCACTTATGACTCTACTGGTGATGCAGGTGTCTATGGGCAGATTTATATGCTCGTCTGCTAACTATCACATAAAAAAATAACGAAAACTGTCGCGGTTTTCGCTGTTCTAATTAAATGTACATCATAATATGTAACTAGGTAATTTTATCATTATTTTTCTATTTTCATCAAGGTCTTGTCATTATTTATTTACCCTCCTACACAATCCTCGGTTTAAATGTTTACATTACAAACTTAACGTTTACTTGTTGTCGCAGGTGATGGACGATCGCTGGGAGAAGGAGGTCACCGAGTTCGGTGCTATTAACATAACTGGCTTCAGAGTACTAGATTTCTCCCGAAAAGTCGTCAGGGATTTCGTCGATGTTTGGAAAAAGGATTCCATTTCGGTGAGTTTACTTTTCCAATGATATTTTACGGTTATTCATGCATACCTGTCGATGGAAAAGCCAAATGAATCAAATTGTCTTTACGATTTTCATAGATTTAACGGCTTATCCACAGGGGAGATATTCAGAAAAAATGTAGTTTTGTTTCATGGACTTTAAGATCAAATCGATATTGAATCGTTTCCATTTGAGAATACTTTACTGCTTTCTTATTCATTTGTATTAATTCAACGTTGCACATAAATCATAAATATCTTCGCATCATCATCATAATCATTTCAGCCAATAGACGTCCACTGCTGGACGTAGGCCTCCCCAAAGTTCTCCACACATTCTCCATATCTACCCATATCTAAATATAATATAGAAAACTATTTTGACGTCTATCGATCATATTTCAAGTCGAAGATGTCTGTAAAAGATTGTAAATGTAGTTACTATCATCCTAAAATATACAGAGTCAAACAGTTTCTATTCAAGAAGATTTATCTACATTTCTACGAAAATGAATATAGTCGAAATGCTTCCGAAACGTACCGCTGTTAGACCGGCTAGGTACATAATAATTACTCCCTATGAGCTGTTTAAATATAGACATTAATAAAGCTGAGCTCGAAATTTCTGGAAGCAAAATTTGGGCTATATTGCCAAGTCGAATCATCTTATTTACACGGACGATATTCATTCAATTCTAGCCGAATGGACATAAAAAATTAAAACTTGCTCATTCAACATTCATAAATATCCATTTTTTCTTTTTTCAAAGTAAACTGTTAAATATCATCATTTCAGCCAATAGAAATGAGATAAATAAAAACTAAACATTAAATAAATATTTTTTCTTTCTTTAAACAAGATGAAATTTTTTGTAAATGTAGGTACTTACCTATATAATCATTATATTACACACATTCAATTGGTATCGACTTAACTAAAACTACATAGTACTCATTTTAATGCTATTACCGAAAACACGAAAAGTACTGTAAACGACTATTAATTCCAAATTAA
The DNA here is from genome assembly GCA_014851415.1 of Cnaphalocrocis medinalis. NCBI lineage: Eukaryota > Metazoa > Arthropoda > Insecta > Lepidoptera > Crambidae > Cnaphalocrocis > Cnaphalocrocis medinalis. The sequence goes on along the minus strand of CM026273.1, from coordinate 12,414,521 downwards.
TTATAACGCCTCATCAATAATTCGATAGCATTTGTAAATTCATATCCTACCAATACCAATATAAAATAAGACGCGGCAAGATTGTTCTTTGAAAATCGTCTACTAAAAACATCAGGCTATGGATACCCTCGGAGTCGAAGGGAGAGAAGTCCGCCATTACATATTTACGTGATGGCAATATCAAGTCGCCTGCAAACGGGACCATTCCTCGCCGAAGCACGCCCCCGAATCATTATGAATCTCTAATTATACATTCAGAAGACGAACTTGTTAAACTCTCCTTTTTTAAGAAAAACATCTTGTTGGCGGCTCCAGTACTGCGATCGCTATTAACTTAATTTTGTAAGCAAATCGTCCCTCCTTATAAAATTGCCTACTGTCTAATCCAGTTTTTGGGCATTCTTTCTTGGAACATTCTAATGGTTGTTTACTCTGAGTTTGTTATAGCCCAAGTTCGTAGTGCTCGATTCAGCAGGTACTTATGTGTTCTTAGTGAAATTAATCTTAAATAAATGTTGATGAAGCACTCAGTGGATTAGCGATAGATTGCCTCAAAATGTCCACAAGTAGACGCTGTCATACTTACACTCAACAATTTTCCTCTTTCAACTTTAAATTTACAATTTTGAAAATTCATTTTGTAGTTTTTGACCTGTAAAGGGTTAAAGTTTTATTGTTTACACCGGGAAGCTTTTGTAGTTATAAATTCATCTACTGAGTATTGTATGATACGGATTGATGCAGCAGAATCCCTGTGTAAACAACATTATAATAAAAAGTATCAAAAATATAATTGTAAAATATAAAATTAGTAAGTAGTAAACTTATGTCCATGGAAGAAGTCGAACCCACACCGATCTGGAAGATCCAAATGAAATTAAACAACTTTCAAATATGTGCTCGAGCCAAAATCATATGAATATGAATAGATTGGGTAGTCAAACATAAATGGGTTTTTTAAACTTCTACATAGATAAAGCCTGCTGTGAAAAGCCGCTAGTCGCGTAATTAAATATAGGAATAAAGAATTGTATGAAACATGCCTCAGCTATTCGAGCATAAAAGCCAGCTTTATTAAAGCTCAACTTAATGTGATTCTTGAAAAATATAATGATGATGAATGGACTCTTTTACGGTAGGGACCTGCAAATATACGAGCGATAGAAGCTCACTAGATAAGAATGTGCGCTTTCTTAACGGGAAGTCGTAAGATGAAAACTAACCCCTTATTTTTGTCCTAGGATATTGACCTTGATTTGTTTCTGACATCATGTAGTTTTTTATTTATATAAGTTTTAAGATACAAAACAAATATATACTTATACAAGTTCTTACTTTTGTCTAATTCCGGGGTGAAACCGGACTACCTCACACTTACATCAGAAACTGCAAGTGCCTATAAGCACTTCAAGTAATTCTGCAGATCTGCAAATAGTCATACCAAAACTACAAGTTGATTATTGAACTTCCCTCAAACTTCGCTCTAAGTTCAAATTGTATCAAACTAGTAACTGATCTTGCAACATTTTGCAGGATCAGTTGTTGAGCCAGATCACTTGTTTCATACAATCTATGTATTACAAAGAGATAAACTAATTGGGTATAATGGACGCACAGCTCGAACCTTGAAAGTTGAAGAGGGGATCCTTAGATAGTAGAAAAGAGCACTAAGAACTTTGTAAGCACCCCGCTTAAAAATTCAACCCTTAAGGGGGTAAAAAAAAAGCTGAACGTTTGTTTGAGTCGTCATCTTTAACCTTCTGCCATCAACATTAAATAAAACGTGTATTAAACGTGAATAGTACTGTGTCTACGCACTCAGACACATAGCACTCTTAAAAAAAACTCAGGATTAAAGAAACCTAACTCAAAATCCTACAGAAATTATGAGTTACATCACCCGATTTCACCACGATTCCTAATCCTATTTGTGGCGTATTTACTCATCATGCATAGCATACGCTGTCGTTGTCCTAAAATCTCATTTTATTTACAGGGTTATTATGCTTTATAAGGTCAATTTGTTGTAAAATCGAGTGTTATGATAATTTTGAGTTAGATCACTTTTATTATAAGGATGCGTAACACACAGAACCAAATATCACAAAAGTATTGATAATTAAAAAATCCAACGTTATTTTGTTTAACTCTGTGATGATTTTACGCAAACTTGCCTATATTAAATTTTCACGTAATCAAAAAGTGGGAGCTGAATACAAACCGTTGTTGTTATGATAATTATAATAAAGATTTATTTATGCAGATCAGATAAATGCTGAAATACAAAAACGGAAAATCCTCGGCGCCATTTGGTTAACACAGTTAAATAGAAAGCCAAGTACTAATTGCAGTCTTTCACTATAAGTATTTTACTTTCACGGTCATAGAAAAGAGTAAAAATCTATATTTATCCTATGCTAACAAGTATTTTAAATTGGTACGGGTGCTGGTGAATGGTACTTACAGGACGGGTTCAGAAACCATTATTTCTCAATAAAACCGTAGTAGCAACAATGTGTACAAGTTTTATTTATGAATACCTTTAAGGCAAGAGGAAACAGGCATCTTCTAGGCAAACGCGTGTCATCCTAGACCTCATCGTCACTTTCCATCAGGTGTGATTGTGGTCAAGCGTTGGCCTATAAGTCTAATAAAAAAAAAGATACACTGTGTAAGAATTTTTAACTGTATTGGTTGATACGCCAGACAATTGTAACACCGATCATGTAGTTTCAAACCTTAAGATAACTGGGACAATTTCTGGGCAGCAAATCTAGTACTGAAACAGTTTAAAAAGATCGTTTTATGAATTGAATAAGGAACCCGTAACTCTATGCTCGGAGGCTCCACACTTTGGCCATTACAAGTCGTCAAATAGGAGATGATCCAACGCACCGTCAAGATTTATTTTCTCAAATATTTATTTTACCCCTATTACAGGTCACGTGACGGGAAAATAGGACATTGAAATAATATTTGGCGAATCATTTTATTTGACTTATGTCACTAACTCGCTTATACCTTTCCTGGGTTCATATTTACCTATGTAATACAAGTGTAGAACATTTTGGCAGACTCATTTAGTTCATATGATGTTTAAAAAAATCTCACTTTTTTCAAGGGAATTTCCCTTCTATGCTTAAAGTAATTTAACACGATAAACGGCCTCATTAAGTAGAAACTAGCTCGAATACGTCAGTGGAGTACAGTTAACAAGTTGAAAGCAAACGCTAATCAGGGCTAAAGCGAAGTTGCGGTATACTCTGAACTTAATAACTAATATACCGACATACATATATACATTTACAAACTTGTAAATAGGTAGTTAAGTATTATAATATGGTTATCTAGAATATAACAACATTAACTACTTAAAAAGTGACTGTAGTGCTAAACTTTACTTTTAGTGTACCATGATTGAGAGATCATATTAGTCGATTATTTTTTTGGTATGGATAGACCACAGAGCATTCACAAATATAATTATAAAAATGATATTGACATCACAATAATCATAACAGAACTGCGGAACCTTACGTAGCGCATGGGCCGAAACCCTAACGGCCGGTTATTAAATAAACAAATATGGCTTCTGATCGCATTCGAAACAGACTTAACAATAAGTAAACAATATTAACATAGTAGATTGACATATACAACGCAAAGTTATTAAGAAGTCAAACGCGCCACATATGTAATATTATAGTAGTGGTCTTATCCAGAAGTGGGCCATAATAGGTTGATGATAAATCTCGCATGTGTAATAAATGACTAAGAACCAACCCAAACCCAAAAATCTATTTCTTCATCAGAAGTGTACTCTACGAAGCGCGAATTGAACTTTTACAATATGAACCATGCTACACACATCTCCAACAATATTTATAGATGGTGGTACATACTCGTAGTGACGTTAGAATAAACGGCATGATGCATGAGAATTTCATGTATTAGTAGTAATATGCAAAAGACTCGAATACCAGGTTTGAGTTAATATTTCCAATGGGCGAACAAAAATAAAGCATTCGATCAAACAAATTTATTACTCGGTAGAATTGGGGATAGCGGAACTGACAAATCATTGGTCTTTTATTCTGTTTACCTTTTAGATGCTGAATGTAGATTTTTACTGAATATTTGACATCGTTTGCTTGGAAATTTAGACATTTTTTTTGTTATTTTATCCGATCACTTCAGCAAATAATTAAAGTTTTGTATGTTTGTATGGATTTTCATATGTTTCCTCATAAGATGTGGTCATAATTGAACAAATGGTAATCATTTCAGTGAAAAAAATTTTCTTCATTGAAACTTCTTAGAGCGTGTTTATATTTTTTAAACTTTCTTTTTTATTCAACTATAAAATTACTAACGGAGAATCAATTAAGTTCTAAAATAAATAAATTCAATACAATAAAAGAGCAATTCAACTCCTAATATGTTTGAATGAGATTAGTATTTTATTTTGAATCTTTCCGACTATTACTTATACTCGTATTTATAAAATGATGCTGGGATTTTAAAGACTAATTAATTTTAACCCGATGATATTATTCCCGCTGGACAGAGCATATTATGCAATTAATGCCTTTCCTTGTGTTATTGAACTGCACGGAAATCCACGGCCGGGTACGTGGGGTGTATGCTATGGATGATGTTTCTTTATATATGTATACTAGTGGCCTGCACTGACTTTACTTAGTTTAGACCACTACCAATAGATGGCGCTGGTAGGCGATTACATCACGAAAAGTGTTCCGTGTTTTCGGTTTACCTTCGAGCCTGCACGTGATCTATGAGAAAAATCCCGCACCCTAGAGAGAATCATCTGCGGAACTTTCACAGCTCCACTACATATTTTCGCACCGCTCATTTTCCTAACATATCTCTTTTTTTTTGGTGACCCAGGAGAAATGCGTTACGCATACCCTGTAAACGGATGGGTTAGGTATGTCGGACTCCCCCCGCAGAAGGCGAGGGTATACCGACTAAAACTTCTGGGACTCTCCCTCATCGTCCTTAAGTGGGAGAGGATCGTGGAGCAGTGGTACGGAACCTTACTCCACGATACCTAACATTCCTTAACGTGCTCGAATTTGACCCTTCGATTTCCCTTTCGGAAAGTACATAGTATTATCCTTTGGTAGCCAAATAAAATAATATATGGCGAAATTACTCCCAGTACATACACTTTGCCCGCTATCTCTTCAACATGAATTCATAAATCAATCAATTGAGACACCATCACATACCTACATTGTGTTCATACGGCATGAAATACTCTGGTAGTGTAAATAAAGGTTTACTTAAGTGAATCAAATGACATTGTTCTGGTCCCAAACTAAGGTTTTCCCCTGTATTTACTATGGAAACAAAGAACAACGAAGGTATCACAAATACCCACACCCAACGTAAATATCTGTTTCATCAACAAACATTTATGTTGATGCGGGAATCGATCCCGAGACCCTTGCGTCTCAACCGGTTTAAACCACTGCACTAAACGGGTCGTCATTCATTTCGATGTCGAGCTCTATCATCATTGCTTTATATCATCACAATACTCTACCCCACACTAAGAAAAATAAATATTAAACCATCAAAATAAAGTCGATAAAAATATAATTATATTAACATATACAAGGAAAGTAATAGTAGACTTCCTTCCGCGTCTCTGTCTATCTACACCGGATTTTCCTTATATTCCACCGGATGTAGCCCTAAATGACTGGCAATCATTATAATTAAAATTATATAACGTTTAAAATTTATTTACATTTTTTATTGTCGGCGTTTAGTGAAGAGAAAACTTTTAATGACATGAAAATTTACAAACGAAACATGTAAAAAATATATAGGGTGTATTTGTGAACATAGATTAAAGAACTTTTCGAAATTAATCGAACATTTTTTCGACTACACCATAGAATGACCAAGTCATGTGCCCGACTTTTTTTTTATATGATAGGTAGCAAACGACTGCTACACGATAAACGATAAAAAACGCCGCCCATGGACACTTGCAACACCAGTGGAGTTACACGTGCGCTGCCAACCTTTAATCCCTCCCCGGGTGGGCCTCCGGTACCCTCACTCACTCGGCAAAACACAGCACAGGGACTTTGTATGAAAAGATGAAAAAAAAAGCGAATTTTCATAAGCCACAGAACAGATGTTGTTCGGAATAATTGATATAACACGGGGTTTAAAAGATGTAAATGTCCACAGATACACTCTTGCTTAGTACGATTTCTCATATCGATACATTTAGCAAGGCAAACAAGGTTTTCGCCTTCTATGTCGAGTCGACTTCATGGAACGCATACCTAGACCAATAGGAGAACATTGCGATAAGGAATATCGACTGTAATCTGTGATCTCCTATTGGTTGTGCATCCCATGAAGCCGATTCGACATAGAAGGCAAAAACTGGGAATTGGCCTCCAAAAAAGTAATATATGCAGTGGTTATGGAAGCAACACTAGAGCATCAAGCCTTTGTCGGTCCTATATTGGCCACGTACTGCATAGAATCGATATGTGCTCCAACAGAACAACGGCATCAGTCTTTTTAGTAACTAGCCAAATTCCACGTCCACGGCTTTTCGGCCCCAAAGGGGTTCATTTCGCCTGTGACATCCAATGCTTTCCGCCGAGTATCACTGACGAAATTAAACTGACGACCATTTTCATACGGCATGAAGTCAATGAAATGAATGACTTCGATAGTTTTCATTAAGAGAGAAATTGAAAGCTATTAAACTTCACATTTAACTACCCTCACAAATAGACACTTATTCTACTTCTTATCGTAACGCTATAGTCGTCAAAAACTCAAAAATCAAGTCCCGGTCCCGGTCCCTAATTCTCTAGAGCATGTGATATTTGTCGAAAAAAAAATACATCGCAAAAACATAGTTCTTAATTCTCTATGGTTTTTCAAATCGAAAATCACAAAAATTGAGGGCCAGTACTTATGTGCACTAGTTCATTGGTTCATCTTCCTCACAGGCGCAAGCGGCTCTGATGTACGACGCGGTTCAAGTACTGGTGGACGCGATCCTACGACTCCTGCGCAAGAAGCCGGACATCCTGCGCAGCACTATGCGCCGCAATGCTAACCTTAACACCAGCCGCATCATCGACTGCAACCCGAAGGGGAAGATTACACCGTACGAGCATGGGGACAAGATATCGCGGATGATCAAAAAGGTAAAGGCTTTAATAGGTTAGTGTTGTCAATTAATGAAAAATCTCTTAGTCATTTGACCCATTTAACTCTTTGTGTATTTACACAAAAACCTTTGTTCTATATTTTGAAACATGATTATATGATTCGAGATAGTTGCTAAAAGGTTTTCTATTATATTGACTAAGGGCCCTTTTCCACGGCAATTTCGGATCCCGATAAAATTATTACCTACTCGTTGAGAGAGAATATTTTAACATCTACGGAATCCTGTAAATAACTATATTTGTAAAAATAGGGATGATGCCCAGGCGAAGGGCCTTAACCTTGTGTAATTGAATTATTCATACTGAAAGATGGACCACGTTTTCATAAATACTTGTTGTAGTATACGTAAGCGTTTACGTTCCACATTATAGCGCTGCGCATAGGCAGTTGCGGTTCCTCTGTATTAGTGTTGGCTACCGATAGTCCACTATCGATAGACTATCGATAGTAAAAGAAGAATCAATAGTAACGATAGTGTTGCCACTGTCAATAGTATCTACAGGGTGTAACAAAAAGGGGGTATCAACCATAAAGGGAAATACTGTGTACCTTGTGTAGATTTTATATGCAAAGTTTCAAATTATTAGAAAAAATAATTTGGGAAAAGATAAACCATCTTACCGTATTTCATTTACAAAAGTTTGTATGCAAAACAGTTGTCAGGAATGCAAGGGGCGGTAACTATTCAAAAAGGAGCTGTTAAAGGTTAATATCCCTATCAGCTGATTGCTCATTAGTGATGTGTGAATTGAAATGGATTTCACGAAAAATCGGATTTCAATTAAATATTAATAATCATAATATTAACCTAGCAGCTTAAAAACATATGAGATTTGTTAAGTGTGTCAGAATCGGTTCCCTTTGGGATGATACCCCCTTTTTGTTACACCCTGTATATTATCGATAGAGAAATTCGAGCAATAACGCTAATTACTACTTATTGATAACGCTAATACTATCGATAATATCGATAGGTTAACGTCCGATACTCCCGATAGTATTAAGGGGCTATACGAATGAAACTAGCGCCGCCAACCTATTTACACTGGTTGTGGCGAAAATATGACATTTTTGAAGAAAATAAAACACAGACTCAGATCCAAGTAAATTGGATTTTTCAAGATGCAATACAATATTTCTAAAACGCGACACGTAACAATAATGTTAATTATTGCTAAAAACGGCCACTTTTAGCAATAATTGACGTTATTGTTACTTGTCGCGTGTTTTATATATTGTATTGCATCTTGAAAATTTTAATTTACTTTTAACTAAGTCTGTAATGTTTTGCTTTCTTAAAAAATATCGTATTTTCGGCACAATCAGTGTAAATAGGTTGGCGGCGCTAGTTTTATTTGTATAGCCCCTTAATGTGATTTCTGACGGAATCAATCAGACAATCGATGCTGTCCTGTCGATATATATCTATAGTTTAACACATAATAGTCTGGTAAGTTCCGATTAGATGTTGTTAAAAATCGCAAAACTAAAGATAGTAATATATTATAAATTTATCCTGAATAGCTTTCAGATTCAGCAATCGATAATGAAACTGTCGATACCTAGTTCACTATTACTTTGTACTACTACTTTGTATGCATTAGCCCACCTTGTATATGATTAGACGTACTCATATCCCTTCGCTTAGTACCGCGACTGCAAGAAAATATGCTGTGTATTAATACCCCTACTAGAACTTAGTGTTGTAAACTACAGCAAATATTTGCATCGTACTTATAATCATTGCCTGCATACCTACTTGTTTTATAAATTCTACCATTGACACGATTAAAGTAAGTACGTTGTATACAGCCACGCATCAAAGTATATATAACTGTCACATTTCTTTAATGGATTATCAACTTATTGTAAAACCTATTAAGTTGAATATCAATTGAGGAAATTTGACTGGTTGTGGTAACCTGATGTGTGGCTGTCTGTACATTCTCGTAAATACACCCGGATTGTGTGCCAACACTGCCAGCTTGGAATGACTCAGAACTAATTAAGACGGGTTTATTTGACTGGCGATCTCAAGTCTTGCTTACAGTTGAACAATTACTCATAAAATTGGATAAAAACGAAATTAACTAAAATGTTTTAGAGAATACCGGTAAATCCTAACAAAAATATTTTTAACCGTGGGAGAGCCACGCTTCGGCGTGAATGGGCTGGCTCGAGTGTGGTGATACCACGGCCTCACAGAAGTCGAGTGGGTGAGGGTACCGGAATCGGGGGGGTCAAAGATTGACAGGGCACTTTTGACTCTTCTGGTGTTGCAGGTGTCTATAACCGGCGGAAATCGCTTAGCATCAGGTGATCCGACTGCTCGTCAGCCACTTAGCACATAAAAACATCTCTAGTCTTACTTAGATACATGTAATTATGTACATTACAAACGGATCAAATATTATAGGCGCGCCATGTTCGCGAAATTGCATGTTTGCATGGTACTTAAACAGAAATAAACACTTTGTAATGTGCAAAGTACTCATTGGAAACAGACAGAATAAGCCCCATTAATCTGTATGGCGAATTGCTGGGTGTTCACTACAGAATTTTCACTGCTTTTCCTTTTAAATTTATAAATGTAAATACCTATTAAATGTGTCTTTATGTTTTTATTCTGATAAGTCTGATGGAATACCTACCCATTTTAAACACAAACATTTACTTAATTAACCGAATATAAAAACTTATCCACAATTTAAACTTGACATATGTAAAATCCGGACTGACTCAACATAGCTTACACATAGCAAAACGTGGATGTAATATATGTTATTAGGAAAAACCGGACTTACTGACACTTAAGAATCATACAGTGTAGGAAAAATAATTGGGCCTGCATAAAAAAAATCTCTGCACATTTTTAATTCTTTAAAAAAAGTCCTAGCAAATCGTACTAATATAAGGATTTCTAGTAGTTTCCGTCTAGAGCACAAGGTTTTTTTCTCACAGGGTAGAGAAACATTGGGACAACAAACTACAACTTATACACGGTTTATCTGTGAACTTACATTTACGTCCCTATAACCTATATAACCACGTCTTCTACCATTCTTAACAACATTTATCTACGACTTTAACAAAAAATATATATATACTCGTAATTGTTTCATAGCAAAATTAACAAGTCATGAAAAGTTGAATATTTTTTATACGAATTTACAAATGCCATGTAGATAATAAAAGTCGTTCAGAATGCGTGATCAAAATGATGTAAATGTTCACAAATACATCTTGTGTTCACAATACATATGTATAATATTAATGATGAACAATTTCCTTGTATTGTAAGTAATTTATCGACATTTCTTTGACTAAGTATGAATTGATGGCTTAAAACAAAAATCCAATTAGTACAGATGAGACACTCGACCAAGTTCCAGATTGTTTTGTTGTTCTCTAAAAGGTTTTGTAAAGATCGTGCAACACCCAGCAATGTCACCAAGCACACTATTCACGCTTAAATACAAACTGGGTTCCTCTTGCAACAATATTTAAGCTTTTATTTCTCGGCCTTTGTATTCTCTCAACGAATACTTTCGTAAATTTGAAAGTATTATAATCTTTTTGCATTGTAACAATCCTCTATTCTCTGACATCAATTTAAATTCTCTATTGGCCATGCGAATGATTGAAGCAATTCATACATTCAATTACGAGTGCCGGCGAATGCTTCGTTATCCATGCGTACGGGATGCGTAGAGTAGGCGACTTCATTGTGAATATGTAAAATTTCACGTATCATGTGCGTACGTAAGCGTCACGTAATTCGTTACATTAATTTAAGCTTCCGAGCGCTGGTACTATTGAGTTTGACGTCTTAATAGCGTGCATCGACTCAGAACCACTTCAACCTAACCGCGCCTTTAACCTAATTATAATATCATACTAATTTAAACGAAACCCCCGCACCGTAATACACCCATATACGTTACTGCAGCAGCTTTCCCTATAAATTCAGGTATGCTTAAGATTCAAGAGTTAAGTCGTTTAAAATATAATCTACTTTGAAATTTTCTCTCCTTATAAATCGCAACGAATGTGTACCACGGGGTCCTTTTATCTGTCTCTAAAGTTAATTAAATCCCAGAAATACTGTGCCCGGGACATTTTATTTGCGGGGCATTTAAAATGTTTCCTTGTAAAATTTTTGAGACGTTTTCATTTGTGGATTTTTTCTGTGAAATGGTAGATGCCTTCAAAAGAGCATAGCTGAGTTATATTGAAAGCAGCGTCTCGTATTATTCGCCTATCGAAGCACACACGGATGAGTTTTCTGAATAAGAAAAATATAAGGTGAAAAGCAGTGTGGGTTGACATCTCGTTTATACGACAAGTGCCATCTTGCTTTGTAGCAATAAGTATATTGTGTAGATCGGCTAAAGTCGGGTGCTTGGTGCGTTTCGTCGGCGCGTTCTTTGGGTCGCTTGCGTGACAGTCACACCACTCACCCCGTGTAACTTCAATTTCATCTCTAGTATTTTTACAAAACCGGATTTTTATTTATCCTCCGTCCACCGACAGTTCTCTCATCATCAACATACCTATAAATGTATGTCTTAAATTGGACATCCAATATTTCTCGTAGCAAAAATATTTTTTTAACCTTCGATGCAGTTTTGTTTACTAGGCAATATTACAATTCATAGTAAGGTTCACTAGCGCCTCCAATCTTGATATTATTTATATTATTAATTATAACTATTTTATTAATGTAGTAACAGAAGTGAATTTGGCCCGATTCGAGCCCAGGGTCCCAGGTTCGATTCACTACATATTGCACGCTCACACAGCAGGCAGGCCAGTCAAATTGTCATTTGTCATGTGTCATCCCGAAGTCTGGCTGGCGGTCTTGTATTACTATATAATACAATGTACTCTGTGGTCTTGTACTTACACGCGTGTCTCGCAAAGCACGTTAAGCTGATGGTCTTGCGCCCGATCTCTCTTCGGTCGTGTCACACTGGTGTACCATCGTATATGAGGGTAAGGGATGTGTTTGACACACTTGCGCATTATAATATGTTCTAGTACTACACCGATTACACCGTCAACTTCCAGGCTTCGAGCTGACACATAAAAAATTGTGAACAGAATAACTCAGGAACAAATTTTCGGTCCGACCCGGCGATTAAACCTGGGGCCCTAAGCCCAGCCGTCGCATTAAAGTGCCCATTACCAACTTCTTCCTTCTTCTTGCGTAGGTACTTCTTCTTAAAGGGTCGGCAGTGCACTTGCGACTCCTCTGGTGTTGCGGGTGTCCATGGGCAGCGGTAATCGCTTACCATCAGGTGATCCGTCTGTTCGTCCGCCCCCTATCTCATATATAAAAATCTACGCCACCGAGGCAGCCGCGGTTTTTTTTTCAAGGTTATACTAAAATAAAAATTTCCTTGAAACTTCTTAAAATCCATCACAAAAAACTTTATAAGGCCAAGCATAATAAAAACATATAATACAAATAATGACCTAACCCAAACCAGTGGGTGTCATAATAAAGTTAATGCAAGTTTTAACGCTCCTACATCACTGTAACCTTTACTTAAAGCCATTACTCAGCCTAATGGGCTTATCATACCGTCTATGTGCTAATTAAGGTTACATAATAAATGTTTAAATGTTAAATGAGCATTTTGCTACAAACTACACAATTTCGAAGTAGACAAATAGTTCCTACTTTTTTACGTATCCCTTTGCAGTTTTATAGGCCGATCTACTCGTATATAAGTAGTGTGTGTGTATAATAAACTTATGAATGTAATTGCACTTCTTTTATTAATCACTTGTACATGTACAGTGTACATGTGATGTGCACAGATTTGGTGTTTTTACTTAAAATTCAAACCTTGGTAGCGACCCCTAAATGTATTTTTAGAAAATTAAAAAAAATAATTGACGACTTTCTTAAGGTATATACATATTCAAATTACGTGGTGGGGCAAAATAAAAGAAAAAAAATGTATTTCGCAGAAATAAGGACCCTCCTAATGTACACTCTACACTTAACATAACTTTATCTAACTAATTCTAAAGCTTTCAATCGGGAAATCAGAACGCTATTTACCTATTTATATTCGATAATCGACGAATTGACAAGTTTAACAAGTTAGTGGCATGTCGAAACAAATGACCCTCGCTTAAATAACCACAGCGCAGGAGTAGGATTCCGTTGTGCTATGTCATTTTACAGACTGAAAATATTAAAAAAAAATGTTTGGATCTGGTTGCGAAGGTCAAGCAATAGGTAGTCAAGTCATCCTGATTATAATCCAAAGATAGCCTAGAATAACCTTAACTATAAATCGGAAGAAATAACAACAACCCTTTGGACTTATGCACTCAAGGTTTACAGTACGAGATGTGACACTATACTTAATGACGAAGGCACACAATCTGGACGTATCGTGAGAATGTAAACTCGGGTTAAATTTAAACTCAAACGGAATTACCGGTACGCAGGTGTTGAATGCCGGCCCGTCTTTTATGCTGGGCGAGTACGGGGCGGTTCGGAACGCCGACGATTAATTAGGTTTTCTGGGTGACGTCTTAATTAACCCCCATGCTCGCTAACCGGCTCGACCTGACGGAAATATGACTCCAACGCTTTCATAAATTTATAAGCATTCGAAAAATATTTTTGCGTGAGCAACAATAAAACTCAAAATTGTATGCTGAGCGAATTTATGTCTTTCCACCAAAACCGTTTTTTTATACTTTCTGTCCCACCTATTTAGACAAAATCTAGAATTTTTGTGGACATCCGTCAACTGCGCCGTATTTGGTTAACTCACTTTTTGTGTCTAAGAAAAATACTTATGACTTGTCATCATTTTCCACTACATTTCTTCGTGTTTGCGCGCGGAATTCAGTAAACAACACGGTACCTCCTATGATACGAACGAATATGTTTGATATATGTTGTGTCCCTAAATTTTGCCGTGCCTATTGAATATTTTAGCAGTTACAAAAAAGCTTTGTATCAACTTGGCAGCTATGTTGAAAAATACGTAACTTTTTTATGTGAGATATGGTTACATAAAATTATGCTATTAAATTGAAAGACAAGAGTCTTTCTTTGCTTCAGACGGAGATAGATGGTTTGACTGGGACCATCAGGTTCAATGAGGCGGGCCACCGCCGTAACTTCACCCTGCAAGTCATGGAAGTCACCGTTGATGGCGATATGGAGAAGGTGAGATTTTTTAATTGTATTTTCCTTTCAGTCATAATCTTTATCGTCAACGTTTCTATTGAATGATTTATATCGCTATACATGATGGCAAAAACATGGACCTTGGGGTGCAAATTCCATATCAGCCCATGTACTTGAAATTGAAGTCGAATTAGACATTTGTATGAATTTTCAATAGTCGCCTTCTATATTGAGTGCAAGAGATTGTTATCCTCCTGGAGAGAAACTATCTTAAATGCTCAACATGTTTAACAAAACAAAGTGACTTAAAACGTGTTTCCTTAAAGATTTAAGGTAAGTAATTTCCCTTCAGGGCTTTATATTTTTTCCATCCTTTATAGTAAAATGTCATAATATGGTTAACCGAAATGCGGTCAGTCGTCCGGGTACCGACAGGCTACCTACCAAGGGCAGGACGCGGTTGCAATACAGGCGTGCGGTTGGGTTAACCGCACGGGTCTGAAGGACGAATCTATCATAGTGCGTGGAGTGGGTGTGGCAACTGTCAGACTGATCGCAGATTTATAACACATTTTTCAATGGGAGCTACTGCGTGTGCAAATTCCGTTAGGTACCGGTAGACTGAGGTCCAACTACACGGTAATTGGTTATTTTTTATGTGAGATGTCAAAATGTCACTAAACGGCCAATGACGAAGTTGGCCCTCAGTCTACACGTGCGCCAAGTAACGGATTTTTCACTTGCGGTAGCCCCCACTGCAGTAGACTAACCGCATCCCGACTGGCCGTAGTGCGTCAAAGCACATAATACTTAATAGTACAAGAAGTCAAAGTTAACTATGGTCGTATGTTGATTAAATTAAAGATGTTAATCGCGTGATGGTGGTTTATTGAGAGCGCAATCAATACATCTTACAAAACAATATAAATATAATAACTTACAAGTACGTCACTCAAGAAAGGTAGCTTGTATCCTCCCAGATACACTTCCGAAGCACATACCTAATTGCCCGTAATAACACATTACTTACAACTATTGATTTTAATTAACGTATCATTCTACTACAAAAGTCTTACACACTACATTGACGTCAATCAGTGCAATTAAATTGTAAATGAGATACATAATAGGTAATATTATTATTGTTTACGATTGTAATTAGGTAATTGATCGCAGACGTATGCGGTATAGAGGTATGTATTTATATAGATACCTGTTAATCGTAATAATTCAGAAGATTCCATAGTTAGGCTCTACAATTAGAGTAATTTCTTAGTGGTTGCAGGTACACATTTTAATACAGGTGATTTAATTATCGCTTTTAAATTTACAAATACATTTATACTAGCTGAAGATAAATAACATACCTTCATACGTTGTGACATAGAAAACGGGTATTTTGGCCTTTGAGCCGTCTTTATGCATGAAATAAGCGTTTGGAACTAATAGCAAAATCAAGCCCCGAAACAAAGTGCAGGCTTGTCACTAGTACTACTTATAAAGAGATAAATTGTCATGTTCTAACCTAACCAACGTTTTACGTATGTAGCGGCAGACTCAAATATATTAATCTTTGCTCAAAGTTGACGACGCCGCTTATGAAAACGGCGTATTTCTTAAATATGCCTGAACACATTTACGAACAACACGAGTTATATCTAACTGATAAGATAGGTATCAAATGCATTGTATCAAATATACCTACATTGCTTGATATCATGCATTTTTTCAGGGTGGAAAAAATATTGAAATTACCTTTAATCCTTATCAACTCTATGATGAATTAGAAGGTCGCTCATAGCAGCTGGTTCAGCGAAATTTTTGCGTTTGAAGGATTAGATTAGAGCTATCAAATCAGCAAAGAAGGATAATTGAGTCTGTTAAATATACAAAAAGCTAACGCTTAATAGACTCGCCCACAGAGGGTTCTGTATACGGACGAGCTTCGTAAATAGTCAATTTGGGCAGTTTTATAATTATTGCATGCACTTACAACTCGACGTTCATTCACGAAATAAAAACAATGAAGTATTTTTTAAGGGTTTCATATTTTTCCAAGAACTGTAGACCAACTACCTAACTGAAATAACAACAAAGTGACAACAAGTAATAAACGGCGGACCGTAGAAATAGTGTAATATTTAACCGGAAATGTTTATATGTTTTCCTTACTTTTAGTTATCAGACTAATTCATGTCAATCATATAGTTGCTAAAGATTTTTTGTTGATGGTTATTTTTATATTTATGTCATAATTAACTATTATTTTGTACCATTGTTTTGATACCAGAATAACGTAATTCTAAAAATTTAATTTTCGAAATTGCCTCATTATCTAATTCACTTCGCTAGTGAAAAGTCTGAAAGGCAATAAGACCTCTTAAAGTAATTGACTGTGCGTTGAGCCGTTGCGGCCAATCTCTTCTCTAATTCCGATAATTCCCTGCCCACAGGTAGCTACGTGGTATGACAACAAAGGCTTAGTTCCTGTCTCAGCAAAACTATCCCCGTTAAACCTGCCAGGAGCGTACGATCGAAACAAGACGTACATAGTGTCGACAATTGAGGAGCCACCCTACATGATGCGAAACAGCCCCGGCGATTCAGAGCACTCGACTAATGATCCGTACAAGGGGTTTTGTGTCGACCTAGCCGAAATGCTATCGGATAAATTAGAAATCAAATGTAAGTTGCTGAAACTAGTTCCGATTTGTTAGTTGAAGAACACTTTAAAATACGTAATACGTTTGGATTGTTTCTGAATTGATTCACGTTGGTCTTATGCCTGCATAATAACAATGCATTTATCTGTATTAGAGATAGTAGCTTAGTGAAAAGCGAAGGGTGCTTCTAACGAAAGTTTTGTAGGTAGACGAAGACTCAGATCCGAACTAGCAGCTCTAAATTTTTCAAATCTATGTGCAAATTTCTGTCAGAAGCGGCGGTGAGGGATAATATTGTGAGGAAACCTACACGTTTTGGATAGTTTCTAAATCATCTAAGCATGATTCTCAGTTAAAATTTGGCGAAGGTTAGACAGCAGTCGCTTCCTTGTACCCAATATGAATCATGATTCATTGATCCAAGGGTCCCCGGAGCTCCAAAATGGCTCTTTCAATGTCAAATAATGATTAGATATTAATTTTTTATCTATTAAAATAATGTAAAAAGTTTTAATGTAAATAATTGTGTGCTAAATAAACACTTTCTATTCTATTCTATTCTAATTGAAGTTTAAAAGAATTTATTTAAATAACCTAAAAGAAAGCATTACCGTATCACAATAAATATTTGTGTTGGGTTTGGGTGTTTGTGGTTCCTTCGTTGCTCCTGGTTTCCTAGCACAAGGGAAAACGTTAGTTTGGGACCAGGTCAATGTATGTGATGTTGTCTGAATTAATTGTTTATTTATTTAAGGGCTAAATATTCTATCTCGAGAAGATAGGGTGAATCTGAAAAAAGAACCACCCTTCTATACAACATTGCCCTTTTGAAATTAAGTTTTAAAAGGGCTGGGAATATAGTGAACTGGAAAAAAATTGAGACGATGAAAAAAGACGTTGCATAGAGAATCGATATTTAGGGACATTTTATTGTTCGGTATATTGTGTAATACGAGTATAAGTACAAAGTACAAATTCCTTTTATCATTCGAGGATACAACACCTGAAAAACTACTGAAAATAATTATAAAATGAGCACTGTACTGGCTAAAGTAACAAAAAACAATATACAAGTTAGTTCATTATTTTTGACAATCATACTAGTTTTTTTGTTCATTTCATATTGATATTACAAAATTAGTTATGTGCGTAGTTTTAAGTGTAACAGCAGAGCAACGGAATTCAGATCAGCACCGTATTAACGTTGAAAAACTTTTAAAAATTTTGCTTTTAGAACTTTTACCAGCGCCTGTTGTTACACTTAAATTAAACAAGCTTATACTAATATTATACACTTAAGTATAATATATGTCCACACATAGCACATATATCCGAAACATTTACCAAAACTAAATGTGTTTTTCATAAATAATACGTACAGAAAATTTCCTTCCTATTGAAATGTTTCTACTGAACTCAAATTACGCAAAGAATAGTCAAGCACAGAAAAATAAAGAGACGTCACAAAATCGGAATGCTACAATAATATCTATTACTTGCAGATGAATTCCGTTTGGTGAAAGATGGAAAATATGGTAACGAAAACCCTAAGATTGTTGGTGGATGGGACGGAATGGTTGGGGAGCTGCTGAAAAAGGTTCGTAGATATGCTATCATTCATCTCATTTTAATATTGGCACATTTACATACACGCTTGTCGCTTATTCTTTATCTATGCGCGCTGTCAATAGGTATTTGCCTGCAAATTAAATAAGAACTCGAAAAAACTATGAAGACGCTACAAAATAACCATTTTACATGAAGATTCTGAAACTAAGTACGAATAGGTTATCAATAACGAACAATCATAAAAGATCATCTTTTGTCAAAAAGAAGATTACTCGTATAGTTTGATCCATCCCTTTGAAACACAATAAGATCCTCTGAGGAAAATGTACTTTTTGTAATGTAGGCGTACATTTCGTTACGAAAAGATTTTAATTAACAATTTATAAACTTGTTTGAAAATTTCTAACGAAAAACTTTTTAATTACGTAGGTAATTTTCTACGCAGACACTACGTCTTCCATTTAATCATTAAGTTTGTTGATTCAATAAAAACACAATTCATTAAGTAGTTTGTATATATTTTTTTTCTTTTTAATCTATATTAAAGTAAACTTTGTTTATTAAATTAAAATACATAGGTACTATTAATAAAGAAATAATATATGATATATAGACAGCGACAACGCCTATAAAAAACCCGAAAAAACAAAACACTAACACGAAGTTATTCACGACCAGCGCCATCTACTGATACTGTCTGAAAGTAATATCCCGAAACGAAGTGAGAGCGGGCCACGAGAAGCACATTTATTATAAAATTTCTTCCTCACAGTATTTATAACTACGATAAAAAAAATGTTTTTAGAGTTAGCTTCAGTACTTATTAAAATTAGAAAATAATGCGAGTGTCTGTGATATTAAAATATCATTGTATCCAAAACACTCGTATTTCACGAAACTATAAAATGTGAAAGTTCCAAAAATAATAAGTTCCTTATAATATGGCCCCTATAAATGGTTTCCTCTTCCATAGGCACTAACGCCGCATAAATCTCAAACCTCGTTCCCTTATCGCACGCATCTATAAGTTATGTACCAAAAGCTTGTGAAAAAAATTATTATAAAGGTATATTTTCTTTTCCCCAGCGACTTAACTTACAACAACATTATTTCCTCTTTCTCGTTACCGCATTTGAAAGGGGATGATTTAGACTTGTGTAATTTTTCACGCGTAAGTAAAATGTTTTTGCTATTTAATCCACACGCTGCAACTAACGAAGTGCGTTGTCAAAAATGAATCATAAACCGTTTTCACTTAACATAAATTTTGAATGAAACATATTTAAGTATTATACGTAGGTACTTATTTATTTAAAAGCCCTATGAAATGGTACCAACAAAATAGATGCACCTATGTTGACAGGTTCGATGGTTGGAAACACTATTATTCAGTAACTAGGGAAGCATTTTATACCTACAATATATTTGTGTTCTTTAATCGTTTCAAGCCTGCGATATGTACCAACTAAGAAATCAAAATCAACCAACTCTTTATTTGTTCAAAATGATTCTTATCGAATAGGAAAATGTTTTTCACGGGTTTATAAAATTACTTTTAAGAAATAAATCCTACATTTAAATGTACATTAATTAAATTTTGTGGAAGTAAAATAAACACCATCTTTAATTGTATCACTTTATTAATACCTACTATTTTATTAAGAAAACAGCGACCTTTAATTATTTACTCTTACATTTATTTGATTAATCTAATGTTTCTCATATAAACTAACTTATTATTTTGTCAATGAAGCAGCCATTGAACTGAACAACGTTTGATGAGTCCATCAAACATGTTAATTTTAAAACATGAAATTCAAATCTAGCATTTTATTGAAATACCTTTTACACAAATTGATGAACACAATTACATAACAGTCGAACAAAGAAATGTTGAATTGGTTGCATGTTTATTTTCTAATTCCGCATTATTTGTTTTAGGAAGTGGATATGGTAATAGCGCCATTGACAGTCACCCTGGAGAGAGAAACAGTTGTCGACTTCAGCAAGCCATTCTTATCTTTCGATTTGAAACCCGGTGCGAATGGGCCGAAGGATGCAGCGTCAATATTTAGTTTCTTGCACCCCCTATCGAAAGAAATATGGGTAAGATTTATAAAACCTTTTCTTTGGTTACACATTTGAAATACATTTATCTAAATCAATTGACCATGATGTTTTGACGTCAATAACACACTAGAAGACTGTTTGCGTATCGCACACCACTTCTTCGTAAATCTTACTAACTTAAACACATACTTATTTTTTCCAAATTTCATTTTCGTTGTCAATGTTCATATATTTTTATAAATCTTGTATATTTTTATTAATTAATGTAATGAGCTTGTTTACTGATTGAACATGTCGCTAAATAACGACTCCTTAGAACTAAAGATATTATTTTCCTCTATCTTTATAACATATTATTGTAATGTTATCTATATGTAAAGCTTTTTCAGAAGTAGGTCAAGCCAAAACATGATTACAATAGCCAAAGTCTTTTTAGTGCATTACCAAACAGAATTTTCTCTCAGCTTCGTAATAATATGATTTCATTGTGTTTCTAGCTGTGCATCTTATTCAGCCTGTTTGCCGTGAGCGTGGTCCTATTTCTGGTATCAAGGTTCTCCCCTTACGAATGGCGCATCGTATCTTTCACCGATAGCCAGTCTTCGGAGCATAATGAGGTTGCAACAACTAAGGTAAATACACTGTACGGATATTCGCGGACTCGACTGTTGAACTAACATGATTCTGATTAAATAGACGAGATTTATATTAAACTCATATCACATATTTTCTTTTTATTAAACGCGGATGTGAAAGATATTTATTAACATTACGATATTAATAAAAATCTTGACAGTATTACAATAATAGCTACGCAATATTGCCAGGCGTACCACAATAGTCTATTTCCATTCCATACTCAATGATAAACTATTTTCATCACACTTACACGACACGTGTTTAATATCAGAAATACAGAGTAAGTCCAACAAAATAAGCATTACGTGAATGACGTTCCGTGGTTTGTTTTTACCGTAAGGGTTTTAATTTAAAATATTTTTCTTTAATGAAGCTTGCATCTTACAAGACCTAAATTCAAAACTTTATGTTTTTTCAATACCTAGTTACTGTCTACTTTAATGTTCATCCTAATATTTTTACTGTGTGAATGGTGGTAAAAGCATGGTTCGGATGAAGCGTTCCAATAATTTTTTTGTTTTAAATTAGAATAGAATAAAAATCATTTTAAACCCATAAAAAGTCATATACTTAGAAAAAATTATTATTGTTTTATACGTTTTTAAATTAACGTCATAAGAACAATCAATTGATTGTTCAGTGTGTCTGCTGTCTGGGCGTTACTTACCTACGACGTTAAAGTTAAAATTATTTGACCATTCAACAATGATAAATCTAAGGTTCATCTACGGGACAATTTTTTAATTTCATTACTTTCGAGCATAATGTAACCTAAAGGGCGCATACGTTCCACTCAAAATTATCAACTAGTTACGAAACTTATTGAATTCAAATTCTACGAATTTTAAACATTATTACGTTAAATTTAACATTATCAGGAAACTTCTTCCTTCTCGCAAACTCGACTCTGTGACTTGCCTTTCATAAAATAAGTCCAAGAGAGTTTCTTTACGAAAAATACGATACGGATTCAATGGAATGCAATATATTTTATCGCAATCCTTTGACAGCCAATTATAAAATTGTTTTCCTTTTAACCAGCAACACATTGTTTTATTGGTTCAGGTCGCTTCTGTTCCATTTTCTTACTTCTTAAGGTTGGTGAGAATTGGTTATTTACGCGTAGGTATGTGATAGAACTTTTTATCAAATGGATCTAGTTTATGTTATTTACGTTTATTACGAAGGTTTTTAGGAAGGACTGCCTCGGTGTTGCAGCTTGTAGTGGGACGCACTTTAAAGCGACGGGTGCGCTTGGAGTCCTGGAGACCTATTTTTGAATTGTCGTCTCACTAAAAAATGTACGACTCGCATGATTTTTGAATCATTCGAAAACGAGCGTTTGCAACGAGTGGTGTAAACCACTCGTTTCCGTGAGGCGAGTGGACGCATTTACGTCAAATTTATTTTTCTTTTTGCTGTCAAAATATTTACGTACCGTAATACGTTACACCGTATACCGGTCTTACAATTGTAATACATTACAGATTTTTTTGCGTGAAACGAGCTAACACTATACTTTGACAAGCTTGGCAATACGCTAAGCGAGTGATTTCAAAAATAGGGAAAATTATGAATCATACGACTCCCGAGACGATGTGACATGCAAAATGAGTAGTTTTGTTTGGACGAAGCGAAAATTCAAAAATAGGTCTCCTGGATTTTCGATTCTCGAGTTGGGCCAAAAATTTGTGCCTGAGTTTTTCTGTTCTGTTCAGTGTCAGCCCGTAATCTGGAAGTTATCGGTCTTGTACCCCCATGCCTTGGAAAGCACGTGAAGCCGTTGGTCTTGTGCCCAATCTCTCTTTAGTCGTGACACACTGGTGTCCCATGGAGTTAAGAGGGTAAGGGATTAGAGAGTGCACCTGTGTTTGCGCACACACTTGGGCACTAATATATCCTGCGTACGTGGTTGATCTTTAAGATTGACAGCCGTAGCCGAATATCGATTAGAGGATTTATTTTTTTTATACGAAGGATTTTGTAAGAAGCATAAAATGTTTCAGACAAGCGTCGTCAACGAGTTTAGCTTCTGGAATTCGATGTGGTTCTCCCTGGGCTCATTCATGCAGCAGGGTAGTGACATTACACCGAGGTCAGTGAATATTTTAATATTTGATTGTCTTAAGTATATTACTTCTCATATAATACACTTAGCTCGAGATATTTACAAAGATATCGTCTACAAACTGTTGAAAAGATTTGGTAATAGAAAATGCACCTCAATAATTCACTTCATGCCCCGAAGTTCGATTCAGATACATTGCGCGCATTTTCTTGTTGCACTTACAAAAATTGTATGCATTTAAATATTCGTTGCTTGCTTATTCTCGTGTAACCGCCTTAGTACATGATATCCAGTTTGATGTAATTAAATGAATAGCAAAATTCTTAAAAAAATCCTTGTCATAAAAGATTTTAAAAGTTGCCTAATTCAACAAAGACTACCTAAGTACACTGAGATCAACTTAATGCACTTACAAACGTATGCGTAGTTTAGGTATTTAAAAGCGGATAATGGAAATGAATAAGCTGATAAAATTAATATGTAGAATAATTCGTCATATTTTTTAGATAATCCACGACCCAAAATATATTGTTTCTTTTAATGACATTGTTATTTCAGATCTGTATCAGGGCGAATAGTGGGTACAGTCTGGTGGTTTTTCGCCCTAGTCGTAATATCGTCATACACGGCAAATATGGCTTCGTATCTAACTTTGTCGCGCATATCTGAACCCGCTCCGTCTTTCAGCAAAGTAGCAACATGCCCCGAGGTAAGATTCAAATCATTAGCTTCCTATATTTTTCAGTTACTACTTTGCTTCTTCAGCAAAAGAGAAAAAGAAACAAATTACTAGCTAGGAGCGCAGTTGATTATACAGGGTGTATACAGATACACATGTATATAGATTAGTAGACGTGTTGTACCAACCATTATGAACAACATTATTTTGTTCTATGAGTTTTGGAAATTCGCATAAAGAAAATTTACTTTTTAAAAAAATTATTCTGACAGCTTACAGTTTGATCATTATAAAATGATATACGGGGAGTCAAAAATTATTTTGGTTGAATTTTGAAAAGTCGTTCTACAAAAGTTGCTACAAATGCTTGATGGATAAAGGGAAATAAATGTTCACAAATACACCTTGTATGGACTTGCTCTAGTTCATGACAAATTACATAGGTAACTCTTGATACATAAGTCAACGAAAAATTTCATTGGTTTTTGCTCTTATGTAATCATAGATAAGGTTCAAATCAGGTGGGATCTATTTTCCTGTTGCCCTATTCAGGTTTTAAGGCTGGATATTAGTAAATTTAAAAAATATTTCAGGACACTACTACTGGACACAGGAGTACCACCGCCCCCCAGGATTCTGTGGACGAGCACGGCTGGCTAGCCTTCCTTCTCGACCGATCTCTCTCCAAGGAAAAACCGAACAAGCCTTGCGAGATGCTTGTCACCGTTTCAAGCTCCGGGGTGAAAGATTTTGCGGTTGCTCTCCCGAAAGGATCCAAGCTGCGGTGGGCATATTTAATGTACTCGAGTACACATAACTCTCTATTTGCTTTAGCGAATGTCGCCACGCTGTTTAAATTAACTGTAATTTTGCAAAGCGAATTTGAGCGAACCAACTGAATTTGATTTAAGGAAAAATATATGTAAGTATTTCTTTTCTAGGGATGGCATCAACCTTGCTTTGCAGTCTCTTAAGAATGATGGGGAGTTGCAAAAACTTATACGAAAATGGTTCACGCACACCGAATGCAATCTCGAAGATCAGGCAAGTTGGGCGAACCAATTTATAGAACGGGTCTTCTTTTTCTTAAGCAGAATTTGATGTTTGTTTTTTTTTTACAGACTGTTCAAGGGTCAGAGTTGACATTGAGTCAAGTGGCTGGGTTGTTCTACGTGTTGATGGGTGGTTTAGCGCTGGCTCTAGCTGTGGCGTTGGTGGAGTTCTGCCAGCACGGCAGAGCGGAGGCCGCCCGCTCCAACGTGCCGCTGGGTACGGCGCTGAAGGCCAAGGCTCGCATGGCGTCCCGGGCTGAACGCAAGACGCCGCCGCAACGAACCCCGCAACGTGACCACGACCGACTCGGCTGGAATGGTGGCGCTTTCACAGGAGTAAGTAACTTCTAGCATACCGTTTATTTATTTTATTGGCATACACAACAGGTAACAATCAGGTTAATTATAAGTTTGGATAAAGGCATTTGACATCCTCAAAATCTAATAGAAACACTGTCAAACCATAGCAAATTTATTTTACTTCGTAGATTTTTATTTACTACTTCAATTTAAAATAAATAGTGATCGAAACCGCAGTGTAGGATAATTTTGTACTAAACTCGTTTACCAAAGACTAATAGAAACTTTTGGTTCAGAACTTTATACGAGTATTTACGAGTATAAACAGAAATTTCAAAATAATTTAGCAAATCTTCAAATAGGATTGTTGATAAAAATTAAAAAATAATAACACACACTTGTTCATCGATATTTATTTATTTACAAGAGAACGATCGGTTACTCAAGGCTGTGCCTAAATACAACCCCGTGGTCAGGGCCTCCTAGACACATCTGTCACCGTCTTTGCAATTGAGGTACTCCGCTCTTGACACATTTTACACCTCAGCGTAAAACCCCACCTTGTTCATTTGGCTGGGGCTTGCTTACAACATAACACTCAAGTAGGTACGTCATGCCCCGCGTCAAGGCCACCTGAGCCTCCGTTCATTTAACAACCAAGAAAGAAATGTAGTATTTTTTTTTTCAAATCGAGGACTATAAAATAATTTTCATCCATTAACCAGCTCGGTGAAGGTAGTTTCAAGGTGGGATCTTCTACTATATTGACAACAGTCGACGCCCAGTGAGCCTATTGGTTTATTACCCGACTACGGCAAAGCAAAAGGAGGGTTATGATTTTGACAGGCTATGTATGTATGTATGTATGTTCATCTGTTTCCACGTAACTTCTAAACTACTTATCAGAATTCGACATATCATTTTGAGCGTCTTGACTGTCCGCTGGTTATAGGCTATATAAAATTTCACAAAATCTAATGTGGCGCCCTCTAGCGGACAAAACATACAGAGCAAAAAAATAAAGTTATGATAAATATGCCGTGTTTGGTATCATTTGAAAGCGCTTGACTTTTACATTTTGAATATATATATATTACTAGCACTTGAACACCAAAATAGTACAAATAAAAAAAAACTAAAAAAACTAAAACCCAACTACGACAAAAAACGACACTGAAAAAGTATAAAACAAGCCTTCGTTGTCAATTTATGCAATATTCACTATGTAGAGATAAATTTTCATGTTTGGAAATCCGCAGTCACACGTTGTCAAAAGGTAAGTATATGTAACGTGTGACTACGCCTTTCCAAACATGAAAATTTATCTCTACATAGTGAATATTGCATAAATTGACAACGAAGGCTTGTTTTATACTTTTTCAGCGTCGTTTTTTGTCGTAGTTGGGTTTTAGTTTTTTTACTTTTTTTTTTTGAACTACGGTCCCGAAGCCAAGTGAGAGCGGGCCACTAGTATATAAAAGCCAAACAGACTGCAGATCACTGCCCGTCTATCTGTAACACCCAAGACATCAACACGTTGCCAAACCTAGAAAAGAGAAGTATGTTTTCACGGCTTTTTTTCTTTATTTTTAACAGTACTACAGCCCGGCCAACCAGATCGCCCAGGAGGAGACGGCGCTGCACGCGAGCTTCACGCAAGTCTGATCCTCGACCCGGGACGTCGGCACCGTGCGTCGCCCGTCCCACTCCAAGCAGATGTCCACCTCCGTCGATCTGTACCAACTGTAAGCGTATCATAGTCGCATCAAAACCCATTTTAACCTACCCAAAACTGGAATACAAGACCAAAAAAACTACGACAATGTTGCTACTGCAATAAAATGATAGTACCATAGTATAACCCCTTTTTTCTAAAAACACTCGCTGATGCAATTGAATTATTGATAATTTGGATTCTATAATTGAAAAAAAGTTTTTTTTTTAAGAATACAAGAGGCTTTAATAAAAACTTAATGATCCGTAATTTTCAAAGTTTCATGGTATTGCCCTTGTGACACTGCAGGTGTTAATAATATTTAGTACCTTCCTACAAAATTTTAACTTACATACTTATACAGATGCAAAATATATAGAAACTTGACAGTTTAGTCTGCATAATAAGAAAAATAATGCCAAAAAGGTTGGCGAAACCTGAAAACGTTATTTGGAAATTACATTAAGTGACTTTAACCGTTTTGGCAGTGGCGTATCTGTCGTAGTTTTTTTGTTCTTGAATTCCAGTTTTGAGTATAACATCGGCGCAGTCGCTTAAGATACCCACACGACCCGCCCTCCCCTCGTACTGCGTCTAAGCGTACAGTGCTGCCATCCTTTTTTTACAAGCAAAGCTGACCTAAAGGAATCACGCACTTGTATTCTAAAATGGATTTTAGTGCAACTTTTGAGGTATTCCTCGAAGCGCCCAAATTTGAAACGCTCAAAACGAAACGCCTACAAATCGTTCCGCGAAGCGCCCACTTTTTGAGCGTTTGAAAAACAATAAAAATAAATTAAAATTTGGTTCCTCCAAACGCTCTACCGGTGTACAGTAGGAAGGAGCATGAAGGGATTCATAGTTTAATATATCGATAGTAAATGAAAAATTACGCTTAAGCGCCACGATATTGTTTACTAGGCTTTAAAATTCAACTATTTGTTTGAACTCTTAGTTAAAGTAAGTGGTGGGGGAAATAAACAATAAACATGTTTGCATTAATAATACTAATAACTGCATGGCAAGTCCACCCCATTACTAAAAAGCAACCACTTGGTATTTCATGTCCGCCTGGTACTTTTGAATACATGTACAGGGTAAGAAAAATCCAGAAATAAAAATTACCTCTTAGTATTTTTTGGTAGCCTGGTACTTTTGAATATGTATATTTTTCAGAGAAAGAAAATAAGCAGAAAATAAAAAATTACCTCTTAGTACTTCATAGTGCCCTGGTACTTTTGAATAAAACAATGAAGTAAACTTAGTTTTAAAAATAAATTAATACTGTAAACAATACCGTTTCCTCTAGAAAGTTGATATAAACAAACATATCTGTTTACATCAGCGTAGAGTTCATTTTAGTATAACACCGTCTTAACGTGGTCTGTGGCCGAGCGCGTGCATGAGAAAAAGAGATACATAGATCAGCAAAACAAGCAAGCATGGGAAAATCGCGACCGCTTTGTTTAAAAAATCTGTTCTATATACTATCTTATCTTGTCTAAACCAGATCTTGTATCGACTTTTTACTATTTTACCCATCTCTATCTGGCCCCTAACCAGTTGAGCGTTTGGAGGAACCAAATTTTTATTTATTTTTATTGTTTTCCAAACGCTCAAAAAGTGGGCGCTTCGCGGAACGATTTGTAAGCGTTTCATTTTGAGCGTTTCAAATTTGGGCGCTTCGAGGAATACCTCCAACTTATATTTAAGAAGCCCACACTATACCGAGGCCTATTTAGATCGCGCACGTGTGACGGATTGTAGGTTAGTTTTAAAAACTGCCTTGTGATACGTTTGTCCAGACTAAAAGTTTGATAAAATTGATGCTTAAATCGTCCTTTAACATTTGATGCGGGATATAAAGACGGTTTAATCTAAATTTAAGTAATCAAATTTTAAAGCTGGGGAGGGATTGTGGTATAGGTTAATTTGAATATGAAATCATTTAAACGTAATATTTGACTAGATTTGATGAATAATTACTCGCCAATAGCAGAACACAATAAAATTGTCTAATTGAGTATTTACTGAGTAATCTGAATTCGCTTGGTGGAGATCACTTTCAACTTTTATTTGCACAGGATTTCTGTTCTGGATCATTATTTTAGGGTTCCGGAGGTCACCCGCCATCCAAGCCGTAACGTTTAATTCATTCTATTTTAATTGAAATCACTATGTAAATGGTACTTATTATTACTATAAGTAGTTAGTTACAGTTACTCTGATAATTTTTAATAAGTAAAAGTCTATACGTATACTTTTGATTTGTACTTAATAATAGTTTAACCCTCCGTTCCTATCAATTTAATAAGTTGATTGATTTACACGAAAGTAACGAATTATATTTAATCTCTAACCCTATATGGTAGTCAAGTTAGTATTAGAAGTAACCTAATAAAACCCATCTTATGAATTTCGAAATAAGTATTGGAAAATTTGACCTGCGAATTTTTTTACACGCGTTGATTTTATGACGTTATTTCCGACGGAACCCACTTGACTGATTTTGAAAAATAATGTTGTTTCTTAGATGAAGAAAACACTTTAGTTCACATTAAGCATTTTAAATTAGAGTTATAATTATGTTTTCAAATCACATTCACAAGAATCATTTGACATAAGTTATTATTTAATCTCAAATCGAATCAAGATCGGTTTTCCTCTCTCAATAGTAACATGAGACCGATCTTACTTCGAACTGTGTAATTACATACTATACGTAAATTTCTGTTTTGGTATATATTACCAAGTAGATAAATATCAGGGTCTTATAATACGTGTTTAGTCAGTAAAACAATCAATTAGGCGGCAGAAATCAAAATGCTGTAAATTCTAAATCGTAGTTAGCAAAAGATAAAGAGCCAAGAAGGATGGCTCCAACTTAGTGTCGGTTCTACAGATATGTATATTCTCGTCGTAATAAAAAACTGCATGTATTTGCAAAATGTTTATCGTAATCTTAAATTTATTATGAGTTGATAATAACTCGTTTAGTTGTAACAAATCATGTAACGTTCGTTAATAGTGTTTACCCGTAAGGGGAATATCGGTGTTTATATTTACTAATACATAATATGTGTCCCAGAATCCTGCTTACAATACCTGTAGCAAGTGTTGAAATGGTCAATTTAATCCGTATATTCAGATAAAGTCACCGAGAACACTCCTGTGCACAATTAATAATAGTAAGTCACATATCTATTATTATATAGACGTCGTTAATAACCTTTTGTTCGTGTAATCTTCATTAAAAATTGTGTTATCAAATAGGTATCCTATTTTCTAATGATTATTTTACTGTCAGATCACTAACTCCTCACCTTATAGGTACTAATGTAGGAACATGATACTAACGCTGTCTAATTCTAAAACTGTAATGAAATAATTGCTGTGTGATGATAGGTTAACTTAATTTATCATTAGGTTATTTAGAGATTAACAATGTATCACGTAGAGAGATAACTTACTTTTTTTTCTTGTATCCATGTAGGTACAATTCATTATTTGTGTCTTATTTGTTTTTGTTGGATTGATTTTTGTTTCAATATTATAAAAATGTATTCCTAATGTTAATAATTTTATATCTAAAATGAAAGTAGAAATGATTCTATATACCTTTAACTAATTTTATTCTCAAAACAACATTCAAAATGTTTGTTTTCTGACCTCCCTAAAAATATTCATAATTTTAGGGCTATTTTAGCATTTCAATTCACTTATTAGTTAAGGTATTGCCAAAGGCAATTGTAATTTTATCATATCATATACCAAAGAACATAAACAATGTACGTACATTATGTATATACCCTAAAATCCCAGCAGCAATCTAACATCAGGGGTATTGAATTATATGAAAATTATTGTTGTTCTTTATTACAGCTTTCATATTTATTGCGCTTCCGTCCTACGCTGTTTCATAGTTTAAACTTAGGCCGTGAAATAAGTCAGGTTTTATTTAAACTCTATTCCATATCTAAAAAAAGCCAAATTTAATATATTCGAATATACATACTAAGTATAAATTAAGTTTAGTAAAGTGCCAAATTCTACTTTCTTTATCAAAATTATATTTAAATGCAAGTTAAGTTTAAATTCATGTTGTTACTTTAAGATTATACTTTTATTTTAAAATCTACTTAAGACAATTTAATTAGTCACGCTTAATTTAAAATTAAATATGTGCAATAGGTAATTTGTTTTTTTTTTGTCATGCGAATTCTAATTAACGCTTTAAGAGGCCATCTTGAATGGGGCTGCTTTTTATAAATGAGCAAAGCGAACATAATTTCTAGGAAAATTAGTATACAACTCGTACAAACATTGGAACGTGTTTCCACGTTCCGGTTGGCACACCTGATTCGTGCCGCGGGAGTGTAAACCATAAAATTGATCGCAAATAAAGTGTGCGGTCATATCCGTCCGACAGTTGAAGGCTGACTTTAATCATGGCATAATGATTTTAAACAACATGTCTTAAAGAAAAGTGACTGGAGGTATTACTGACTCCCAAATTATTAATTAAAGAAACCTGCACAACGTTACCAAAAAGTAATGACAGTAAAAATTATGCATTCAGTCGGAGATTGTACGCTGTTTGAAATTTATGGCACAAATATTTAAAGCAAACGCTCAGCCTTGGGCGCCAATTTAAAGACAGGCGTCAAATCATAACTTTAGCTGCTAACAAAACAAAAAAAAATAATGGGTGCGCAATTCGCTTACTCTCGCATTCCTGCTGGAAACAGTACATAACTTCACCTAAACGTTTCGCATACACATTATTTATTTAGATTTTACCCTAGAACTTAAATTGTATATGTATAATATTTATATACAATTAAGTTAATATTATTCTTCAAATGACTGATTTACATAATCGTTTCATTGAATGTAGATTTAAGGCCTAATTGTTAGGTATTTTAATGTGTTAATGTTAATGTATTATTGTAGGAACGTCTATTTTACTGACGTCAATGACATGATTACGTGTACTTTATTAATTCATCATATGATTTATGTTTTATCTATGACCTTTATTTTGTATTATCCCTAACTAGTGCCTCCTGGTTAATTTCGATCCAACTAAATTGTTTTTTAAATTTAGTACGAAACACACAAAATATAAATAATTTGCCATTTTTAAAGTATGTAAGCGTAATCACATCATTGTCAACAATCAAATACTATTAATTTGATCTTGTTATCATTAAGTTAAATGTATTCAATACAACTTATTTACGAGTACATAGCATAAAACTTATCCTTATTGAAGACTACTTAAAATAAATGTTTGTTATAATAAATCATAATAAACTAAATAAATGGAATGGTTGTTTTATTTGAAAACTCCTTACCTATCCCAATACATGCCTTTTACATAACTATTGGCCATAGGAGACTTCCTATGGCCAATAGTTTCTTTAGAACCAAGATCTGGTTATGAAGAAAGTACAAAAAACGATATCTTCATCTAGGACAATCTTAAAATCATTATAAAAGTTTGCATTACCCAGAAATGGTTTCTACATTGTCTATGATTTATTGGACTTAAACGATGACGCAACAAAAAACCCACTAAGATTTGTGGAAAATATTTAGCGCTAATGTACTCGTGGTTGTCTAAGAGTAATTTGGCTGTAAGTCAGCTGCGCGTCTCGCGGCGCGGTGCCCCGAAAATAACTCCATAAGATTGTACTCTGATTTTTAATTATGCAGAGTAAACTGACAGATGCAATTGTCAAGTTTCCATACATTTTGCATCTGTCAAATTGAGTGATAATGTATGGGGATGACACATTGACATCTGTCAGTTTACTCAGCATAACTAAAAATCTGATGGTGCCTATGCAGTGATTTGCTACTGACATCTTTTATATTAAACTTGAGATGACAAATAGGTAAAGGCAAGAACAGAGATTATAATATAAATTAAAAAATCCATTTGAGAACCTAATAATTTAAATATGGCAACGATAACAACATCAATGGTAGAAAATGATGAAAATATATTGAAAGAGCGGGACTCAGAAATTGCTAAGATAATACGGATAGTTGAGATAATTGTGAAAGAACTTGGGAATGAGAAGGCAGGTATACTTATTGACAGGATGGGAAAAAAATATTGATATTGACACTTCAGACGAGATATTGGGGTTCCTCATGACGGTGATCACATTCCTGAGAAAAGAGGAAAATAATAAGCAGGGTCACGTTAGGTTTTAAAATACACTGCTAAGGTTGAAGGGGTTCAGGTCAACTATGCTAAGTGATATGTTATAATTTGTGAGCTGGGTACATAACATGAGTTCCAATAGGCAATTTAAAATACTTGTACCTATTTTTACTTTTCTGCAGAACACTATGAAAACATACATTTAATGTCTGAAATTAAATGGCGGTGCTAGTATAGGTACTGAACAAAAACCTAAAGTTTATAAAAGTTTGTACTTTTTAATCTCCTTTCTTTTTATTTTTTCCAAGAACATTATGAGGCCATGACTAGCCGGAAACTCGCTCGTTTAAGAGTTCTCTCGTACCTACTTACTCGATTATAAGTTTGAAATTTTTTTCAAAAATATTTCTGTTTATCCAATACCTCATAATTAGTTAACAATGGGCGATTTTTCACTTAACTAGTTATTGACTTTTCTGCTGACTGATATTAATCAATAATAATTTAAAGGGTTAAAGAACTTTCTTTATAAATACGACCGTAAGATCTAAGGTTACAGAAATTGTTTCATTGTAATGACTATCGATTTGTGTTGTGGAAAATAATTTGTGGAATAAAATCTAATTCTTTTCCGTGTTTCCCACTATACTAGTACGCTAGCCGGCACATTTTTATTTTCACTTTTAACTAACTATTTATTGGCAATTAGAGTAAATACTTACCGTGTTATCAAATCCGTAACGTAAACTTATTTCATTTTATTTTGGTCTCTGGCAAAGCGTATTTTCGGACTGACTTTTTAGTTTCTGGAATCAAAACTAAACCAAAGGGGTTTTTATTTTGGTATAAAAGGATCCTACACAGAATTCCGAGCAGAAAGCTTCCTTTCAGCGGTGGTTTTATCAAAACTCATTCATCAGTTACGCGAACGTGTACTCAGAAAATAAGTTAAAATATTGTTTTTGTCGGCTTGTTGGAAAAGATGAGCGGTTCGAGTGCCTACTTCCCTGGAAGTGCCAGGTTTGCCTACTTGTGAGCAAACCCAGCACTTCTGAACTTGCGGATATTTTAGCTATTTCAATAAAAGTTAATAAGGTTTGTAATATTTAGAAAAAGTCGCTTCATATTATATTATTATTAGGTAGCCACAATCTATAGCATAATTTTTATTGATAACAATTTAAATCATTTACCTAAATAATATCCCAACAATAATAAATGGTAAATAAGAGTCAGTTCAAATTCGTCGTACCTATATAGTCTAAATAGCTTACCTATACCTAAATCAGGATAACTAAAGGCTACTATATTTATTATGTCATCTTTATCATGTATTATTATTATTAGAGATAAAAATAATACTCTATCGCTGCGCGGATGAAACCGCAGGGCGTAGCAAGTTATAAATAGTCCTCATTTCATATCAGTCACTAAAGTAACACATTTAGTAAATGTCAACTATGAAGAGATTTCCTGCTATCTACCCATAAAAAGGCAATCGGATAGCCATACGGGGCATACGGCTACATATCCGCACGCGGTCGCCAAGTTTAGCTGAAATGTGCTAAAATCTTTTTTCGTCATTTGTAGAAAGGCAAGAAACGAACCGCGCCGACTGTTCGAGAGCGTTTTTTCCCCAAGATGTCATAAATCAGACGGCGGCAGATGGTGTTGACCTGCACCATTATTGCCATGTTTCTAGCTAAGAATTATTATTGCCCTCACTTCTGGGACGTCGTTACAAATAATAATTCTTTAGAATTCCATCCCCGGATGAAGGTCCCATAAAACCTATGTTGAATAAAACACCACCCTAGAAAATATTTTTAGTAGGTAGGATAGATTCGCTTGGGAGAGTCTCCACAACTCCTGCTCAAGTCATGCTGAATAAAAATATCTAAACTATCTGTGGACAAGCATTAGGGTTAGGTATATGTAAACCGAAATGACGAAACACTGGCGCGATGCAATCGGCTACCAGCGTTATCTATTGGCAAATATTGGAACTTATAGGAAAACCTAGTCCCGTAACGAAGTAAGGGCGGGTCACTAGGTATTTAGTTAAGTTTTAACAGAATGACTAGGTTAGTACTGGTTTATTAGCTAAGTGCGGACACAGGGGCAAACATTCGTTAAAAACCCTAGGCACCCAAAACAATGAAAAATAAGATTTAATAAATTTATTTGCTGTCTGGTATTGCAATGCCCGACTAGAAGGCTATCATTCTGTGAGTGTGACTTTTGACAACAGTATTGCTAATTCTACATCCTTTAGGCTTTCCTTGCAAACCTTGACAAATTACATAAATATAAAGTCAAAAGCTCAATACATTTAATTTCTATACTGGGAATCGATCCCGGAGCCCAACGTCCGCGCTTGTAGATAATTTTTGAGCCAACGCGGTCGACTCGCGAAACTTCTCAACTAATCTAATAGACCAAACAACAAACCCCAAGAATCCGAACTGTAGTGGATTGATTTCTTCTTAAAAGGAAAGTAGGCATAATATCTTACTCGAATCGACGTAATTCTCGTCAAAAAAAATCTAAATAAGATTTGGACTATAGTAAATCTAATAAGAAATCCAAGAAAGAACTCGTCCATATTATTAAGTAGGAACGAGTATCTTTCAAACATCTTATATTTGGAAATTCATTTCACATTCATTCCATACTTCCACAGAATTCTAATAAAAGTAATCACATACAAATGTATTTCGCTACCCCAAAAGCGAGTTAAGTCATTACTTAACTCGCTACAGCTTTATCATTACATACTCGTAGTATGTATACACTTAAAACTAATTATAGATTGGTCAGTCAGTCACATTATGATCCTATTTGTATATACAAAATTAGTAATTTATCTTGATTATGTTCAACTGTACTCAGAATGTGGCAATAAATTAGATGTTAATCAGGGGACAAAGACCGTTTGGCCGGGCCAATAATATGATACTAGAGTGAGCATTTGTTAAGGGTGGCCGCTCTTTTATCCTGCGGATCTCTCGCGGTGGGGTTAGGACTCTGAATCCTTTGTCTGAGTTCATTTCCCCTCCTGATATGCTCAGATCTAGATGAGACGACTCGCATCGTTCTCTCTCTCTCGGAGTACAAAGTATCACCCGCATAGATGACTGCGAATGCGAATTTCCCCATATAACAAACCGTAAAGTTTAACAAAACATTTAGGTAATAACATTCGCACTTGCTTTTTCATGTTGGACTTTGGAGCGTGAGGTGCGTATACTGCATAGCAAAGATCTCCATCGTGGAAATCAAGTCATCGCTACTACGATGGGATCAGCACCCTTGCCTAATTGGTGATCACTCGAGCTAAGTTCGAAAATTCGTTCTTGAATGTAATTGGTATTTATCCAATGTACATAAGAAATACAAAATTAATATTTAAGTTGTAAATAAACTCGAGACAGCACCAACTTCCTTCCCCTTAATAATAATAAAATTAAAATGTCGACGGAGTGGCCTCATTTAAATTAAAATGATTACTTTGCTTTAAAGCCTTGAGCCATAGCAAATAATTTCATGTCCACAAACTTTCACAAAACACAGCTTCTTTTGTAAATTTACAATGAAATTTAAAATGTCGACCACATTTAATGTGTCCGCTATTTCTTCTTTACGTTATAGTCCAGCTTTCAGGATATCTCTCAAGCAACAACAATGTATGATCTGTTTAATAAGTGGTTCAATAAAAAAGGTAAATAAACAAATTAATATATATTCATTATTCCTCTAGCTAATATTTCATGCACAAGAACAATCTCAACGATTAACCACGCATCACGCACGACATTATAAGGCCCAAGAGTCTGTGCAAATACACTAGTATTTGCCTTCGTTCTGTATTCCCCTATCATACCTACTTCGATGGGACACCTGGATAACACGACTAGCGAGAGCAAACGGCTTAACGGGGTTTCCGAGGCACGGAAGTGCAAGAATCGACTACATAGATACTCAACTAGATAATCACAAAGAATTTCTGAAATAAAAAACTCAGGTATACACTTCTGTTTCATGAGTCTCCAGATTTGTAAATTAAAGGGGATGTGAATGATAATTTGAATGTGTTTTTCTCCGATTACAAATGTTCTAATGTTGTGTCTCTATTGATAAACTTTTCTGGCTTTACATTTATTTAAGGAAATTCAAAAGGGGGCTTTTTGGATTGGCAAACCGGACAAATCGTAAGGGTAATTATCAAATAACCCCATGTTTTTTAATGATTTGGCTACAATTAGGTTTTTCTATTAACTTCAGACAGATAAATAAACAAAATATGGTCAAAGACATACCAAAGCGTCCAGAATGGTAAACGTTTAAATAAGTAGAAAAGGTCAGTAATTCATTAACAGGAAACTGTAGGTGCTGTCCAATATAAAACATTGACTCTAAACGCAGCTTCACAACAGGTTGGAGTTCCTCTTTCAACAATTTCTATAGGACTAAATAACTTCAAACATAAATCTGGCCAATCGTACCCTGTTTTCGAAAACTGAAGAAGATGTATCAAGCATATTGAAGAAGTTTCTAACAGGGGATTCCATTGTGATATCCCTGATTTACAAGTTTAAGCTCAAAAGCATTTTATGTAATAGACATTAGAACTTATTACCTTCATATTGTGTACGTGCTATTATTTATTTATTTATTTATTTAATTGCACATGTAACATTGTGGTCTTAAAACTAAATATTCTAATTAGTGCTGACTAGCAATATGTACATGACCCTGATAGGGTATTGCAATAACTTAGAAACTATGGATGGCACTGTATTTATTTCTAAACTTAGTTTATCAGTCTCTAGCACTAAATGTATTATTAAAATTATAGAATTACGTTTTATAGATAAATTATAGCATGTAATGTATTTCATTATGATCTTTAAGGTGGTAAACACTT
The DNA here is from genome assembly GCA_014851415.1 of Cnaphalocrocis medinalis. Taxonomy (NCBI): domain Eukaryota; kingdom Metazoa; phylum Arthropoda; class Insecta; order Lepidoptera; family Crambidae; genus Cnaphalocrocis; species Cnaphalocrocis medinalis. The sequence continues at coordinate 12,376,267 of CM026273.1, read as the reverse complement.
TTTGACCGCGACCATACATACATGCTTTTACATGTATATTTTTTATTTTAGGTCCAGTACTATTTGCTGTGCGTTGACAGAAGCGACTGTTATTCAGACGGTCAGTCACAGGTCGAGGCGTTAGGCCTCTTTATTTATAGCATAGAAGAAGATAGAAGATTTCTAATAATTTTCTTGTAGTCTGACGTTGTGGGTTACAAAATACTTAAAATGAATTGTAATTGTGTATACAAGTCGTTTCAAGTATTTTGGTAAGAACAGTTGTAAACATCTCGAAGAAGTACGATAAATAATAGTTTAGCTTTGAAGGGTTTATGAATCCAGGTCAACGGTTCCTTTCAAACGAATTTCGATCAACATCCCTTGAATAATTTCTTCTTAACTTCGAGTTCAAAGCATCTAAGCGTTAAATAAACTTTGGTTATTAACAAAATCGATCCTAGCCCTCTTTTTTTATGTTAGTAATTTATGATAGTATACCTATACAACAAAATTATAGATATTACCTACCGACATACGATAAAAATCTTAAAAGACGCATCACAAAAAAATATTCTAAGTTAATAGATGAAGCTAATGATATCCATGACTTGCTCTCGCAAACAAAACCAATTTTAACTTTTGCGCTTCAAATTGGACCAACAGCCAAAAATCATTTTAAAATTTTACTAATTATCGTCAACTAGCGGCCGCCCGCGACTTCGTCCGCGTGGATAAGTAACTTTTTACCCCCCTTTTAACCCCCTTTTCGCAATAAAAAGTAGCCTATGTTCTTTCTCAGGGTCTAGATCATCTGTTTACCAAATTTCATTTAAATCCGTTCAGTAGTTTTGGCGTGAAAGATTAACAGACAGACAGACAGAGTTACTTTCGCATTTATAATATTAGTATGGAAGTATGGACAAAAGGAAAGCGTTGAAAGGGACTTAGATATTTAATGAAGGACTTTTTACATAACATACTTTAATGATCGAATCTGGTAAGAGCGGTGATGAAAAACGTGTGCCTGTGTTTAGCCACCTCCCATTTTGCGTGTAAACGTCGTCATTGCAGTATTGCTGACTTGATAGGCCGCGTTCATGTTCTTACCGGTTCTTCCATGTTCTTCTGCAACAGCCTCAAGAGTAGGAGTATCTGCAGTCGTACAGGACGGCGTGGTCAAAATATATTGCTGTGGTATATTGATTTATATTTGGATGGCCGTATAACAAAAATTTATTTATTTTCCCTAAAATATTTCAGTGGCGACGAGATAAAAAACATTTTTAGTGCCGCCGCAGAAATATACAAACAATTGGAAAATGTCGGCGGTTGAAAATATCGCAAAATTCTATATAAAAATAAAACTTGACCACTATAAATAAGTATATTGACAGGATTGAAATTTTATGCTGTCAATAACCTAAATGATGAATTAAACGTGCCTTTGATCCATAAAAGCTTTATCAAGCTAACCTTTAAATCACCATCATTAGACCTCATCTTTACTTAACATCAGGTGAGCTCGAGGTCAAATAAATGCTTCTCTGTCGTTGAATAAAATAAAAAAAATCTACTGAACTCTACCTAATAAGCCGGCTGATTTGAAAATAGAGGACTAGGTGGATGCGTCAACTCCAACCAATACCTACGGTTCTCTTGGAGTGATTATGGTAAAGGCATAGAAGTCAAGCAAAGAGTGATATGTCACCGAACTAATCAGACATGCACGGTAATGTCAATTTGAAATTTAATTTAAATAAATTTGGAAAGAGATCATTTTAATGCGGTCCCAAGAGTCACGTCATTCGTTAGAGACTGTGTCAGTGACACGATAAAATTTAAGTCAAGCAATATAAATTGCCATCTCCTTAGAGGCGGCGCAGGTAGACGCAGCCGATGTCTAGAGAACTCTATTTTTGTGTGAATTATAAAATACTATTTAAAACAATATTTGAAAAGAGTAACTACTGAGTTTCTTGCTGATTCTTCTCAGGTAAAAATTCCGAGTCAGCGGTAGCTTACATAATATTTGACATTCATAAATGTTCTATAAGGACTTAAATTGAATAAAGAATATTTCTATTTATACTTTTATTTCTACTACCTGTTACCCGCGACTTAGTCCGCGTGGAATAGTATCTTTCAGTTGCATTTTAAATTATTTTCACCTCCCTTTTAACCCTTTTACCCCCTTTTCGCAATAAAAATAGCCTATGTTCTTTCTCAGGGTCTAGACTCTAGACCATCTGTAAGTATACTAAATTCATTCAAATCCGTTCAGTAGTTTTGGCCTGAAAGAGTAACAGACAGACAGACAAAGTGTCTCTCGCATTTATAATATTAGTTAGGATACCTACGTTGTAAATAGCCAAGTATCTACGTCTTGGACCCAAACGCCAGATTCAAACATTTGGTCCAAGTTCGCCAGTTAATTATCGCAACAATACTCAGTCCTGTTGATGGTTGTGGGTAAATATTTAATACCTACCTCTTGCGTATTTGTAATGTTGAAACTAAGATTCAGCAGAGATTTCACTGTAAAATACCTACTATACGGCGCGCGGTGGAATATATTATACAGGATGTATCTGTGAACATTTACACGACTTTTCGAAATTCATGAACTAATGTTCATAAATGAAAAATTGACTGGATCGATTGGTGTTATAGAATAGCCATTTTAGGGTTCCATCAAAATCCTCAATCCATGGGTAAGCAGAAACCGTTTTAATTAAATTTAATCGTTTGGTTGAATACAATTGATAATCTTGATGTTTGAACTCGTTCTGTTTCGGTGTCGGTGCAATACAAAAAAACATCCCAAAAAAAAAATTAACGGAGTTTCATTTCATTTGAAAACTAAATGAATGTTTCTTATAAATAAAACGTGCTTACTGAAGAATTGGCAATGGCAATTTCCTTTGCACCTACATAATAACACGTCTTAAAGCACCAATTTTCTAACGTCGTATTCCTATTCCCAAGACGTTATTCATATAGTACAACATTCGCTGCAACTACACTGGAAATCTTAACTTAATAACAAATGTTTCATTCTACAGAGTAACAATTGAATAACGTGTTATTGTGCTTTGTTATCATAACCGAGTTAGCAGAAAACAATTTTAAATTTTTCTAAGAATTGTTACCATAAAACGTTTAGGTCCACTCATGTGAATTAAACTACAGTCAGTTTAACTTACATGACCTCTTGTAAAGAATACACATTTTTCTTCATATACGATATTTATAAAGAGTTTAATTCTGTAGACGACGATAAGTTAAATGTAATCGGCGCCCATCGCTATCTGTGGAAACAATTTCACATGCATTTTATAATCGCCATTAATGTAAGTAAGATATAATATTGAAGTCATCCATAGTTGAAATCTAATCCGAAATTATTTTACATTGTAATAGTTTTTAGAAAATATTTTTTAATAATATTTATGTTGTAGATTGTATCATAATTAGTTTTTTTTATCCATTTTCTAGGCTGATATTATGTATATAAGTGGGCGGGTTACGCTGAATAATTTTACTTATTTCACATTCTTAAGGTTCAACTATGCATCCTGTTTCTTAGCATTTTTCAATTACAAAGTTTAATTTTGTTTGAGCTTTTTATGAACATAAATATATTCATAGACTTAGGATGTAGTCTAATTCTATTGGTACTTATATCACAATATAATTATACTATTTGCATGATTACTTTCAGTTTACAAATACCTACTAGATAGGAACTAATTCTACTGAAGACTATAATCATACGTATTTAGGTACTACAAATAAAATTAATGGCTGGTTTATTCATGATTATTCACACATTCCTTACGTAGACGATAGCTCCATAAAAAACTTTTAGAAAATAAAATTTTCCATCCAATTCAGCAAAAAAGAAAAATAAGTAATTTTCTGAGACAACTGTGGACACTAAATCCACAATAAGAATTAAAATTACGCTTTATGATTTCGAAATGAAAAAACGAGCAAAGCGCCAAAATATTCAAATAAAAAATATCCTTACCTCACCTCCATAATGTGGTGAAGCCAAGAATCCCCTGGGAAACGTCACTCAGCTGAATAAAGTGTCTCGATTATACTTTTTGCTGGCATTTAATTATGAATCTCGACGTAATGCGGCCATTAATCATAGGATGCGGGCACTGACTTAAAGTTTGCTTAACTTAAATGCCTAGAATGAACCACCTTTTTAGAATATAAGAACGATTTATCAGAAAAAAATACATACGTAAAAAATAAATTAAACAGGAGTGTTGAGACCTCTCTCGATTTTTAAGCTGAAATTCAAATTAAGCTCATACCTACAATATTTTGATGTTTTAAAATGACCATATTTTTGTGGTTTTTACATATCTATTTCTTGTATTATTTCTAAATAAATTATACATATAGGTAGGTATACAATTACATAGGTATAAAAATTTGGTGTTTATTTTTATCTAGTATATATATACAAATAATCGATATACTTTTGTGAGCTGCGGAAAAGCAAGATACTTATGACCCCGGAAAAAACATCGAGTGCCCTGGGGAAGCGCGTAAAAACTTTTTGTGACAGACCCCGATTTATTATAATTTTAACATGTTTCTTTTCTTCCAGACGGCAAAGTTGAACGACTTTTTCAATCCACATCGTTTTTTCGCTGTACTGCTATTTCTGATGAATGGGGTTATTAAAGAAAATACCTCTTATATTCTGGTTTTAGTGTTTTCTTTATTGCACTGCATCGTCTTCTTTATGGCAATGCCAACAAACTTTTCTCTTTGAGACTTCTGCGAGAGAAAAATCCCATTAGACCCGTCAGAGGACAACAGCGGGTTATCTGAGAGTAAAATAGAACTTTACTACTTAACCCTGTGAGTAGCCTATCGCTGTCATTGGACATAAAACTTCTAACAGGATTTAATTAGTGTAATTCAGTCATCGACTTGAGATAATTAATCCATTAAGTCACTATTTTATAGTCCGTTCCTAGAAATTTCGAGCTCAGGTTCGGAATTTCGATGTTTACTGAAAAGGAATTTAGGTAGAGGTGTGGTAGAGGTCCCGTTTTTGGTATCATCATGGTTGACTTATTGTGTACCCTTAGCTCAACTAGGTGTTCAAAGATTGGTTCATATTCAACTATTCCAGTTCCGTTCTCTTTTAATAAATAATAGCTACTATGAATATGGACATTTTAGCATAAACTTTATTAAGCTAAGCCAATACATTAAATGGTTGCTATTAAAGAGTTTTTAGGTTTTTTTTTTATGTGATAGGTAGCAGACGAGCAGGCGGATCACCTGATGGTAAGCAATGCCGCCGCTCATGGACACCTGCAACACCAGTAGAGTTACAAGTGCGCTGCCAACCTTTTATCCCCTTCCCCCCCGGGTGGGCCTCCGGTACCCTCACTCACTCGGCGAAACACAGCACAGGGGCTGCTTCACGCCGGTTTTCTGTGAGGCAGTGGTATCACTCCGGTCGAGCCGGCCCATTCATGCCGAAGCGTAGTTCTCCCACAATTAAAATTAATTAATTTACAAACATAAATAGTAATTATTATGAGTGACGACAAAATACCAGCTTATTTTTCTTAGAAATTCTTAGTAGAAAAGGAAAACGGCCTTATGGAGGAAAATTTCAGGTACCTACTACTTCCACTGGTGTGTCCGGCAGATTTCCTGAGTGCAGACGGGTTCTGTCCGAGGAGGATCATGAGGGTTTCACTTTAATACATTGAGACCAGTGCCAAGGACTTTTAGTTGATAGACCCTGCCTTCGCGCGGAGAAAAAACCGACATAACTACGGATATGTCCCCCTGGCGGACGGGTAGGTATATACGTGTATTTCTTCTAGGTAGGAAGATCAAGTGGTGAAGACACCAGACATTATAAGGGTCACTGGAGAAACGAAGTGAAAAAGATCCAAAACAAGAAAGAAAAGCGTCATAATATGTTGAAGGACAATATCTACGACAAGTCACTGAAACAGAGCGGAGTAAGCAAGTAGCGCCTGTAGTACTTTAATAGACTTTTATGTTTCCTTGGCAGTGTCACGCTTCGGCATGAATGGAGTGATACGGCCTACAGAAAACCGGCGTGAAGCAGTGCGTGCACTATCCTTAACAGACTGAGGGTGAAAAATATAAAATCAATTGTACAATAGCACCGTTTGATTGAAAAAGTAATGATTCGATTTTTGCTAGTAAAACATGACAAACACGGTGATTAATTGAATGTGAAATATTTACAGTGGCTGCGTTGTAAATGACTGTAATGATGAGTGACTTTTTCCATAAATCTCGTATTACTTAATTGTTTAAATGATGCTTTTAATACGTAATTATTATGAGTGAGGGAGTCGTATGACGACGTAACAGATTGGATTGATATTGGCAAACATGCATTGACTGATTGGATTGAATTAATATCTTGGGTAGTGTATAAACATATACCTAGGTAGGTATTATAGTTAGCGTAGACGCTAGTACGTATTATATTTGTCATTTATTCTATAGCCACCAGCACCGGACTATTGAAAGGCATAGGTATGTGGTGCGAGTTTTAAAAAATAAAGTAATATTTTTTGCCATATACTCTTCAACCCATTTTAAACTTAAGCTACTAATATTAGTCATAAGTTTAATAGTAGCATTTTCCCTGACTGACGGATTCCGTTTACAAAAATAGCGTCACTGCATTATGTGCTATTAACATAAATCGCAATGTGTTTTCCCCTGTGACAATCACCCAACGATGTTATATCATAACAAGTTATAACAATAAAATGTAATGTCCCCATTTATTAATCTGTACGGAGGCTCACGGCACAAAAAGATTAAAGTTAACTACACAATAAATAAGCATTAAACTTCGTCCAAGTTTCACGCTCAACAATGCGCCAGAAATTCATCTCGACAAAATAAACACCCTACTTTATAACTGTCATTAAATTTTGTTATTAACCCATGCATTCATGCTGACAAATATATGTATTGAGTCCAGCTTGATCGGATCGTCGTTATTCTAAACACGCAAGGAGATGGCTCTGATGATGTGGCTGGACTCCAATGAATAACTAATGCAACCAGCACGTGTGCTGGTTTCCATTACATGATAAATTCATTTGCATTTTAGAGCTAAATCAACTACTGAAATCCACTCACGGCATAATGCCAATCAAATCAAACGTTTAACAATCTAACTCAATTTAAATGGGCGACAAATCATTTCTTTACTGTTAAAAGGTGATTTGCACCGCGCGTGGCAGCGTGCCAGCCCAAGTTTGAAGAAAATAACTGTTTTTAATACAGTGCCCACGTGAAAGTTTGAAAATGTACTGGATCGTTAATAACTTACGAAACTTAAGAACAACTTTCAACCATAAATGCTATTTATGAATATGTAACATATTATAACTAAGGAAGCTAAAGAAACGTTTGCCATTTCTAGTTATATATCCATATCCACTGAATAATTGACGTAATTCCACCGCCTATAATGATTATCGAGATGAGACGTTTGATAAGGGCGGTCCGTTTTCTCATCAATATCCCGGCAACCAGTCCAGCAATATTCCCTTCCGTAGGCTTGGTTGAGTTTCCATCTACAAGCAATAGTCTAATCTCTTTAGTATTACAGACAGAGACAGTATCCACTAAGTGTACATACTCATGTAGCAAAATAATTTTGGTACTTGCTATTAGGTACTGGCTGGCTTGTCAGTAAAATCCGATAAGCACCAACAAAACGTAATGTTTTCAAAAGGTTTACGTTTTATATGTTTAATTTAGAATACCTTGAACCTCCTAAAGAGAAAAAAAACACTTAGCGACCATTTCTGATATAATAAGGAGTTTAGATGTCTGTACCCGTTACGGACTGTACGACGACCTTGGTCCGCTCCGCACCAAATTCAAACGTGTGGCGCACGGTACGGAGCGCACCGATATTAATAACTAGCTGTTACCCGCGACTTCGTCCGCGTGGAATAGTATCTTTGGGTAGCATTTTCAATTATTGAATAATTTTAACCCCTTACAACCTCCTTCTCGTAATAAAAAGTAGCCTATGTTCTTTCTCGGGGTCAAGTACCTATACCATCTGTATACCAAATTTCATTCAAATGCGTTTTTTTTTATGTGATAGTTAGCAGACGAGCAGGCGGATCACCTGATGGTAAGCAATTGCCGCCGCTCATGGACACTTGCAACACCAGTGGAGTCACAAGTGCGCTGCCAACCTTTTATCCCCTTCCCCCCGGGTGGGCCTCCGGTACCCTCACTCACTCAGCGAAACACAGCACAGGGGCTGCTTCGCCGGTTTTCTGTGAGGCAGTGGTATCACTCCGGTCGAGCCGGCCCATTCATGCCGAAGCATGGCTCTCCCACAGTTAATGCGTTCAGTAGTTTTGGCATGAAAGAGTAACAGACAGACAGAGTTACTTTCGCATTTATAATATTAGTTAGGATAATTATGTCCGACGTACCATTTGCCACACGCTCGAATTTGGTGCGGCGCGGACCAAGGATGTGGTACGTACTAGCCGCACGTGCGGACGTCTGGGAGTACTTTAAGTGTAGTAGCGTTCGTTATTCTTAATGTTATGTTGCTAAAGTTGAAGCAAATCTAGGTCCGACCTAGATTTCCTTGAACTTTTGCTTGCCATTGTTTATAAAGTTACCATAGCGTTTTCAAATGATAAGCATTACGAATATCTTTCTTACAATTAAAATTAAGCGTAAGGACCAGGATGCGCAGATTTTGCTGGCGGCAAAATGCTACCGAGCCCCTTCGGGTTTTTTTTTGTTTTTTTTTTTATGAGATAGGGGGCAGACGAACAGACGGTTCACCTGATGGTAAGTGATTACCGCCGCCCATGGACACCCGCAACACCAGAGGAGTCGCAAATGCGCTGCCGACCTTTTAAGAAGGAATACGCTCGCTTTTTATATTAAATGTCCTCCGTGATTTTTGGAGCTCCCTCGAATCCTTGCATAGTCTTACTTTTAAAGAATGAAAATACTAACTGGTTTTAAGAAATCACATCCTGAATTTATGGAGCAGGCCTTCTAAGACAGCTTCGATGTTGAGGAAAAGCCTTCATTACATACTTCTGCTGAACAATTGTCATCATCGTCTTCATCAGCAACCTATACTTGTCCACTGTTGGACATAGGTCTCCCCTAATGCACGCCAACGCTTCCGATTTTTCGCCACTCTCATCCAACCTACACCAGCGTCCAATACGCTTACCGAGTCGGTCAGTTGTACCGTAGATCTAATGGGGCTTTTGTTTCCCACTAGTTCTACTCTTAAATGCATCACCGGATAGTGAAAATAGTAAAAACATTAAGTATTTCTAAATAGTTCTACTATATTTCTAAAATAATAGAGGACATGCTTCTGAAGTTTTGCACCCGTTCTCAGCGGTGGAGGTGTCAGAGCCTGGCAAACCATTTGTCGCAGCGGTTTATCATCTTCCAACGTTGATTAGCATCTACGACAGAGAGAGCACGAACTAAAAATCTAGGCGACAGGCGATCAAAGGGGCGGATGGCTGAAAGACTTCAGGCTCAATTCGTTGTCGTTACCTCGTTTTAAGCGAACACGCCGAAATACGCTCGTATACACGGACCCGGTTGTTTGAAGCCCGTGTATAAGCTTGTTTGAAACTATTGGCGCGGAGAAAAAAAACGCTCATCTAAAACCACCCTTACTTTAGATGCTTCCTCAAAAAGCAATAAGTACATTTCAAAATAATCGTCAAACAAATAACGAATAAAACTTTCACCAAAGTAGGTACGTACCTTTATTGATAATTACCCTCTGCAAGTTAATGGAAACTACAAACTTTTGCCAAGTTGTTATGAATACAGGCATAAAAGTAAATTGGAACTTGAATTAGGGTAATTAAACACCAAACAGATCGGCGACCAATTATTTGTGCTCAGTTTTTGTTTACTTTGAGCGTCGAGCGCTGGAACTTATAAAAGTTCTTAATTTCACCACCGACCACCATCGTATTGAAAGAAGAAAAACACCCGATTCATCGTAAGTCGTAAATTCATTAACTTTCCGACAAGAAATAAAAGCCATTGCAAAGTTTTCCTGCATTCGAATTGTGCTTGGAAGGCTTTTCAATTCAAGTTTCGTGAAGAATAATCGCAACAAGAAGACTCAGATAACAGCAATATCCACCGCAGACATTGTCTATTAGAGAGCTAACCTCATTACACAGTTTTTTAAAGATTGATACACATTTGATAGGAATGGACTTATCTAACATATTGGAATATGTTCATGTTTTCATATCAATGTGTGGTGAGAGAAAAATACCAATATTTAGTAGCAGTTTCAACAAAATTGTAGAACGAAACCAGGAATTTGTAAAAGTATTAATAAAAAAATAATAGCCCATTCACACTGACACCCTGTATGCGAGATCGCGAGGTCTTGAGAACTTTTATGGCAGATATTTAGTAGAAAATTTATAAAAAATATTTTCAAATCGTGAAATCTCGGATAGTTTTTAAAATATCAAAGTATTTTTTACCAATGTTTTTGTGATTGAGGAATCTTACGATGGCATGTTAAATAAAAAATAATTCGTCTTGCCTATTACTAGGCCCCAAGGTGAAAAATATGATTATGTATTACGGGGTTTTTATTGTGGCTCCTCAATTCACAGAAAACGAAAAACAGATTTCGTCAATAGTGCTTCATTACTTCAATTAATCCGTAATTGATCTTATTGAGGATCGACGGCTGGACCAGCCTCCTTTTATATTGTTTATGTTTTATTTGTTGTTTACTATTTTGATATATATTGTTTTGTTTTACTTCACTTGTCTTATCTTGTGAAAAAGGTGTTGTCTGATAGTAAATACAATTATTATTTGCCGATACAAGTTTTTTGTTGGCATCAACTACAGTTTATCGTCTGAAGACCTACTTATATATGGGTTTAGTACTACTTTTGGTTTTAAAACATGTAAAATAGCAGTGTGAAAAAAAGCAGATGCAAATTAAGGTTTAAGTAATTAGGTTTTTTAAATCTCAATTATTAATTCATCCTTAATTTGACATGGATACTTCAAAATGATTACTTACCAAAGTACTATTAAGTATCCTGTGCCAAAGCATAGAATTTGCACTTACATTATTCTATCTCTCTTCACTCGGTAGCTCACATCTCTGCACGTTTGTATGAAAATTACGTACTGATTCAGACTTGTTGCTCGAGAGAGTACATTTACTCGTAGGTACTTTTGCAATTAAATGTATTCTTCTGGGACTCTATTACTTAGTTAAACGAAATGAGGAATATGAGGTGTGTAATACTGTCGAGCTAATATCTTTTTCGTCGGATTTAGCTCATAATTTCATTCCAGCCAGACAGTAATAATTAGGTATTCACTATGTGAAGAGGATCGAATTAAGGCGAAAATTTACGAGACCGTCGGAATGCAATCAAGATGAAAGCCTCGCCATCATAGATGACGGGCCTTCCTTATTCCGGCCTCTCCCCGGACCACGCAGTAATCATGTACCCGGGTATGAAGGTATTAATTTTAACACTTTGCCGCGTCAAAAAAGGGATGAATTTATGTTCCGCGCTTTCATGGGGTATTTAAATAATTTAGCCGCGATTCTCAGGGCGGGTATTCTCAACGGCTGGTTTGTGACTGTCGTTGGCGTGCAAACCCATCGCAATTATGTAACACATATTGTTACGGTGTGTCACATTCGTTGTTTTTATTCCCATAAATCACAAATATGTATACTTTAAGGGGCTACACGAACGAAACTAGCGCCGCCAACCTATTTACACTGTTTGTGGCGAAAATACAATATTTTTTAAGAAAGCAAAATATTACAGACTTATGTAGATAAAAGTACATTGAATTTTTCAAGATGCAATACAATATATAAAACACGCGACAAGTAACAATAATGTCAATTATTGCTAAAAGTGGTCGTTTTTTAAATAAATGGTATTGGTATGTGTTAGTCATAATTTATTATTATTATTGTGCGAACTGTGTTAGCTCTTCAAGAAAGATCACCGCATAATAACAAAGCTTTCTTGGTTGGCTGACCTTCTATTTGTTACCGACTCCTTTGGAGGGCGTGACCTCAATGCTAAATAATGTTTTTTAATTTGTATATTTTTAAAATAGAGAATGTCACGAAATAGTTAATGTAGTACTTTATGAGGGTAACGTATGGTAAAATGATAGAAAAAATTATGTGTATATAATATAAACGTTTGGCGATTTTGTCAATCTACACGATATCAATGAAATAAGCTTAATCACCACGCTTGCCTAATATGGATTGGTGATAACAAACCCGAGCTATGTTGGACAAAATCGAAACTTACTTTGTACTATGAGTACCAGATGATGATAATTGACTGGGGGTGTCAACCCAAGACCCAAGAAAACTTAGAAAATTTAGTGTTCTAAATTGAAATGACCGGGAATCGAACCTGGGACCTTTCGTGCTTCGGGCGAACACCTTAGCCACTGCGCCATCGAGTCCGTCATTAAGAACTGTCATAATCTTCCGGGCATTTTTAAGAATCAGAATCTTTTATTACTTGGCTACCACAAAAATGTTTGACCTGTTACCAAGCATCTTAAGGTGATATTAAATGACGTAGGCAAAATTGGGTAATATATCACAACCGACACACAAGAGATGAGACTGTACCGTCCTTAAAGAGCTAAACCGAGTCTTGCTGCCCAGTCCTTTCATCATGATGGATCACTCACGCCTTCAAACTATTAGTTTACGGTCTGTCTAGTTCAAGAGACATCAATTAAATAAAAAATATATACTTTCGCCTACTATTTTGGTCTCATAAAATTGTGTTTTAAATATTTCTAATCTTAGTATTAGCATTAAGTTCTGTAATGTGTTGTGCAATATAGAGTATCTATCTTGTGCATATTATTTGTCTATTTGATGATGTGGTGAGGTGATTGATTTGGTCAATTGATTGTGCCTCATTTATTTATTTCTTTCCAGTTTTTACTTGCGATAATCTAATAATATTTTCAAATCTCAGACGTTTTGCTGGAATAGCGTATGTAAGAAATATTAAGGAATATTATATGCATAGTCAATAAAATCATAGTGGCGTCAGCTTCTGATCACTGAATTAGTAAGGTAAGTTATATTTTCAGTATCTGATTTGACAAAGAAAATAGGAAATAAGTAAGAAATTCATTTCTTTTCTAAGGACACTGGATTTATATTTATAATAAAATAACTTGTTCTAATGCAAAGCAGTTAGATACATCAATGAATCTTACAACAAACATGGAACTCAAGCTCAGTCTTGTAAGTCATACATAAAGCAGAATCTTTAGTTTCGCCACTTCCTGTTAATCAAGCGAGTGAACGACGGGCCCTAGCAATTTGACGGGCGAGGGACAAGGACGGGGATAAACAGCAGTGAACTCAGAAACCAGAGACCCGCTGTTTCAGTCAATTACCCCCCAAGTGCCTAAGGTAGACCTGTGATAAATTTCTGTCGTGACCTGCATCAACAAGCTCGAAATAACTCCGGGAATTTTATCTCTTCTTTTATCTTATTTTCTTTCCCTGTACAGAAATTTTTAGAAGGGACACGTAGTAAAAATATCCAGAGACTGTTAAAAGGTAAATTTAAAGAACGTGTTTGAAATTATAACCTGGCTTTCTTTCGGCGCGGTGATATTTGCATATCTCCTTGAATAGGCTAGGCAGGCTATTTAGTAACCGCCTTGAGCGTGAACTTACATTTTGGACTGTTTTATTCAAAGAGGAAGTTGAAAACAGCACCTAACAAATGAGCAACAAGATGCTACTCCACCTGTGAAATAGCACGTATCGTGGAATTTAGTCTTTTACTCACCGACTTCAAATGTTTATTTTAAATGTCTTTTTACTCTTCAAAAGTCTTACGCAATTCCAACAAGGTTGGTACTTCTTCAGATTTTCATGACGTTATTACAGTGGTTACAGAAGGTCAGTTTTCTTTTAAAACCATCAATCGAATGTTTTTACGCAACATTATGGCCAAAAATAATCAGCGTATACTCTTTTTTGATGCACCGGGTCGTTAAAAAGAGGTGAAACTACCTACCAGCTAAGCCCCGCGGCTTCGCTCGCATGGTGATATAATTATTGTTATCAAAATAACACACATTAAATGTATTTTTATAATTTATATAATTATGTTTTTCTGATATGTTAGCTATATTATTGTGAAGTTTCATCAAAATCCATTCAGTAGTTTTTGAGTGAAAGAGCAACAAACATCCCCAGTTTGTCTAAATAGTAATAGCAGGATTAGTGTTGAAATTAATATTCTTATCAGTTTACGGCTACAGTGTTAGGAAAAAACTGACCGTGTATGGCCACCCTTAGCTTTTGCCTTCAAAGTGAGCACATAGGGAAATGTACCGAAATAATACGCTACGAAATGATAAAAATCTCGATAGTTACACCACAAGTTATACACAGAAATTACCTTTTCCGTAACTGGACCGTAAAATGAGCGTAGGTGTGCTACCAAGTGAATTATCATTTGGACGCGTGTGAAGTGAATTATATATAGCACGCTCCAATAAGGTGTTCATCAAAAAATTCTGACAGCTAAACGTTTTGTGATTTGTCCGAGACGTTCGACTTTATGAAAAGACATGTTGCTAGGCGTGCTCGATTCTTTATCATTCAGTCTTTCCAACTCCTTAACAATTTACTCTACGTATTCATGATATAGGCGCTTAAGAAATTGCCAGGTCATCTACGGGTGTATCTGTAAACATTGACACGTATTTTACCTACTATACTATACAACTTTTGAAAATTCATCGAATTTCTTATTGTCTATACTTGTGAAAAAGGTGATTTGGGAAAAATACAATTAGTTTTGCCGATATCAGCTTTTTATTGGCACTTTTTACAGTCCAAAATCTAAACTAGTCTATCCGTAAAATGCATTTTTTGGAAAATCCTCATTTATCTCTAAGATAATTAAAAAATAATCTCACCATAATTTTCGCTAACGATCAGTGCTAGCGACCAGCAACTAGCCTGGTTTCTCCCTCCTCTTTTTATATTAATTACGTATAGTTTATTGTTTTAGGCTTTTTTTCAAATTCCCTGGAATTCCATCATCAAATCCTAACATGATGGAAATTGCCAACTCAGAAGTAGGCTATTAAAATAAAACCATAATTGTTAAAATCTGTTCATTATTAGAGTGATCGTGTTGCAAACATAATATTTTCGGACCGAAAAATATTCAGGCCGGGGAGTATGTTTGCGCCACATTTCAATATGTTCCCTTTTAGTTGTGTATTAAATGTATAGTATGACTACGATCAGAAGGCCTTTAAGTGACATTACAGGGGGGGGGGGGTTGTATTTTTTTCTATGGGACAATGTCTATAAAGCTGACACTTGTAAGGGAAATTACTTGTAAGGCATTAGTTCCGACCTTTTCAGGGAGCCTTATAGTGAATGAAACGCAGTTTAAAAGAACAAGAAAATATAATTAGGCGATAAGTAGAAAAACAGACATATGTAACAGACAGCGAAAAGTGACAAAACATAGAAAAAACATAAATTAAAACACTAAAAAAAGGTAAATTAAACGTGAGGTCGGTCGCGGCGCAGCCAGTCGCCAATAACACCCATCCCACGAAAATAAACTTATAAGGACAAGGTCAGGACGCCGGCCGGCTCATCATGACGACGTCTCAGCATAACTGTAAGTCCATACGTTTTTTTTTTACTGCTACGGATTTACGCATCCCCATTAATAAGTAAATTAAACGTAAACAGTTGAATTCATACCTCTTCCTTTTGGTTTGGAAGTCGGTTAAAAAATACGTGAACATTGTCCTGGGTTTCTTGTAACAAAACTTTGCACTTAATTAATGATTCCTATGACGAACTAAAAAAGTCATAACTTCCGATAAACTCAACCAGAAAAATTGCCTCTAATATAAGAAAGAAAAAAAAATCTATTCATTAGAAAGGGTCGAACAAAAATAATAGGGCCTCAAAAGTTTTACCGCCGCTAGTTAGTAAAAATAAGCTTCATTCAAACTGAGATAACATTACTCTGTAAATCCTTGTAAGTAGATAAAATTCAGATAGTTTTTGATTTTATTTACCCTATTTAATAAAAAAAAATATTCATTTGAAAACGCAATGACAAATACCCCAGCAAATTTTATTATTATTAACTAGTCCTCGAGACAGACTACTAGACTGTGGCAAAGTCAGGCTTTTGACTCCACGCCTTGTTTCTCTCCAATCAGGTACCTTTTTACAATATACATTTATTTCTTCTTTCCGTGAACATGCCCTTGTCTGGGGGCACTGTCTAATGTGTAATTGTAGTAGACTCCCAAGGTCATCACGGTCTGTCAAGCAGCAGAAGCGGACAGGCGTAATGATATCATCCAACGGGCTATTGCCGGCGCATACCAGTCGTTCTTGAATGGAATATCCTGGTGCGACATGATGGCAGACCCGATGGATTGACTTCAGTAACATGGATGACGGGGCGGCACTTGACACTTTGGCTCAGTTCCATCTACTGCGACTTCATCCATCAATATCAGCAACCCACACTCGTCCACTGCTGGACATAGGTCTCCCTTAAAGCACGCTACCGCTTCCGAATTTCGGCCACTCTCAGCCCACACCAGCCTTCCAATATCATCATCCCATCTTGTCGCAGGGCGTCCAACACTACGCTTACCGAATCGCGGTCTCCACTCAAGGACTTTACGGCTCCAACGGTTGTTAGTTCTGCGGCTAATGTGACCAGCCCACTCACTTTAGTTTGCTAATTCGGTGGGCTATGTCGGTGACTCTGGTTCTCTGTCGTATCTATACTAATATAATAAAGCTGAAGAGTTTGTTTGTTTGTTTGTTTGTTTGTTTGTTTGTTTGAACGCGCTAATCTCCGAAACTACTGGTGCGATTTGAATAATTCTTTTTTTGTTGGATAGTCCATTTATCGAGGAAGGCTATAGGCTAAATAACATTACGGGGTTATAAGAAATTCCACGCGGACGAAGTCGCGGGCGGCCGCTAGTTACATCATATTTGATGCGGTCCTTCAGACTTCATTATAGGCTGGATTCGCTAAGGCTGCTATATCAGTGGAATCGCTCGAGCAGGGAAAATATGTAGATTTAAGCAACACCTGCCTGTTTGGGCCGTTAGGAGTTGAAACCCTGGGAGACCAGCCAGGGCTGGTTTACGATACTGGTGGTGGGCACCCGGTGCTCGAAGGTGGTCTGAGGCCCACCACCTGTAACGTAAACTAGCCCTAGCTAGTTGACAGGAGAGCTAGCGTAGGTGTGAGGCTTCTGGGCACGATACCGGTGGCCAGCGATTTGGGGGTTATTTTGTTTGGAAATATTTCAATTTTGTTATTTTTCGGTTCTTATAAGGTATACCTTATACCTTATTGTACTACTTACATAATTTATCAAATAATGGGTATGACTTTTGTCAGCTAACGCTTGACCACAATCGCACCTAATGGGAACCGTCGATGAGCTCTGGGATATTACGCGTTTACTTCGAGGATACCGGAGGCAAGAGTCAACACTCTTGCCTTCAAGGTATTCAGAGAAGATTTAACAACAGATATCAATTGTTGATATTTTCTGGACAAATTTTACCTTAGGTACTCAAGGTAAAAAGGGTCAAGGTATCATGTCAATATCGCCGTAAATGTAACTTTTAATGATCTTAAAAGTATTCAAACAACCTAAAAAGGTTTCTTCTTTGAAATGCTTTGAGAGTCTTTGCAATTTCTTTGCGTGCTACCCTTTTTTGCGTCAGTGCTTCCCTACATAAAACATTCGGAATAAAATAAGAAACAAGAGGTTCTTTGAGAATGCTGTGAATAGCCTTGGTACATGGTAAATACTCGTACTAACTTATTAGTATTAAGGATTACCCTTTAACAGATTATTATCATTTTTATTATAGTTAGGGCCTGATTCATAAAAAAAAATAATAAAGTATAGCAAAGCACACATAAATTATTTTGAGGATAAAAGTTGGGATTTATATCTGTCTAACTCATGGACAAAGAAACACATAACGCTATTTGATAGTCGTGAAACGCAACAACAGTGCTTGGTAGCAATAAGTAGCATAGCATAGTAGTATAGCATATGTAGAACTTACCTGTTGAACGTCGTAAGACCCAAAAGCCTTATAAAAGGCACAAAAAAAATAATTTTCTATTGTGTCTGCGGTCTGGGCCTTTTGTGAAACAGACCCTTAAATATTGTATTATTTACATTGGAATTCAGGTCCTGCTACTTGTCATCGTTTATTTTTTCCAATAAACAAAACTATTTCCCATTACAATTTGAAATTGGAAGATTTGAAGGCGGATCTCTTACAGACAGCTACTACTTGTAGCAGTTATGGTGTCCTCCGCTCGAACGCCCGAGCCGTTTATATACCCCTTATTTGGTTTTGTGTACGTACATGTTAGACAAGTTATGTGAAATTTCCTAACGTCTGCTTTGTCACTTTGATCCTTACTATGACCGTTATCGGAACTAACTATCCGATACACTCATACATAAGTACGGTAAGGACCTCTCCTGTTTATCAATATAAGTTTAGTTTAAAGTTCTGTGAATAGAAGTTGGCCAACTATTTTGATCACGTACGGGAGCTGAGTCTCACTTTCACGTTGAAAGGCCTTAAATCCTGGGCGAAGGGATGGGTCGTCATCTACGTGGGGCACTCATCTTAATTGCGTACTCACAACTTTGAAATTTTATGTTTTACACCGACAACAATTTCCGTGACAACGTCGTCGAGCTCAAATTTGCGGCCAAACGCTGAAAATAATTACAGCCATTTACATGATTGGGAAGCTATTCATGGATTCATACAACAAGGCGTAGATCACCATAAAAAATATAGGGAGTAACGCAAACTGATGAATTGGACTTTTTTTGTACGTAAGGCTTTTGAAGTAAACTAACATACGTTTTGTTTACTTCAAAATAAATGAGAACCCTTAATCTTTTCAATTATATTTATAGACAGCATTTTGTTTGCAACATTATAATTATGGGAGAATTTTTGACATCATACATCCAGTCGGAACAGTTGGTCATATGCACAGAGGCACCGGGATCCACAAACCATTTATCATTTTATTGTTGTTGCTCGGAACAAGCTGGAAAAGCTGCTACAAAACCTTCGTCTTCACCTTTATTTGACTTCGTAATTTGTATTTTTTTACTAAAATTACCATTTAAATTTGTTTTAGTGAAAACATCGGGACCCTTGTGTTTCACATCATTTTTGTTTGTCCAGAGCTCGAGCTTTCTTTTTGAAACAATTAATATACTGAACTGAGATTTCTTGTTGAAAGTATAGAATGCCGAACTCTGAACCTCTTGCAGTAGTTTGGCTTTGACATAGTCTTCACTCACTTTCACATTTAAGCTTTCCATGGTCATCATCATGGTCTGTACTCGTATATGCCAGGTGGCTTGCATTGAACATGTCCCGTAACAAATGAGAATGTACCCGTCGCATTCAAACAAATTTTTACCAAAAGTTTTTTTTTCTTTTTTAATCCCAATCGCCATAGGGTTCTGAGGATTCAGTAGCAAAATGAGCATAGACAGAACTAACCAGTAAATATTAGTACATTCGTTATGATTATACTATCTACAGATAGGTACATGTATAATGTAATATCAGTCTCACGCAGTAATGGTTCTAAGAAGTTGCTTTTTGTGTTAGAATCTTTATAACGCACTTATTTATTTTAGATCTTAAATCCTTAAATTTTATTATATCTGAATCTCTAGGTTCCCTGAGATTGTAGTTTGCTAACACCTCGACCTGCTTCAGCTAAAAGTTTGAATCAAAAAGGGATTAACTTGGTTAAACTTTGATACCTACTCAGCTCAGCAAGTGCATCCACATTTAAATAGGTAAGAAGTTTCAGTTATACCACTATTTAATTCCACCTGCTGTTGAGCAATTCTTAGTTATTTTTATTTGATTAGACATTATTTTCTTCTTAAGTTTTGTTGTTGTTTTGTCTTTACGTAGCAGTTTGGATATTAATAAATCAATACAGGGTTATATGTGAATACTTACGTCTACCAACCATTATCAACAACATTTGTTCAACGAGTTTTCATAATTTATCTAAATTTTTTTCGTCTTCCCATACAAAACGACCCAGTCATGTGACCAGCTTTGTATGTAAAATTGTATTTTTTTTTATGCAAATTTCCAATAGTCATTGATCAAATGTTGTTTTTATGGTTAATATAGCACGTGGTTATAAGGATATAAATGTTCACTGATACAACCTGTATAAACATTATCATTCCCTACATATTAGATAGAAGTAACGTGATACATACAACCAGTCAGATTGCAGCAATCGATCATGCGCTGGTAGGCCCAACACCAACTTTATAAGAAACTAGTGGCCCGCCCTCACTTTGCTTCGGGACCGTAATTCAGAAATGAACCAATAGATGGCGCTGTGTCCAATCACATCGCGCAAGTGTTCATGTTTTCGGTTTACCTATTAAGCCTTGTCGTTGTCTTTAGAAGTTATCTCTTTATAAATAGTATAGAAGATAGATTGTTTCGTGCCCAGTGTCCACGCTAGGATTAGGTCCCTACGCTAGTAGTCAACAAGATGCATCTTCGATGACATTTCGTATTGTGCTATTTCCTTCACAAATATATCATTACTAATTATTGATTGCCTCTATGGTACAGTGGCTAAGGTGTTCGCCCGAAGCGCAAATGGGCCCGGGTTCGATTCTCGGTCAAGTCAATTTCGGCAAATTACATTTTCAAAGTTTTCTTAGGTCTGGGTTTTCTGGGTTGACGACCCTAGTTAATTCGTCAACTGGTACTCATAGTACAGGGGTTGTCTAGTTTCGAACAACAGAAAAAAAAATCAACATTCAGACAAATTGAGAACCTCCTCGTTTTTGAAGTCGGTTAAAAAAATAGTACCTACCTATCTATCAAAACTCTCGTTGAGACAATTACGGGATTGATTAACAAAAACATCTACCAACTCCAACAGTGATAATTGACTACTAACTATAACAGTGATATGTAATTGAAAGAACTGAACTAATCAAGAAATAAAATTGACAGCTGAAGCTAATAACAATTAGGTAGTCCTATGAAAATAAATATTTTCCAAGCAAAGTTTTATCTAGAAAGCCGACTCCCAAACAAAAGCTAGCGCAAATGAAATTGGCTTTATTTCGTTACGACGACCTTATGTTGAACGCAAGGGCCCATTATGGAAGCAACCCACTCAGAGAACTGAAACATTTGATGTACTGGGTACCCTTTTATATTATTTCTTCAACTGTCAACAGCACGCGTTTCTCTAGTAATTCGGTAATGACTAGGTATGTGTGATTATTAACAATCAAGTATAAAAAAAGTAAGGTATCAGCCTATAAACTGTCCCACTGCAGGGCAAAGGCCTCCATCATAGAAAACAAGTTATCGCTACTATGAAGTGATTAAGCTTAATCACCACGCTTGCCTAATGCGGATTGGTGATCACAACCCCGAGCTATGTTCGACGAATTCGAAACATACTTTTGCTCGAACCGAGATTCGGGAAAGTATGTGTAAAGTACTTAATAATAACGATGTAATACGGGTGTGTGTGGGAGATTTAAATAATTCACGGACTCTCTCTCTCTCTCTTAAAAGGAAAAATAACGATCGTGCAACAAGAACTTAAAAGTGAATTAGAAGAACAACAAGGCATTTATTTATCCAAATTTAGGAAAGGACTAACTGGTCATTCCATGCAAATTATACCTATGGCAGCGCGCACAAACTATTATTTTTATCTGAAATCCTACAACGTTTAATTGTACTATTAGGTAGGTATTGATTTATTACCATATTTCTGATACCTCAACGGGTCTTAGTGATTGCTAATCCATGTAGAAACTATCTCACTATCCAAGGATTTTGGTTCGTCTGGACAAAGATTCGTGTGATCTATTCATGCGAATATTGGCTTTATGTATTTTTAATAGAGTGATAGAGATATGAATATTGCTTCAGTGGTAAAAGGCATACATATACCACGTACCAAGATACAAATACAGAATGACTGTAAACTTTTAAATCCCTTTGATCACGTGGTTTTAGTAACAAAAATTCGACGAATTTCCAAAACTCGTAGAACAAATATTGTTCTGTAATGTTGGTAGAAGACGTGGTTAAAGGAAAATATGTATATTATGTGCACAGATACAACCTGTAAGTTAAAGTAGGTCTATTTTTTTTTGTAGCCTAAAAGTTCGACAATACTGAAAAGTGATTAAATGGAACTATCCAAACATTGTGATATCATCTGTAACAAAAATACTTAAGCTACTTAGTCAGCAAACTTCATTTTTTATTGCAACAAAGGAAAATAAAAATACGCCTAAGTCCCATGTCGTTGTTGCACATGAGATTGCGTCTAGTGATACCACACCATATTTTAAGTCATAATCGCCTAGTTGGATAATTACACGCAGCGGGTTATAGCGTGCAACGACGTACTTGGAATTGGACACTAAGTACCAACAATGTAAATCATCCCTGCAGACGTGTATAATCTTATAGGTAGTGATAAAGTGGCTGAACAATAAATATTCATGGAGAATGTAAATGTAATCATACAGAACTTCGTATCACGAAATTGCAATACCGATCAGTCAGCGTCAATGGTCGTAGCGTAGTGTGTACATTACTACTCGTAGGTCATTGGTCATATTGAAAACGAAGGAAAAAGAAATTTTTGTCTTAATTCTTTATGAGAGTAATCCAAAAACAATGGCCTAAAGGGCTCGGCGCCGAAGGTGGGTATGGTATGTCTTCGTTCAAAATTTAGGAATTGCAACGAGTACATTTTCCAATAATTTAAGTAAATGAGAAAAAGAGCATCGTAAAAAATATGTTTACATAAGTGATTTTTATTTTATCTCAAATCTCATAATTTCCTTTTTGATCTCAAAGTTCAATTTAAAATTGCGATCGCTTGTAAAAATGTAAATACCCCTATTTTTTGAGATTCAAAAAGTTTCTCGAAACGAGATCTAGTTAGTACGAGTAAGTAGGTAGTTTCACGTGTTTCTAAAATAAAGGGTGACACAAATACAGACAAGCAAACCAACAAGTGATCTTATGAGGGTTCCGTTTTTTTCTCTTGAGGCTCGGAACCTTAAAAACAATTTGTATCAATTATATTGGTAATGGGAGATTACCAATAAAAATAATACACAATATAATATGATGACGACAAATAATAACTACGCATTTTCTTTTTTCTAAAACCCAAAATTCTACCTACCATACACACGCTATTTAACATTTTGATACACGAAAGAAAGGAAATACCTTTAGAAGAAAGACAAATGTATGCTTCTTTATATTTAACGAATTTATCATTTCTTAGATCTTGGATTTGTCAAACACATAAAACAATATACGCGCGTCAAAATGAGAATGTTCATTGTCCTCTTTTTCCACTGAATTGAACGACTTGCTTTCATCTTCCACGATGTAATTTTTTTCCTGTGCCCAAAAGCGATTTAAAAGACATATGTTGTATAGAAATATCTTTTTTTTTATGTGATAGGTAGCAGACGAGCAGGCGGATCACCTGATGGTAAGCAATTGCCGCCGCCCATGGACACATGCAACACCAGTGGAGTCACAAGTGCGCTGCTAACCTTTTATCCCCTTCCCCCCCCCCGATGGGCCTCCGGTACCCTCACTCACTCGGCGAAACACAGCACAGGAGCTGCTTCACGCCGGTTTTCTGTGAGGCAGTGGTATCTTATCGTTGTTGTAGTTGGTTTAGGTATAACAAATTCATTCCGCACTTAATAAATGTTCAAATTAAGAAGTTACATTTTGTTCCGTTTATATGTTCTTGTCTTGTAAAAACCAATATAGGTATTATTCGCCATGATCTTGTTATAATGTATAACTGACGCGATCTTAATAAGATACGCCCTTGATAAATAAGATAAAAAATGTAGAACGTAACAATTTTTCTACTTTAATTTACCATCATTGGGATTAAAATAAAAATAGACAATCAAAACAGTCGTTTTATTCAATCGTTTCTGTCCATAAACCAACAGCTTACGTTAGTGAGTTAAGGTTACGTTAGTTTTGTTTGATACTAAGTGGACAAATACAGGACCAAAAAAAATGTAGTACCCAAAAGAAAAACCAATAGGTGATTCATTTAAAGTTGTGTAAATTAGGATAACTTTAAATTTTAAAAAATATATTCCTATCAGACCAACTAAAAGGTTGTACCGCTGAGAAAGGATTTTTTTTATTCGTTTCAGTTGGTCAGATTGAAAAGTTGAAAACACTGATTCAAGTGATTCAAGGTTTTAACTGTTCCGTTCATTTTAAAGGAATAAACAGAAATCTTACAAAATATCTGTTGTCCGTCTGGTGTGAATGTTTAAGGTTTAAATTTACGAGAATCCGTATTTAGTATTTTAACAGTGAAAATAAATTAATCCTTTAAGTTACCTAATTAAATTAAAAAGGCATGGTAAAAGTCAACCCGTCTATTCATCATACTTACTACTACTACCAGAGTTATTAATTTCAACTAATATAATTAGAAATAAATAGAAATTGGTTACGGCTGTCACATCACATTTCTGATTCATAAAATTCGCAACGTGAAAAGGCAATACCTTTTTACGTATAGTGCCTACATATTGATCTTCTATACGAGTCGGCTGTTACTGAAAGTGCTTTTAAGCGATCAGTAATAGTATATTTGGCTGCGTTGGGATCCAGTCACCATTAAGTTAATTGGATTCCTTCGGCTCTATACGTAGGCCCAGCGATGCCGCAAGCGAAATCAATATACGCGCCAAAACGTTTATTGTTTCTCATCAATGAAAATCTTTTTCCTTTTAACCATTTGCATCATCCATTGAGGGCGTCTCGGTTCCCGCTGAAATCGGTTTGAAATAGTGATAATACTTCTATTGAAAATTGGAAGACGGATGACAATGGTCTTTAATTTTAAAAGTAAGCTTGTTGACTACAATGGGCAAGATTCAACTATCACAAAAATAGTTATTTCTGACTCGTGCTTTTCAAAATATTTAGGTGGTTTATATTGATTTCGGATTACTTAGTATGTTGAGTGTAAGTAAATAAATAAAAATATCTATGAACTTAATTGGATCTTTTGTTTAGTTGTGGTTTAGTTCTAAATTTTAAATGTACCCTGCGCTCCTTCGTTTCGAGATATGAATTACACTCTGAACCAATAGATGACGCTGGGTGTCTATTGTATCGCGCTAATCTTTCGTCTTTTCGGTTAGTACATTTGTTTGTCGATATCTATACCATTTATCTCTGTATACTTATGTAGAATAGATTGGGAATGAGAATTAACGCCACCGACGCGTTAGTTCCGGTTATGATATTTTATAGCTATAATAATGTATTGCAACGTGAAAACCTAAAAACTACATAATGGTGTATTCCTAAAGAATAAAACGTGTAAATGCCATACAAAGAGTGCTATTAATATAAGACATCTGTTCAAGGAAGGTTTTATACTCGCAATATTTTAAGTAAGTACCTTCCATTCTATAATGATCTATCGCAGCGGCGGATGAGTCATTTTGTGCAGTCTTTTAGCTACGCACGTGCGTATATCACGTGACACATAAAGTGAGACCTTATAAATCGTATAATGATATACCTGAACCTAGATACAATAATCTAGAATGTTCCGCACGAGCTATCTACTTAAGCGTATTAGATTTCTCAGTGCTTGGTCGTAGTCTCGTAACAATAGACTACCAGGAGTCGTTCAGGTATCAGCAAAATGTACTTCAGTTCCTACATGTATGAGTGAGAGAGTACAAAAGATCAGATAATTTAATGAGCATAAAATAAGTCAAGCTTGGAAATCATTTCCAGAAAGGTACTTATTTCTTTTTTAGGTTTAGAAGGTAGCTTCTAGGAAATGGTAATTTAACCCAATGTCGTATATTATTCTCCGTTCACGGTAGCAATCACAATTATATCATAGAACAAAATGCCAGCCTAGTAAAGCTGGCATTTTGTGAAGTATCTTTTAGTCTACTGACTATATAAATACATATCAAAGATCAATACGCAGGACATGACGTAGTGATGTTAGAAAGAGACTAATTTGAGAAACGTATAGAATTTGACATTTCTTCAGACAGCGATCACCGGTAGTCACAAGATAAGTTGTGGTAACTTTAACTACCTATAATGGCCCGAGGTCACTTAGTTTGGCGACTTGATTTTACGCCTTGGCCTATGTAACTGAATCAGTATGTAATTGGAGGCACACTCAGCGCTGCATCTTAGAACTTATACATACATCCAGTTGTACATAATGTATAAGTTCTAAGTATTTACCAATAGATAGCGCTGGGTGGCGTACGCATGGCGCAAGTGTTACATTTTATTTTGTATACTTATAACTAAATCCATTTTCACTACTACTACTAAGACTACGAAGTCTTGTTGTTGTCTATAAAATTTATTTCTTTATAGATGAGCTTTCCGCTAGCTCACATCCCGCGTGGAGTAGGAATTCCCATAGGAATAACACGCTTTCCGAATTGAATTTATCGGTCCAAATATCCAAAAACCCCATTTGTATTTTTTAAAATAATAATCACCGAACAAAATAGAAGTTAGTTATATTTATTACAATCTAGTTTAGTGAATAATAATAGTAAAAAAATACTCGTGTGAAGGATCTAAGTGATGTTTTTCCTTAAGAAAAACACGCATTCCTAAGATAAAATATATTTATTCGTTTACAAACAATCAAAAGCGGTTTTGTCTACTATTACTCATAAAGATTTTGAGATAATAAAGCAACGAGAACGATTTTCTGTAGCCACTTAGCAATTTTCCACTCAAGTAACAAAAATAACACTTTTAGCTTATCAAACCCGAAATCTGAAAGCATATTATCGAATTAACATATTTTGTGGTTACAAAGTTTGCAAAGTTCAACATGGTAGCTTCTTAACCAAAATTCCTTTTAGCCAGAAGCTGAGCCAATACATCGATGCGACAATCAGAAAGTAAAAGAAGTGTGCAAATTACTGATTCTATCTACATTGGGTCTAATCATTCAAAATATTTGTCGCTGTACAACTACTCATAAAATGACTATAAATAAATAAATTCACACCACATCTCATACATTGATCTGACTCCGTACTAACTAAGTAGCATAATATGCACTTGTGTTACAATATCCGACAGCAGAGGATCACAAATATAATACTTAAATACATACATATACGAGTATTACACCCAGACACTGTACAAACACAAGTATTCGACACACGAATGTGCACTATAGACTATGGAACTCTGTGTCCTTACTAACTCTGTATGTCTGTCCGTTATTCTTTCACGCCAAAACTACAGAACGGATTTAAATAAAATTTGGTATAGATGGTCTAGACACAGAGAAAGGACATGACTATATTTTATTGCGAAAGATACTATTCAACGCGGACGAAGTCACGGGTAACACCTAGTAGGTTATCTCGATGAACATCAGTAGAAATTTGCAGCTACCGAATGAGAATCCCGCTGCTGTCAAGACATAAAGAGATATTGTTAGGTAGGCTATGCCCCAGAGACATTCTATTGAAAACGTACAATTTTGTCGTAGACCTTTCCACCGGCACTGCGCATCTCTACGAGGGATTTATCACTGACTCTGGAGACGAGAGTTTGTTATTCCACGCACGGTTTCCGGCTCGATAATCTGTTATTTTATTTGACGTCGGCGACGTGACGAGCCGAACGGTGCAACATCTCAGCGTCATGCTAACCGACGTCGCGTCGTATAATGCCGCTCAAGATAAATATCTCCCATGCGTCTAGCCTTCACATGAATATGGCCGGATACCTGTTCAAATTCTAAAGCAATTTAGTAACAGCCCGTCCATAATGTAGAAATGCGTCTTGGAGAACTTGCAGAAACTCAGGTTTTTTGTAAAGAAAGAACGTGTTTCTATAGTCTTAGGATTGTCCTGTCCATGTCCTCTTACAAAGTTACATTACACAATCTCAAAAAAACAACAACAACATAGTTTGTCTTCAGAGCATAAAGACGGGTTAGCTATATATGGTGAAAGAAATCATAGATACATGGAACAACCTGGAACGCATCCCTCGTGAATTTCGATGTAATGTCGTTTCCTTAGAAAATATCGTTCGTTAAATCACCGCTAATACGCTCCGTTTTCTCGACGGACAAAAATATCGCTCAATAAACCGGATGTTTTTTGTTTTTGAATTAATTTAATATCAAATTAAATAATTTATTGCGTATCACATACAAAATAAAGATGGTATGTACATTTAAGATTAAGTATGGATGTGACACCCTGTCAGGGCACAGCAATTTATAAGAGGGCGCACATTATTATTCATTACTTACACAATAACTGATATTGCACAATTTTACAATCTTAAAAACTTAATAATATAATAATGTTTAACAATTTTAACAAACACTTAAAATAGCAAATTAAATTAATATTAAAGAATATAATAAAATAGTAATTTGTGAGGCAGTATCTATAATTTATCATTAATATAAATGTATTATAATTATTACTATACTTTGTATTTAATATATTATCTTTGTTAGTACATAATTTGTTTGTTCACTACACGTAAAGCACAATACATTTAGGAACACGGAAACGATAAAAAACAGGAGAAAAGGTGTAAAAGCTGGAGTCTTTCTTTCTGAATATCCTCTTTTAGAAAGTACCGTAGCTTTCCGCCGTCCCCTGTAATGCGTTAACTAAGACAAATTTACCAAAAGGTCCGAAGATAGACCTTTCCCTCAATTAACCAATTAGGAACGGTTAACCCTTTGGAAATTCAATAAATACGCACTATAAAGCAAATTATCTTTTTCAAAGCTCTACAGAAATTAATAACATACTAATTGTGTTCATCCAATATTCCCGAATTCCTAGGTCTTTTTCAATCCTTTTTAAGTCGCAACTGATCTAAGAGATTCAAGATCTCAGTTTGATAAGACCATCCATATTATCACCTGTGCAGATTTGTATATATCATGAGTACCAAACAGTTCTACCTAACAAGGCGCTTCTTACATTACAGGTCACTGATTTTTTCCTATTTGTTGTGTAGCTATATACGCTCAGCTGAGAACTGAAGGATCTCGACCCTCCTTACTGGGAGCCAAGTGCACTCTATGAGATACTTTTAAAAATGCCATACCATCCTTAACTATCGTAGGATGAATATTCCTAAGTTAATACCCGTATTAATATGTACTTACATTTCCGTTTCTGCATTGTTATTCTTTTTTTAAGAATAAATATTTTTGAAACCTACCGTAAATAAAGCATAATAAGTTTTATTTTCATTTACAAAGCAAATTTTAATTAAATTGTTACTCCTAACGAAATTTGAAATTACAACGACTAGAATTTTTCGAATATTTTAGGTTTTTTTTCTGTATTGCCAGCTACGTAGTTCCGTAGTTAACCTCAATCCTTCAAACCTATGCTAAGAGATTTTACATTAAAAACTGTGATTGTAGTATTCCATTTTATTATCATTTCAAATTTGCTTTCTATTTGTGTCCAAAAAACGGTACTGTCCCGTTCAAAACAGGACGCACGGTCAGTTTATCCATAGGTAATGTCAAGTTCTCTCCTTAATATGATTTATTTTCTTTATTTTTACCCGTCCAGTCCAGTCCAGCAAAGATGACCGCGTTGTAATGCCGCTAATCCGCTTTTGCAGCCTATGAGGTTCCAGCTAGGGAATTCTTTTTAAATGCGAAGAGCACTTTTAGTGACTTTTCTTCTATGAAATACAAGTTTTTGCCCGCGGCATCGTTAGTTTTAAACTTAATAGAAACTTTGAAACATGCTATTCAAGGAAATATTATATTAAACCCAAACCTAGGTTAAGCTCTTTCCGTTTGAGTGAATCACTCATTATCATCTCATTTTCATTTCAGGGATGACTTAAAAGCCTACGCTACAGTGGCAAGGTTACAGTTTGACCATGATTTTCTATGATTGTCAAAAGTACGCGTGTTTTATGGACTTTTCTAACCACAATATTTTTAGGCCACTAATATAATATCTACTCGTATAATCCCATATTTCAAAACGTAGCAACATTTCACTTTTTCTTGCCTTGGGTTAGCGTACTTCTAAAAGTATCATTCGTTTCAATCACGATGGACTTCTTTTTTCTTAGTATTCTCCGATTATTAAGTAATATTGGTTGTAGTAACCCAAAGTGTGGTTATCCGTAGTGTCCAGACTTAACAGTGTGGAAACACAAGGTAAGTTCTCAAGCTTACTAGAATATAGATTCTATGTAAGATTATTGTATTATATATCCATACTAATATTATAAATGCGAAAGTAACTCTGTCTGTCTGTCTGTCTGTCTGTCTGCTACTCTTTCACGGCAAAACTACTCAACGGATTTAAATGAAATTTGGTATAAAGATAATCTAGACCCTGAGAAAGGACATAGGCTACTTTTTGTTGCGAAAAGGGGGTTGTAAGGGGTTAAAAGGGGGGTAAAAAGTTACTTTTCCACGCGGACGAAGTCGCGGGCGGCCGCTAGTTGTAAATATAGATTCTATGTAAGACGACCCAGTTGGTTCAGTGGTAGTGAATGCTGCGTCTGGGCCAAGGGTTGCGGGTTCGATCCCCGCACAGTACAAACATTTGTGTGCATGAACATGTCTGTTTGTATTGGTCTGGGTGTTTTCTATGTATTATAAGTATGTATTTACAAAAGAAAAGTATTATATGTATATATTTGTAATCCCACTGTTGGTTCTGATATCTGTAACACAGGTGCTTGAGCTACCTATCTCAGAGTCAGATCAATGTATGTGATGTAGTGAAATCCATACTAATATTATAAATGCGAAAGTAACTCTGTCTGTCTGTCTGTCTGTCTGTCTGTCTGTCTGCTACTCTTTCACGCCAAAACTACTCAACAGATTTAAATGAAATTTGGTATATAGATAATCTAGACCCTGAGAAAGGACATAGGCTACTTTTTATTGCGAAAAGGGGATTGTAAGGGATTGAAAGGGGGGTAAAAAGTTACTTTTCCACGCGGACGAAGTCGCGGGCGGCCGCTAGTATTATTATATTATTGTATTTGTAATACAACCTTCAATTACTCGGGATGTGCTTGTTGATCAAAGGCATTTATGTGCCCTTGAAGTCTTCCGATCGTTAAATTCTAAGCTCACGGTATTATTTCACCCGCAAACAGTCCTAAAATAATACCTAACAACAAGAAAAACAGAATGGCTGGATGACACGATTTTGTAAAACAGCTTAGATTAGACCAATAAAAGCGAATTGCTTTTACGTTACGGGAGCGCGAAACGTTGTTATTGTGACCAATATCTATAATATTGTTACCACCCTTGTTGACTTACTGAAAGCTAATCGATGTGACGCGTTATTACATTTTATCGGCATTGGAGGAAAGAGGCTTTCCAGCGGAAAATGTATTTAATTCTAAGTAAATGCAGTTGCTCCGAGACAACGCTTCTTCGCAACTCCGTCGAATTACGTGGCTTTTTGCAAAAATGTGTTTGACAAACTTACCTATTTACTTATAATTATATTTTTCTACGTATTTTTCCACGTCGTTTTCCTTCTTTTCTTATAACAGCGGGTGATTCCCAGTTGAGTCCAAAGCTATAGCTTCGGAGCCCGGGGCACCCTTGGATTATCATTTAGAATTCGGGAAGTCTGATATTTTCCATGAAGCGAAGTCGTCTAATTTTCGTAACCCTAGGATGAGCCAGATCAACTGGATCACAGTTACACGTTTAAAAACACTATCTCAACTATTTGTGGTATCCACACCGTTGTTCGTATGACAGCAGCGATGATTTCTGCGGGTGAGGTTACCGCTACTTCTAAGTTTATTAATAAACTAGTGGCCCGCCTTCGTTTCGGGATTATTTTTTCTAATAGTTCCAATCTTTGCCAATAGATGGCGCTGGGTGCTGATTACATCGCGCAAGCGTTTCCCCTTTTCGGGTTACATAATAGGAGCATTGAAACTGTCTATGAATGATATCTCTTTATGGCATAAATAACGAATTGAGTTGATTTTCTTTTAATTTACTGGAAACCTTAATAAACTACTGTTTTCTTACGTAATTGTTTATTATATCAGTTACTTAAGCGCGTAAACTCATTATGTCTTTTGTGACAACTACAAAAACAAAATAAAGAGAGAACAGCCTATGCAGATCATACACCATCACGTGGATTTCAAAACGGGAATTAAGGTAGCTTACAACATTCTAAGGGCATATTTAGTTCGTTTATTCTGCTACGGCCTTTAATCTGAAGTATTACATTTTTGTTATTAGCATAAATACTAGGGTAGTTCGAGTTTAGCGGGGTCAGAATTCATGGAATTTTTCATAGCGAAAAAAGTATTCACACCTTTAATGGAAAGAATTTTGGGATCTACAAACTTTCTCTGTGCATATTCCCGTGAGCTGTCAACGTTTCAGAGATATTAACGTTTTTCGTAAACGAAATTTTGTGCCCTTTGGCTTCGACTAAAAAATTGGCGTAGCAGAGTAGACACGGCAACTTTAGTGACAGCGAGCCATACAATCTGTTTGGGTTCTAACTATGAGATGATGATTAAATTATCGACTGCCTACTAACTCCTGCAAAGCGAACAATCTTGCAAAAATCCTTGCTCTAACTGCAGACGGATCACCGATTGCCATTTATAAAATAGGGATTGTTTCCTTCAAGTGCTAACTTAAAGAATTGACGTCGTTTTCCACCAGAGCCCTATTTTTTTTTCCACCCTGTAGAAGTAAAGTTTCACATCTTAATTTTTTTGGCGATACATAATTTCATTATCTCGAGGACATAAGTACCTACTCCCTGTTGTTAGTTATGTAATGCCTTCAGAAGTTTGATTTTTGTTTATTTTTCTTCTTGACATTTTTGGTTTGGCTGTTCTACATTTGACATAGTTTTCCGTATGCTGCTCCGCTGAGTCTCATCACTTGGACGTATCGCCAATCCACTTGACATCGCTGTAGGACTCCAGAACGGACCAGATTTCTACAGAGTCAAAGGCTTTCTCATAGTTCACAAGTGCTAGATATATAGGGGCACTTTTTTGAACATTATTTTGAACATTATTTCAGTTTAGAAATCTTTGAACTGTGCTTACTTATTTTTTGAATACTTAATTGCCGCTTTGACAATGCAGTTTTTGCTATATTATTTTCTACACTCGTGAAAGACAAGAGCCAAAAATAAATATAATGAGTATACATAACAATAATAAGCTTGGATAAATTGTTGACATGATATTTTACATTATTATATTCCACTGCCAAATAAAAAACAGTCCTCTCAACAAGTTTTTCCATTATAATTAAAGCAAGTTTGCTTTCTGATATGTTCTATTTAAGACGTTATCTGCTTCTGTGAGATAAGTTCCCAAATGATAATGATTTTCGGCTATTCCGCATACTCTGTGAACCGCCTCGGTTACAAAAATTGAGCCGCCATTGTCCCTTAACGTAACCAATTTGTGAATCCACAGTTTTTCGTTTGTGAGCACGCTATCGATACTAAATGACACTTCCCTTTTTTCATTAAATATCTAGTAGCATTTTCAGCAATATAGCCTATGATGTAATTTTCAAGGTTTGGATCATCGGTTGAGGCTATCAAAGAATCAATGTTTATATTAGTTGTCTGTCTTCTTATGCTGGGTACGACTTTGCTATCCTCAAACCGTTCAGTATAAGGTGTTTTTATTTAGGTATGCATTGGATTGACGATGGACAAGTCAGAACCGAAATATCTTCTAATGGCACACAACTCCCTGTTACACTTGCCTGTAAAAGCGCGTGTGTGTTACAAAGTTTTCAGTAGGATAGGAGGGCATTAGGATTTTATTATTATGCCCTCTGTTCATTCTATTTATGCCCAGAACAGGTCTATATAGTCTTGGCTCAAACGATAAGTTGTAATGTAATTCATTTTCTATTCTAATACTTGTAAAAATCACGACACACTTTATAATAATAGGCAGAAGGCTTTAGCTGACCTTGAGACAACCTTCTGTGTATAATTTATTAATATAATGAAATAGAATCATAGGTACGACTTGTCTAAACTTTGGTTTTAATTAAATATTTGTAAGTTAATATTTGTAAGAAAGTATAAAAACATAACTAATATCAAAAAGTGTGTACTTCAGCACATTAGTATAACCTAATTTTGACGAAAACTTTACAATTATTGCAAGTAAAAGTCAGGTATTTTTTTCTGAGTTTGTATAAGCAGATAAGAGGCTCATTACTGCGCCGAGTGGTGTCGAAGTCGACGCGTCTCTCGCAGAACCCACTTTGATCCAAATACCTTGTTAATACTTGAAAGCTTCGACTTCAGTTGATGATGTAACCTACTCCTCAATAGATGACACATCATATCACACAAATTGGGCAATTGTGAGTCGCAATCACGTTGAACAGAAAAAACATAGCGATATGATGTGATAAGCGCGACCGACAACGTTCTTCACACCAGTCTAACAAAATAGTTTAATCTCTTTATCCAACTATGAATACTTATTGAAGTCTAAATGACTTCTTAGTTTAAAACATTCTAAAAATATTTAATAAATACTATCTCCTATACTATCTAATTATAAAGATATACATTCTATAGACATCGACAAACCTTCCTACAAATCGAAAAGGCAAAACAATAGCGCGATGCAACCAACGCCCAGCGCCTTCTATTGGTATGCGGTGGAACTGCTGTCCCGAAACGAAGTGAGGACGGGCCAGTAGTTAGTCATACATCCATAAATAAACGTAGACCTACATAATGAACATAAACAGAAAAACTCAGGTACAAATTTCGGCACGACCCTGGAATTGTACCCGGGACCCCCACTGCGCCACCGAGTCAGGACAAAATAACTAGTAGGTATACTACAAAATAAAATATAAGAGGCAAAATTCCACAGTAAAAGTAGAATTAGATTAAGATTTAATAATCCTTAGTTTATTTTACAAACACTTCTGAAAAATCTGAATTCAAATAGTTAAGAAAATTAATTCTAATTCTTCAATTTACAATGTAAATGTATGACAATGACACAGCAAAATGAAATTCACTTAATGCTAGAAGGGACACTGTACTGGCTTCCGAAAACCCGCATCGCATACATAATAATGATTAAATTCATTACCACTCTTTAGAGAACTACATTATTGCTTTCTTTTGTGATTGTGCGCTAGCCGTGAGCTGGAGGGAAAAAAACATAACAGTATTTTTCTACAATTTGCCATTTTTGTACCACCTGGTATAACATTCTAATTCTGTAGGATTTTATACCATAACTAACATTCATCTTTTATGTGGCTATTCAGACATTGCTTAAAATTGTATGGTATACTGTAAGTATGTAAGTATTTTTAAGGTAGTGTAAATATCCTGAAATCTGACACAGTAAATCAAATGTTTTTTATACCGTAAAATAGGGTAAATATAAAAAGGCTCTGAATGACAGCTGGTATTGTCCCTTTCAATCAAAATAAAATGCTGGAGAGATTTCCAGGATGTAGTGGACGCGAGCAACAATTATTAAATAAAGACGCTGTTGATGAAACTTCGAAGAATATGTTAAAAGAAATGCGATACGATACTGAAAACACTAAAACTACTCAAAGGAAGAAAAGAGATGTAAAAGCAGGAGAAAGCATACGATGCCCATTAACAAAACAAGATCAAGGCGATTCAGAAAAAAAAACATAAGCTATAACTTATTAGATAGTGTTGCAGGACCTTCAAGAAATTCGTGGTCTTCGGTAAACTATTACTGTAACGCGCGTGACTCATCGTTTATCATCAACGTGTTTTTATTGTGCAATTGGGAAAGACAAAACCCCGTACCGACAGACATAGCACTTCCTTCTACAGGAAATGTAAAAAAAAAATAGAAGCTCAGACTGTAATATGTAATAGAACACGTCCATTGAATGTAAAATTAGCATCCGATGCTCATCCATCGGTTTTCACACCTCAGGAAACTTCATCTTAGCTTCTACAATCAAACTTGCAGACAGAAGACCATAATATTTTCAATGCAAAAAAAAAGTAACCAAACGAAAGACAATGAAATTGAAAATTCAGGCAGGACATTATGGTTCAGGAAAATATGATTTTGCCAGTGAAGACTCAGCTGTTATAGATTCATTTAAACTTACCGAAGCTTTGAAAAAATGGACAGTTACACAGACCGTGTCGGACGTCCGGAACGGGCGCCCTTCGTGCAGCCAAAATATATCGTACGGTCTTTAAGAGTGCATTATAGGCAACTATTATTTAGACAAACCGGCCTTTAGATCGGATTTGCCTCCCTTGATTATGGCCATTCAACCAGCGGCGCGGCGTTGGCTTTGTCCATTATAGCAAAACAATGTACCGCCGCTTCGTTTTTTTTAAATAACATGTTCGGGATACCGTTGTTGAAAATGGTTATGTTTCCCAACCCGACAAGAATCATCAGATCAATAATTTTGGCCTGGATTGAAAACTGTCTGCGCTAGAAGTTAAGAAAAATATAAAAATTATCACAACAAAATCGAAGTCAAAAATAAAAAATTAAAAGAAGTTATAGAGGAACTAAAAAAAACGTTTTTAAAGCGAGGAAGAAGTAATGCAACTGAATGTTAATGAAGAAAGAGCGCAATTAATGGAATAATTAAAAAAAACCCTTAAAAAGACCTTCCAGAAAAATTCCGTACATCTTTTGCTTAGACGTAAAACTTTTACTCGCCAGCAGCCTATTAATAGGTATGTTCGTTCTGCATTAAATAACATATTACCTCATCCAAGGACACTGGCTAATTGGTGTAGCAAAATAAACGGAGATCCTGGATTCACATCAGAGGCTTTCAGTGTTTTAAAAGTAAAAAGCGACAATTCTTAGACTAAACTCATTTGTAATTTAGTAATAGATGAAATGGCTATCCGCCAACAAAAATTTTTGATGGAATAAAGCACCACGGGTATGTTCATTACGGATTAGGTGACACAACCGAAGGACAAAATCTAGCATCTTTCGCTTTAGTATTACTTGTTTGAATCAAAATATTTTTTTACACACGGGTTAACTGAAAATAAACTTGCCAATACCATTAATTTAGCCCTGGCAAAATGCGCAGAAATCAATGAAGATGTAGTGTCAGTTACATGACGTGAAGGCGGTCAGTCTAATATTGCCGTAATGAGAGTTTTGGGATGCAAACTAGACGAGCCAAATAATTTGAAAACTACTTTCAAGCATCCCACAACAGATCTGGATGTAGTGATATTGTTAGACGCTTGTCACATGCTAAAGTTAGTTAGAAACACCGTTGCATCCAAAAAAATATTATTTAACAAAAATGGTGAAAAAGTGCAATGAAACTATATAAACCGTTTATAAGAAATTCAGGAAATAGAGGGGCTTAGAACTGGAAATAAACTTACAAAACGCCACATTAATTTTGGTAACCAAATCATGAAGGTGAAAATGGCTAAACAGCTGTTTATTAACAGTGTTGCTCAGTCACTTCATCTGGCTAAAGATTTGTCGTCAGAATTTTCAGAATGTGAACCCACAGCGGAATTTATTAAAATACATAATGATGTTTTTGACGTTTTAAATTCCAGAGGAGATCCTAAACCCTGTGGTTTTAAGAAAACTCTTAAACAAGAAACAAAAAATTACATATGCGAACTAACTGAAAAGTACAAAGAATACATTACAAACCTAAAAGCACAAATTACAACAAAAAAAAACAGTTAAACGAAGGAGACCAATACGAAAAATAATTATTAAAAGAAATATATTATGTTCCTCATCCCTTCAACTATCTCCACCTTAGAACCAACCTCCACTTAAAAGATCATGTCAACTCGTCGCTCCCTTTTTTTAGTTTGTTTAGAAAGTTTAATAGTATCTACCACAGGTATCAACTATACATATACAAGGTTGATTGAGACTGAAGACGTCATGAAATATATCGCAACATACAGACCTTCGCAAGATCATCTAAAATTGTTTTTGGTTGTATCCGGCAAAAAGGTGGTTACAATAATAATCCAAACGTACAGCACTTTTAATCGGCCTACAAAAAATTATTGGCAACTGCGTGCCCCTTGAAAAAAATAAGGTTTTAGCTGCAACAACTCATAACCACGTAGAAAAAAGATTATTAAGATGATTCCGTCTCTTTACTTTTGGGACACCCAACCCTTGTATTTAGGTACCTATTCAAATCAACAAAACTATACCAAACCACACCTCTCTCGAGAGCATCCGTCAAGATTTCCTCCTGGATGGATCCAATCCACCTGGGAGAAGTTCCACGACAGATCGCTTAATCAATGTAACTAATGCCAAGTTAAGTCTGCTTTTAAAGTAGATCTACGAGTATGTTACAACCAATGCACATGTACGGAAAATTAAAATTTCAAAGCATAATAAGCTGTTTAGCAACTGTATGTAATTGGTTTTCTCTAAAATTAAAAAAAAAGACAGGTAGTCAATGGTCTAGTAATTATATGAAAAGTTGCAAGTGATTTTGAAGCATTTTAACTCATTGCCTACTTTTTAAGCTATCATACACTTCACGAGTAGGTATGCTTATAAATCCTATAAACCGAAAGATATTGGTTAATAAAAGAACCAACCCACACCCGGTATACAGTTCACCAGACATAACTCTAGAATGATGATGAGCAGAAGTGTAAGCGAAGTTCATCATTTCCACAAATTCTTGTCAGTTGCAAAAACAAACCTGTACAATTGATATTTTTCAATGTTGTAAGCTTTTGGATCAACCCTGTCATTTCCAGTTATATTTTAATCCAGACCGATATTCTATCGTATCCTCAGCGCAAAATTCCGAACGATTTCCATCGCAATGATATCAGTAGCTATATGATTTTGAACAATTTGAAAGGAAAGGACATTAATAAGACTGGCCGTATGGCGCATTTGGTAGTGTTCCTGCCTCATACGCCAAAGGTCGTGGGTTGAAATTGCGTGGGATGAATACTTGTGTTTGTTCAGTGTCTGGGTGTTATGTATGTATTTAAGTATTGTATTTGTGTTTCCGCACTCCGTTGTCTGATACCTGTAACAAAAGTGCTTATTAAGCTACTTAGTACGAGTCAGGTCAATATATGAGGTGTTGTGTGAATTTATTACATTATTAATTGAACCATTCGAGAGCAGATAGAAACGGTACAAATAGTGTTTTACATTCATGCTACTTGAATAGCAAGATCTTTGTAGCCTGGTGGAGTCTCAACTTACAGTATGTGTATTTTGCTTACACAGTTATCTGTATGTTGACAAGAGTACGTGTTATTCGTAGATAACAACATGTCCTTAGTCCGCAAACAAACGTGTCTATGGATTCAATGAAATTGCCACTGAATACAATCCAATCCAACGATGCATACCACTACAATGACATTCATACAATGCATTCATAAGTGCTCTTATTTCATTGGCCGTTTTATTGTCTGGGGGGTTATCCTAAAGCATGATTTTTAGAAACAACAATGATTTAGGTATTAGAACTGTTTCAAACTTTCTATCAATATTATGTAGGTGCTTGTTCGTAGGGTGACTATTACAATTGCCAAATAGAAATGGCAATGAATACAGACGTAAATGAATAATAATTTCAAATATTTCTGATTGCGACATTAAGAACATCCGTGATCACGCCACGGATTTGATGCCATCAAACCGCTGAGAAAAGTTTTTTTTTATTTAAATAAAACTTAACAAATTGAAGGAGGTAGGGAAGACTGACCGGCATGCATTCGACCGACTCCAAAACGTTCCTTTATACCTACAAAGTCAAAGGCATAGCTCGCCTTTGACCAAGTAGGTATACATCCTTTGTTTTATATTGTAATTCGGATTAGACAGGTTTTCGTTGCAGGGGGAAAGCGGCCACCCCAGGTCTTATGGACCGATTACCATGTAGGTACATAATCTCCGACAGAGGAGCGGGTTTTGCTTGATGCTTCTTTAAAGCAGCTACCCAGAGGTATACCTACCTCTAAACTCACTCGTCTATGGTGGAAGGAGTCGTGAAAACAAGCGTGAAGCTCTCCATGTCCATATTTGCATTTGGACAGGACGAATATGGCACTATTTCGTAACTTATTGCGCCATCTGCCGTACGTTTCATGAACGAAATAAACAAGTGCTGAACTTTTTGTGCAAGCAGATTCGTTGCGGAAATCAGAGATGGAAGATACAAACAATCATAATATAAAAACAAAACAATAATAAAAACGCCACCAATTGAACAACCTGTCGTTCTTTCAAATTATAAATATTAACCAAATATAAATATTAGGTACACAACTCAACCAAGAATATGTAGGTAATGTATTTTTTTCTATTATCAAGACCTTGTGAAAATAAGAACTTCATTGTTGTAGCCACAATACAAATAAACAATTTAAATAAACTAAAACAGCTAGTGTGACCTCCGTGAGTTTAAATGCTTTCAAAGTAAAGAGAAAATGTGACCCAACGGAGAGCAAAATCCAAAGAATATCTACGAACTTCAGAAATTTTATAGTCGGTTTATAAATACTAACAATATTATCGACTGAAGTGAATCTTTTACATTCAACTATACGACGACGATTTCATGAAAATGGGCGACATAGCGAACCTGCAAAGAAACAGTTACACTATCCAAAACTGCAATATTTGTTTATTAATTAAGCGAGCAATTTATATTGTACTTACATTAAAATAATGGTAAATTGATAATTAATTACATAACTTTTAGAAAATGATACAAAACATTAATTAGATCATTTATTTCTTACTACATTACATTTGTTTGTTTCATAAATATCTTGTTGGCATAAATACAATAGGTACACAACGTATACAACGGTTATAATGAGATTCGATTGATTACAGATTACAATAATACATAATAACAAATTACAATGAATAGCTACAGAGATTCGTTAAAACGGACCTAGATTCTTATTATGTTACGTTACTAACCGATAACACTGATACAATAATACTTTTTTTGTTTTGTACTTCGTGGCCACGCCAGAAAAACCAATTAGACTGGCATTTGGCAAAACACACACAAACACACACACGTAATCGACATTTGATTATGTGTCGGTTATTGTCAAGAGGAATAAAAAAATGCCGGTTAAAGATTTAAGAATAGGTATAGCTACCACCGATAGTAAAATCTGATTTGCGATAGTTCGGAATCGCTATTAAGATGTACTTGTACATAGGAAGACGATAGCATTTTTGTTGTAGACCTCGTGTATTTGCAAGTTTGTCTAAGGAAATATGTATTTTAAAATTGCCATTATTAAAACAATTTCATAACATAATAACAATGACATTCCACAAAGTCATTGCATAATAAGAACTAGGTCATTATAATAAAAGGTATACGATACAACGTACATTACGTAATACAATCCTAAGACGTCTGTTCAAAGAAAGTTTAGGATATAAAATCATGTCATGGATTTTTTTATAGATCTTCATTACATAAATAAACGTAAAATTAAGTAAAAAGTCTTATTATAAATATGTGACAGTAAATATGGTTTATATAGATTACGAATACGATCTCTGGATTCGGAGGACATGACTCGGGTATCTAAACACTTATTTTTATAACACTGACAATATAAGTAAAATGGGATTTATTATTACTAGTAAGTGTTGACCACATGCATAATGGTAAAGTATTTCTCTCTATACCACCCTACTTTCTTTATTCAGACTCTTTATTCGATATTAATAAATAACACAACAGTTAAGAAAAATACGAGAGTAAAAATACATTTAATAATAATACTAGACATAAGGGAATGCAAAAAATAAAGTTAACTACAAAGTGCATTGATTAATACGTGGGAAAAACACAGCAGCTTTACAAGCGATTTGTGCATTAAAATATATTCGGTCAAACCAAGTCTTATCTAAATTAATCGTAAATTTCACAATAAATATTATAAGTAAGAATACATTTTTTTGCTAAGAGATTACAAAATGTAAATAAAATTTAGAAATACCGATATCAGTGGATGTCCCAAGAACAACGTCGTATCTGCTATGATCCTCCACCTACTAAGCAGATACGATTTTACTCTTGGGATCCGCCGAAGGTTTATGTCATAAACCTTAGCTATTGCGATGTGTTTTAATATAATATCTAATGTAAATCAGTCTGTCTCTGCAACATTGTACAAAATGATTAGTTCTCCAAATCTCGAATGTTAATCTCAGATACAGAATTAAATATTCTGCGATACATAAGCTTGCGAGCAATATAATCGACCCAGGACATAATTTTCATATAACTCAGTTCAGAAGCCTATACAAGGTTCTATGGGAGGCTAATATCAATTCCATTCTCCTTTCTTTTGGAAATATAAGCACATTACTTTAGCCTGATATAATGCTTCACTGAAAAGAAATCTGGCCGCTGCCGGAGGAGAGCCCGACATAACCCGCCTGCCCTTCGGCAGGAAGGTATGCATAAGGGCGCATTCCCCAGCGACAAAAAAAGGCCTCTGAATTGAGCATGTTTGTTTGAAAACTAGGGCCTGGGTCTATTTTATTGCTTGCGACTGTAATATAATAAGACAAATGGAGTCAATATCTAGTTCTATCGAAAGAAGTCTCCAATACATATTAATTGCTGTATTATCCAGCCTATGGTATAAAATTATTAAGTATTATGTTCTGGTTTTTCCATAATCACATACCAGAGGAAAACCCAGATTAGGTTTTTTTATACATTAAATACTGACTATTACACCGTTTTTTTTCACTGCCCTAATTGTAGAGCATGAAATAAACTGTCCACATTTTCCCCCTCCCCACACCTCAGTTTCTTTCAAGTTTAACAAACATAATCATTAAATAAATATTTAAATATTGTGCGCATAAACTAAAGTTGTACTTTTCAATTTTACAACCTTTATCTTTAAACGGTTTTAATCTGCTTGAAAGTTCGACTAGGTATAATCATCTCTTCATTGAATATTATGCATTATACGCGTACATTTACCAAGATAGTATACTACATTACTTGTTTCTTTAAATTTCAGTCGCGACAATTATGTCCTTAGTTATAATAAATTTATGTGGAGTGTCAATAAAATTCAAACATAGCTTTTTGAATTACCTACAATCATATCTTTTGTATTATTAACGTAACTTATGTTACAAGAACTATAAGCAATAAAAAAACTAATACATAAAAACACTACTCTACAATTCATAGGTAATAGAGTAATTATAAAATAAATACAACAGTTAACGTCACAGAAGAACAGCTACATACAGATAAATACTTTTTTGTTATACTCGTATTATAATGTTGCATTTTATCTTTCAGTTTACTAGCTTTGGAAATGTCGACAATATACATAAAAACCAATTTTTATTTATTATGTACTAAACATTTAATGTATTAAATAAATCGATTCCTTCACAACAACACTTGTAAGGTGTGTAAAATAAATAAACAGAACATGACAAAACATAGACATATCTACTAAGTATAAAAATAAGGGATATTTGATCATGGAAGTTATATTTATAGTATGAGTGAAGCAAAGATATCAAAGATCTGGTAAACATACAATATAATAGTGTTCTTCACGGGGACGAGGAATAGAATAATTATTAGATATTTGGGACCATTCAAGTATTACGTAAGCATCAATGGGGGGAGGGGGGGTCTTGGCTTTGTTTACTTTTGGTAAATTCAGGAAGAAAAAGTATATTTTATCGCCAATTTTTGCTGACAATGGGGGGAGGGGGGTTAAATTTCCCAAAAATTCTGTTTACGTAATACTTGAATGGTCCCTTTCCCTTGGATGTTGGAATCAGTCTTAAATATTGAGGAATGGAATAACGAAGTTTGTGCCCAGTTATATTATGAGGAGCCGCAGAACTAAACCGTCTTTCACTCCGAGCACAAGTCGTTCTTTTTTTATTCGTAATTGTCAATGATAGCTAGATCGATCATAATGAACCTTGTGGTTAGCAAACAGCTAAATCCCCTTCAAAACTCCGTTTTAAAATACATGTCGGGTCGTAACCGGATTAATCCCATAGAAAAAGTAGGGTATAGGGTAGTAGGGTATTTACGTTTTGCGTTCTAATGAAAAATTTGCTATAATGGATTTAACTGGTTTTGTTTTGCGACTTTTCAAATATTCTCCAAAGCATCAGAAGCACATTTATCACTGTGAATTTGTCAATGGTGATATTCACTAAAATTAGCATGTTAAAACCTCTTCGGCAGCCTATGAAACCAAATAACATCTAACCGCATAGAGCGTGGAAGTTCGAGGTTTAATCTAAATTATAATGTTTTTACCATATTAAGGCGATACAAAATCATCAATCTAAGTTGTTTAAAGCTTAAAAATGATAGATTAAATATAAAATAAATAAATGAATGAGGTATTACGTTTCGATTAAGTTTGCATGGCGTGATATAATAAACGAGCAGAAAAATAAATGTTCGCAAAATTCATGCTAACTTTTAAGGTCTGATTTGCCCGA
Organism: Cnaphalocrocis medinalis; assembly: GCA_014851415.1. NCBI lineage: Eukaryota > Metazoa > Arthropoda > Insecta > Lepidoptera > Crambidae > Cnaphalocrocis > Cnaphalocrocis medinalis. The sequence goes on along the minus strand of CM026273.1, from coordinate 12,331,449 downwards.
TTTCAAACACATGGTGCAACGCTACGAATCGTATGGCATCACGGCGTTATACAATAAATTTATTCTTGGTTAAAGATCGGTCGCATCAGACCTAAGTCACACAGAGGACACTGCCCTAAATAGGATATGATACAAATATAATTGTATAATCTTATGCTGTACAGTCGCCGTCAGATATATTAGAGCAGACAAGTGGCCAAATATTTATGGAGTTCAAAATTTCAATTTCATCATCATCATCAGCCACACTCGTCCACTGCTGGATATAGGTCTCCCCTAATGCACGCCACCGCTACCGATTTTCGGCCACTCTCATCCAGCCCACACCAGCCTTCGATTGTCGCAGACCGTCCAACTTTTACTACGCTTACCGAACCCCGGTTTCTACTCAAGGACTTTATGGTTCCAACGGTTGTCAGTTCTGCGGCGAATGTGACCAGACCATTCGGTGGGCTATGTGTCAATGTCAATAAAATAATTCGATTTAGCGGAAACGCCATGCAGGATTCTCCTAATATTTGTGATAGTTTCCGTTTTTTCACTTTACGTGGCAAGGTCCAGACATTTTTTATTGGTTATAAATGTGTATAGAAGTTATTGTCTATCATCTCTGATATTAATTAAATAATGAATATTTAGATTTTAATGTTAACGTATAGTGTAATATAAGTTTGAGAAACTTATTGTCATTTAAACGGTTCAGACGCATTTGGTCCCATTTCTTCTCCAATATTATGTGACGGTGATTGTACATTATGATTGGCCCACTTGTGTACTCGAAGACAGGAGATGTGCGTAGGTACAGTTACAGGATATGATGTTCTTTTGTAAGACAAGCCACGAATTCTACAATCTTATTAAATTGTGCAATTTCATATCTGTACCATAAAGTCAAATATTGATTGAGATAAATCACAGGTTCGAATTTCCTGCTGAGACTGTTTTAGGCAAATTTGATAGATCTACTATTTGCTTTCAATCGAATGATTTTATATTCCCACTTCCCTTCTTCCTCTCCTTCCCTTCGTTTCGAAACTTCATAAGTCCAATTTTGTACTAATAGATGGCGCTGGGTGTATAATACGTCGCGCAAGTGTTTTGCGTTACTGGTTTATCTATAATCCATGTCATTATCGATAGAATTTACCTCTTTATAAATAGTAGGTATAGAAGACGAAATATACAAGATAATTGTATCAAGCATTGGTAATTGCTTTGAACACATAGCCTTACTTCCTCTTGACTTTTATAATACTTAGGGAAGCCTTCATTATTTGGAGTACTCAAAATTTCACTAAATCGAGATTTAACTTATTTGTGCAATCCACCCTTAATATCTTTTTATATTTCATTATTTCTCCATAGGGGGCCACGGTACCAGTTCAAGAGAAAATGAAACTTAAATACTTATCGCTATTTTGGTTTTAAATGGATTAAACATTCATTATTAAATATAGATAAATAAGAATTTAAACCTGGTATTATGATCATTCAAGCTTCGTGGGCAAGCCATTTTAAGAGTATGAAAAAAAAATTTTAATTATGTACAACAGAGTAATCAAAACATAAACTAATTGTAATAAAATCATGTTGTACCTAAACAAAACATATAGCTACCAAATAAAATTCACGACTGCGATGTGTCATATACCTACCAGTCACTAATTATAAATGCAGTATGGACCATTTTGGGCTTTCTCAAAAATGTGCATTCAATGCTGTATTGTGTTGGGGTGCGTCCACACCTAGCCAATGCGCCGCGAAATTTTATTTTTATTTTTTATTCTATGACAGACAAGCATTTGACAGCATTGGACTGATCACACCTGATGTTAAGCGAAGATGAGGTCTAAGGTGGGCCATGTTTGCCCGTGAAAAACCTATTCACTCTTGCCTTAAAGAGGCCCAAGTTTAAAATGCGAACCGCGCACGAGCTTCCCGCGACCTGCGCGGGAGCATTTTAGGTTGTAAGTAAATGCGTCCATACTCTGGTTCATAATCATGTGGAATAAACTGACACATGTCCAATGTCCTTGTGTCATCCCCATACATTATCACTCAATTTGACAGATGCAAAATGTGAAAATGTATAGAAACTTGACATTTGCATCTGTCAGTTTACTTCACATGATTAAAAACCAAAGTATAAAATGCACGCACGCAGTTCGTGGCCAGGTGTAAACGCCAGTTCAAATGAAAATAGAGTACCTACCTAATTCTTTTTATTACATGTAGATAGAAATATAGGTATTCAAATAACGTATTCTTAGTACTATAGGTTTTGGCTTGGTTTTGTACGCCCAGTCACCATTGCGACCACAGTTTATTTAGTGTATTGCCTTTAAGGGAAAATATATTAAAAAACATGAAATAAATTTTTTAGTATCGTAACCGGATCGAAATCGAGGCAGTTGCGTTATGATACTATGAAAGTACAAAAATATGATTTCACTAAAGCAACATTCACACTGCATTTACATTTCATGTGTCTAGGTAACATTACCATACGAGTTGCATATTTATTTTCTAGCAAATGGTTGCTGCAGTTATTGTAGAATGTTGCTTAAATGTTATCATATTGCATAACATTGCTTAACTTTAACTGCGTGTACTCCGGTTGTGACCCCTTGCCTCCATTACTTTGTCACATTAAGATTTTCTTACCAAAATACAGCAAGAGCTTAATCCAGTTGAGATTTTGGCCAACTCTGAGAAGCAAATCGACCTTCGTGCGAAATCAATTTTCTCGCAGAACACCTGTAAATTACAAAAACGAAACATGTATCAAGTAGGTTTGTATAAAAAACAAACTTATATCTGAGAAGCTTAAAAAGATTTTAGATCACCAACCTTAAAGGATTCCGGTATCTCTTCAATAGCTCTGTGGATGAGAGTTCCATTAATATAGAGACAATTGGCAGCTTCATCTTCAGAGACTGTTAAAGTTTGATAAGAAAATGTTGCTTCTCTCTCCATTCTTTTCAATATCTCCTTCGCTTCTTTACTAGCGCCCACACAAAGAATGTCTGGACCAGCCACGGTGATGTATTTTTTTAAATGTTGTGATCCTTTTGAAATCTGTAAATTAATGATTTATAATTATAAATAGTTATGTGCTTTTAATTAAACCTGCCAGGGCTGGGCATAATTATTAACTTTTTTTGTTAATTATTTTAAAATGATTGATGAAATTTTTGTAATTTAGTCTATAAGTAAATAACATACACAACTTCTTATACATTGACCTGACTCCATACTAAGTAGCTTAAGCACTTGTGTTACAGATATCAGACAACAGAGGAAACACAAATATAATACATAAATACTTGCTTATTTATATAGCACCCAGACACTGAACAAACACAAGTGTTCATGACACGAAAGTTTGTTCAAGGTGGGGATAGAACCCACCACCTTTGGCGTATGAGGCAGGGTCATTACCAAATGCGCCATCCGGCCAGTCCGGAAATAAATCACGAATTATTTAATACAAACAACATAATGTATAACTTTAAACAAAAAGTCGTCTCAGGTATGTCGGGTCTTATGGAGTAAAGTATGAACAATGCAAAAAGATTTATAAAATTAATAGGCACCTTAATTGGCGTACAAGGAAATTCAGGGAACGCTTCTGCAACTGCGCTCGCACCGGCTTCATTGGTTGTCTCGCAAATACCAACGAAAAATTCGCGACCTAAAAAAAATCATTCCATCAAGTCAAGTTCTACTAAGAGTGACCATACACTAGCGACCTTTGAGCGTTGGAGTCTTGCCGGCGACCTCCCTACACTGGCGTTTTCGGGCGTTGCGAGTACACGCTAGGGTGTGGTCACTCTTACCCATAATATAACGAATACACACATAAATAATTATGCCTTTCACAAGCCTTTTTAATTCAATTTATTGTTCTATACAAGCAAAATAAAGCTTACCAGTAAAAAGTACATCAGAACCGACGATTTTGGCATCTGGATCATTAACTTCGATCACTGTCTGTCCAAGATCCTTGCGAAGAATTTCTTTAATTGTTTTTGCCTATAACAATGGAAGATGTTTTATTCATTAATACACTTGTTTAAGTTTCACTTAATTGAAAGTAATAAATAAGTTTATATTTCTATTCAGAATACAACCAATACAACTAGACCAATACATAATTATTAATAATTTTATGATATGGTATGATAACAACAAAAGTAAAACAATATACATACATCAATACAACAAGCACAATTAAATAATTAAATTATGTATGGCATCAAGTTAAAATTACAGAAAAATAATTAGTCAGGTCATACTTTAATAGGGCCTTGTGTATTGACTAATCTAATAATCATACAGTTTTAATAATCATAAAATTATTTGTAAACTGTATTTTTACTGAAATCAAAAAGATCCCATTATTCTAACTCAATCATAAAGGTGTTAAAGAGTTGAAAAATAGAGCACAGCACCAAGGCAAAGCCAATTAAAAGGTCAATTCGCACAGTTAATTTGCTTCGTTAGTCAGGTCAAATTCATTAACAACACATTGTCAACGTAATGAATGCACTAAATTTAATAAATAGTATACATTTTAACTGTGAAGCCTTATATTACTATCACAAAAAGATAGGTAGTAAAAAATATATAAAAATGTAAAATAAAAAAATGCAGCCATGGTAGCTCAATGGATAAAGACATGCACCTTTGCAGTAGGTTCTAAAGTAGAATAAATTAATGATCAGCCAGAATTTTCAAATCTATTGGCAGATTACAAACATTCGCTTAGGGGTAAAGGAAATTATCACAGAGCATGCATGTTGTGGATAATTTCTGAAAACTGGAAACCAAAAGGTTGAGATAATGATTCTGAATGTGAAACAATACAGTCGGTTTGCGAAAGTCAGAATGCAGACCATTCATTAAAATTACTAGACTTTCCATATCTTGGATCATGGTCCAAGCATACCTTGAGCTTCCAAGCTCTTGATGCAGCAGGTGACAAACAGGTTAGAAACTATTCAGATAATAGACGTCATGAAAGTTTAAAACAATAGTTCTCTCAATTGGATAAACAAAAATAGAGTACTAAGTGTCTCTTCATTTTAGTACAGCTGACACAGTTGTTCAAACCTTTAGCCTTATAATATGACAAAAAGATAATAAAGATCTATGCAAACTTAGCTTAGCTCGGCTTAGGTAGTAAAAGTGATCTTGTTTGAAATTTACAAAAAATAAAAACTCTAAAATACACACTAAGATAAAAAGTATATTTTCATGTTAAAATTATTAACTTGAACGGTGAGATAATTAAGTATGGCAGGGTCACCAAATTAGACAATATAATAACATTGTGGAGTTACCTTCACTTCGTCAGCAGCAGTGAGTGCCCGGGGCAATAATGCTATGCCATGACATACAATAGCAATATCTTCCAAAAAAATGTTATCTGGAAATAGGCTACCAAGGTCTACTTCAATGACTTCCACATTTAACTCCTTCAGTAGTCGTAGATAACAGTCATATTGGCGCCTGGCATCATTCAAATCAGCTCGGTCCGTCAGCCGTAATGCTGGAGTCACTTTGCCAACCAAAGTGTGAGTATATTCATGCATTTTGAAGTCCATACTATTGATACGCCTGTCAAAAATAAAAAAGAACATAATATAACTAAATTCTCGGTATAAGGTGATTTAAAATTGATTAATATTTTACAGGCAAAAAGAATAATGAAGGTATAATGTATTCCATCATATTTTGTAATCAAAATAACTCTATAATCTGATAAGAAAAATCATCAATCAACCTAAATCACTACATATTCCAAGTACAAGTTTTACCCACCTAAACACTGAACAGGAATGGTAAACACATACACGATTCGTATTACAATCACAAATAATTCATTTACGATTTGTATGGATCCTTGATTTGTTTATTGTTCAACTAAGATGTAAACTCCTCAGAACTTGTTTGGAACCCGGTCACCAACCAATCTCTTGCAAAGAGAATATAATCTCTTGGAGGAGCAATCTTGGAGCAATCCTCCCTTGTCGATTGCGGAGTGATTATATTCTCTTTGGTCGATTGCTTTCACCAATAGACTTATCAAAGGAGGTAATAGGGCTAATATTATAATGTATGTACAATGCTACAGACAAATGGCAGAAGAGCAGCCAGCCAGTGCCAGCATTTCAGTAAGCAGTGATTAGGCAACACCTGCTTATTATTAAATTTATTGCACTTAGAGTAGGTGACAGTTTGAGAACTTTGAAGAGGGAGGATGAAGGAAGATTTCATCGCCCCTGTTTGCCTGCCTAGGGATGCTCGAATGTTTGGTTAATCGATTAATTCATCAATCGCTAGCGAGATTTCAGTAACTGAATCGATACAACGAATATTAAAATTTAATCAATAGAAACGTTTTTCATGGCGATTATTCGATTTGCGTTAATTTTAACTAAATACCGACGTATTTACATATTTTTTGCTAAAATATTATAAGTGTTAGTTATTTCTAGATTATCTTACCGAGAGTACCTATACTGTTTTATACAGAGTGTATCTATGAACATATACACTATTGTACGTTTGGCAATGTCTCAGCGAAAAGTTTAGAAAAACCCGATTTAATTACAAAACCCAGAGGTGTCCGGTTAAATCCCCAATTTAGACTAGTGTCTGGGTGTAATAATGTAAAAATGCAAAAATTTCACATAAATCATCGCAAGATAAACAGCTCCACAATGAAAGCGCTTGAAAAACCTTCGATTAATCCATATCATACATGTAATTAATCGATTAATTGATTTCACTGCTACGCATTCGATTATTTCACCATCAACTGGCATCCCTATCGACCTGTTTTTTTTTCTGCGCTTGACCACAGACTATAAATAACGGATAACGTAACGTGTCAAAAAGCATGAAAAACTCATGTCAAAAAGTCGTGAAAGTCTTTGAGTAGGGAACAATGACTAAGGAAATTCCTTAGTCAAAGGTAGGGAACGTGCTTTCTCAAAGCTAGGGAACTCTTATTGGTCTATGCTAGGGAATTATAATCCATCTTTTGAGTAACATAGGGAACAAGGACCAAACGAAATTACCTACATAATGTGACCTCCATATTTTAATCCGAACTCAAACCCACTTGTTCTCTTATTGGTTTTTTTAATGGGATAAACTTTATCTAACAAGACCGTCCACCACCAAAACCCTAAGCCAAAACCACTCTGTCTCAAAACATGTTTGGGGTCAGCAATCATTTTTAAGTATTGATTCTTTTGCCTAACATATCATAAGAAAATCAAATTGTCTATGGATGACCTATTTTTCGAAAATATTGATTGATTGAGTTTTGTGTTTGTTGTTGTGATAAAAAAGTATATAACTGCCTACTTGTTGTTCTCTTACTTCACTATTTTCATTTATTAAAGTAAGTAGGGGAAACTTTTCTACCGTTTTGTGTTTGGACACCAGCTAAATCATGAGTAATTCTAAAGAGAAACGAGAACCCGAGCATCCTGCGGAATTAGAGTCTCAATTTGTGCTCAGGCTACCGGAGGAACCCGCCAAAGCTCTACGAGAGTTACTGAAGTCTGGGGATACTCTGAAGAACCGTCTCACTATACAAATAGAAAACGGTATGAGACATGGAGAAGTGCGTTTTGATCATTGGCTAATGCACTTCAAAATTGTCGATCTTCCTACTATTATTGAATCACTTAAAACTATTGATAACAAGAGTTTCTACAAAACTGCAGACTTATGCCAGATGATGATTTGTAAGGAAGAGCCGGACCCGGCAACCACAGATGAAGAGTCTACATCTAAAAACAAAAAGAAAGATCCCTATAAAGTAGATAAAAAATACCTTTGGCCTCATGGAATTACACCACCTACAAAGAATGTTCGGAAACGCCGATTCCGGAAGACTTTGAAGAAAAAGTTTGTTGAGGCACCTGATATTGAAAAAGAGGTCAAGAGGCTTCTAAGAGCTGACAATGAGGCAATCAGCGTTACATGGGAAGTGATAAAAGAAGAAGAAGAACCAGAACAAAATTCAAATCCTGAAACACTCAGCGTCCCAGCCAAATTGAAACCAGAAAAGAAACACAAATCAGATCGCAGTGCAAAACGAGAACAAGCATCTAGTGTTAAGAAACCAGAGTCATCAAAAGTGGATGATATATTTGGGGGAGCAGTGAGCGACAGTGATCAGGATGAAGAAAATATAAATGTGCAATTGGATGATAGACAATTATATTCCTTTGAGAATGATGCTATGCGAGGACTAGGGGGGCTTTCAAATAAAATGGAAGCTTTTTCGAGTGGATATGGCTCTCAGATGTATCAGCCTCGTAAAAAGTATGCGAGTCATACAGTTACAAGCGCATCTCTGCGAAATTCCAAAAGTGGCGGCCTATCTTCTGAAGAAGATAATGATTACCAACGACATGATGACATGTCAAAAGAGAATATGACTCTTAAACTTGAACAGCTTAAAACAGAGCTTGAAGAGTTGAAGCAACGTAGACAAAGAACTCAACATGAGATATCTGGAATGGAAAACATGGCATTACGGCAAAGATTCCAAGATATTTTACACACACTTAATCAAGACATCATGTTCAAGGACATGGAATATCAAGGAATGCTAACATTGTTAAATTCTGAAGATATTTAAAAAGTGAATAATTAAGCTTTTTATAGAAATGGTATATGGTATTCTTAAGGACACTTTATTTCCTTCTTATTTATATTGATATAATGAACAAAATTAAGGAAGGCAAATGTATCCGTGAAACACATAGTTTAACTATCATTAGTCTTATTATTATCTTTGAAACTTGAATAAGTACACTTGTGTATTTGAAATATTCATGAAGACATATTAGATTTAATCATAATATAACTTTGAAAGTTAAATTATTGTATTGGTATATACCACATAATTTTAAATCTAGTTACTACAAATAGGCCTAAGTAAATTGTATTTTAATTGTGAATTTTGATGACTGATTATAGATTTTAATTTTATAGTATTCTTAGGATTTTTTAATTTATTAAGTTTTATGTTTTTTAAACTGTCTAAATGTTTTATCATTATGTTGGTTATTATTATTATTTAAAGTCATGGTTTAAAATAGCATTCCTGTTATTATACTTTTAGTATAAAATGAAACCTATTAATATTACAAAATGTAGCCCTTTAAATGAAGTGTTTTTATTTCCATTCCTTAATTTTTTTAACTAAGTAGATATAATATTAAGGAGAGATTTTTAAAAATATATTCTTCTGAGATGCTAAGAAAGTTAAGGCTCCAGGTCAAAGAGTATAGTCACAGAGTACATTGTATTATAAGGAATTTTGAATCACCAAAACCATAACATTTATTATAATGTGATTATTTCAAAGTTTTAACTTTCTCCCTCCTGCTACAAAGACTGGTTGTAATATCCAGATACGCAGACCTCAGTCAAGCGTAACAAATTGGAGTGCTACTGCGGTCAATCCTGAATTCCTGATGACAAGAACTTGCGAGTGATCTGATTCGATATGTATGTATTTTAAATTATAGCTTGCTGAATGGTACCTAGAATGGGCTAAGAATAGAATAGTAAAAGTTTATTTCATTATAAGTATGTGATGTGGGATATTAAGGGATTCCAGGCTTCTGGTTAATCTACTTGGGATAACACCTGTTGGAGAAATTATTATAGGGCCAATATTCATAGGCGACAGTGGCGCCCCCACAACAATCTCAAAAAAAAATTGTTGACATGACTTTCTTGACGCACTAAGACAAATGGCTATTTGCCAAGACCTCAAAGACAATAACCACGTCACATCACCTCACTTACCACCACAGATGAAAAAATTCAGCCCTGCTTGCACGTCACTCACGTCAATGTTAAAATTTTGTTAAAAATCCTGTTTCGCGATCGTGAATCAAAAAGGCTCATTTCTTGAACAGTTGAGTCAAATCTACTTATTGTTTGTGATGTGATTATTTATATTCATCAGTTTAATAATTTTGACTAGAGACTTACGTGTAAGTGATTTCTTTCAAAATGCTATTCACCTAAAACTGTACTTGCCTACATTATTTTCACATAATACAGATTGAACGATACAAAAGATTTTATTACAATAGGCACGGTATTTCAATCAACATTCAGGCGAAGAAACCATCGTAAACTATTTGTACATTCAGTAGTGTCCTAATAACCTTTCTCTAAATTATGTTATGCTTGCGAGTTGTAATAATTTTTTTGATTTGATTTATTATCAATTCTAGGAAAAGCAATACCGGGATAACACGACCCCGAATAACTTAAACAAAAACAGAACTAATAATTATTTTTCTAATTAGTTAATTTGTGTGAGAGGTACCTACGTTTAATTTAAGGACATATACATTTATGGAGGCTCTGAAATTCGTTTTCTAAAACCTACATACACGACGATTTATGTCCATGGGACTAAATATTCTTAATTCTGCAAATACTGGGATTGAAATTTTGTTGTGAGATTGTATTTCTTAATTATTACTTACTAGCGGCCGCCCGCGACTCCGTCCGCGTGGAAAAGTAACTTTTCACCCCCCTTTTAACCCCTTACAACCCCCTTTTTGCAATAAAAAGTAGCCTATGTCCTTTCTCAGGGTCTAGATTATCTGTATACCAAATTTCATTTAAATCCGTTGAGTAGTTTTGGCGTGAAAGAGTAGCAGACAGACAGACAGACAGACAGACAGACAGAGTTACTTTCGCATTTATAATATTAGTATAGTATGGAATAGTATGGAATTAGTATGGAATTACATGTATTAAAATAAATGAAATTCTAAGAATGAATAATAATAAAAATAGACTACCTACTTGTTAAGTAAAAAGAAAGCTTACCCACTCTCACCCCTTGTTCTTGTCAGGAATGAGTCAGATATTTCCTCTGGCACTGCCATTCCCTTTTAATATTCCAACTGTAATCAAAAAGTTCTTTTTTAATTTAATCTAACAAGCATATGCTTGTGAGTGTATGTGAGTGATCATACATGGGCAGCAATAATTGCTTTCCATCAGATGATCTATCTGTTCATATGCCACTACTATCATAAAATGAAAACTCATTTTAGTATTATTTGCTTTTTCCCGCGGCTCTGCTCGCGCCCCCCACTTCCCTAAAATGGGGGGATAGAAAGGGGCAAAAAGTAGATGCTACTCTCCATCCCATCAACTATCTAATAAATAAATAATAAATCACATACATTGTCACATACAACTAAGGTTTTCCCTTGTACTATGGAAACCAGAAACAACGAAGGAACCACAAACACCCAGACCCAACACAAATATCTGTTTCATCAACAAACATTTGTGTTGGTGCGGGAATCGAACCCGCGACCCTTGCGTCTCAACCAGCGCACAAACCATTGCGCTAAACAGGTCGTCAATCTCCACTTAATCACATCAATTTGGTGCTCCGTTTTGCTCCATAGAAAGACAAACACAGACACACTTTCACATTTATAATATTAGTATGGATAACACCATAATATTGTAACTTCACAAAATTACCTAGGTACTTATAAAAAATTATATCAGTGTTCATGCAGATAAAACATACTTCATTATTACTGCTTAATATTATCACATGATTATTTATATTAATTAGAATACTTATCTGCCTTTAATGAAACATATACAGGGTGTCTCTGCATAAACCAGCACTGTAAAATGGACATGGAGATTACTACATCAGGAAAAATAAGGAAAAAATCTACCAATGTTTTTCATAACAGCAATACAAATTAAAATTCTGAAACTTGGAGGGTGTGGCCATTGTATGACATAGTCATCCGATAAGAATGCATATTTTGAAACTCTACTCCTAAGAAAGTGAATAAGAGGGCAAAAGTTTGTTTTGGAAAGGGACAAAAAGTAGCCTATGTTACTCTCCATTCCTTCAACTATCTCCACTTAAAAATCACGTCAATATGTTGCTCCGTTTTGCCGTGAAAGAAAGACAGACAGACATACTTTCTCATTTATGATATTAGTATGGATTGATGTGTCCATTTTACAGGTCAGGTTTGAGGTGTCCATTCGTTTTATTAAATACTTTGTTCAACATAAGAACTCACAAAAATACCTTATTGACTTTTATCAACCTTCATGCCAAGAAGTAAGTCTGACAAATTAATTATAACACAAATGTATTTATAAAATAGAAATTAAGTTATTGTTTTGTTTTTTAGATTAATCATTCTTAAGCTCTATTTCAGTCTACTCATATTTCTAAAAAACTCCCATCAAATAACTGTAATGGAATAAACATGATAATAATATTTTTCTTCTATTTATGATCTTACATTATATGAAAAATTTTACCATTTTGGTTTTTACCATAAATAAATTAATTGATATAGCACATAAGCATACTTATAGCGTACAATTGTCCTGGTCCCAACCTAAATTTTTCTCTTATTATTGCGGAAATCGAACCGGCAGGCCTTGCATTTCAATGGCCACTCAAACCACTCTCCAATGAACTGGTATTTTTCATCACAGCCACAGACTCAAAGATAAAACAGTCTTTGTGTTCTGAACTAAATAGTTCCGATAGTTCGTATTACTTGTGGGCTAAAATAAATGGATTGCCATTTATTCTTAAACAGCTTCCACTAAACCTGTAGCCGTGTTCTAATCTAACAACTAGTTTAATTTGTGTAATGAATGTGTGTGATATAGTCTAAGATCCGTAGAACATCGACCTTCACCGGGCTGATAATCGAATGAAATATCCTTTATGACAAATTTTATATACTAGAAAATATATTAAAAATAGGTTTGCTAAAAAAATCCTGGACAGACTATTTTTAATTAATTTTTTAAAAATAATATTTAACTAAATTTAATATTTAATAAAATTTTCATTCTTACTTAAAGTATAAAACGTATAGAATGTGCCGCCAATTTTTTTATTATCATTTCAAGTGAAGGTAAACTGCCATCGACATACCTGTTTATACCTGACAACCGAGTTCTCTGTCCAGGTAAATAATAGACAACCCAATGGCGGCACATTCTATACGTTTTATACTTTAAGTAAGAATGAAAATTTTCTTATTATCTTAATGTTGCAAAATTTAGTTAAATATTTTATTTTTAAAAAATTAATTAAAAATAGTCTGTCCAGGATTTTTTTAGCAAACCTATTTTTAATATATTTTCTAGTATATAAAAATTGTCATAAAGGATATTTCATTCGATTATCAGCCCGGTGAAGGTCGATGTTCTACGGATCTTCTACTAATATGATAAATAATAAATATACACTTATTAAAAAAGTTATAAACTTTTGTAAATAATAATAAATGTATGTTTTTTGTTTAATTTTAGGTCAAGATGCTTCTACCAAGTCTATTTTGTTTTATGGTCATACTGCATTGTTCGTATGCTCCGCCAGTAACACCAGAGAAGAAAGAAAGTGAAATTAAAGATGATCTGGTAAGTACGCACGTTATAATGATTGAAACAATATTTCTAGGGCTCCTTCAAAATTATGATCAAAGGATCTGAAGTATGTATATTATTGTATCTAGTAGATACCAGGTAGACACCAGATGGTGTATATCAATGTCACATACTTATTTATTTAATTTTACTCTTGCGATCATTATTATGCTAGTGCGATTGAGGTTATATGACCAGACCTAGTTCTTAAAAACCTGTTTAACGCTCGAGGACTAACGTACTCGTAGGGCCGTTTGTTATTGATTCGTGCTATAAATGGCGTAAGCCACTACTGCGATTACTGAATGATTGCTGTGCGATGAATTGGTAATAAAAATTACGCGAAGTATGATGCTTTAAATTTCTTTTAGCTTAAGATATCATTGTTTATTTCTACAGGGATCTGTTTTTTTTAAATAAAATTAATCTCAATTGAATTTTGAGGACTTGTTTAATGGATTAGCGATAGTTAGCCTTACCTACTTCAAAGCAAGGCTTAACCTCTTTTATAGCAAAATATCCAAAAATGATGCAAGAATTTTATTATAAAATTGTTACTTTAAAGAGAATTCTTCATTTAAAGTGACTTCTACTTGCGGAACTTTTTATAGGCAATCGTCAAATATTGTTTATCCATTTAATAAATAATCAACATTAATTTGAGATTAATTTCATAAAAAAAATGTACTCATCTGTTTTTCGAGCAGTGGGATCATACTTATAATTTTTTTGTTTTAGGAGGAATACATGGAGTATCATAGATATTTAAAGGAAGTGGTTCAAGCCTTGGAAAGCGATCCAGATTTTAGAGAACGCCTAGAAAAAGCTGACGAAGATGATGTGCGGGTAAGGCATCTATAAATTGTTTTTAGTATGCAATCGTATTGTTTGAAATAATTAAAATAAATCATTTTTAATTTTAGTCTGGAAAAATTGCTGAGCAACTGGATTTTGTTAACCATAATGTAAGGACCAAATTAGATGAAATCAAACGCCGTGAGTTAGATAGACTTCGGCACCTTGCGACCAAGGTTGGTAAAGCTATTAAAATTTTCCTAGTGTTGCTTACGGGCTATTGCGCAAAGTGTAACGTAGTTTTGTGCATATTATGCATGTATATACGTGTGATATAAGTATAGTCATCGTCAAAAGTAGTTGATATAATATGTAAGTTCTCCAATAATATGGAATAATCACGATGTATTTCCTCACCGCCGAGCTAATGGTAAAATTACGCGATAGATTTGAAAAATTAAGGGGTGTCTAACATCGCGTTTGAATATCATATAAATAAAAAAAAAACCTAAATCCGATATTCGGCTGCGGCGGCCAATCTTAACGATCAGCGTACGCAGGATATATTATAGCGGTCAAGTGTGTGCGCAAACACAGGTGCACTACCTATTTCCTTGCCCTCTTAATTTGCTGGGACACCAGTGTGACACGACCGAAGAAGGATCAGGCGTAGGACCTACATTCCTAGGCACGGGGGTAAAATGCCACCAACTTCCAACCGAGCCGGGATCGAACCGGGGACCCCAAGCGCATCCGTCGCTATAAAACACTATCCACTACCCCCTTTGCCACCGAGTCAGTCAAAAAAATACTTATGTAGTCAACTGCTTTTGATGGTGAGTGTACCTAAATAGCGTAACAGGTAAAATTTTGCAAAGGATGTGTTTGTATGAATATTAATTAGTACTAGTAATCAGGTTAATTTGTGTTTATTGAAGTGTTAACGGCGAATAATTACCAGTCACTACGAGTATACTTTAGACTACTAATCCATGGTATTATAATGCTACGAGTTGAATGGCAAACGCAATTATTCATGGATATATGGACTTAGATGGTCGAATCGGGCTTTACAAAAAAAAAACTGACTGACTGATAAATGGACGCACAGACTAAACCACTTTGAACTTATAACCTTAAGACCATGAGCTTCTGTTAACCCTTAACCAGGCCTTAAACATATTTTTTTTCATTGGTTTTCAACCTTATCATAACTGCATAAAGTTCAAAATCTGGTGGTCTCATATGGTACATAGCCTGGTTAAAGGTTAATAGTGAAAGCGAGCAATAAGCGGGAAGATTCAAACCTTAACAAGGCTAAAAAGTGGGTTTGAATTTTGTATGAGATTCGGTTAACTTTGACGAAAGGAATGTGAAAATTGGTGTTAAGAATTGTATTGTGGTATAAATGGTTTCCTATGCCTATGCCCTGTTAGAACAAATAGAGGGGTTTTTAAAAAGGAAATACAACCCTGTGGGATAAGAGTTTACTGCCACAGAGGTTGGGCTCAGTCTAGTTAGCAGCTGCTAGAATAAATAAAATGCTATACGTAACAATAGTTGGTACAGGACGCCGAGGTGTTCTTTGTTTAACATCGATTAGGCAGCCATTGTTAAACCCTGTGGACTAGTGTTGTCAAGTCTTTAGTTTTAAATCAACTCGAGTCCTTTTTCATGACTTGTAAGTCATGTTCATCATTTTTGCTAAACACTCTGAGTCACTTAGTCACGGGAAATTGAGTCAGTTACTTGGGTTTGTCTTTAAAAAGAACTGAGTCTCTAAAATAATATATTACAGAACTTCACTTCGTTTCGTGATTTATTATTGCTATTAGTTCTAAGTTTTGTCAAAATATGGCGCTGGGTGTCGTTTACATCGCACAAGTGTTCTGCTTTTTCGGTTGCATATCCTTGTGGATGTCTATACACTATTGATACTATCTCTTTATAAATAGTAGGTATATGTAGATATAACTTTAGGAATCACTTTCTTACAGCCCTACTTTGGACATATAAACATATAACAATGAAACAATACGGAGAGCAAAATTCATATTATTATAAAGTCTTTGGTGCGGAAAAAAACAAACCTTGTTTAATTTAGCAGTGTAGGTAGGAATATAAGTTTGTAAGTTAATATGTTGGTCGATTCCGGGTACATTTCTGAATTCAGTTTGATGGATGAGGTATCAGTCTTAGTTTATTGGTAAGATAACGTTCTAGTAGGCTACTTAAGCTAGAGTGAGTGAGTGCCAACAAAACAAAATAAATAGGCGACAAAGAGTATCTCAAAAATATTTTTTGCTGTCATTGGAAATTAGAAATCAAATGTAAGATTTGGCCTTATATTGGAGAGTGTTGGTTTTTATTATAGTGGTTGTTTTTTCAGCAATATGAATTGACCAACAACCTTGACACGCATATGGGCAAAGTGCCTACTAATGAGCACTTGGACCATGCAAATCCACACACTTTTGAGATCGAAGATTTGAAACGTTTGATTAAAAAAACCACCGCTGACCTTCAAGCAGCCGATAAAAAAAGGGAAGAAGAATTTAAGGTTCGTATACATTTGGAGACTATCTTTCTGTATTACACTCACAAACCATTTGGTATACTTACAGAGATTCAGTGTACGATATTATAAGACAGGCAGTTTTTTTACTGAACTTTATGTTTCACGTCACGTGAATTATTTAGACCAGATTACGTCTTAAACGATGATATTTTTTTTTGTTTACAGGAGTATGAAATGCAAAAAGAATTTGAAAAACATCAGAAATTAGAAAGTTTGGATGAGACGCAGAAGAAGGAGTACATGGAAAAGATGCAACAAGAGGAAAACGCTAAGAAACACCATCAACCAGTAATTTCTTACTACATTGCTTGAATTTTATACACTTAAATTTTGCTAAAACATTTGCTTCGCCATCGCATTCGCTATTATGCCAACTCCTATAGGTCATGTCAAACACGCATGCTGGATATCTTGCATATAAAATTACCTTAAAAAATTTTTTGATGAGCTGAAGCATATTTATTTATACTTTCACATACTTTCCATTCATTACTATTTACAACTTCATATTTAATCATGACTTATGCAGCTCCACCATCCCGGTTCTAAACAACAACTGGAAGAGGTCTGGGAGAAACAAGATCACATGGAACAACAGCCTTTTGACCCTAAAGCTTTCTTCATGATGCATGGTGAGTTGCTTTGATAATTGTTATCTCTAATAATTTATATATTGTCTGTGACAGCTTCATCACCCAGTTACAAGAGGTCAATTGTTAGAGATATGGAAAAACGCCGACAATATGGACGTAAATGATTTCAAACCAAAGGTGTTTTTCATGATGCATGGTAAGATCCAGTAGCGTGCAATCGATTTGTAGTTATTTTTTGAGTGTAGATAAATATTATCAACTAGCAAATTTGTGTATTCAGTCATTAATTTTTTGAATCGCACGCTGTTTTGGATTTTACTTAACGCATGCCATTTTGTTTGAGATTCACATTTATGTGTATGTGACCCTTTTATCAATTTGTAACTAGCTATTGCAGTAATCGTTATATAACGATCTTTTTATTTAGCGCCGTCCATTTTCCATTATGAAAATTCTTATTTTTTTTTATCGTAAATTATCTCAGATATTAACATAGCATTAATGAAATTGACATTAACGTAGTGCACATACATCATCTATATTATCTACACTAATATCATAACGAGGAAAGATTTATATTTTTGTGTGTGCATATGTTTGTAATGAATAAACTAATATGATCGAAATATCACCGCGGAGAGCAGCTAGCACGAGTGGTTAAGCTATTTTGGAGGTAGATAGACGTACCTATTTGATGATGTCTGATATATATATTATTATATAATAATTTAAGGCGACCATAGCAGTCAGTTTTTACTAAAACTTTGTCTAAAAACTGATGGGAACATGTGGCGCCAGTGTGGAGGAAAAATTTGTAGGCGTAAAAGTATCGATCAAGCCACAGTTTTAGGAAAAATTGATCGTGACCGCCTTTAAGTTAAAAAGAGCGCTTGTCAAGAAATGCACGTGACCTTCGTGATTGCATATAATTAAACATGAACGTGTGACCCGCGCGTCACGTGCCTATGTCTGCAGTTCATGCTTTCCTTTCAATATAATATAGTTTCAGTTGCAATATTGTGTTTTGAAAATTCGTTCAAAAATCCGTTCAAAAAGAGCATTTTATCACGAGATTTTTTCTTTACATTTTATCCGAATCAAGAGAACAGTGTCAGTGGCAAACTTTGTATGAACAGCTTACGAAATGAAAACTATTTCTTAGTAGGTATACACAACTCGTATGTGTTGGCACAGTGTTGACATTACTGCGATTACACATACGATTCCGATAATTTCATTTGACTGCGTATAATCAATCGGTCATGTTATTAAAAGAAAGGTATAATTTATTGGTATAATAGGAAAGCTTTTTTGATTGGTGCTATGCTCGTATAATAGCCACCTGTTTAAGATAGGGACTGTAAAAGAAGCAAACACAGAGCTGATGTCTGAACCCTTTTATTTGCTGAAAGAAATATAGTTTCAACACTTTTCTATAACAGTGGGGCTGCGCCTGCGTCAATAGTTAATATCTGAACAACCCGTAAATCCATTTTTAAACTTGCACATATTACTCGCTTTTCAAATAATAGACCGCAAATCAACGGCCAGTAAAAAAAGAGTTTTCTATCGTTACAGTACCTATACTCTGATTCATAATCATGTAAAGTAAACTGACAGATGTCAATGTGTCATCCCCATACATTATCTATCACACAATTTGACACATGCAAAATGTCAAAATGCATAGAAACTTGTCATTTGCATCTGTCAGTATACTTTACATGATTATGAATCAGAGTATATACTATGTACTTATAGATCAATTTTCTAAATAACTTCAATTTCTTACACATTAACAGATGTCGATGGCAACGGAGCTTGGGATGCCGATGAGGTCAAGGCTTTGTTCATCAAGGAGCTAGATAAGCTGTATGGCCCTGGTGGGCCCAACAAGGACTTGCACGAAAGAGCTGAGGAGATGGAGCGAATGCGTGAACACGTGTTTAAAGAAAATGATCTGAACCACGATGGGCTCATTGACTTTAACGAGTTTATGATAAAGACGCAAAACTCTGACTTCAATCAGGATGAAGGTTTGTACTTTTTCTAAATTCAAACTCTAACTCAAATCTTCATTTGAATAGGCTTGTACACAGCATTTAATCGTCATACATTAAAAAAATATAATAATTAATAAAATAGGTACTAAAAAATAAACAGACATAATGCGATTCTACCACCGGAACCGGAAAATTGTTTGTGATGAGAAGACCCGCCAAAAAACTCGCCAGTAATTTTTTTAATCGCCAAAATTTGTCACTTGCATTTCAGGTTGGAAATCAATTGATGAGAACCAAATATACACCCAATCGGAATATGAAGAGTATGAAAAGAGGCGTCTTGAAGAACTAAGATACTTGCAGCAGCACGGTTTGGTGAGTATATTTATTTTAATTTCTTCACTAACCTTCCGCTAAAAGTGATGACTTAAAAATTACGTCTTAGCGTAATAGCGTACTTTCTTTACACTACCGGTATGACATTCAAATCTTCAAGAAACGAGCCTATACCTTCCTATAAGGCCGACAACACATCCGCACTCCTGGTGTAACTTGCTTGTTGCCTGCCTGAAAAAGAACTAAGTGCGTGGATGCACCGTTATTTTTCGAACGCCCCGTTGGTTTAGTGGTTTCATTACCTGGCCGGGTTCGATTCCCGGGTCAAGCAAAAGTATGTTTCGAATTTTTCAAACATACCTTCTCGAATTTGGCGCATTAGGCAAGCGTGGTGATTGAGCCTATCCCATCACAATAGTGATAACTTGATTTCTATTATAGAGGCCTGTAACCTGCAGTGGGACAGTATAATATACTGTCGGATACATCGGATTTCGCTCTTATGTCGTGATGAATAAGGTGCCCGATTAAGGGAAGCCCAAAGTGTCTATTTTCTGATGTCACCTGTTTATTATCATAGGTGGATGCTCACGGGCGGCCCGTCCCAGGCGCTCAGCACAAGCTCCAGGCGTACCAACAGCAGCAGGCCTACCAACAACAGCACCACTTCCAGCAGGCCCAGGCGCAGGCACATGCGCAGGCGCAAGCACAGTACCAGGGACAATACTATCCTCAGGGTCAGGTGCCTCAAGGACAGGTTCCACCTCAAGGTAAGTCAGCCGAAACGTTAATAGTGCCATCCATATGTAGTTACCATTGCTATACCCTTTCAGGGTCCATGTTACCTACTTATAAGTTTGCCTAGTCAATACTAATTGTAACATACTGTTATAATAGCTTTAAGAGTGCAAAATGTAACATGTGCAATTTATAAAATAAATAAATAAATAAATAAGTAATTAATATGTTATGTTGATGCATTTTGAAATCTGTAATACAAAAAAAGAAATGCGCAACACTCAGCCGAAACTAATTGTTTGTGTTCTTCTTTTTTATTATTTCAAAGCATAAAATAAGATTCCAAAACAAAATATGTATATTTCCTTTAAACCATTCAATATTTTCTATGAGATGCCTAGACGACACACAAAGCACATATCGTTTTTAGGCTGTAAAATAAATAATTAAAATAAAATAGAGACATTTATTTTTCACACTCGATTTAAATTTGGTACTTTGGTAGGTATAATGATGACCTTATAAAAAGGTTTTGCGATGCGATCATTAGTAACAGAGACATTTTTTTTTGTTTTAGGCTATCAGCAACCGCAAGGGCAACAGTATCCAGCACCGGGACAGATGCCTCAACAAGGCTACCAACAGTACCAAGTACCGCAAGGTCAACCGCCGCATGGGCAATATCAGCAGGGGCAGGTGCCTCAGAACCAGAACATCAACATGAACCAAGGTCAAGTCCCAGTTCAGGGTCAAAACATACCGCCTCCGCAAATGCAAGGCCAAGGGCAACAACAACAACAACCTCCAGTGCAGGCGCAAGCACCTTCACCGCAGGGCCAGGCCCCGCTAACCCAAGGTCAGCCGCCGCAGGCCCAAGGTCAAATCCCTGTAAACCAAGGTCAAGCACCGCAAACGGCCGGACAAGGACAACAGATGCAAGGCCAAGTACCCGCTCAAGCCTCCCAACAAGCACCATCAGCTCATCAAACTTAGCTTAGCTTGACCCCGCGAAACTACGTAAATCCATTTGTATGCTCAAATACTTCTCAGTTTTGTGATGTATACTGTTCACACTTGGTGCCAAATTTGTCTCACGCTTTTTATCTACTCGTTATTTATAGCTATTCGTATTTGACAATCTTATAAAGATGCAAATAAAGTAAGTAAATCCTGATGCTGTAGTTCTTATTAAATTTTTACGTATTTTGCTGTGAATTAATTGTAGATTACACCAATAGTATGTATTAGAAGATGCAGATCATCTTTTTAGTACCTATGTAATGTGTATTAAGTAAGGTGACATGTATTTATTTATTTTTTCTTTTCTAGTATTTATATTTTTTTAAAGGACACATTATACCATAACTTTGAAGTACATACTCTCTTTTATTTATAAATATATCAAACTTAATATTATATGTAATTTAAAGGCAGAATAGAGTAGTAGCGTTAGATAGCTGTATTTTACTTTATACATCTTATTTAAGTAAGTTGCGTTGAAGTAAATAATGCAGCGATTTAATCATTTTAGTTTTCGATATTTTAATGTGTCGATATTCGTTGAACTTCTTTTATTTACAGTCGAATTGAAAGCCCCTTGGTTTTTGCGAAATTCTTTAGAAAAGGACAAATTAATAATATGTTTAGTGTTCTACTTGCATCAATCGGAAGTAGGTATTATATAATGCTGACCGACGTACCGTTATTTTTCTAACTTTCTAATATTTCGTTCTCTCTAACATTATTATTGTTGTTTATTTAGTTTATTCAGTGGTCTGTTTCAACAATTTTCAAAGTTATCTTTTGTATGTCTCACCAATCTTCACCATAAAATAGAGCCATCATCAACTTACAAGCTACAAGCTTTTTCAGTTGTTAAACTAAAGGACTGATAGGCTAAATCTTTAATATATTTTTGAGCCCTAATTTAAGCTAGCTTTGGAGAATCTTATTAGATAGGATACAAACACGAATTAAGTTTTGTAAAAAGGTTTCTTCCAGCATTTTTCTGTTTCTATTAAAATTTAAAACATTAATCTCAGTCAGTAGATTGAGAAGCTACACTTTTATTGTACTCGGGTTTTATCCGTGGCCCCTGGGCACCCCTGGTCCTGGTATTACCAAATAGTTCGATCGTCGTCGGTGTCTTCAACTAATGAGTTACTACCAGTCAATGGACTTCGGTATATTATACCTATTCTTGTGATGATAACTGGATACACAGATACAGATACACACAGATACTGGACAAACACCCTTGTTTGTCCAGTATCTGTGTGTAATATATGTATTTAAGTATTATATGTTTGTATTTCCTCTTCAACCAACATAATAAAACAACCACCGAATATTATAAAGATTAAGCTGGTACCTAATTCTTATCTAGGTAGAAACACTGGACGGACATCTATATTAAATTTGTAAAAATGTATTTAAATAGGGAATCATTTCACGCCAAGCGTTCTTGATAATAACCAACAAGTTAATTATGATCAAGAGCATCGCAATGGTAGATATGAAATTGTTACGGAATAGTTTGGATCGTTTTTGTTGCAAATTGAAAATTGATCTTGACAAAAATCAAAGGTGGCGTGATTTGTATGTAGTTAAATTTGGAGTCCTATAATAGCAATGTTAAAAGTTTAAATAAATTTGGGGTTTCTGATTTTGGGACAACCTGTACATTGATATTTTAACGAATGTATGATAAGTAGGAAATACGACAGTTCTCAGGTTAGGTGTATGATTTGTGTATAAAGTTGGTATGTTAATATTCTTATAACATACTTGGGGAGTTCCCTTTCGAAAAGTACAAATCTTAAGGAGTTATCTTTGTACACGACAAAGGTCGTCCCCATTTTCCTGCTCTGACACAGCCGGTCAGGGTTAAGTTAAATAAGTGATGATTGCTTATCTTGTTTATGAATAGAAGCCGTGTGTTACAAACATTGGCACTTTTGATTTTAATTTGTTTAAGTTAGGTACCTTATTTAAATATAGGTAGGTATTTATATTTCTCTTGATCTATGATGGACGTACTCAAGTACCTACCTACTAGAAGTGGTCAAGCTACTTAAAATCAAGTCTATGTATTTCTCTTTTCGCAAGAGTGCGGATCACATAATCTCACTACGTAATTTTACTTCAACCATTTCCAAAAAGTCATTTAATAATCATGTTTGATATCGTCATATTTGTTGGAATTGTACTACCCGTGCGGATAAACGCTGGGATTAGAAATGGCGGACCGACGAGTCGGTACCGTCAGCATACTAAGCACGTAAAATTATAATTAAATATAAGTAAACTGAAAAATCGTAGAAAATATCGTTAGCATTGAAAATGTTTTGTTGTTTTATGTATTCAAATAATATATAAGTATGTTTTATAGGTTTTATTATTTTATAAGTAGTATTTTTTACTGTATTTATATAAAAAATCTATGAAAATAATTCAGATTGTAATAAATTATTTTTTCCTAAAAAGAAATTGTTTATGAACAAATAATAATTTATAATTATCGCATTTATAAACGAATTTGTTCTCACAAAAATATACATTTATTATCCGCCCCGGCTTCGCCCGTGGTACATACATAGCCTATAGTAATGAGGAATAACGTACCTTTCTAACAAAATATGACAAGACTAACGAAAGGTTCAAAACCACGGAAAAAGTAGCTCACAAATTTTTATTAAAACTCAGCTTTTTTTTTGTCAGTCTGTACCCACATGTGCGAGTATAGACGCAAATAGTGTGCGAGCGAGAGGTGAATAGTTGCGCCGCCATTTCTAATCCCAGCGTTTATCCGCACGGGTAGTAGCTCGCTTGGAGCCTGTGTTCTATTCTTGGCGTTTCGTCTGTGTTGAGCCTCACCACACTCCTTTACTTATTTTGGGTGTCAACTCTTTATAGGCTTGTCTTTCTTCTTTTGCGTATATCCATAAATGCGAAAGTAACTCTGTCTGTCTGTCTGTTACTCTTTCACGCCAAAACTACCTACTGAACGGAAATTTGCTACATCTAGGTACTATACAGATGGTCTAGCTAAACCCTGAGAAATGACATAGGCTACTTTTTATTGCAAATAGGGGGTTGTAAGGGGTTAAAAGAGGAAGTGAAAATTATTAGATAATTAAAAAGGCTTCCCAAAGATACTAATCCACGCGGACGAAGTCGCGGGAAACAGCTAGCATAAGGTAAGCCAAAATTAAGTGTGCTTCGTTTGTAGTTTCTACTACCAGTGAGAGCATGATTCCTGTATGTTGGCTTGGTTTCATGCTTTGTAGGCATCCCCAAAAATGTCACTGGTTTAACAAATCGTGTGTCTGTACCTAGTCCAAATCCAAATTAATAATAATCGTGAATTTCTTAACAGCAAAATGCTATTATACTTACAACATGGTTATGGTTTTTTAACAGGAAATGTAGGTAGGTACATTAAATTTAGAGTATGACCAGTTGAATAAGTGACTGTGTATGTACTTTGTCGTTAACATCACCACTTGAGTCACTTGTTTTTGTATGCAATGTTTGTGAGGCGTAATTTATCGATAAATAAGGTCCGTTGATGTATGTAGGTTGTGCACACAATTGGCTCAATACCTACCTAAGTGTAATACTATTGTTAGGTTAGGTTACCTATTCAATTCGTAGACTAGCTATATTGGTTTGATTTTTATACTTCATGATCTTAAACATTCTTAACGTGTCTTTCCCGGTCACATCTAAGTATCTAAAAAGATAATTAGAAAGCACAGCGCTGCAGCGGCCGCCCCGTGACTACGTACACGTTAAGTTAGTTATTGACACTTACCATCATATTTTGGACAATATATTTTTATAAATTGTAGCCTATGTGTTATTCTGATGTATTAGCTATATTATTGTAAAGTTTCATTAAAGTTCATTCGGTAGTTTTTGCGTGAAAGAGAAGCAAACATTCATCCATCCATACTTACAAACTTTCACGTTTATAACATTAGTGGGCTATTTGTAACGCTTTGTCGCCTGAAAGCGACTATGGGGTCTAGAATGTTATGTACGCGTTTGAATATAAGAAACATTTGCTTAAAATATGTCCAAATTATAATCATTAAATAACACTTACCTACTTAAATCAACAATTGGTACCTAAGCATAAAACACGCGACCCGCGTTGTCTATTGGCGATGGAAAATATAGGTAGGTAGATTGTATTGTCAGGAAAAGATAAACACGCCTGTATTGATTTAAACCTGGTTGACATATCTCATTAAAGCCAAACAACTTGTGTAAGTTCCTGGAACAATTAACATATTCGTAATACCTCTACGTTACCTACAACCTAATGTGGTGGATTTAGGTACAAATACTTCATAAGATGAATGATGCATTTCGATCATGGAAGATTTAGGTTTTAAAAATTGTGAATCTATTATAATCTGCAATAATCGGTATAGATAATGGTAACGTTATGTGAGAAATATCTACCTACAAATCAAACAAAAGAAAAAGTAGGTTCAAACATTAGCACTCTGGAGTCTAAGAAAAACAAATTAAATAAGTAGGTATTTAATAAGTATTCAAACAATAATCACAGACTTAAGGTTGTGGAAGGTCTTCGGTCTTATACTACTACTCGGTCTCATGCTATACTTCCTACGGTGTCAGGTCATTGTATGAGATGTTGTGTGAATTTATTTATTTTTTAACCTACTTGCGATATTATATATCGTTGACGATGATGTTATCTTTGTCAACAAAGTCGTTAAATTTATTCTTGAAGAACTATTGTGAAGTTCCAGAGTGTTATACCAATGGGGCTACCATACTCTATGACGTAAGCGGCAATGGCGCCATCAATTAATTTGATGATTTTCTTGATGCATCATAGGAAAATCTTTTGCTTGGTCAATAAACAGATCCGCTATTTTCGGAAAAACAAGTCTTCGTGCAAAATTGCAATTCGCTACCAGCTCAGGTCCAAGCCCGATCTATTAAGGTAGGTATTATAATAATAGACGATCACAACAAAATGTCAGGTTATTTTAAAGGTTATTAAACTTGTATTCTGATTAGCATTCTAGCCTCAAGGTCATGGACGTTGGTTTAAATGCAAACGAATGACACCCAATGAACTTCTTTCCTCGTAATAATTTTGTCTTTAGCTTTTTTTCGCTACTTTATATTCTGTTTAATACCTGTTCTGGTATTCTGTAAGAAAATCATTCCATCAGTTCTGGTAGGTGTAGCAACTAACACCGTGTTTACCTAGCTGTGTATCCAATATTCTGTATTTTTTTTAATGTGTTGCAATATAATGTATCATGTATTTTAAATCACTGTGATTTCTGATTACCTTAGTGTATCAAGTGACAGGCTCTCGTGTAGCGTTGAACTATTTTTAATTTTGACGGTAGGAAGATCTTAATTATCATAGATTAAACGTGGTTAAGAATGCACATAACAAAATGGAGCCAGGTCGACTTAGGTCAATGTATGAGATGTTCTGTAAAAGCATTATTTATTTATTACAGACTTGTTATCTACCTACATACAGAACTGATAACTTTTTTGAATACACTCGATACTCTTGAAAACTCTTCTGAGCTGGTATTTCTTGTGCAGTCTCACTAACGGCAAAAATCAAGTTAACAGTGGGAAAGCCACGCTTCGGCATATACTCACAGAAAACCGGCATGAAGCAGTGCATGCGCAGTGTTTCGCTGCGTGAGTGAGGATACCGGAGGAAGAGGGGTGAAAATATAAGCAGCGCACTTGTGACACCACTGGTGTTGCAGGTGTCCATTGGCAGCGCTTACCACAAGGTTATCCGTCGGCTCGTCTGCCAATATTATAAAAAAATGATTTTTTTATCAGGCTACAGACGATAAATTTATGGAATAATGGAACCAGTTATTTCGATCGCAGGGCTTCTTTCTAATTGGCATGGGGCACGAATGGGGCACGAGTTAACAGCTATACAATTGCCAAATATAACATAACGTGTTCATAATTTTATTTTTATAAAAAATATAGATACCTATAATAAATGTTTTTTGATTTATTTTCCCGTAAAAGAAAAGAAAGCAGCGGTATTCGAATTTCTCCTGTAGGATTCTTAACATGTCGTGATCATTAAATGCATGCAATCATTCTTCGATTTATTAAATTAAGTAATTTTCTTTTTAAGGAAAACCATCACAAAATTTGTTTACATAATAGTTACATGGAATCTTAGGTTTGCTGATGAATGACACAATTCTGTTATTAATCAAGTATTTTATTCTAAGAATATTAGTTATAATTAGATAAGCAAGCTAATTAGCTTAAACAAACAAGCGTCCATATACCTATAGAATTAGTGAGTGTGTTTTTGATATCGCTGAACTGGTTTTAACTTGGGAATTTTCCCGAAACCAGGTACGTAGTTACCTATACTTCTTACTAATACTTCCATGCCCGGATTCGAACCTAAAACCTCCCGTTAAGTTTTATTATCTATGCTGCCATTACTCTTTGTCGTGGTTACATCTGTTATTGTTATAACGTTATGTGAGAAAAAAATATGCATTTTAATTAGTGTTGCTTAACTATCGATAGTTGACCTCGAAAAATATTCAAGATATCGATAGTACTGTCGATAGTATTACCAAGTAGGTATCGGTAGGGAAATTGGCACAATACCTACTATTAATAACGCCAATACTATCTATACTATGAGAGTATAATGTCCGGTATATATTTTTGATAGTATCGATATATTCTAATTTCTACCAACATCGAATAATACCGAAACGACCAACTATCGATACTTACTATCAATAGTATCGGACGTGGAACTAGCGGTAGTAGGTACCGATATTGGCGTAATCATATTTGATTACGCCCAAATTTGTATTGCCCAAATTCTTATTGATACTACGAGTACTAGCCGTTCGGATGGACAGGCGCAGGCAATACTATCGATACTATTGATTTTGCTTTTGCTATCGATAGTGGACTATCAAAAGTAGACTATCGATAGCCAACACTAATTATAATTGATTGGGATCATACCTATACTTACTCGTAATACGTAGCTAGGTTTATCAACATTAAATCTTAAAAAATACAATCTGTATATCATGGTTCACTCTTGAAACTTGTAAACTGGTGACCATTATGAGCCGAAAATGACATCACCGCTTTAGCGCTAAATCAAAGATTAAATTTAATGCAGACGAAAACCAACACAAAAACAAACAACAAAAACGGCAACGCATTTGAGTTGCCTCAGGTTTTGCAGATGTCCATGGGTGGCCGTGATCACTTACCATCAGGTGAGCAGTCTGCTTGTGAATTCGTTATAATGTAAAAAAAGCAACCAATTAGCCACTTAGGTTTTGGTATGATTTAATCAAAGGTATTATAGAGCGAGGTCCTTTAATTATTATTTTGTTTATCTCAAAAGACTTTTTGAGATAAAGGTTATACATGAGGGAAACTATGGGGCAGGCAATTATTGTAGAAATATCTTTTACTGGACTCTAACATCAACATCTAAAACAAAATATATTTCTTAATTATTTTCTACATTAAAATTGTGTAATAATTATATATTTTAAACATTTACAGTTCATAATGTACTTAGTATCTATGATTATCTAAGTTCTCTCCGTCTTATTCTTTGTTTTGCTGTCTTCGATATTTTAATAATTATTAGGTATTTCATCCTAAGTATTCTGTTATTCGAAGCCTTTTTAAATATTCTGCATTTTTATAATTCTTGTGACAAACATCACTTTCTTTTAAGTAATATAATGTATGTAAGTAGTTACATAGTAACAACAATAAAAATCCCTATCACTCGATGACCCTTTGCGGAGTGTCTGGTCGGCAATCGGTAGTCTTTGACCCGGGCACGGCGAGCCGACGTCGTTGGCGCGGGGAGCTGAGCTGTCACTCGCCACACACACTCCGTGGTGATCAGTCCCCTCGAAACCAGAGTCATGAAGCTGCTACTATCCTTCGCCGGCCTGCTGGCCTTGGCCTACGCGAACCCAGCCGTCTCCACCAGCAAAGTCCTCTGCTACTACGACAGCAAGAGCTATGTCAGAGAATGTAAGTTTGATACTTCTTTTTTTATTGCTATGCGATTTTTTTTTAATTTGCCGGTAGTTGAAAATAAACGTGGTCCAAATTCTGTTTGAATTTAATTGAGTTTTGTATCTAAGTTTTTATTAAGAAGCGTATGTCGAAATCTCATAATGAAATCGCAGTATGTAGGTACATTTTACTATATTTCAGTCACATTTTAGTAACAATGTGTATCAAGCAATTTTCATTACGAGCTAAGTAAGTAAGTATTAAGTGTCGCCAAAAACACATTCTTTACATGGTTTTAGATATTTACTGATTTTACGTGGAATACTTACCTTATAGATCTAAATTTTATGAATATTTTCTGGTACCTAACTACTCTCCACGTGTTGAAACTTGTAAAATACAATATTACATAGGTATTTCTTACAATTTGCATAACAACCCCTAATTCTCGTGCTCGACAATCTCTTACGATTTATAGAAAAAACGTGGTGGATGTTGCATGACAACCACATTCGTATCTACCTACATATTTTTTCGACTAGTTTCTCTTTTCGATACTCATTACATTATCATTACAATTTTATTATTCCTCAGTATTCAATGAGATTTTTTACCGAATTAAAGTAGTCTCTATGTTACTCAGATACAAAATAGCGTTCCATTGAAAACCAATTTACAAAATCGATTCAAATCTTTTTAAGTACCTATGTACCTTTTATTTAAGTAGGAAATTGACCTTATAAATTGTGACTGTAGAAGTTAGTTAGTATAGCCTACTAATGTTTAGTTTGGCATCTACCGTGAAACAATAGCGCCTTATCGCTTAGTACTCTAGGCTACGATTGTGTACCCCTACTTTTAAACATAAATCACAGTTTTACTCGACTGTGGTTAGCTTAATAAAAAATGTAATTTACGCAGCAATTTCCTAGTTACTTTTAAAATGTTGTAGGTAATTGACAGAAACTAAAAAATGGCGGTAGGCGCCTACAAAACTGGCCGCTTTTGTAAGTAGCTAATACTGTCGCGAATCGCGATGGTCGGTCGTTGACAGTAATTGAAACGTGGCAGAGCGTATTATTACTTTCAAAGATATTGGATATAAAACAAGATGGTGCACTATGAAAATGAATGCAATGTTAATTTAGACTCTATGCAGTGGGAATATAGATTACTTTGAAATGCCAAATAGCTTTACAGAAAATCGAGCCGAGCGAGATGTCGCTATATAGGTTGATGTCCTTGTCTAATGGGTTGCCGTCATAAAAAAAAAACCTTTGTGGTATAACTTAACCAATGTTTATATTTCTTCTTCTGGGGAACTTTCAGAACATTTAATAATTTAAAGGAATGATACGTTGGAATTAATAATGTCTTTTTTATTTTTTTTTATTTTAAACCATGATAAACGAATGTTTTTATGTAAAAGTAGGTGATATGGTAGTTTTAATTATAATCAATATGCAACACTTGGCGTCTCGACATCACCATTATGGCGGCGGCAAAAACAATTTGAAAGTTTGTAGGTATTATTGTGACGACAAAAATAACGTGTAAAAATTGTGATTATTTATTTGTAATGGTTCTCACTTGTTGTGTGATAGGATGCAAAAGTGAATCTTATAAAGGTTGCGGTGTATATTTCATAAGTAAGTAAATAGTCACAGTTTTTTTTTTTGCATTGAGTAGGGTGTCCATTTCGCTTGTCATCTAAAGACGGATTTACTTTTTTATTTTTTTGGACAAATCGGAAAGTTTTTATGGTCGAATAAATTGCATGATAATGGACGACCATAAAAAGGTCATGTTACGTAAAAAGTGTAGCAATAAATCTATTTTATTTTTAATTTATCAAATCGTAAAGTATCCTACGTTTGTATGAATAATACGCTATGGCCGGTTAAATGTGCCGCAGAGCGTATTATTATAGGTAGGTAAATAGAAAATCTAAATGGGCTAGCACAAACTTTTCGAAAAGTCGGTAGTCGCTTCGTATCGTACGTATACATAATAAGGAATTTTAATTTGGAACTTGTGTTTTTTCTACAAAATTGCTTATAAATACTCAAACGATACTTTGAAACGTTAGTGCTAGCCCTTCTAGTTTGAATGGGCTTCACGAGTTTCCTAGAGAACGCAATGTCCAACTCCCACGTGGGTGGACTAAGTTTGACTAACAATAATAGTAATCGAAACGCTAAAACGTGTGGTCACCTTATTAGAGTAGAACGCTAACCAATATATAGACATCTCGCGAGGCTCGAATGTAAGTAATAAGTGCGCCATCTTGTTATAGTGTAAAATCTTTGATTACTTTAGAATCTTTTTTATGACTTATTTTTAAGTATCATAGGTATTTTAAGATACACTTGACAATGGTAAAGTTTTTCAATCACAGAGGGTAGTTGAGATGTAGGTAAATGGTGGTAGTAGATTAATCAAACCGTTATTATTATAATATGAACTTTTTATGTTTAAATAAGTAGGTAGATTTTTTTTCTCAGCAATACTAGTCCAAATAATTGTAAAATAGTTTCAATGTCTAGCATTATACTGTTATTTTTCTTTTCATTATTGTTTCACCTACCCCTTGATTTGCCTTACGGTCGTCTAATAGAAATCGCTTTCAGGGATACGATTGTTAAACATGTACAGACAGCCGCACATCAGGTACTACAATCTGTCAAATTTCTTCAATCGAACCTCTCTTTTATGTCAAACGTATTTGGTTCAATATCAACTGAGGAAATTTGACATATTGTAGTAACCTGATGTGCGGCTGTCCGTACACCAAATGCAGTTTTGCTTTATTTGTCACGTCAATTTGGTGCCCCCTCACTTAATTTTGGTGCTTAATTTGGGCCAATACCAATAGATAGCGCTGAGAGACGATTACATCGTGCAAAAACACCAAATGAAACGAAGATTTATGATTATAATTATGAAATGTTTCGCGTTTTCAGTTTACCTATGAGATTTGACGTGGACTATGAGATTAACCTCTTTATAAATAGTATAGATCATCAGAAACCCGGGATAGGTAGTTTAGTCGGATATAATCAATAGGCATCTTAATTAACCTTTCATCGAATGCTAGATATTGAGTTTATTTTGCATGACAGAAACACCTACCCTACATAACATCCGTTAAATGATGCTCTCGTTGTTAAAGAATGGACAGGATGCTCTAATCTAGCTCATGAGATGGGGTATACTCGTATGTAAGATAAGATACGTAATTTACGGTTAACAAACGGCACTAAATTGCTGAATTTACCAGTTAAAGGTACAGTTGGGGTTCTATAATGTGTGGATTCCGATTCTTAACCTTAATCTCAAACACTGTTGATTCAATAATCAATAAGTATCAATGAGCAAAGGTGGATTGTATCTACTCAGAAATCAACTTGTGGTTGTTGTTACATGTTTACTGAAATTAAGTTAAAATTTGTTTTGGTCGCGAACGGGAAATAGCTCAGGCAAAATTATTTGGTTGGTTTATTTTTGAACAGTTTTTCTTTTACTTAGTCTTCTTTGTTGTAAAGTACACTAGGTTTTACTTCTCTCATTGATTTTTATCAAGCTGCTTAAGTCTAACAAAGGTTATTAATATTATCACCAGTGACGTAAATTTCAAGTAAATATAATTTAATGATAGGTTATCCCAACCAATATTATAAGACAAGAAACCAATAAAGTAGGTAGTTAACTTTTAAAGCATGATAATAATATCGGCACAAGTGTATAAATCATTAAAGTATCTAGTGATCGTTTTAGTTTCAATGTCAAGAACGAATTGGTCTAGAAGTCCAATGTTTATTATGTTAAGTAGTAGTCAAAGCAAGGCTGTGATTCAACAGGAAACTCTGCTGAAGGTGAACTCTGCAGACCTTGACAGCAACTTTATTTATTTAGCTTATTTTTTGTTACCTAATGTGTAGTCACGTAACAAAAAATAGGCATGCTGATGAAATTATAATACATCTATTTATCGATAGTTCAAAAAATCTTCTTACGATAAATAACATTAAGTACCTACATGCACTGCGAATTGTTTGTTACATGTATGTCTTAAACATAATAGATAGGTAAATATAGATGAGACACCGGTTTCTATTCTTAAACTATTCACTTTACTTTTACCATTTCACAAGAAACAGAAATTACAATTAGAGCCAAAATATATTTGCTTTAGATGGCCAAATATCTTGGCATTAAAAAATCACCAGCATTAATACATCGATACTCAGTTGCAAAAATGATGATAAGGGGTTGATGTGCACATTGCAACATCAAATTAATTTTTGGTTCAACATTTAAATTTTTAAATAAATTTATGTAGGTAGGTATATTAAATAAAATAAAAATTGAAAAATGAAGATGCACTGAAAAATATTAGTAAATCTGCGGATGGCTCGACATGTGATTATTTATTTATAAAAAAGAGTCACGGGACAGAACCTTCGGTGGCGAGTGAAACTCTCACTTGTCTAGATATTTTTTCGAGTAATTTCATAACTACATCTTAATCTAAAGGTTATGTCACCCAAATTACTAGCTCGCTGTTTGTCGCACAGGCTTAACATTCTTCTTACTAATGCAGGCATATTAAGAAGCTAGGTACATACAGATTAATTTCATATTAAAACATAATATCTGTATGTAGTTCATTACGCAATAATGTAATCTAACTGTTTATAATAAGTATTAACAATTGATAATGTTAATTATAACAATCGCTTGAGTAAAAGAGCTGAGACCTTCTGACCTTACATCGCCTTGTCAACAAACTGACAGATAACAAATGACAAACAAAATTATTATAAAGTAACTTTCATGACTACAGTATGTAAAAATAATAAATTAGAAAAAATACAGATTGTTTTTACGAAGTTTCTTAACTTTTGAGTACCTACCTACTTACATTAAAAACGCATTGTGGTCATATTATATTATAACAACTACCTATTACATGCAGTCTTAACGATACGTTAAGGCTGAACGGGTTTTAAATAATACAGTATTTGACAGCCTTGTAGATTTTTTGTGAGATAAGATAAATTAATAAATGTGTAGTTATTGAGCTTTGGCAACAATCAGGATAATTTAAAGTTTGGTAAGTTTCATCAATAACATATTTAACCTATACGAGGAAAGGTCACAGATTTTAATTGGGTTCTTGGTTACGTGGGTATTCATTAAGGAAGTTGCTAAAATTATTTCGATAATACACAGTGTTTTCTTTTATAAGTTAACCAGATAGTTCAACCCAGGCATCTCTGCTATGTCTACATTACTACCATATTATAAGTTACTCTGTGATTACTACAATACAGTGTTTAATTAATGTGACGGAAACAAAAGTCAATGTTTTGTTTTACTCGTATAGGTAAAATTACAGTATCTACAAGATATTATATAACACATTCACTTTTCTGTTTTATCTGATATACTTATAAGTACCTTTGACTGGAAACTGGAAAACTAATACAGTTTTTGTCATAAAAACTCATTGCTTAAGGTACCTAACCAATGAATACTAATGCAGATCTGTTCGTATCTGGAATATAAAATCATTCATTAATAGAAATATACACACCGTGCATTTTAATCGTCTTACAGTCTCAACCGCAATGATATTTTTATCCTCAAATAACATATTGGTAATCTATTTATAAATTCACCTTACAATACCAAATTAATTTAAGACGGTTTTAGATATACGGTGCATTATTGATTGCCAGTTGGATATTTTGTACGGAACAGCTGACTTTTATTAACACATTGGATGTTCATATTTTGGTAGTAAAGTATACACGATATGTTATGTTTACACAGTTTAGTATTAATGCATTTTTTTATACGTTGTATATCTACCTACCTACACGAATTTTTTTTCTTCTATAATTTCCAACATAAAGTAAGTAGGTAATCTATGCTTTAAATTCGTATCTTGGTTAGATACCTTAATCCTTTTTATTAAACGGTTTTATTTAGCTTGACCTCTAGTTTTCAGTGCACATAAGATAAAACCGTTTAACTTAAAAGTTTTTTTACCGATTTTTTTTTTAGACTAATCTATACATATAATAAAAATGTAAAAAAGCTGTGTCTGTACATTGAAGATATTTATCTCAAAATAACTTAGGACGACTAAAAAACAGTAACAGAACATGAATCAATGATTTTTAAAATTTTTGTCTGTCTGTTTGTCTGTTTGTCTGTTTGTCTGTTTGTCTGTTTGTCTGTTTATCTGTTTGTCTGTTTGTCTGTTTGTTCGCGCTAATCTCGGAAACTACTGAACCAATTCGAATGAAACTTTTTTTATTGTATAGCTGTAATATCAGGGCAACTTATAGGATATATTATATTTTGAAGACCAGGCTCCTTGATGTAGAACCACAACAGCCCAGCTAAACTATAAGAGATAGGTCAATGGTACTTTAACAAAAGTTGTTTAGATTGATGAGCATTTTATGATGCCATGAAAAAAATCAAAGTCATGGAACATCTGGTGTGGAACTCTAAGAGCTCAGCTCCACTATAACAAATATGGAATTAAATGGAATGGAAAATTATCAAATGTGATGAGCATTTTTGGATGAGATCTTATAAGGAAGGATATTCCGAACTTAAACCCCTAATGGAGCGAAAAGGGGGTTCTAAGATTGTTCATGGGACTACGTGATTCCTTGGCCCAATCTACTCCAACTTTTGCATACACATTCTTTGACAGAATTGATGGATAAAATATAAGATTCAAACTTTAATAGAATACTTACATCCCCTAATGGAATAAAAAATAAATCACTATCGACTTAAAGACACCCAAATTTTAGCTCTATGGAAATACAAAAGCCGGCAAGTTGTTCCATTCCTTAGCAGTTCGTATAAAATATCAATGAGCCGCCTTAAAAATCTATTAACCTATAAACAAACATTTATAATAAGTAATATTATTTTTTTATATCTATTTATATAATCATCCTTAAGTCAAGAGTCATAAAGTTCACGCAAACGAAGTTGCGGGCGGCCACTAGTACTAAATAAACTAAGAAATGCTTTTGTACTTCATGTAGTGATTTTAGATCCCAAATAATTAAGTGTGTGTCCCAAATAATTAAGTGGACCCGCTTGCCCCTTTTTCGTGTCTAGTATAAAAAGAGTTTATTTTTATTGATCTCAAAAAGCGACGCTGTCAAGTTAGACTAGTAGATGACTGAATTTGTAACATCTGTGTTTGTGAATCGTACTCACCGTTCATTACCAACGGCGCCGCTTGACAGCTGATCGAAGTTAAATTGCCGATAAACTTTTGATTGCTGTGACGTGCCGTACCTACAGATGCATAGAAGGAGTTGATGTGCTATCGATACAATTGGATAAGCGTTCTGTAGGGGCCGCGGCCTGACATCATCGCCGCGGAAAGAATTACGAAACTTTGCAATTCTGCGTTAAATTTTACAACAATGACTAAAGCCTGTAGCGAAGTTTTGAACGTACAAGTACATACAGTACCTACAACAAATATTGGTTTATGTATTTAGTTCGTGAGAATTGCGTCATGCTTTGTATTTATTTTACAACAATATGGTCAACAAGTTTAACAGGGCCACTGAGTTATAAATACATAGAACAAATGCGGGGTAATTTGGTTCGGCAAACAAAATCCCCTTGACCTCTTGTTAGGGAATTACTCTCAACAACTTCTGCTGTGATGTTAATGTATCACAATTTTTATATGTTATCGAGGCCGGCTCGACCAGAGTGATATACAGAAGCCATACAGAAGAAGTGAGTGAGGGTACTTACCGGAGGCCCAATTGGGGGAGAAAGGGGGATAAATAATGGTAGCGCACTTGTAACTCTACTCGTGTTGCAGGTGTCTATATGGGCGGCGGTAATCGCTTACCATCAGGTGATCCGTCTGCTCGTCTTCCACCTGTCACATAAAAAAGTCTATCTCTAAGTATATCTCTCTATCTAACTTACCTACTAAACATGATTCTATAGATCAAGGCATAGGTATATTCAGTATGCTCTTGAAGTATATTATATCAATTGATCTAATGTTGTTTGTGTTCAGCAAATGCCCAAATGCGGCCTACGGACTTGGACCCAGCCCTATCGTTCTGCACCCACTTGATGTACGGGTATGCCGGAATCCAGCCTGACACCTACAAGATGGTGCCCCTCAACGAGAACCTGGACGTAGACAAACTCCACCAAAACTACCGCGCCCTGACTAACTACAAGTCCAAGTACCCTGGCTTGAAGGTCCTCCTCTCAGTTGGCGGTGACGCTGACGTCGAAGAAGTTCAGAAATACAATCTTCTGGTAAGCTATGAAATAGGCTATTTTTATAAATGAAAAACCATATTTTTTTTGTTGTTTTTGTCAATAAGCACTTAGTCAATTTTGATAAAATTCATATGGGACCACCTTGGAATGTTGGCCTACCTACCAAACAAAAAAAGAAGATAATCATTAAAATCCATTCATAAGTGGCGCAGAAATCGAGTAACACAAGTACATACAAAAAAAAAACATACGGGTCGAATTGAGAACCTTCCTCCTTTTTGAGGTCGGTTAAAAATAATAATAAGGTCGGTTCTCCATATACCCACATAAACCAAATGTTGGTAACTTGAACACAACATAATTAAAGTATTGTTATGTTGATGTCATAGGTACACTAGGTAGAATTCTTAAACGACAAAGAGTATATCTTTAAGCCGTTACTTGTACGTTAAGTATTCTGTGGCGTCGTTTTAAATAGATTCTTTTACATCTAACACACTGACTAGTTACCCTCTTTGTATAAATTCGAGCTGACATTGTTAACAAAACAAGCGCGGTTGAAGTTGCCCTGAGCTCATTACCTATTTATTTTCACATATGGTAGAATTTCGTTCAGGATCTCACGACTCCCTAACCGAACTCGAGTAAAAAGAATCAAAGGTTTTGAATTCACCCTTTTTACACCCAAATAGCCTAAGGAAATAACAATTGGAGTGATAAGTATCCTCGAATGTTCCGTATGGAGCCAAGGTCCGGACTCGGCTTAAGTTACCTGATATTCGTGAGCGTGTGTACTAAGTATATAATATTATATACCTACGTAACGAAGAGGATTGGCTTTTCTTGAATTTGGACAAACAATAAAAACAAAAGAACACACTGTTAATGGATAAAAATATGAGATTTGTCCGAGCTACCAAATTGGAACCCTATCAAGATTCATTATGATTACTATGTAAAATATTTTTCTAAAATATTCCCGTATGTACATAAATATCAAAGGATGTTATTATCATTGGGTAAATATATTAGGCTACCTGTCCATCACAGTGGAGCAAAGTGAGATCCACCAATAGAAGTAGTTAGTTTGTCGATTAGTGGGGTTTAATGCCATTGAGTACACGTTTTGCTGATTAGGACCTTTTTAATTTTAGTTGGAGTCCCCACAAGCCCGTACCGCGTTCGTCAACTCGGGTGTGTTGCTCGCCGAGCAGCACGGGTTTGACGGCATCGACTTGGCGTGGCAGTTCCCTAGGTTCAAGCCTAAGAAGGTCCGTTCTACTTGGGGTAAGTTCGTAAAGGTTTATTACTATTACAACTACTACTTTCTGGCTATATTTGCCAACATACACCGTTGAATTTTAGTCGTTTTAATTACGAAACCCTCGTAAGAGGTAACACGAATTCAGCCCTTTTAGCATGTAAGGTTATAAAAATAAAAATCAGCAGTTCCGCACATGATTGCCTGATGAGTATTCTTTTTTGTATGGAACAGCTGATTTTCATTTTGCCTACTTTGTGATGATCTAACATGATAAATACCTTTTATTTGTATTAAGAGCGTTATGGGATTCAAACAACCAAAATTTGACAGAGATTTATTTTATTTAAAAATCTTTGAGACATTACGATATTGCCGTCTGCACTCTGCCTCCTACACTATCCATACTATTATTATAAATGGGAAAGTGTGTCTGTCTGTTTTTCTTTCTTTCACGGCAAAACGGAGCGACGAATTGAGGTGTTTTTAAGTGGCGATAGTTGAAAGGATGGAGAGTAACTTAGGCTACTTTTTGTCCCTTCATTTTACCGTGGGAGGCGCGAGCGAAGCCGCGGACAAAAGCTAGTAAGTATATAAAAGAAATCGTCCCCCGTGCCTATCTTTACCTCAGCGTTGACCCTTAAGAGTACCTACACCATTCGATCCCTTGATTACTATATGATACTGTATCTAATAATCGTTTCTCTGTTAAGGGTCCATTTGGCACGGTATCAAGAAGACTTTCGGCACCACCCCCGTTGACGACAAGGAGCCGGAGCACCGCGAAGGGTTCACCGCCCTCGTCCGCGAGATGAAGCAGGCCCTCAGTGTCAAGCCCAACATGCAGCTCTCCATCACTGTTCTGCCCAATGTGAACGCCTCTGGTCAGTCTACCTTATAAAAAGAAAATAGAGCTATGGAGCTTACTATCAGGTGATCCGTTGGCTTGTCTGCCACCTATGTCATAAAAACATAGTTTTGTTATTTTAGTAGTTTAAGTCTTTGTCAATAGATGGCGCTAGGTGTCGATTACATCGTACCAGCGTATCGTCTTCTTAGGTTACATAAGCCTTGTGGTTTTGTACTGAAATTATCTCTATATAAATATTATTATAGTACCTACTTATAGAAGATTTCAGGACTTTATTAGATTCAAATTAGATACCAATAGATGGCGCTGGGTGTGGATGACACACACAAGGGCCTAAGAAAGCTCTTTTGAGGCTCTTCCACTAGTAAATCATACCTACAGGTAGACTACAAACATC
Organism: Cnaphalocrocis medinalis; assembly: GCA_014851415.1. Classification (NCBI taxonomy): domain Eukaryota; kingdom Metazoa; phylum Arthropoda; class Insecta; order Lepidoptera; family Crambidae; genus Cnaphalocrocis; species Cnaphalocrocis medinalis. The sequence continues at coordinate 12,291,007 of CM026273.1, read as the reverse complement.
TTATGCCGAGAAACTTCAAGCGGATCTTTCCCATCTTCGCCAGCGTAAACTCAAGTTAAATCCAGAATTATAAGTTTGCTATACAACAGTGAAGTTAAACTTAGCGCAGAAAGTATAAAAAATACAACTAATATGCCTGCATAGTTGCACAAATACAAACTGGCATACATGAAATATAATATATTATTCTTTGTTCTTCTTTGTAAATACCTAGTTAATTTTACCGAAACATTCATTTTGTGGGCAGCTACGAGACCCGGTCAAAATAATTCTTTTGGTCAGTTTTCAGCATGTCGTGCAATTCATTAGAGTACATACGTTTTCAAATAATATAAAGATACTCGTGCATTTAGAGTACGTAAAACTATGCAAAATTCGGCATAAAGTTGTTCCAAATAACGGGAACCGAATAATATATGTATGTAGTAACAGGTACCTAGAATATGTGCTTAAAAAGTTGCACCGTTTAAGTACACCCATTAAAGTAGTAATTCATAACGCCCAAAGTTTCGTACGTACTCGTATTTATTGTCAACAGTGATATCGTAATAAGTATCATTACAAAAAATAGTTGCGGGCGAATCTAGACTGTCTGAGAGACACACGAACGTACGAGCGTACTTAGAATCACATTATGTCTATTTCAATCAAATTTAAATTATACATCATAAATAGATAATTTTAATATGATAGTTTTCTAATATTATATGGGACTGTCCATTAATCATGTGATGTGTTTTTGACATTGTAACTTGAACATAATATTGATCGTCTTAAAAACGCATAAGTAAAACAATTGATTTTCTAGTGTGTCTGTCTGGGCCTTACGACGTTAAGATAATAATATTTTGAGTTTGACTAGTGATATGTGTAGCGTCTAGGGATGTCTATATCGATTATTCGGTTAATTGGTAGATACCTTATTTATAATAATTATGATTGTTATTCGCTCCTCAAAGTAATTTATCATAGTTACTTTCACACGTTTAATTGTATCCAACGTTGCAGTGTACATGGACGTCCCAGCCATCATCAACTTGGTTGACATCGTGAACTTAAACGCTTTTGACTACAACACCCCCGAGAGGAACCCGAAGGAGGCAGACTACGCCAGCCCCATCTACACGCCCCAGAACCGCAATCCGCTCCTTAATGCTGACGCTGCTGTCTCTTACTGGTAATAAACTACTTTTGTAACTATTGCCCTTAGGGGGCAACTCGGGCAGGAATTTAAAGATTTTTTAGCTTGTCAGTGTTTAGACTTAGCCCCACCAAAATATTTGTAATGGTATTACATAGACTAAATTCTGGGAAACAAGCCTTGTAGTTTTCTACAGAAATAATCTCTGTTAAATAGTATAGAAGATAGATACTGTACAAAATGCATTAACTGTTATTATGTATTGTTGTGTATGACGACCCGTTTAGCGCAATGGTTTGAGACGTAAGGGTCGCGGGTTCGATTCCCGCACCGACACAAATGTTTGTTGATGAAACAGCAATTTGTGTTGGGTCTGGGTGTTTGTAGTTCCTTCGTTGTTTCTGGTTTCCATAGTACAAGGGAAATCCTTAGTTTGGGACCAGGACAATGTATGTGATGTTGTCTCAATTTATTTATGTTGATTTCGTTTATTCTCATCAAACATATTTCACAAAAAAAGTATTATTATAGGACTCAACACGGTGCACCAACATCCAAAATCATTCTGGGTATTTCCACCTTCGCACGTACGTGGAAACTCGACGGCGACAGCGAGATATCAGGCGTACCCCCTCTCCATACTGACGGCCCTGGTGAAGCTGGTAAGATTCATTACATTGCTTTTCTTATTTTTTATAGTAGCCCGCCCTCACTTCGTCTCGTTATTTAACTTAGACCAGTTACAAATAGATGGCGCTAGAAGTCGATTACATCACGCAAGTGTTTCGTGTTTCTGTGATGGTAAGCGATTATCGCCGCCCATGAACACCTGCAAAACCAGTGGTGTCACAAGTGCGTTGCTTATCTTTTCACCTATCTTCCCCTGGATTGGGCCTCTGGAACCCTCACTCACGCAGCGAAACACAGCGCATTCAATGAATGCATGAAGCAGTCTTCACGCCGGTTTTCTGTGAGGACGTGGTGTGATCAGGTTAATGTTGTTAATTACAATAGCACCCATCTAACCTAAAAATCTGATGTATCTAAACGCTAATAAATGTTTATTTTGAACGTGATCTTTATCTCTCATATTTATTGTTACTAATGCTGTTTTTAGGCCCGTACACCAAGACTGAAGGTCTGCTGAGTTACCCTGAGGTATGCGCCAAGCTGATCAACCCCAATAACCAGAAGGGCATGCGGCCCCACCTTAGGAAAGTCACAGACCCGAGCAAGCGTTTCGGTACGTATGCTAATCTCTCAATTCTTTTAATGGTCATTACTTTTATTTTGGTTATAGCAATTCTTCGCAATTTATTCTAAGTAAATAACGCACTTAAAATTCACACATCAACGGATTCAGGTGGGACTCGAACCCACAACCTTCTACAGTCTGGTTGGCTCTACTACCAATTATACCTACTAACCGAACCCCTTATTAATACGTCGGCTTAATGCGTTATTTACTTACTTGGTCATTACTTTCTCGGGGCAGTACGTGTAGTTTCTTCTGATCTATTTATATAGAGAGTTGGATAAAGTTATGTTGGTCTAATTAATATTTCAACTTTTATTTCCAAGTCATTTATTTTAGTCTTATCTTCATTTCATTATTTTTAACTTAGGAGAAAGAGGTTTTTTAATTTCATGGCAAACCGACAGACGGTAAAATTTACCTTTTTTATCAATGTAAAAAAAATACATTCAGGGAATTAAAAGTCTGATGGTTTTCATTGTCGGTTCATTGTTTTTCGGAGATTTATTTCGATGAACAGCAAACAAAATTAGTTTTAGAACATTCGATATAATACGGAATTCACTTGTTTTTATCAGGCCAACTAATGTTCACAATGTTTTAGCGATATAATACTACCGTACCTATTGATCTATAGATTTAACATTTGTACTGCCAAAAGGGTGACTGAAAATGGAACTTCTAAGGGCTTCTCACAATAAGAAAGCGAGGCGGGGGAAACTAACCACAAAGGCACATTCATTCGAACAAATAAAATGGCTGCTTCAAGTATATTTATATGGCTTAAGTTAATGTTTGTAAGAAAGGGTTTCAATCTTTTCGCCCGCGCTTTTTTTGAGGAACCGTATAAGTTCAGTCCTGCCGTTCTTACATTATAAGCGAGATATCATCTCATCGAAAATGTTAAAGGATAAAATACAGGCTATATCTGAGAACATTTACATGCATTTAACCACGTCTTTTAAACATTCTGAACAATATTTGTTCCATGATTTATGGAAATTCGCATTGAAAATTTTTAAGTTTTCATACAAAGTCGGTCACGTGACTTGTTCATTTGGTATGGAAAGTTGAAAAATGGCTTGTAGATTTTTCAAAAGTGGTAGAAAACAATGTTGGTCAGAATGGTTGTTACAGGGATTTAATTGTTCACAGATACACCCTGTGTATACAGGTTCAATTAAGGTTATAAAATAGTGTTTTGTAGGTATGACATCTCAAATGAAATGTAACCTCAATTTAAGATTCTCACAATTTTAATCATAATATTATAGCCGCCCTAAAGGACGTCAGTGTTTAAGACTTGCTTTTAGCGTTAGCTGTAAAAATAGCCGCATCATTTAACTTTTCAGACGTGGGCTTAACCAAGGAGGCAGATTTATCTCCTATCTTTGGTTGGTACTCATTTTTAGTAGGCTTGGCTTTGATTTCTTTGTGTATTAACAAGTCAGAGTCTGCACAGGCAATTTCTATATCCATATTCTGATACTTTTTATCCGACTGCGGAGGGTAACGTTTTTGTAAATTAAGTTGTTTGTAAATAAAATACATTAAAATATTTGGCCATGCCTGGACGGACTCTTAGGCGGTGCTGGATTTTGTTTTGTTTTTGTTATCCTTCTCTAATTCACCGACTACACCCATTCGTTGTCTCGTACCTACACGACTGCTTTGTAACCACAACCGAACGTTGGCGTTAAGGAAATAGATTGAGGGTGTACATTGGTGTGCCGCAGGTACTTACGGCTTCCGTCTCCCGGAGGACAGTGGTGAAGGCGGCATCTGGGTGAGCTATGAGGATCCTGACACTGCTGGCCAGAAGGCTTCTTATGTAAAGTAAGTTGAAAACTTGAAATTAAATTGAGGTATCGCATGCTGACAATGTCTTTACCCAAAGACAGAAATCGCGTGTAACAATTTCTTAAACACTCAATAACTCAATGACTGGTAGAGAATGCCTCTTGGCATTAGCGAAGATCGTACCAACGACCTTTGCTTAGCGTATCAGGGAGGGTTACCACCAAATGCGCGATTGATCCTGTGGAATTCGCGTTATTGTTACTTGATAATTCAGATACCCTGAAGGAATAGGTATGCGTTAAAATTTACTTATTCATATAAGCTAAGCCGCTAAGAAGAGCTATAATGTATTATTAACGACAGAGTAGGTATGTAACGTAACATGTATGTTAATTAGTTCTATATGGAAAACCGGATTATTCATGAATAGGTAGTATATAGGTACCTACTAGAAAGATAGGTACATACATCTAATTTTTATTGGTTTCGTACAAAATGGATCTGGTTTACCTATTATTGTAAAGAAGAAAGTTTAATTTTTGTATGATTAATAAATTGATTCGATTGGGCTGTGTACTTGGGGTCCCGTGTGCGATTTCAGAGTGTAAATGTTAGATATGTTTTTAATTTTTCAAACATAGCTTAGATAGATATTATTTTTTGCACAAAATATTACTGAATACCTACTAATCTATGGTAATTTACAAAAACAATATCGGCGGTCTTATCACGAATAGCGAGCTTGGTATGTGATCGCCAATCTGCATTAGGCAAGCGTGGTGATTAAGCCTAATTCCATCATAGTAGCTCGATAATTTGATTTCAATAATGAAGGCCTTTGCCCTGCAGTATAACAGTATAATTATAGGCTAATACTTTTAATAAAAAAAAAGGCTTCTGGCCTTATTTTGGCAATTAACTCACGAATAGATTTCAAATTAAGACGGTACGAGTAATGTAAAATAACATTGTCTAGCTAGATAAATAATAATTTTGCTTATCGTCCTTTGCTTGGAATGAGCAAGGTTGCCATATTTAAAAAATCCAATTAAGTTTTGTGTCGACAAAGAGCGGGAGCCCTGATTCGGCCCATCCTCATCCCGTGCCCTAAAGGGCCCGTAAATTCCGCTTATCCTGTACTTGTGATAGAATAAATTTAATTTAGGGAGATAAACAAACATAACTATTAGGTACCTAATATTGTTTGTTATGCAGTTTTTCACGGCATGGTAATATATTAGTTACATTAGAATACTTTAATTATGGACAGCTACAGATATTAAGTTAGTAATAGAAATCTGTAATTTTTAAGGCAAGAGTGAACAGGCATCTGCTAGGCAAACGCGTGTCATCCTAGACCTCATCGTCACTTTCCATCAGGTGCGATTGTGTTTGACAGCGTTGGCCTGTAAATTAGTAAAGTAAAACTGTAATCGACTCGCAACTTAATATCGAACACATTTTAGTAGTAAATTTGACAGATGGTAGTAAACCAACGTGTGGATGTGTGTACGTAGAGGGTCTAATTTGAAACGGACGTGACGAGTTGATTGGAGCTCCCTTTCCTTTTACTTTTGTTATGGGCGGTTCATTATAAGCCGCCAGATTTGATACGTTTCATAAGATGTTGATTTTCAAATTTGTTTTTTTTCCCATCAGATCCAAGAATCTTGGCGGAGTTTCCATCGTTGATCTCTCCATGGATGACTTCCGTGGGCTCTGCACAGGGGACAAATACCCAATTCTTCGGGCTGCCAAATACCGACTGTAATTTATAAATAATGTTACTGATGATTAATTTATATATTATTGTTTAGTCATACAACAGGACATACACCAATAAGCCTGCTAGTTATGATTATGCTTATAATTTCTTATTATTTCGTTGAACCTTATTTATTTCAATTAAGTCGTCCAGATTGTGTAAGCCCGCTGGTTGGGATAAACGAGATAAATTATAGTTGACTGATATCTACATGTCAGTTAATTTAATTTCTTCTTGTTTCTTTAATAGTTAAAAAGGAATACCATTGCAAATTATGATCCATTTACTTATTGGGTCGGTCGCTGGTAACTACCGAGCACTTTCCTATTTTTTTATCTGTTGCAATGGTATTCCCTAATAAAAAAATGACGCACGCCAACACGGTGGAAGTTCAAAAATAACATTTATTTTCCCACATTACATACTTAAAAACATTCGTGCAAAACTTATATTAATTAAAACAATGTAAGGCATATTCTCAATGTAAACATAGTAAAAATAAAGACAAGATTTCTACATCAAACTTTTTTATATTATTAATTTGTGTTTTCCTACATCTGCCTTGCCAAAATATTTACTATTGGTCTATTATAGATCTGTATTTACAAGGTGTATTCGTAAATATTAATATCCCTTTAACGACTTCTATCAACTATTTGATTCTGAACAACATAAATATTTTTGTTATATGACTTCCCTTCCCGTACAAAATCGGTCATCTTGTCTGGGGAGTCGATAAGAATGTCGATGAATTTCGAAAAATCGTATAAAATGTTCAAAATGGTTGACAAAACCGCCATTTGTTTAACCATCTTGGGCATACCAAAGACTTATAAAGTCATTGAGGCATACACGTTAATATGACGTGTCCATGGGAGTCTTGCTTCAAAATAATCATAGGGCGAATGTATTTTACACACAAGACGACAGTTTATCACTTTGAGCATTGCGTAAAGATTTCAAAATGTTTGTCATGGGTTTATTTGGGTTTATCACACCAAATGTAATGTATCACCTTTGATCCATACTAATATTATAAATGCGACAGTAACTCTGTCTGTCTGTCTGTCTGTCTGTCTGTCTGTCTGTCTGTCTGTCTGTCTGTCTGCTACTCTTTCACGCCAAAACTACTCAACGGATTTAAATGAAATTTGGTATACAGATAATCTAGACCCTGAGAAAGGACATAGGCTACTTTTTATTGCGAAAAGGGGGTTGTAAGGGGTTGAAAGGGGGGTAAAAAGTTACTTTTCCACGCGGACGGAGTCGCGGGCGGCTGCTAGTTACCTATATAATCAATCAAAGTATATCACACACAGAGATTTGATGGAATACTTTATGACTTATTATGGTTTATAATCATACCTATTATACTGGGAAGAAAATCCAAAAAAAAAACATTCTTCAAGTATCAGTCAGTGTCAATAAGACAAAGTAATGTGAATGACATTAGTAATGTCCTAGGAAGTTAGTTTCAAAATGTTTTGCTACAGATTTACAAATTTATCTGTTCACCCGCGACTACTTTTACCCAAAGCTGTCTTTGCAACACACGCACCACTTTGTCCTACAAAAAAAACTGCCAGCCCCAAAACTAAGGGAGCAGTGTGCCCTGGCTCAGGCGGTACCAAGTCAAGTGGAGGTACAGGCAAAGGCTTAGCGTTGAAACGAGCCGTGTATTCCGGAAAATGTAGAATGGGGTTTCTCCCTGAAGAATGGTTTCTTTTCTTTCATCCAAAAACTGGCGTTAGTGGCCCTTACGTTCTCGGCATAGTGCTCGCTAATTACTTGTGTAGCAAGGAGCTTTTCGTTATGGAACATGAGTACTACAGTGGGCTATCCTGGATAGTTGTTCTTATATTGGTTGTCAAGAAAATGGGTCCTGGTATCGGTGCTAGTTTGGATGCAGACGTTGACGCAGTGCTGAAGGAGTTCGAAGATGACAGGACAGCTGAAATGAAAACTTATGAAACTGTGATCAAAGACGCGAAAGATGCTCAATGGCGGGCGGAGGGACAAAAATTACTAATGGATGCCAAGAAGGAAAATATAGCTATGCAAATTGAAGCTATATACCGTGAGAGATTTATGCTGGTGTATAAAACAGTAAAAGGTCGAATGGATTACCACCTGAAGCGGCACCAAGCTGAAACTAGGATTCAGCAAAGGTGGATGACAGGGTGGATATTAGAAAATGTGAGGAAGTCTATCACCCCCGATTTCGAAAAACAGGCCTTGGATAGAGCCATCCAGGACCTAGCTGCTGCGGCTGGTCGAGCTCAATAGGGATAAGCATTAGCCTTTTGTTCTTGTTTTTGTCAAAAGTTAAAACTTCTATGTTAGAATTTTAGGTACGTGGTAATGTTTACGTTTTATTACTAAATTTAAATGCAAAATGTTATAGGTTTGTATTATGATAACATACTATAATAAATTCCAGTTCGAAAAACTTATTTTGGCGTACATACTTGAGCAAAAATGTCAATAACTTGGATAAGATTTGTTTACCTCTACATTTTTCTATCAAATATTATGGCAAAAAAAGCAGTAGATGTAGATGAAGAGGAGTCAGAGGAAACTACTATCAAACCTGAAGGTGGTACCTTTATTATTTTGAAACCTTGATCTCGATTTATAAGAAGTGATTTATGTTGTTTGCGTTACAAAATTAATAAAGCCTAGTGACTCCTGAATGGGTAAATTTATTGTAATAAACTCTCTGTTTTTGTTAGAAAAGTGACGTGAATGTTTGATCATGTTCTTCGCGCCCCTTTGAGAGTCGTGGCACCTCGTTTTTGAAAATTTCAACATCACATTATTAAAAAGGGGTTTTGGGGTGTCATCATCATAGGAAATTTTTCCATAGGGCGGTTTCTATGGGACTCACTAATGCGCCATTGTCTTTAACGTTAAAAAATAATGAATGAGTTCTATCAATGCAAAAAATAAATAAAATAAATATTCTATTTAGACGTACAACTAGACTGGGACGTTTATTGCAAGTATCAACCAAATGAATACGACTGTGCAGCGGATGGCTCGATTACACCCAGGTAGGTTTAATAATAATACTGCGTGTATTAACTTATATTTATCCATGCTTTCAACCTTTGCGGCAGCAATCATCTAACATAGATGTTATTAGTAGAATAGTAAGTAAGAGACAGTAAGAGAAAGGTCTCTTTCTTATTTTACTATGATAATAATATTATCATTTTATTTATTTTATTAAGATTTTTTCCTGTGGTAGAGGTAACATTTTCTGCCAGATAAACTAAGCTATGTATATTACCGTAATATTGTAAAAACCGTTAGTCTGTTGGTTATTTAATGCTAGAGACGACTAACGAGGAAGCTGGTCATCTGATGGTAAGTGATCACCAACATATCAAGATTATTCACAAGCTTATAGCATATAAATTAAATATAAATTAACAGTTTTGACCATCCTCTACACCTAGTCAAGCTGGTACCTACTTTTCAACAACCTCTTTGAGCACATCTCATTATCCCCGTTAGTTATTTTACAGATTTCCTATCAGTTGAATAATACAAAATAGAACTAGCAAACGTACCAAATATATCGATTACATTTCCTGTTCCAATATGATTTTTTGGGTTTCCAAAGTTCGTCGTCATGATTGTCTTCAGTGTCTAGCAGAATCTCTACCTCTTTTTACCCGACTGCCAAAGAAGGAGGGTAATGTTTTTAGCAGTACTGACCACTATCACTACATAACTTACAAGAGAGCACTGTAATCCACCAGTGTCTGCTACTACATAGTCTGCTGCATTCCTTTTGACATTTATGGGACCACTCCTTTTTTGGGATTTCATGGGATCTACGCCTACTTGTGGTATTATAACTTCAGCCCCAGTCATCTGGGGTTTTAAATCGTGGAAATTTTCGGCAAGACTGAATTCACTTGTTATTTAATGATTTTACGAATCGGTGAAAACGTAAGTAATATCTTTTGATGATTTCTCTACGGAAGAGATTCCGTAAAAAATAACAAGGAAGCGCACTCCAGGTGTTTTCAATTTCTTCTAGTATTGCTGTTTTATCTTTGTACTTCAGTTTCACTTTGTATGTCAGTGTTGTTATTATTAGCCCATATATTTACTGGGAAAATTGGGCTGACTCTACAGTCGGTACTGAAAAAACAAAAAACCCAGCATAACACCTCTCTTTTGTGACACAATGTGACCACCTTCGACCTCATACCTCTCATACCCCTTAAAGTGTGACGTAATTTATGGACAGCCCCTAAGTACCTACTTATCTGATGAATGCTAATAATTGGTTTATCTAACTAATAGGATTGTAATCGATCAACACTTGGGGATAATGGGATGTACCGCTTTATTTGTATTTGTTATGTTATGTATAACATTAATCCGTTGAGTTCTGCTATAGTTCTTAATACAGGTTCGAGTTTTTGATGAGAGGAGTCGATCCTACTTATCCATTCATTGCGTATCATACTTATCTATTTTATTGATGGGCACTCTGGGACTGTTAGTCGTTTTAAAATCTGTGCTCATTTTTCTCGACTTTTTCGGAATTTAATTAAAAAATAATATCTAGTACATATTTTATAGTAAATCAAAAAATCCATATTAAGTAACATGTTTAAAATCTTAGTCATTGTCAGAATTATGAGAAGAAGCTCAACAGTGAAAACTGATTGCACTGATTTTCATTACCATATTTTTAATTTATTTACAAAAATCAGCGTCTCATTACCAGACTACGTGGTCGTCACATCCCTATGCTTTTATCTTTTTTAATATATACGGAGAAAACTTAACGGGTCTAGGAAATCATCGCTTACGGAACACCTTCATTTCAGCCAATAGATTTCCACAGCTGGAAATAGGCCTTTCCCAATGTTCTCTACACTGATCGGTCTTGTACCGCCCGCATCCAAGGATTGCCCGCGACATCCCCCAGATCGTCAACGCATCGGTCCGTCGGTTCAACCGAATTCAATGTATTCATCGTTCTATAAATCAATACGTTTTTAAATTCTTTATCGTGTGAAAAATCTTCTGATCATTTCGACGCTTTTTGTCACTTCCTTAATGTACTCCGTAAATCCCAGTTTGTGGATCCATGTTTGAATTTTTAATGGTTAATTCTACATCATTGTAAAAATACTACTTGCCTGTTTGATACTGGACTGGGCTGATAAACGAATAGCCTAAGCTTGGTAATAGGATACAATTGGCTTATTTCGTATACCTACAGGCCTTGAAAGAGACTGACCTATCATGCACGTGCAAAATAAGCCAGTTTTTACACTTTTTTCACGCTAGAAAACAATCTTATAGCATAGGCGACATTGATTTAGGGCCACAATTTTAACATTGAGTTAATGAGCTTAAAATCATTGTGCCCCTATTTCGTGAACCACTTTGCTTATAAATATTTGTAAAGTAGAACCACAAAATAATTAATTAGATACACATGTATTGTGGTAGAACTCAGCGGATTTTGACGTGTTTTTTTACTTTAATTGTCACCTTGTTAAATATTTTGGAGTGCAATCTCTACCACGTAAAAGTTAAAAGTAGTTTTAAAAAATATTTTTATTTAGGTTTTACTACGACGTCAAGATGCGAGATTGTAAAACTGCTAATATAGGCAGTTGTGATTATAATGAAAATAAATTTACAACTTTACCCAGTTGCCAGACTCAATGTCAAGGCAAGTATTTTTAAGTGTTAACTTTTTACGCGAATATGGCGGTAAATATTTCACCGGATAATACAGTGAGCGGTATTCTTTTTGACACCATGGTTTGTGCCATGGTCTTCGACTGCCTTTTGATCCGTTGAGTTCTACCTTACTGTTGAGGAAGCGATAAGTACCTACCTTAGTAACTAGTAAGTACTGTGCTGGTTTAAATTTGGTGATTTCAGCCCATTGCTGTCACTAAATTGCGATTCGAAGAGATAATCAGCAAGTTAGGTTACTTAATTTTAAAATCATTAAATATCTGCGAAAGTTTTCCCTGTAATTTGACAGTATTTGGCATTATAATTAAACTTAAGTAGGTACTTAAATAGTGGTTTCTAATACCTTAGTACTTATAGGTAGGTAACCGTTTTTGGTTGTATTTTGAGTGCTGAGACTTGTTTCTTTTTTTTCAATTACTTATTATTGAGTCGAATCGTAAAGAGTTGTAAAAGCAACTAATTCTGTAACTTTATTGTAAAAGGATCATGAAAATGTTGAAGATATTAGTTGTTTGATTAAAATATACGTTTAGGTTTTGAATAGACGATTGTACTGATCACAAATCGGTAGGTACTGTAATACGTGTCCATAAAGTATGAACATTAGTAAAAATTAGTAAATTAGTAAACTCAATGCCTAGCAGAACTCAACGGATTACTTGGATATCGTAAAGTATAATGATTTATTATTCCATTTAGCTTTTATTATGACATTAAGATGCAAAATTGCAAACGTGGTAATTTTGGACAATGCCCTCACAACTATAATAAATTCGATTCAGCGCATCTTTGTCGTGAAAAGTGTCGGGGTAAGTTTCATAGTCTATGTGTAACTATTCTTTAATAAAAGAAAACTTACTTTTTCTTGCACATTTTCTTCCGTGTTTGATAAACATCTCGTTTAATAGTAGCATCGTTCTCACAAATGTTCATAAGATCGATTACCGTGCAGCTAAAAGTACACAGGTTTAAATTAGGTATAAATCTATAGCAATGAATTCTAACTAGATCCACAGCAGACATGCTAGTTACTTTTAGAACCCATTGGCACTTGAGCTTCAAAAACCTCTATGCAGCTACCACACGTGAATTGAACCACACACTTAAAATCGCCAAACGAAATTTTCGCCAGGAAGGTCGCGTGCGTCGTAGCCACTCGAGAGTCACTTAATCCAGGATCTATATTAAAAACGTGCGATTCCGATAACGCGTCCGAATGCATGAATTGTCTCAAAGTAGCAAGTCTGTTGTGGCCCTAATTGCGCAGGCTGTAGTTCCTGCAATGTACAATTTGACATAGTTATGCAAATGAGAACCAACCTTACAAAAAGTTACTTTTGAGATTATAAAACTTATGATAAAGAAAAAGTAGTGGAAAGTCAATAAAAATATGCATGTAACTTTCATTTCATACAAAATGAGGGATGGTTCATATTTGCAAAACTACTTTATGTCCAAATGCTCGCACAAGCGCAAACTAAGTGCCTTTTCTATTTTCTACATCACGTAGTCCTACAGGTTAGGTTAGGCATTTTCAGCGTTCCATTCCATCCAAGATAGAGAATTGAACATAACTCGAAAGACGGGGGGTCTTTGTTCGGGTACACATAAGGTTGATCGCTTCAATGCATTAAAAGACGCGACATTCCTCCCGCGAAATAAAAAAGAGGATATCACAAAATAATTAATTATAAGGTATCCCGAATAAAACAAACTATCTGAAGCTAGGAGCTAATATTACGAAATGTGTTATTATTAATATTCATACTATTGCGAGGGAGGCGGGGGGTGCATGAGATTGGTTTAGGCAAACCGGAGGTATAGAGCCTATAATAAATTTCAATTACAGATCATGGACTACAACAAATATCACACCTGAACTTATCCGAATTTCATTTTTGTCGTCTCCAACCTGATTTTGGATTTTGTGATGATTACTATCCTTTGTAAGTTCTAAAGATTATTTTTTAGTTATGTATAAGAAACTTTTCCATTTTTTTTATAAATAATATAAACTTATGGTGTATAAAATGCTCGAAGGTCTTAGCAACAAATTATAAATAGCATACAATATGGATTTATTCTTTCGGAAACCTTCCACGAACTTCCGTTTGACAGCCTAACGAACCTTCGTTACCATGCTTATTTCTACAGATTCCTTGTAGCAGTCTGTACCGCTGCTCTGATATTGTGTATCTTTAAATACAGCGGAAACTAGGATCAAGTTAAAATATTCTTTGAAAAGTTGTTGACTGGTTGTTTACTAATGATGTACCTAAATTATATTTTGTTTTCGAGATGTGGAAATGGTAGTCTGTTTTTAAAAATGTGTGCTATTTTGGGCTTAATGATTTCAGGTGGTATTTTGACATGTCGCTTCGGGCCTGCAGAGGTTTTTCCTACAGCGGCTGCGGAGGTAATCAAAATAGGTTCGCTACTGCACAAATATGTTCTGCTATATGTGGAGCTGCAATAAAATATGATAGAGTTGCGAAAACATTGTAAAATTTACATAAAAATATAATCCAATGACGACTTGTGTTTTTTTGTTCCCTTCTATCCTCAGTCGTCTTTATATTCATGTAAGTTATGAAAAAGGTTAAGAAGGTGGTAACTGAATAGAACATGTAATCGCTCAAAAATGCACAGACAGGTTGACAGAACGGACCAACCGAAAAAAAATGTTTCTTCGGGTCAATTTCCATGACTGCCTATGGGCCGGAGCTGTGCGAAGGTTGCTCGAGCTTTGGCAATGCGCGAAGTGATGTATTCTGTAGACTCCACTTCAGACACAACGCTTCCTAGGCAAGTGAAGCTGTGTACCTACATGCTTCACATCATGTGCCCCAATACGTAAAGGTGTCGAGTTTGCCACTCCAGGACGCATCTCTTGTGTCTTTAAAATAAACTAAGCGGGTGCAATTATTTGAAAGGGATAATTTTAAAAAAAATAAAGATAAGGTCGGGGACCCAACATTATTTTGACCCAACGTAAGTACTTATCACACAAAATGTTCCGTCCTTCTTCTGAAATTGAAATACCACTAAAGTACAACATGATTAGGGACGTTTTTGACATCACGCATTAATTTGCATAATAAACTACTTACCTAATTGATTATCACGACGAAATAAGGGCTAATTTTCTATAAGAACTAAGGTTTGACTTGCCATCATTATGAGATATATTTTTTTCAAGAACAAGTAAATTTGCTGTAAACAAAATCGATCACTTTGCATGGAAATAGCATGGTTAAAGTAAATTAGCAGGAGTTGTCAGCCGTAGGGTGAGAGCAAGCTGCATTGCTCATTTGCATGCTAACGACGCTGAAACAGACGGGTCCTACCCATAAATCTCCCACTTTAGTTAAACTTGCAGGCGTGATAGTTTCATGCATTCTGATATACATATTGTTTTCGAGTTACAAAAGAAAAACATCTCAGCAGGCCTTCAGGGTGAGAGTTTGTGCTTGTCAATCTCATATTTGGATCTCATGGCCACTTACCATCAGGCGGAGTGGGGTCATCTTGATTGTTATCAAGAGTAATTTAAAAAATCGCATTTTTGGATTTTAAATGAGATTCATCGTCGTCTGCAACTCTTTACTTGTATAGTACAGTCGCCCTCTAGCGGCTGCTAGGTGCATCGTGGTTACTCGTCATGGATCCTGGCTTGGGCTGAGATCTATGTAACCCCAGCCTTGCGTTTGCGTTGTATTGCGTTGTACTACACGTCCGGTAGATGGCGGGTAAAGACATTATTCAAAAGATTCTTAGAGATTCTCCATGCTAGATCCCTCTCCCACCCTCATCTAGCTAGCACTTGTAAACCTGTAACCCTCTGCATACCCCATATGGAACCCTTGACTGTCTTGAATAATAAACGATTTGTTAAATATAAATAAAACATAGAAGTGAATGTAAATTAAATTTCGTATAAGAGCTGTGATTTTCAATAATTGGAAAAATAAAAAATAAAATAGATGTCTATATTGGTTTCAATTGAAACTTTCATTTCTTAATGTTGAAATTGATTTTTCAATTTTAAGGTTCGGGTTTAGACTTGTTATACTCGTAGGTATACATACAGTGTATCTGTGAACATTACCAATTATTTTGAACAACATTTAATTTTATTCTATGACTTTTCAAAATTCATAATGAAAAATTTTCACCTTTATATACAAAGTCGGTCACGTGACTTGGTCATTTTGTATGGGGAGTCGAAAATTTGTTCGAAGAATTTGATAGGACACGTGGTTAGAACACGTGGTAGAAGGTTGATAGGACACGTGGTTAAAGGGATGTAAATGTTCACAGATACATCCTGTATAAGGACCACTCCACTTGTTTGCAGGCGTCCATGGGCGGCGGGAATTACTTACCATCAGGAGATCCGCCTGCTCGTCTGCTAGTTCTGCTACCTATCGCAAAAAAAGTAATTGTCTCGAAAATAGCTGTGTTTAGGAAAGCATCTTCCTCGTAAGCTGTTGAACCCGGTTGGCATTGCATCGTTAAGCTTAATCGAGTCATTAAGTTGTTACTTAGCTGACATTATGCGCACAGAAATATCCAACTCTGTTTGGCCTGGCTGGCTTATGGGGCTATACGAACGAAACTAGCGCCGCCAACCTATTTACACTGATTGAGGCGAAAATATGGTATTTTTGAAGAAAATAAAACATTACAGACTTACTTAAATCCAAGTTAATTGGATTTTGCAAGATGCAATACACTATTTCTAACACGCGACACGTAACAATAATGTTAATATTTTAGCAATAATTGACATTAGTGTTACTTGTCGCGTGTTTTATATTGTATTGCATTTTGAAAAATTCAATTTACTTACTTTTATCTAAGTCTGTAATGTTTTGTTTTCTTAAAAAATACCATATTTTCGCCTTTCATTCGTGTAGCCCCTTAATAATACCGAAAGAAATTCTTTACGGCTCCATCATGCCTGTTATGAGCGAGTAACTATCACGTCTAATAAACATTGAAGACTTAACAAAAACCAATGATTGAATGTAAATAAGATAAGAAAATCGTGCATGGAATAATATGAACAGTAATGTAATACATACAAGGTATATTCTCAATTATTTAGGGTGCATATTAACTAAAATGTGTAAATTATGTATTCTCCATTCATAAGTTTTCTGAATGAACCTAAATTAAATTTACTAATTTTTTAATAACGTTTTTCTATACCGAAGAAGGGCGCCCTCCACATACCACATAACTTCATAAGCTAACCGAAACGATGATATATGCCTGTAATACTATCAACCATAACCATTAAATATGGTAGTTTGTGGGGACTTAAGGAAAACGTACATATACCTACCTATACCTACTTAACTTGGTATTTAGTAATTCAAATAATCGTTCATTACTGGTGTTTCTGATTGCCGGGAATTTTTGGCAAGCAATGGTAGGTACGTAAACGTAGTGTTGGACGCCCTGCTACAAGATGGGATGACGACATTCGAAGGCTGGCTGGAGTGAGCTGGATGAGAGTGGCCGAAAATCGGGAGCGGTGGCGTGCATTAGGGGAGACCTATGTCCAGCAGTGGACGAGCGTGGGTTGCTGATGATGATGATGATGAATGGTAGGTACATCATTATATTAGGTAGGGTGCAAGCAGGTTCTATTTCTTTTTGCAACGTCTCAGCGAAATTGGTCATCGCTGTATACATGCATAATTAGACTTAGTTATTTGCGTTGTAAAACGGTATCTCTCCTCGATCCTCTATAAAGAATTTTGGTACAAACTTATTTGGGTCGTCTATTGAGGACCAAATTGCCGGAAGGGCTATAGCGAAAATTCTCCGAATGCCTAAGTTCTCAAAGCCGCGACTAGGGCGACTAGGGCCCAAGTTTATTAATCGAAACATATACATACGATTATTAAGGCCCTTTTTTTCTGTCAACCACGCATCTGTGAGACCTCGGCTGTAGCATATTTCGTGGGCGGCATAATTCCTCCTTTTTAGGACTACAATCTTCTTGAGACTACAATAAACCAAAGCTTGTTTGTTTATAAATACGTGCACAAATTAATTTGTGCAAAACGTAAATTCTTTGGCTCAAAACGGAATCTGGCTTCCTTGTCCCGTCCGGGTCCGCAGGCCCCCGCTCAGCGGCTCGTATTGTTTACGAAGGGGGTCAGTTCGAAAAACTGTACGATTTTTCCCCAAAACGGGATTATTTAAAATTAGCTGATCATAAATTACAAATGATCGATATTTTGCATCTATACGATAATAATACTTTTTAGTAGGCGTTGATTTGTTTGTGTTAGAATGTTTAATGTCATGGAGGAAACTTTAAACGAAAATAATTCGGGTGTTCTTGACTCAAAATGGGAAAAAGATCTTTCAACAACATTCGAGCACCTCTGAGTACGAATTTGGTTGTTTCCTAGTTTTTAATGAAGTACGTTAGCTATATGCGATTATGCGCAACGGGCTTCTGAAGTTTGTGCATAAATCTTTCTTTCAAGACGTTTTGTCGTTACGATAGAACTTTGTGGAGAAAAGGTGGAATTCAGAATAGACTCGAGTTTTTTGAAGAATGAAGACAATAGACTTTACTGCACGTAGAAATCTGTTTTAATAAAACATAAGTACTGAAAGGACTTTTAAAATGAACAAGAAGTAATTAATACCTTAGGAATAATACCTTTGTGCTAGAACAATGAAAGAAGAATGTCGTGATTTTTTTTAGTCCTAGTTTAATATTACCTACAAACGCGACAGTTTTGAGGATGTTTGGATGTTTCTATCTTGGTTTGTGGTAGGCATTACATGTAAACTTTGCTTTCGGCATGTACAGCCACACATCAGGTTATTACAATCTGTCAAATTTCTTCAGTCGATATTGAACCAAACACGTTTGACATAAAGGTGAGGTCCGATTGCAGAAATTTGACAGATTGTAGTAACCTGATGTGTTGCTGCCTGTACATACTTACTCGTGGAACACTCAGATTAGCGCCAACTACTCTTTCACGCAAAATACAATTGAATTGATTTTGATAAATCTTTTAAATACATATTAGAATAACATAATATTCTATAAATCATAAATTTTCGGCCACTCTCATCCAGCTAAGTACACAGGAAATGTATTATGCATAAATTACTTAATTAACAGAAATAGATTCAGACTGCTACGCCGACTGCTTTTCACATTTTCCAAGAAATATTCATGCTGCGAACTTTTACAAGACGTAACTTTTTTGGGACGTTTTATTTTGTTCGAGCAAGAAGGGTCGAGGGGGAAAAAGCGAAATCGTGTACACTTCAGTCGATTTCACTTGAGCTGAAATTAAAGCCCGGTTGGGATCAGCGGTTTTTAAGATTGCGGACGGTCTTTGGCGGTGCCGCCACGTAATAATGGCAGAACATTACAGAATGCCAAAGAGTCCCGAGAAATACGTTTGTCATTGTATTTGCTTCATTGGCGCAGGGAATAGTTTTGCCACAATGTACGGCGTAATATGTAAAAGTAACATAAAGTATCAGCCTATATACTGTCCTACTACTGGGCAAATCAAGTTATCACTACGATGATGGGATGGGATGATGGGTGTATTATGTACATTCGAAAGTGTTCTTAGCTCCTTAAGAATATTGTAGAATAAATAGGTTTTACTGTACACGACATTCGCCACAGTGCTGCCTCTGCAAGTCAAACTCACCGGGATGTATGGTCAAAGACTGTCCCATAGCATTGTCTGCCAGATGAAAAGAATCAATGAAAGGTGATCCTTAAAGAGGAAACCCCTTTAACAACTTATAGGGGTTTTCTAGAGCCGATGAAGGCCTAAAATATATTTGTCAACGGTTGACATATATTGCTATGATGGAGACAATGTGCTCCAGTGAGTGTTCAAACATCCCTTGCTTTACATGGCAGTTTCGCACCTTGTTGTTTAGGTCTGCAGCTACCATTGAGGTATGGTAAATATAGAATTATTGAAGACGGCGTCAAATCCTTCTCAATTTGTTCAAGCAAAATTGCATCGACGAAAAAGTCTTAACTCAAAGCACGGTTTATTCACAAATACATAATCCTTTTTCAAAATAATAATCGTGCATAGACATTCTAGCATGTGTACTACATGAACGCTACTGAAGAGTTCATAAAATTCGCATGGAATGGTTTTACTTTTTTAAGGAAAATTACTTCAAACAAGCCCTTACTTGCGATTCAATTAACAACAAGTGAACAATTTTACGAATTGAAGCGAATTGTAATGTTAAGTTACCGGGCTTAATGCCTTTCAACTGAGGTGGAGTGACTTTATGCTTTAATTTCAAAGCGGGTTGCCTTAGGGGATGTGGTAAAGTGCCACTTTAAAATAAAAGCCAAATATTTTCTTCTGTCTTTAGATATAAGTACGAAAATTCACGAAGTTGATATTACCGTTTCGAAAATGCCTTTAATTATGTTTTAGCACCCGAGTAGACTTAATTATCAACAATACCTATTTGACTGTTGAGTTTTATCAGTCAAACTACAATGTTTCGCCTCATACTGTATTAAATTTTACTAGTAAGAATTTTGTTGCTATAGTTTCAAGAGTTGTTTAGGTAACTTCTTGAAATGGTAAACAAAAGTAAGTAATTTATTTATAAAAGCAAAAAGGGAAAAACTGAGGCAAATTTATTTACCAAAGGGCCACTTTGTATGAGCAAGCTTAAGCGTTGATCAAGGAAGCATTAAGGCCTCCGGAAACTTCAGATAGGCGGGCCGACAACATCTGAAGGACTTTCACGACCCTTTAAGCCTAGTAGTTTAGCACTGTTTGAGACGTAAAGGTTCGAGTCCCTCATCAGCACCAATGTTTTTATGGACTTGGAACAATGCATTATTATTTTGTGTTGTCCGTACGCCATTGTATTCGGTTCATCTTTACAATATTTAGTACTGACAATGAATTTTTGGATACAATTATTTGGTTCTATAGCTGTCATCATTTCTGGCAATCTCTAGGATCAATCTACAATTAATATAATTGAATAACCGTATGATTCCATCCAAAAATGGGTTAGAGCATTTCTTCAACCGGTTTATATTGTGAATTAAGTTTTTTTTTATTTATGAATGTTATCTTACGTTCTTCATACACCTAATTCGATTATGTACCTACCTACATATTATGTAAGTTGTAGTAACATCTACTCGTCTTTTATTATACCTAAATTAATTATAAATTGAAACAGCGGTTTCCATCACAGACCTCCAATCATTTTGTTCAACTAAGTCTGATAGATGTTGCTTTTTTTACTATTTCAAAAACATTTCATAAACATATTTCCCTTTGACATTACTTTTGTATGGGAAATTGGCGTGCACTTGGCTTAATCCATTGTTGCGAGTGACACGTTTTGATTTCCTCTCTTTATGGTTTTTGTAATAGATCAAAGCAACGATACGTTTGCATTTACTACTTTATTTATGCGTAATAACATTTCACATACGTGCATGATTAAGTATTTATTCACCTGAAACTAAATAAATATTCAAATATTAGTATATTCTATTTATAAGTATATGGGATAGGTTCTTGGGATACTGGGACACTTATGTAGTAAAGTAAAGGACGCTGGTCACTTCTGGACCAAAGACTGAATAAAGAAAAAGTTAGCGGCCACATCAGAATTATATTGTAAATAAAAGGTATTAATGTTTGCATTTTTAATATGAGCATAATTTTTAGATGTGGATAATTTTGAAGATAATTTATTTTTAGACGGTTGTGTGGTGAGTGAAGTTTGATGAGAAGACTGCCGTGTCTTGCGTAGTTATTTTTTATAAGTCCTACCTATTAACTCGCACGCATCACTTCAAAAATGCTCCATAACCTTGACCTTTGCAGATAGGAAATAAAAGAAAACTGCCTAATGAAATGACCCACAGGATAAAAAAATAACGAAATAGACGAAGTGCTCAAAAAGAATAATAGTGACTTAAAAAAATAAATTAGAGAACCTTCCTACATAAATTTTGATTATACGTTACATAAAAGATTGCTGCGAGGATACGAGCTTTAAAGCTTGCACAATATTAATGACTTCAGGAGCTCATAATCTCGCGACTTAGTCACCCAAATAATCTTTATTGCGTCTTAAATTTTTAAGGTCTTTCGGCAGGGTGAGGTGTACGGGAAATTCAACTCTCATTTTTATGAAAACTGGCAGATAAAATTATTAGCCACCGCACTATACTCTGATTCATAATCATGTAAAGTAAACTGACAGATGTCAATGTGTCATCCACATACATTATCACTCAATTTGACACATGCAAAATGTCAAAATGCATAGAAACTTGACATTTACATCTGTCAGTTTACTTTACATGATTATGAATCAGAGTATACATTTAAGAATCATGTTTCATTTAGAGTGCCACGCAAGATAAAGTACTGTTATTACTGTATAATATAGTTTTTAACTTTATAGTGCTTTATAACAATCATATCGATTTACTTAATTCATATTATGAAACTAATAAAAAAATACTTACCTTATTAATATTTAGCTACAAAAATTCTGCCGCGCGCGAGTCACGTAAAAAACGTAGTAAAAGCGCGTAGTATTTGATGCCTGTGACATACTACGTCCGTATCAATACAATTACATATGAACAGATAAACAAAATTACCTCATACATTCATCTCTGCAGGATTGTGTTTGTGTTTTTGTGATTTAGATATGTACCAGTTTTTGTATGTTCAGTTTTTCGCTTATTGTAATGTAATGTAAAAACCACTTCTAAGAAAAAGTTCCCTATTTGCACACTACTGGATAGTAGTAGTAGTGTGTAGTGCGTAGATATGCATGCCTGCCGGTTTGTTTGAACTCGACTTACACGATTTTAATATTTGGAAGGATATTATTTAATCTTAAAATCACACCTTTTGTGCGTAAAGAAAAAGTATAAACAGTTGTTTGTAAAAAAATAAATCTGGACGAAGTTTATGGAAGGAAACCATAAAAAAGTAAGTAAAAAGTAAAACATAAGAAAAATAATCACGTTTCTTGTTGAACTCCTAAGTTGAGTTAATTGAATGGGTTGGCGAGGCGCTAAAGCATGATTCATTGATGGGTCTTAAAACTTTCACGTTCTAAAAATTACCAAATTTTCACGAAATCTGGAAGTTTTACTTACGTATTAGTGTACCTACGAGTGCCTACCAATCGTTTTTGGCGAACTTCGTAGGTACTTCGTTATCTTTGTGTTCCGTTTTTCAGACAGACCTCATTGTGAGCTACGGGAATAGACTGTATGAATGAAAAGAATATTTTAAATGTGGACAATAGATTACAATACCAAAACGCTGCTAAGATTCAATGTCGGATGAAAGGAGGATGAAGACAAATA
Organism: Cnaphalocrocis medinalis; assembly: GCA_014851415.1. NCBI lineage: Eukaryota > Metazoa > Arthropoda > Insecta > Lepidoptera > Crambidae > Cnaphalocrocis > Cnaphalocrocis medinalis. Next base: position 12,267,903 of record CM026273.1, on the reverse strand, counting down.
GAGACATGCGTAGCCTTCTTATAAAATCTTAATGATAGTTTGGAAACAAAACTGATCGCGGATAGTAGATGTGTTGTGGTGTCACGAGATATAGCTTAAGCCATATTAATAAATAATATCCTTCAAGGCTTCAACCGATATTCGGCTACGGAGACCGGTCTTAACGATCAACCGTACGCAGGATATTTATAGTGATTAAGCGTGCGCGCAAACACAGGTGCACACTCTATTACGTTACCCTCTTAATTCTATGGGATACTATTGTGATACGACCAAGAGAGATCAGTTAATTAAAGACATCAGCCTACTCGTATATTCTGTCCCACTGCAGGGGAAATGCCTCCATCAGGGAAATGAAGTCATCGCTACTATGGTGGGATTAGGCTTAATCACTAGGTACGCTTGCCTAATGCAGATTTGTGATCACAAATCTGAGTTATGAAGGTATGTTCCGAAAAATCGAAACATAATTTTGCTCGTCCCGGGAATCGAACTCGGAACGCCGACATCACGGCTTGGAGCTGAAATCATTAGACCATCGATTGTGCTTATAAATAAGTAGTTTAGGTTGGTACTCTGAATTAAATAATACAGTTCGATTCCAGAGCATAATTCAAAAAACTTTAAATGCAGTTTTATTTCCTTAAGGAATGAAATTATTTGAGTGAAACGTGTTAATTAAGGATTTAAGCTACGAGCTTCTCTCCAGGCCCAATATTTTTTCTACCCTGTACAAAAGTTAGATAGAACCTAGAGCGATTATGTTTTAATACGCATAACAAACAATGCAATGCAGCGGTGCAACGTTACGTTGCGTCTATCTGCGGGAGAGCTTCTGTTAGAGCGGGACAGACGATATGGTTTTAGCTTTTATCACCTGTTGATTTCTCGTGCTGGTCGACCATGCATGCGTGTGACTCACCGGAACTCCGATAGGTTCAAATAGCCATTCCATAGAATACTTATACCCTAGTCAGCATTGCCTGTTAGTACTCGTATTTTGACATTAGTCATGATGACATCAGATTATTTAAAATTCAAGTGCGTAAACTTAGATTGATCTGTGAAACTACAAATACTGGAGACCACTACCTTTATTTTCATTAAGTTGGTAGGTAGGTATAGTGTTCAAATTGGAATTTGTGTAAAGTACGCAAACCCGGTTTTAAATAGGTACATCAATATTGTTGAATTGATTGAGATAATAAATGGACCCCTAAAGCAGATTGTAACTATTAATTTCGCAAGCTCTCCTCACAAATCTTCCGAGGGTGCAGCAGCTGTGGTGGCTGATATCGATGCTTATAAAGTCTTTCTTCCCGCTAGAGCGAGCGGTGAGATAACAAATGACGAAACAATGACGCCCATCATGTGAGGTGGGCAGGCAGGCAGCAGGAGGCATCGGAACCCCCCGCGCGGGGTAGTGCGGCGTTGCCGTCCCGCGCCCGCTGCAGCGAGCCGGCCCGCTCGCCCGCGCCCGAAGCCCGGCATACCGCGAGGTACCTTCCACCGAGCGTCCGTGTGTCGGCGCTGCGCTCCACTCAGCGCCGTCTCGAAACAAACTTCAAATTCACTTACCGCCGACTAAAACCTGTTTCACTGAAATAATCTTGTAGCAATACGAGATTCAACGCTCACCACTCCTAATGACACCCTCACGACGCCCTGGACTCTGATTCTTAAAGTGTTGTAACTTTATAAAACTTTACAAAGTTTGTTTTTAAACTGTACGTGTGCATGTGTGAGCTTAAAGTCATGGCTGGACGAAGTCCCCACTAAACCGGTAAGTAAAACGGACTTTACTGGATAATATTTTTTGAATTTGAATTGATTGGATTTTATGAATGCGTGGGATTGAATGTAACTTTGATAGTGATATTTTTTGTGGTCGCCGAGTTTATGTGATGCTAATCAGTTGATGTTTTATGGTCAAGTTGCATCCTCGACATGTCGGCTACTCCGTTGACACAAAGACGACGATGTGATCAACAAAGGCCGAGTTTATGAACGTTTTATTTCTAGGAACTGTGGCGCGGTTTGAAAACTAACACAAAGTTATTGTCCGTTGTTATTGTGCATGGTTTCACGTTACTTACGATTGTCTTGAAGGGATATTAAGCAGAAAACCAAAGTTTACATTTACATTTGTAATTGAATCATAATCCTAATGGCGCGTTTTGATTGCACAACTCTGTTCTTTAGAAGTATTAAAAACAAAAGGATTGACTCTGTGTATTCCGTGACATGATAAAGCTCTTGTCAGTAAGATAATGAAAAAGTACATCTTCGTCTTTGACAAAGGGAACACCATATTAAATTTACAGATAATGATGGAATGAATAACTATTAAAAACAAATTACCTAACTTTTGTAAGATGAAATAACTTAAAAACGAAACTGACGTAATACGTTAGCCTGTTGATATCAATTCCTAGGAAAGATGGTAAGTGAGATAAGAAAATTTACTCTAAAGTCTAATTTACTAGAAAAAAAAACAACAATCTAATAAGAATCTTGGATGAAACAAAGAATATTTTGAAACTACCATAGTTCTATGTAACAGAGAATAATGGGATCTGAATTGAAGAGTGAATTGAAGATATTACGTAAACAGTTCCGCTGAGCTTTGGAGATAAGGCGTTTATCCATCATTGTCGTGATAAGCCAAACTACTATGCTTGAAGGATTTACTTCGAAGAAGTCAGTAAAATAACTTGCTATTTTAAAATTTAAATGGTACAAAAACATCTGGAGAAGCACCAGTAAAAATATGAGCAACCGGACGTAATGTTACTTAGTACAAAATAATGCTGTGCGTTTCGGATTGGTGCAACAGAGACCACTAAGACCCTGCCAAATATAGTCACTCATGATGTCAGAATTACCTACTTTATTAAACAGTTTATGCATTTTAAAGCATATAAATGTAGATATCCTTCAAAATGCATAAACTTTTAAAAATCATTAGGGTTAATACTTGCAATATTCTAGTGTCAGTCATAAATTCAGTCAGATATTTGTTTATTTTCATTTCGATCATCAGAATGCTCTCATTCATATGTACAAGGTCATGTCATTAAAATTTTAACTGGTAATAGAAATTGTACCTTTTGAGCTAAGTTTCTGGTCCTAATTTCTCATGTTAGTAAATAGGAATCTTTTTACTAAATGGTAAGAAAAAGTCAAAAGAGACAAACAAAATAAAGGGGATACGGTAAACTTCATTCATGAATTTGGAGGCGTACTATATCTATTTACAGCAATATCGAGGTCATGAAGTTTTAAAAATTACACGTTATGACACTAAAATTGGACATTGAAGGTTTTAGGTTTTCAATTGCTCTAATTTGCAGGAAATTGTAACCCCAAACCAATGACATCGGGTTACCATGATATCAGTTTATAGACCAACACTGCTGTAATTCTGTAAATGAAACCCATTAAATTAATAGCGAAGCCGACCAAAGATTTATTAGCAATGGGGTCCACCGAGAAAGGCGAAGATGTAATTAACAGGCTTTTATTGGATAAACAGCTAAATTCTTGTGTATTCTCATACGACAAAAGGGTACCGTTAGGGAAACTTATGCCAAACTTGGTCCTTTAATAAATTAATTGTATTCTAAAGTTTCTTGTTAGAACAAAGCACTATTAATAACAAGGGTAGTTGTAACAAGGGGAAGTTGGTGCTATTTCACATTTATTATTTTCATCTGATGTCACTTCAGCAGAAAAAGAAAAGGGTATGTAAGTAAGGGGTTACTTGGTATCTTTATACAATCACCAAAGCGCTTGCAATTAAAAGATAACATTTGTATATAATCATTTAATTAATAATACAATATCATATGAAACACATTTTTTCGGAAAAACAATTAATTATAATTCATAATTATTAATAATCATTTTTAATACCAATTCTAAAAACAACGTGGCAGCTGAAATTCCAAGTTTATAATAAGAAGATTCAAATTTTAACCCATGCCTTGCTAAGCACTCTTGGTGTTTAGAAATTTCGGGCTTCTGTCACCCCTTATCACAACTGAAGCGTCAAATTCACTCAGATGCGAACGGTTTAGCTATTTTAGCGCAGTATGTTTGGCAATTAACCAGAGCTTCACTTTAAGCTATTTTGTTATCATTTAATGGCTGAATAAGCTTTTCAATGTTTGTTGTTTGATTTAGATTCAGTGTAAAACTATTTTCTATGTAAAATCATGGACAAGAATAAAATACCTAATTATGATTTACTTTTTATTTTTACGTGATCCCATTTGGATCATATCAATTAAGGGATTACTAAAACACATGATACTAAGAGGTTGTCGTGTTATTCCTCGCTTGTTTTGGGTGGGAGAGGGTGGAAGGGGTGTAGTCGTTTTTCATGATTTATCATGGTTTTGCATGATTGCAAAATTCATAAGGTTCGTATGTCCTACTGATAAAAGCTTTCCATGATCCCTTAGAATCATGCGAGACTCAAGTGGAAGCATAATAGACTAAGGCATATTTCCAGTCAAGTTTCTGTAGATATGTTTTTTACCGTAGTCACATGTTACGTAAAAGTCTATGTTTATTATTAATGTCACCTACAGGCCTTAATAATGTTAATCATGAATACATCGCAGCTTATTAATACACTGCCTGTTAATGGCTACTTTCTGAATCATCATTATCGTCTCGGCGAAGCACTTACAAAGCAATCTTATTCATATTCTCGAAATCAGGCAAGCATTAACGCAGAGACTGCACACAGAGGTACCGTTATCTCTGGCTTTGTAATTGGTAGCAACTTGATGAATGTATGGCAGTTTTGCGATGATTCAAAATATAGGAACGCTTGATGACTTTGTTCCATTCACTGGAGCTCCATAACGAGTAAACGTTCGCAAGACGTATTCCGATAATGTTGTTGATGGTCTAGGAATGATCGAGCGTGAAAATAAGATAAGCGTAATAACAAGCAGATGAAAGATAACTAGGTACATCGGAAATATAATTCGCAAGACGTTTTGTATGAAAATCATGTTCGTTTTTGGAAAGAACTTATTGCCAAGAACTGTTAGTGGATTCTATTTTCACTTTATATGGCAACTTCGCAATGTTTTTGCACTTTTTCTTTTATAATAGGTATGTTATTTGTCACACTAGTTAGTTAATTTCATTAGTGTAAGTTAGTGGTTGAGTTTTTGACTTACTCAGGCTTTAGAACTTGGCGGGGAATAGCAAAACACCTCAAAGTATACACATATGGGTGTATAATTTACCCTTGATGAGAACTAATATTTAATAAAAAATAATTTATTAAATTCTTAGTTTTACTTAAAACGTAGCTTTGTGTAGGAATCGTTACTTTTAAAATTACTATTATTAATCAGACTAGGCTTTATTAAGCACCCTACGTACGTGTATCAATTTAAAAAATGCATTAATTACAATTATTTTACAGTACATGGGAACACGCAAAGTTCCCCGTAATTCCATCTAATACTGTTGGGAATTTAAGCCCAATAGTTCCTTGTTTGTATACCTACTAATTTATTATTATGATACACGTGGGAACAGAACTTTCATAATTGGGATAACATTTCTAATACTATACCTAGTCTGGAACTAGATAATATTCTTACAGGTAAATAGGGATGGGTTATGAAAAAAACATCTATGCTATTTTGTCGATGTTTTGATACAACCTATGTACCTAACCTATGTACTTATATCGTTTAATTTTTGGAAGTGTATCAAAAATGAATTACAAATTGGTAGTTTTGTAGTTTTATTCTTACAAAACTTTACAACATCATCAAGAGTTTACTCAAACAAAATATGGTACTCATAAGCTTTTTTAAATTAACTTTCAACATACCCACGCCAACGCCCCGGGTTGGTGTAGTAGATTCCGGGCCGTGATCAGGGGGGCCTGGGTTAGATTCCCGGGTCGTGCAAAAATATGTTATGTTTTTTTTAACATAGCTCAGATTTGTGATCGTCAATCTGCATTAGACAAGCGTGGCTTAATCCTATTATGTATCAAGAGTTCAAAAACTTACAATACAAAATATCGAGATGATGATGATGGTATTGCATGTAGGTATGTGCATAGTTATGTCATTTAATGTTACCATGAGTCATGTGTTTATTTTCGCGGTGTAGCCTGAAAATGTGGGAGGTCACGGTTGCAATGCCAGCTGAAAACGCGCCACGCGCTTTCTATAGCAATGCTTGAGGTAAAGTTTTGTGCTTTTATACAGTGCACAGTGTTGACGATGACACGAAAAACGGGAAACTGCATAAAAACAAAAAAAGTAGTTAATGCTAACAACATAACTCTGCGTGGTATTTTGGACATGTTTTTTTTTACTTTAGACAAACTACATGTAAAACGTTAAGCACATAATGAATAAACAATTCATTTTATAGGTATTTTATTTAAAGACTAGTTAGTGGCCCGCCCTCACTTCATTTCGGGACAGTAGTTCCAGTTCTTTCGTTCCACTTCACCGATAGATGGCGCTAGGCGTCGATGAATGAATGAATGAATGAATGAATGAATGAATGAATGAATGAATGAATGAATATACTTTTTATTGCACACAAAACAGAGGTATAAAACTTAAAAACTAGTTATATTAGGAGTAATGTACAACAAAGGCGGCCTTATCACTATGAGCGATCTCTTCCAGATGCGATTGCATCGCACTAGTGTTTCGTCTTTTCGGTTTGTATGTAAGGTTTGGCGACGTCTATAGAATTTATCTCTTTATAAATAGTAAAGATAATAGAAGAGATTCGCTTTTGTAATGTGATTGACTTTTGTAGCATTGTGCCCGTTGCCGGCATTTTGTAAATAAATATAGAAAATAACAGAGCAAGTGATCATCGAAAAGCACTCCGCCTGTTCAAATGAATTGGAAAAATGTACGGTGGGCTATTGTGTCCTCCCTTATAGACTGGTCGCCTGCAAGCTATTCATTGTCCAGAGACGCTCAATACGAAATTTTTTATTTAGTAGAAGATTAAATACATCAAATCGTCTGAGCCTTAAAGAGTTTCATGGAACAAAAACAACTATTTTATGCTTATAAAATAGTTGTTTTTGTTCCATGAAACTCTCCCAGTCTAATGGTTTATGTTACGAATTTTTGCAACATAGCTTAGGTTTGTGATCACTAATTAGCATTAGGCAGGCATGGTGATCAAGCCTAATCCCATCATAGTAGCGATGACTTGATTTCTATGATGGAGGCTTTTCTCCCGTGGGACAGTATATAGGCTGATACTTTACTTTACTTTAGTTGTGTTAGGCATCTTAAAATCTATTGATGGTCAATCGCATTATTCGTAACTATAGAAAGTATTCAAACTAAAATTACCACCATTACTATAATTGATTACTGAAAAAAAAGGTTTACTTATAATGGCGCTAAAAATGTATATTGTAAAAATTTTTAATTTGAAAATAATTTATTTAATATTTTTAGCCTTTTTTTTTAATTTTGTAACTTTTGTAACTATCATGTATCATAAGAAATAAAAGGTCTTTATCTTTGTCACTTGACTCTGATTGAATAGGCTTCTCCAAACCATCATTTCGAAAAGTATCCAAATATTTAATCGTCTCTCTACCAAACCAAGGATTCAATTTAAAATGTAATATCTATTAATGCATTCAAAATAACTCTTTGCATACAAAGAATAATTTCAATTAGGGTGCGTACTGGATATGCTTCAGTATCCTTCGACCGGTCAGTATTAACATGTTAAGTGTTATTTTAGAATACAATTGGTTGTAGTTTTTTCGTACGAATATGTATGCAGGTTAATATATATGTATGTGAATTGTAGTAGTTGCAATAAATGAGTTCGAACAGTATTAAATAATATACCATTACCGTAGTTCCATACTCAAAAATTCCCACAACATGTCATACACCTGACCTGAGTCCGTACTTAAGCAGCTGAAGCAATTGTGTTTTACATATCAGTCAACAGATGATCACAAAAATAATACCTACTTAAATACATATGTATACAACATCCAGACACTGAATGTCCAGGGTGGGGATCGAACCTACGATATTTGGCCGGCCAATCTTAGTCTAAAACATTCCCTTGAAAGTTGTACTTGTAGGTAACTAGGAAAAACGGAGGTACCTTCGAAACCCAGAGAACATAAAGATGTATTTTCATAATACGGGATTTTTTTCTTATCTCATCATTGTTGGACGTATCGGTCAATGTTTTATCGTTTATTTATAAACCCATTATATTGTTGGCATCCTGCACTTCTTTTGTTATGTTGGAAGCCAATTACGAGAAAATCCTCATAGATTCTGCGAAGCTCGGGAACACGAACGTAGTTGTTACGTTACGAGCCTAATGCCTCTTACTCGTGTCTTGTGTTGACATTGGTTTGCGGGTAAACTTTCCCAAATCTGTCAATTAACCCAATAGATTAATAGAAATAGGTGAAATAATATAACTACGACTTGCCCTTTGACACATATAATCTTATACGGAAGGGACTTAAAACTAGTAAATCTATTGTTATTTATATTTCACCTGGCATTGTGTAAAGAGATGACTTCGCTAAATTTTTTCATGTTTACGTACTTAGGTATCTTTGGATGTGATTAGATGATACAAAGAATGTTGGATTTCTTGATATTTGTATTTTTATTACCAATTGTGAATATCAGGCTCGTGTAAAATGAACTTTACTTTCGTTTTATAAGTAAAAATCATTCTTTTTACTTATGAAACTAAAGTAAAGTTTGTGTTGACGGTTGACGATCAAAAGTTTGAGTTAAACTTTTACGAATTAAGGAATTGTATTGTATATTATCCGTTATTGCACATAAAGTTGTAAGTTACATAGACGGATTAATGTTGCACGAGAATGCGGTTTCAACTCTAAAAGCAACCTCTTCCAGACAACCTTGAGGTATAGGAAAAGTAGTAGATACTATATTTAGATCATGATGTTTGTGGTCTCAAGTGTAAGAGGTGTGTCCACCTCAGTAGACATAGTTGTTGCTATTTTTGTCCTGGGGTGTACGTAGTAGCTTACTGTATGATAGCACACCTTGAGGGTCAATGTCCCTATCAATCATTCAATGCTGACTTAGTGGCAATAGGAATACCTTGGAAGTACGCCTTTTTAGTATTTTTTTTATCAATCGGTATGCAAATGACAGAGTAATTTAACCGTGGGAGAGCCAAGCTTCGGTATTAATGGGCCGGCTCGACCGGAGTGATACCACGGCATCACAGAAGATCGATGTAAAGCATCGCCTGCGTTGTTTTTCGCCGAGTGAGTGAGGGCACTGGCCCCCAAGGCAAGGGGGTTAAAGGTTGGGACTCCACTGGTGTTGCGGGTACCTATAGGCGGCGGCAATCGATTTCCATCCTTTTGCTTATCAGGTGATCCGTATGCTCGTCTGCTACCTATCACATAAAAAAATTACTATGACGAATAAATCCCCGTCAAACATTGAACCTCCTCTGTTAATTGAAGTCAGTTAAAAATCAGTGCATTGCAGTTTGCAGGTGAGATCGCTCTTAAGGCTTTTCGCATTTCTTTGCAATTTTAAGAAATGTAATATTTTCAACGTACCGAGGACTACTGGTTGTACTCCAATACGACCTTCGATTGGTATTGTAAAACAACCCATTGAGGAATAACCCAATCAATTACCTACACTTGATCAGTTCTGGATTGAAAATGGCGACTGTCACACAGCTACTGCTTTGTCATACTCCTAACCTCCTAAGACTTTGTAATAACTATTTAGTTATTCACACTTTATTGAAAACTATAGTATTTAAACAGTCGTTGAAGTCTTTTGTACGAAAAATTGAGGTTTACGTAGTAGGTAATGTGTCTTCATCTAAATCTATACTATTTATAAAGAGATAATTCAATAGACAACTACAAGGCTTATAGGTAAACCGAAAACATGAAACGCTTGCGCGATGTAATTTAGCACAGCGCCATCTATTGGTTCATTTCTGAATTACGGTCCCGAAGCGAAGTGAGGGCGGGCCACTAGTAGGTAATATATTTATTAAGTTTCAGCATTATCTTAATTTAAAAGATAGATAGGGAGAGAGGGATAGAGAGAAGTGAGGGGGGGGGGGGGGACACATTTTACCTCTGGAGTGTCTCTCGCAATCTTTTCAGTTAAGAAAAAAAAGATAATAGAAACCTCAATATCATTTTGGAATCAAGGTTCAGTTTTTGCCATTTGGCTATGGAACCCTTAAATTTGCCGTCCTGATTTATTGGTCGCTATTTGTGATTCAATCCCATGATTCTATAGTATCGGATAGCCAATGAATATTGCATTTACTGCATGATATATCGTAAATATATTGCAGACTAGAAGGTCTTGCGTGCAGTTTATTATTGCATACACCTATGCGTAGTAGGTATATTATTATTTTGTTCTTGTACGTAATTATTGGTACCAGTTACAGTAGAAATAAAAGCAAATTATTGTTTTTTAATGTTGAACGTCTTTAACATTACCGGGCTACCTACCGGTTATTTTTTCTTAATTTATCTTATTTTACATCGAATCACACGCAAGCGGCTGTCATTCCATCCTCATCATCTTGATGGTTGGCGATAGATCGCTAGAGCACTGTGCGTTTTTCGAGGAATTTTCTCCCGCGAACCTCAGTCTTGTGGAATAGTTTAGCTGCGGCAGTATTTCCTGACGGCTATGACTTAGGGACCTTCAAGAAACGAGCGTACTCCTTCTTAAAAGGCCTGCAACGCATCAGCGACCTCTCTGATCTCGCAGATGTTCATGGGCGGCGGTGATTACTTACCAGCAGGTGACCCGCATGCTCGTTTGCCGCCTCTAGAATAAAAAAAAAATTTTGATAAATAACAGACCAGCAGACGGATCACCTGATGGTAAGCAATTGCTGCCCATAGACATCTGCAACACCAGCAGAGTCACAAGTGCACTGCCAACTTTCAAACCCCTTTCCCCCAATTGGGCCTCCGGTACCCTCTCTCACTCGACGAAACACTGGCGCTGCTTTATACCGGTCTTCTGTGAGGTAGGTATCACTTTGACTCCGGTCGAGCTTGCACATTCATGCCGAAGCGTATTTCTCCCACGGTTCTTATCTCAGCGTTGAATAAGTAGCCCTATCAATGTCCACGATTATTCAAAAGTTAATATTAAACGATTCTTATACAAAAAAATCTTCAAAAATTACGATTGTAGCTCGATAATAAATTCACCCCTTTCCTGAATAATTTGATGAAGGATGAAAAATTTGCCAATTTATTCATTGATTCAAGGATAACTGCCCGCCGCCCACTCAGTAGCCGATGTGCTAACAAAAGCCACCAGACGTTTTAAATTCATATTCGATTGCATAAATCGAGCCGTTTGTTTATTTAAGACCGGTATTATTGTAGGATACAGTTACATTATTCGCAATTACTGGCACGATTGTACCGCTATAGAGGAAATGCAACAAAACATTCAACGAAACTTTTTAATCTCACATGCACCGCACACACACACACACACATACAACACACACACACACGCACACACATGTACACGCACACACATATACGCACACATACACACACACACGCGCACACACACACACACACTAATTTATTATTATTATAATTAAGAACTAAGACATTGGAGACATAGCCACAGGGGCCAACTCTGTTTTAATTTTTCTTTTTGGTAGTTTATTTTAGCATTCGATTCTAGTCATTGTTTTTTAGTGTTACCTTATTATTTTGTCCAATATACGAATTAAGAACTAAGAAAAGGATTAATGTAAATAAAAGTAAAGTAATATTTTGCCACTAATTAAGTTGATTGTTAAGAAGTTAGAAGGAAGAGCGAGCGGTATCTCCCTGACACAGGTCTATAAAGACTTAAAAGGGGATACTGAAGTTACTAGTTTAAGACTTAATAATAAAACTTAAAGCCAACAAAAAATTTTTATTACTTTACAATTCAAAAGCGCTTACCTTTTAATATGCAGTTGCGGTCGAATGAAATATTCAGATAGGGACACCTGGGTTGAACCACATCTCGGTATAAATGCCAGCATTGCTGAAAAATACTGCTATGATCAGCAAGGGCCCTTTGGTCTGCAGTCTTTTTGCGCAGGGTCAGTCGGTTCGGTTGCTGCTACAACACAAAATGTATGTTGATGATACATATGTTTATGTTGATAAGAGATTTATTCGCATTCGGGTTTTAGATTAGGTGTTGGGTATGTGGTAACCTCGTTGATCCTGGTTTCCATAATACAAGTGAATTCCTTAGTTTGGAGGACTAAAAAACCGGCAACGCATCGACGACCTTTCTGATCTCGCACTTACCAACAGGGGGCCCGCTTTCTCGTTCGTCCTAGAGCCAGCTAGTATCATAAAACCAATGTGTGTGTGAATTTGAATTTTTTAAAATTTTTATCCGACTACGGTGAAGTAAAAAGGAGGGTTGTGGCTTTGACCTATATGAATGTGCTTATGAGAGTACGTACCTACTATACATGTAAGTTCATAAATATGTTGTATGTATAGATAAGTACGTTTCACCCTATTACTTAGCTTAAAACCATAAAAAAAAACTTGTAGTTTGGAAATATCATACTTATTTAATAACTAAATGTATAATTATGATGTTATGAGAACTCATTTATTTGTAAATCTAAACTGGTATCATGTTTAAAAAAAATGGATAAGGCAAATTTTACTAATTTAATTTTATAAGACAAAATCTAAGTTTTTGCGCTAGAAAACAGCGTTAAAGTTTAATTCCAAATGTAAAAAAATGTACATACTGAACACTTATAACAAATAGCTAAGTGTGGTTCCATTAGCGAATATCGTCGGTAACCTATTTCGGCTCAATACAGGAGGGCTGCCGGCTTAATATAATTTATTCGGGGCCGGTCGCAATGTCAGGCCTTTTTTCTCATCCCAGATTACCACTAACCCGATTACTTAGCACTCCTGAGTCATGAAAACGTGTATAATTGCGGTTTGCTCATCTTTCATGCGGAGCACACTGTATATTGAACGAGAGATTTACATTTTGTTACAAACACTCTGAAAATAAACAAGAGAGATGGGAGTTGAGCGGATAACACGCTTTCCATACCAGGGATCGTGGTTCGAACTCGAGCATGGACCACTGGATTTTTCAAATCTAAGTGCGTAGTTCTACTCTCATTGAAACTGTCATGTCAACATTGTTTCTCTGAAACACGTTTCATCATACCATGATTCAGTTGGTCTGGTTCGTCTGTTAAAAGATTGCAAAGGTCAGACGCAGTCGCTTCATTGCAATTACCAAACTCTCCAATCCCTGTAAAACTATCACAGCTAGTTAGAGTTTACAACGTTACAGTGCGTGTGGGCATTTTCGTTTCCGCGGTGTGACAGTGGTCGGCGCGACTCGGCTTTTGACCATTTTGAAGCCACGATAGAAGGATATATGGCACGAGAAACTGCAGAATCGTACACTGTACTGACGTGTACTTAGCCGGTTTTTTTATTGGTAAATATCTATAGGTGATTTTAGTCTACAATGACCTAACCAAACATAGAGAGCGTACAATAGTAAGAAAATTACCTTTATTACCTACATCGTCGCAGTCGTTATTCATCTTGCACACAGCTCCTCCAACCACATTCGGTTCATCTGGTCCCTGCCGCCCTGTGTTTACCGATTTGCGGTCTTTCAGCCTCGGGTTTATCTACTCTGGCGGAGTTCGTCCTTTGGCAGACTAAGTTTGTTCTATGCGCTTAAACTTGCTTATTCAGCGAGTTACGTCTTGGTTCCGTTGCAGTGCTTCTTGCAAAGAATGAGATTACCTACCTAATTATAGTAGTTGAAGTCTCAATGATTCCAACTGCTTTAGCACTAGTAATTTAATTGTGTGTGCCTGGTCTTTAGAGCTTGTTCTTTTAGAATTGTACGTTATCATAATAGCTGCCAAGACTGCATAATTAATTGTTAATTCGATTGTTGTACCTTGCAACGAAACGGAATGCGCTACCGAATCTGTATCTTCGTCCCTTTCACACACACTTCTTTGTTTGTTATGATGCATCTGGTAGGTACTTAGTACATTACATCTCGTTCATTATGACACAGTTTCGTTGTAGATCCTCTGAACATAAACTTCCGGCAATATTTAACTTTATATTAGAAGCTTCTGTTAGCTACTGTAAATATTAAACAATTAGCTATAGATATTTTTATGAAGTTGGGGTCAAATGCCTCCGGCGGCGACCTACTATGTTGTCGTTAATTTATGCGGGCAACTTTGTTTTCCTTATTAAAATATTTTTCATGGAGGAAAATCTGTAGCCATTTTTTATTAGACATACGATAAGTAACTGTTGTATCATCGTGAGATTCATTAGTAAGACTTATATCATTCGAGGATAGGGAATAAGTTCAGTAGTTAGTGTTATTATCTGATAATAGTGTAATTAACCAGCTTTTGCCCGCTTAGTCGGCGTAGGATCCTGTTTGTCATGGGAAATCTTAGCCGTTTGATTCCTTGAAATCGGATATTCTCCGGAGTAAGGTTTATAAGTTGGTGAACATCTTGAAAAGTTAAAATATTCAAAGGATTAAATCTATTACTCTGATATTTGACTTGGGAACTATTATTAACACGAGTTAACAATCACTCAAATCAAATGTCTACATAAAGTGCGAAGTTTATAATTTGATTAAAATTGTTTTAATATAAGTTCAATTTATGCAAATATTGTACGCGGCGCTATTGTTAAAACATGTTTATTGTGTCAATAAAGTCGAGAAATTTATTTTTGGTGCCACTGCCATATGTCATAGAGTATGTTTAACCCATTGGTTTTAAAATACGGAAACTCCGTTAGTTGACCGATAATTATCAATCCGTATTCAAACATTCTTGATGCATGATAAATAATTATTTGTCACTTCTGTATCAATAACAATAGGAAAAAACATCTAGGCACTAGCTTTCTCGTTCTCAGCGTAGTTCTGAGACTCGAATTTTGAATTTTAAAGTTGGAAATTATTGGTATTTCTTGGAAGATTGTTTTAGTGTTCCGAATCTAAAAGGAAAAAAAAACGGAAACCTTATAAGATGACTTTGTGTTCGTCTGTGTGTCAAGGACCTTTAGTATTCCAGAAACGCGTGAAGGCATTGAGCTGAAAAATGTATTCATATCTACGATTGAAGTTATGAGAAAATCAATACTCCAAGTTGACAAAAAAAAAGATACGACCGTCTAGTTCAGTGAAAAACGTTATTATTCAGAGGCAATCAAAATGCATAGGATACTTCCGATTGATCTAAAACTATTTAAAATATGTATACCTACTAATTTAACGACTTATTTTTATATATTATTTGTAGAATCACTAAAATTTCGTCATGATATTACTTTGTCACTATCAAAACACTAACCCAATTACTACGAAACGTGGTCTAACAATGGTTTTCGTTTAAATCTGATGTTACGGGTATAATTTTCTTTTAGCACTTTTATAAAAGTGAGCATCATTTTAAACCATGACGAACTTTAGTCCCCATTTTATGATAAGGGGGTAAGTAAGCATTTAGTTATTAAAGCAGACTGTTTTGGCGTTAAATTACCCGTTTTTAGCAAGACTTTTTAATAACACCTTTGTGTCCTCGCCCTTCTTCCAAGTTACCAAGCCCGTCAAACACGCAACGGGACTTAAAGGTAAAATATTAATTTAAGGAGTCCGTGGGCAATGCAAACCGGCCTTCGGAATCGGGAAGCAATTTAAATTACGAGTAGAATGTTGGCTGCATTGCTTAGTCATCAGGCAGCGCGCCGCGCCGCGGCCGCCGGGGCCCATGCGTCTTGTTGGCTGCGCCCGCGCCGCCCCGCGCGACCGGTTCCAGCCACGTGTCTGCTCACCACGAACTTCGACACAACGAATATTCTGTTGCATATAAGTATTGTTGATATCGTAAATGGACTTCTACTTTGAGAAAGAATTAGCGTATCGGAGATCGAGTTAGTCCAATAGGTTAGTTGTAAATCTGTTTTAGGCGGTTTATTTGATTTTTGAATTCTAAGTACAAAAAGATATGCAAATGTGTAAAGCTTAGCACCTGCTCCTATTACGTGATTATGTATGAAACTATTGAAGTATATTATAATATCAAAAGGTTCAAAGGTTCATGCCAGTTTGAAATAACATCATTCTATTGAAATATACGCTGTAACGTAATGACAATGAAGGAGAAAGACCAATATGAAAAAAGAATTTTATATAGTACTGGTTACATAATAAAGTTGATTCTGGACCCAGAATTTCCTAAATTACTGATGTAATTTTAAACGCAAACAGAAGGCGTTGATGATGGGACAAGTATCGTGATCGTTAAAAATTTTAAACATTGCAGGGCTTCTATAAAAAGCTTAACATTTTACACTTTATGAACTGATGATAATGACCATTAGAGGGCCTACGAAGAAACTTCTCAATATCCACTGTCTTGGTAGAATTTTCATCATATTTTTGATAATATAATATCTTCATAAGTTGTAGCCTATTATTATTTTAATCTTTTTGCAGTTTCTTCAACATTCAATCAGTTTTTCAGCGTGAAAGAGGACTCAAATATCCATACTTCCATACTAATATTATAAATGCGAAAGTAACTCTGTCTGTCTGTCTGTCTGTCTGTCTGTCTGTCTGTCTGTCTGTTACTCTTTCACGCCAAAACTACTCAACGGATTTAAATGAAATTTGGTATACAGATAATCTAGACCCTGAGAAAGAACATAGGCTACTTTTTATTGCGAAAAGGGGGTTGTAAGGGGTTGAAAGGGGGGTAAAAAGTTACTTTTCCACGCGGACGAAGTCGCGGGCGGCCGCTAGTACCTACATAAATGCGTCGTCACTAACTTTTATTTTTATAAATATGTCTAAATACATAAATATACATTGGTCTCCACGTGAGGTGGTGGTAATAGTCGGTGAGGAGTATCCGGTGGAGAAATATGCAAATGTACTACACCACTCAACCCCTTCAGACCTATGACTAGAACGAGTTTGTATGCGGTCTAGAGTTTGATTATGTTGGGTAGTAACGAGTCATCCGACTTCAAATCTACTCGATACCAGTCATTGAGACGTGAGCGTCTCTAATTGAGGGCGATAGCCTGACGTAATTACAACGGAGGTAGGGTTGACACTACCAGCCTAGAACGCAGCTTAAAGATACGGGACCAATCAGATTTTATTTTTTTCTAATATTGTCTATATTCAACGCTGATCATGGTATTTTTCCTTTCCTGACTGATACCCCAAAATACTACTTCTACGAACTTCTAACATAATAGCAATGACTATTAATTCAGAAAATAGTAAAAAAAGAAGATATCCACTCGTATCTACATTTTCATTTTTATACCGAGATGTAAAGTATAAAAATATATTCTTATAAAAGTCGATCACGTCCTAAATCAGAGTCTAAGCAAATACATGATAGAAGGCTCGTGCCTAGAAAATGTCTATTCACTGAGACTTGAATATATATACCCTAGTTACATATATGGGCACCAACCGTTAAAGAATTCAGCAGGTTGGCTGTGCGGATCAAGTGACGAAGCATCTTTGATGGATGGATTACTTAAATAAAGTTGAAGTACAATATTAGAAGTAGGTAATGTAACGTACGAAGTAATAACACATTTTTTACGCTTAGGTAGGTATACCTTTGGTAAATGTAACGGGATAATAAATAACTGAATAAATTATTTTTTAAAACACAAAAAGAATAATTCCGGAGGGAACATTTTGATAATGATCATAATTAGGCACACTGAACTTTAATGAGTAACTACGGTGAATAATCGATTACGATTCGAATTACATAATCAAGTAAATTAATAAAATGTCTTTTTCACAAATTAAGGTTTTCTCGTAAACCTCGGAAACAAAAAAAAAAAAACGTACTTCGTACACCCTGTTTTGAAAGCACTTACTTTTATGCCGGTGCGGGAATGCCGTTATTCAAACCACTATACTAACCTTTTTGTAAGCAAATGTTTCCGTCACCAAAAAGCTTAGAGAAGTTGAAAACCAGCGCTGGCCGAGGGTATACACTCGAGGCGGCATGAGATGAACTTCGTCCCTTTGTCTCAAAATTGTTCCCCTTTCTCAACGAATGTACTTATTATGTTTTTAAGAGACAATAAACGATTTTTATTTTTTAAAGACAACTAAGAGTACATCGTTGGTTGGCAACCCTGCAGGAGCTTGGTCCACCCGCCCAGTGCGTCGCCTGCGCCGCTGTTACATCGACCTTGCCGGACCAACTGCAGTGCGACAGACGCAGATGCCTCGCACTATAACGCATTCACCGCGACTGTCCTATGAGTACGCAGTACGTAGTACTTACCTACAGGACGTTGCGTTTATAATTTTATTTATTTACACTGATGCTCGATTGGTTTAGTTAATCAATAGGAAGAATAAACAAGACTGGCATATGCAGTTGATTAAGGCGTCAACAAGTTACTCGCTGCTTAGGTACAACATAGTAGGTACAATGTCGCTTTATTATTTTTTATATTTATTTGCTATTCTATTAAACTATTTCAAACGTGAAAATTGTGACTTGATATCGAAGGCCAAAACTCACTTTGGATCGCTGAATCGGAATATCCGACGTTGTTTTATAGGAAAGAAATTGAGATTTCGTTGTTTGATTAACTTTAAAAGTACGTAACATTAAACGTCATCTATTTTGTCTAGATTCTGTGCAGTTACTTTGTTGAGAATCTATATACGTCTCATCCGCACGATCCAAGCTATTCGCTTCCTCGTTTTTAATGCGGCTAGCTAAAGAATGTAATTCCTCGCCGTAGTCTTTGTTCCGTGATCTGGATATCTTTAAGGCAAGAGTGAACAGGCATCTTTTACAACTAAACCTGTAACATCTTAGACCTCTGCATTTTTAATTATTTAATCATTTTCGCCCTATAGAGGTATAGTAGTAGCTTATGGTCTTTCTCAGGGTCTAGACCATCTGTAGGTATACATGTAAATTCCGTTCAGTAATTTTGGCGTGAAAGAGTAACAGACAGACAGACAGAGTTACTTTCGCATTTATAATATTAGTTAGGATTCGATAATCGTCAGCCATTCCCTCAAATATGATTCATTTATCATACTGTATCCTGACTGGTTTTTGACATGAAGCTATTTATACTGAGGTTGACCGTCTGTAAACGATTTCCTTTTTTTATTTAAATGAAGTTGATTGTTTCGTTTGAACGCATGCGGGTGCAGTCGGTGCGCTCCAGGCTGCGCGCGCGTCGGCTGCGCCTGCGCTGCGTAACGGGACCGTTTAATGACAGTGCGCAAGATCCTGACGATAGGGACTTAATGCTAGTTTTGATCGTAAGTAAGAATGTGGAAGTTACAAATTTTGGAACAGGGTATTGTGTTGAATACCGATGAGATGAGATGAATATTGTTTGAGTAGAGGCGAGGATCGGACGAAGACGAACCTTAGTTTTTTATGTAACCTAGTAGGTACCTATAGGATGAAGAATTTTGCCAAATTAGTGGCTATTAGCGCACGCGTACCTATGAAACGTCAAAGGAATCCTTCTTTTTGGTTTATATTCCACCACCACCAGTGACCACCTGGATGGATGGAAATGACGCAACGAACTAACTAGGAAAGAGAAAATCGGATTTGGTAGTGACCAGCCCAAGCCCACACACTTCACAACCTTTTTGGTCGATTGGAAACGGATTCGCCAAAAATTCATATCCAGAACAAACGAAGGAATAACCCCCAAACAAATTGTACGCCAGCCAGAATAATGCAACGGCCGCATGATTTTAAAGGCCAGTTACAGGACTTAAATTTAGTCAGCATTCGGTTACGAGTTCTTTGGTTTTCCTAAAGATCACCATGGAATATGTTACCCTATTTCGTACATTCTAGGTAACGTAAAACAGCTATAAATAATGTAAATGTCCACCTTTATTTCAATCCCTGTGTCAACCGTTCGGTTCGGGGGCAAATAAAGGAAGTCTTACAAAGTATTGAGAATGGCAATAAAGCCAGTATGGGATTCTGTGGGAACTTGCTAAGATACCGCGCGGGTCGATCATTGTTGACCACGCGGTGGATAATATAATCTCAACGGTCCATACAATTGCTTCCTATTTTCTTTCGTATGAGAGTATTATCGTAGATATGATTCCGAAGTTTGATCTGGTTGATATA
Source organism: Cnaphalocrocis medinalis (assembly GCA_014851415.1). Taxonomy (NCBI): domain Eukaryota; kingdom Metazoa; phylum Arthropoda; class Insecta; order Lepidoptera; family Crambidae; genus Cnaphalocrocis; species Cnaphalocrocis medinalis. The sequence continues at coordinate 12,247,614 of CM026273.1, read as the reverse complement.
ATGATTCAATTGACTTTGGTTGTTACGCACGATTTCACTAAAATAAATGTAATCGAGTGTAAAGACGAATATTTTTAAGTGACGTTACCAAATTGTTTCTTTAATGTGGCTCTGCCCTCCTTTATGAGGATAACTTCGCTAATGCTAAGTGAAATAAAAAATAAAGTGGATAGTAAAATGTCGAAGTCAGTTAAAGTCATAGTCACTCAATAACACGCCGATGTTTTACTTATGTTAAGGATTCTGTCGAGACTACTCTACACGAACTCTCAGGGTTTTTTAGGTCCAAGCAAGTGACAAATCACTCGACACACCACAGGAGTGTTAAAAATTAAAATCACTTTGCGGCACTTCACCGTACAAAATAACACTAGAAACTACTAACGACTAATCTAACACCTTTGAATTGCTTCAGCCGATGCGAATCGTTCTACTAGATACCACAGATTCCTTCTTTCCAATGTGTTCATTATTGTATTCCCCGTTTATTGGATTTTTTTTGTGCACTTTTAACATTGTATTCTATTTTCAAACATGGTTAACCAAGTGAAAAATGCTACACCAGCATTGTACACTCCATTCAGTCTAATATGAAATTCTATTGGAATTCAGTACCTGTATGAATTATGAAGAAGCTAACCGCTATGCTGTCTTGGCAGAAATAGCTTTGAGTTCGTTCCAACCCACTGGACCCAGGAATGAAAAGTTAAACTGCGTCTATCTCTATTTCTTGTCGTTGTATTATTAGATGTTGAAAGCGAAACTAGCTTTCAATAAAATGCTAATGTTCAGTCATAGCAATATCGACATTTTTATCAGCTGATTTCCAACATAGCAATATTGAATTTTTCTTCCTTACATTCGGCTGTAAGTGACGAGTCGTCTTGGGTTCTTCCCATTAATACACATATATTTATTCATTTTTATTAACCAAAAGTGCTCTAAAAATGGAAATGCATATATCCCGTAGGATGTGCCAACAGATAATAGTAATGCAGCGTGGTTTATTAATTTATTTATTTGAAAAAAAAAAAAGTATAATGCGATATATTTTACTTATTTTTTTAATTCAAATAAATAAATTTATAAACCACGCTGCATTACTATTATCTGTTGGCACATCCTACGGGATATATACATATATATATAGATATGTACCTATATTTCAAAAATAAACATCACTTGTGGGACTTAGCAATTTAATCTTACGAAAACACAGTGGAGGCATAGTTTACGTTCCCGAGCTCCAAACAGTACCCTAGAGGTTTAAATTATCATAATAAAATAGTTAATTAAAATTTATTGTTAATATTGTTTTACGAGGATCATAACAACCAAGTACCTATTTGGGAAAGATTAAGACTAAATCTTGGAAAGGGCTATAATTTTTATCAATAACAACAATTATTTAAAATTTTTATAATTTTGAAGTTTAAATATAGAAACAATCGTAGGTAACCTAGTTATTAACGTACATAGGAATATATTATGTGTAAAGTATGAAGATGTAAGGCAGGTACCTAATCGGTAGTCGGTTGGTATCAGAGAATTATATTCAGAAAGTAGCGTAAATTACCCAGATAATTATTTTGTCTTAGAACATTTACAATAGAAAGACACTGTGTCATCAAATAAGTATCTTAGGTTCTCGTAGTAATTTGAAGTAAAACACATTCATAGCGTGCTGAAAAAGTGATAGAAATATAATATTAAGACACAGTTAGATAGTTTCAGGTAATATTCGTACAGAAATGTAAAAAGTTATTTTCTAGTTTTAGAACATAAAACAAAAGATAAAAGACTGAAGCATCGTAAGTACCGAACAAAGATCGTTTGTTACTGGGGCGGTATACTAGGATATGGTGCTGAGTGTTAGGGATAAATAGGATACGTGAGCTCACGTTACGACCGACCGTGCGAACCTATTTGAAAACATCAGCGATCACCCGCGTGCCAAGTGATACAGATACAAATACCCACTCCTTTGAGGAAAGGCGCTTTATCATTGCCAGTAGGAAGTTGTGGACAGTAGCAGGCAAGAAAGAAACAAAAGACAAATAAACCTTAGTTTTGAATATGAATAAACTTTTTGATAATTCAACAGCAACACTAGAAATAATTTTTGCTCGGGATTTCGGGCGGTTACTCATCAGCTATAACTAGATATCATAGAATAATTACTATGGATATGCATTTTAGAATCCCCAGGCGGAATTCCTCGAAGGTATTGGTAAAAACGTATTCTTACGTGTAAATATTCCATACCAACTGAATAACTTATATTTAATTTCATTGATTCATCTCAACGTATTTCATAATGTCATGTTCTTTTAATTTTATCTCTTAAATCTTTAGCAATATTGAGGGCTAATAATTTAAAAATTAGGTAAATAAGCGCCCAAATTTCCGATCACTAATAAAAATTAAGGTTAATAATCACGGTAATTAATTATTTAATAATAAACTTAATCACCTAACTGTAGTCTAAAAAGGCTTTTTCTCCGATTACGCCCACTACTCATTATTTCTTTTGTAGATAATATTCTTATTATGTCTATTTGAAAAAGTCTTTGCTTTATAAAGGTTATTTGAGAAGCTGTAATGAAAAGGTACCTTATGATCGAAGCGACTTCATACGTTTCAACGTAATTTGATACGTGACACTATTTTCGTACGTACTTTCTCAGATGAAACTAGCATGGGCTCATAATTTTTAAGAAAGAAACAAATATATATTTTATGATATTAGGATCGAATTATTATTATCTTAGACTCTAGGCGTATGACGAGGCCAAAAATAATACCAAACTGTGATAAACAATTTACCTATATACATTTATTTGAAAAGAAATAATTGCAAAATTCTGATATATACATATTCTACTTGCTAAAGCATATTTCAGTGACGAAAATTGAACTAGGATTGTACCTAGACTTAAATAATGATACCTAAACTAAGTAAGCTAATTTGATAGTAATGCGCACGACACAATACGCAGCATATGTGGGCAGTGAATCTATTTTGATCTAAGTAATTGAGATTGAATACTTAAATTGTTGTAATTATGTTTCTATGTGTTCGGTTGGTAGTATTTGGGTCTCAGTCACCATCCCAAAGTTTTTATGTAGCTGTTATCCTGTTTGTTCTACGTCGGTACACATTTGAGGTTCCAAGAGATTGATTGCCTTGCGTGCCGCAATTTAAGAGGGGAATCCAATTCCTTCCATTTGCTAGTAAACCAAATCAAACAATCGTAAAGGAATGAGGCATTGTAAGCCCTTGTAAATGACGAACAAGCACTTTGTTTGCGCGTGCGTCACGTAGGAACTAGGAAATCGTAGGAACATGAACCCATAATGTATGCACGGAGGTTTCAGGTTCAAATTAAATTCTGAGTCCAACATAAACAATGCGGCATAATGTGTGAGTTTGACTTAAAAAGGTAGAAATAACTAGTCGATAAATCAAGTGTAATCTTAACCAATAATACCTTATAAGAAGGAGTGTTATAAATTCGTTAACTCCGTAGCATATATGAAAATGATAGAGGAGATCGCTAGAATGTTTGTTTGTAAAAGTTTTGCAAATCTGTCAATCATACGGAGAGAAATCGACCTTCCTTTCCTTCCTTCAAGAAAAGAGCGTACTCCTTCTTTTAAAAGGCCGGCAACGCATCAGTGGCCTCTCTGATCTCGCAGATATTCATGGGCAGCGGTGATTACTTACCAGCAGGTGACCAGGTTGCTCGTTTGCCGCCTCTATTGTAAAAAAAAGACAAGAACATACCTGTACAAAAAATCAAACGAACGTAGTAGCACAGCAGTACGGTCAGTCTTACAGATCTAATTTTCGTGGCAGTCTTCGATTCCAGTGTTCCGAAATAACATCAGATTCTTAAAATATACCAATTTTTAAATTTGTTTAAAGATTAAGGTTTACATTTTACAGACATCCTAGATTTGAGGACTTTCATGAAAGTTAGATCTCAAAAATAACTCAGTACATCATTATTTTATAAAATCGGTAATAATGAATCTGAATTTATTGGTACTTTCAATTAAAGAGCATATACTTTACAAGCGTTTAGCAGTCTGTAGTGTTGCTTATAATTTTGGGTACTTACAAAGTGTAATAAGAAGGGTCATTTAATTGTAAACGTATGCTCAGAGCGTTTGCCTCAGCTGAAGTAGGCTGAGCTTTTTCATACGTCGGACAGCGACATCCTTTGACTGGCGTAATTACACACGGCCGGAAGACATTAACATGTATAAGATGAGGTTTTGCTTTTGATCATGTAAAAAAGTAAGTAGGATAAAACATTAGCCTGCGTTGTTTATTTCACTACCTAAAGCGTATATCCCAGCATAGTACTTAGTATTTAAAGTTGCAAAGCATTTTTTAGCGTATCATCTTTTACACACGAAACAATTATGAATTGAAAATCCTATACCTAATTCATTTTACTTCATGAAATAAAACACTTCCTCATTCCCATTCAGTGGCATACCTAAATATATTACTTTATAAAATGGAAGGGAAAATCTGCTGAGGTAGGAAGCTGCCTACCTTTGGGTCACCTTGTCACCCGTGGCTTTACCAATAGTTTTGAAATGTCCTGAAAGGTTAGGCAACGGTTAAGGATTTCTTCATTGGATTCAACTTCAAAGACCACAAAGGTTTTTAGTTTAAGCAGCTTTCATCTTCAGGTTCAGCGCCTTTCTTTCAAAAACCTTAACATGACAGTAAACTAAATAAATGCAGACAATTCAAACCTGTTTCTAACTTTTAACTAAGGAGTTCCTTGTACTATACGAGGCATCATGTTAGCTTATTATACATACGTGCACATCATGGTCTAGGATTTGATGATTTTGTTATTACAATGAAGCGATTCCCGTCTGACTAAACCAAGAATCATTATTAGTTTTCCTCCAATATAGTATCAACATCACATACCAAAGATCACATATTTAGTACTAAGTATTTAGGATGTGATGTAAGGAAACATCATGAAATGAAATTAAGTTTACAATAAATATGGTAAATACAAAGTCTTTTCACAAAGGCACTGTCAATGCTAACTAAATTTCCTTAACAAGTAATTCACTTACGTACGAATAAATTTCAGAATTAAATGATATTCGAGATTCCTCTAGCTTTATATTCGGAGCTTAAATTTCAGAGCCTGAATTGCGTGATGTAAGTCACCCACTGAACAGAAGATAATGTTCGTTAGAAATTAATGAAGGCATATAACCGAAAACACACGAAGGGTGTTTTGCTCTAATTGAAAATGTACGAGTCATAACAACGCAGGAGATTGTAGTCGAGCCCTTCGCGGATGGAATCATCATAAAATTACTTATGCATAACATTTTGTTTTGTGATAAATTATGCTTAATTGCTTTTCTAGAACCGTTGGAAAACTATTTTTCCATTGACGTTCCTAGTTTGTTGTTGTTGATCCTACTTAACATGAAATTTCATCAAGGTTTTACTTTTTTTAACCTGGATGGATCATCAGTTTGTAGGAGGAAAATGTAACTCGTAGGAATGGAAGATGTAACTGACTTAGTACAGACTAGTTGGTAGGTAGACCTGATGTTGCCCTGGTAAGCAACAGGTGTTTAACTTATCTTGGAAATAGGTTGTGTAATGTCTATGAATATTTAATAAATGCCGCGCGCTTGCTTGTACGATGACCGGTGGGAGCAGTCGGTCATTCGCTCACCCGGTCCGGTCACTTGTCACCGAACAGCAAAGCGGGAGCGTGTGCCTAAGTTGATTTCAGTGGTTTTATTAATAATTAAGTGAACCCTACAAGTGACGACCCTGCCAGTGGATTAAACTAAACTCGTGGCAAGTAAAAAACAAAAAGAAATTACCATTTCTGTGAAAACAAGAGGTAAATTGTCAAATGTGACCAGTTGTTGTTACTTGTTGTTGTCGAAGTTAACTAAAGGTAACATGAAGTTATTAGCACGTATCAGTGAATTCTCACTTTAAATTACATAATTATTACGCAAAAAAGTCGTTTTAGGCACCCTATTCTGTAGTGGAAAGGGCACAGAGGTTATTCATAAAAAGCGGCAAAAGTCGGGAAGGTTATTTAAAAGATTTCAATATCTTAGAGTAATCATTTACTGGTCTCATTACGTCAATTGGTACCTACATGTAACACAAAGTGTATATTTCGAGAAAATCGCCGGCAATAATATTGCAAAGCGAACAAAATGCGTCAGGCATACAAATGCATTATGGTAGTACTATAGTGCGTCAAGAAAGTCGTGAAAGAAACTATCGGGTGGTAACTATAAGCTCTCGATATGCCATCATATTTTATTCTAAGACTTATTTGACGCACTGTAAGTATGTAATACTATTTTGATTTAGGTACCATTAATTAAATTAAATATAAACAAACCATAGAGGTTTCACGGATAGATCGACTAATCGTCGAAAGGTATTATGGCCAAGAGGTAGTTTAGTAAACTAAACGGTACCTAATATTATGGTGCAAGAGGTAGTTTAGTAACACTAAACGGTACCTAACAAAACCGATGGGGTAAGAGGTAGTTTAATAAAATTAAACGGTACCTACCTAATAAGATTATGCAAGTGGTAGTTTAGTAAAGCTAAGCGGTACCTAATATTACTATGATACAAGAGGTAGTTTAGCGAAAACTAAACGGTACCTACCTAATAAGATAATGCAAGTGGTAGTTTAGTAAAGCTAAGCGGTACCTAATATTACTATGATACAAGAGGTAGTTTAGCGAAAACTAAACGGTACCTAGCATGATGATGTAAGAGGTAGTTCAGTTAAGCTGAACGGTACCTACGAAAACCATTGGGCATGAGGTAGTTTGACAAAATGTTGAACAGTACCTTAAATATCAAATCATTGATTACAGGTAACCGACATTATGTCACTACTACCCCCATTAGAGTCATTAGACTGCGAGGGTGACCCAACATCCATGGGTTTGAGATGGGAGAAATGGAAAAGAGCCCTTGGTTTATATTTAACAGCGGCGAGCGTAACTACACCGGAGGCGAAAAGAGCGACGCTTTTACATATGGGCGGATTAGCCCTGCAAGAAATATATTATAATGTACCGGGTGCTCACATTGATATTTCTGAGGAAGGAGGCGATGTATTCGATATAGCAGTAAGCAAACTAGACGAATACTTTGCTCCAAAACAAAGCCGAGTCTACGAACGGCATTTGTTTAGGTTGGTCAAACAAGAGCCGGCAGAGAAGTTTGAAAAATTCCTTGTCAGGCTTAGGCAGCAAAGTGCTAAGTGTCAGTTTTCAAATGCTGAAGAGCATTTGATTGATCAAATAACGGAGAAGTGCGAGTCAATGGAGTTGCGGAAAAAGATCTTAACTCTTGGAGATGATGCTACCCTAGATAAGATAATTTCGGAAGCCAATGCTTTAGAAGCAGTAAAGAGGCAATTAAATGAATTTGATTTGACTAGTAAGGGACAGTTGATAAATAGAGTGGAGACAACACCAAAAAATCGGTTCAACCCATGTAGTCGCTGTGGCGGTAACCACTCCAGTAATGATAAGGCTTGTCGTGCCCGTAATCAAAAATGTTTGAAATGTGGCTATATAGGGCATTTCCGAAGATTTTGTAGAACTGGACCTAAGAAACGCAAACCTATGGCTACTAATAATCCTTCACCCAAAGCTGAAGCAATGTCAAAAAAATTCAAACCTGAGGAAATTGATTATATCTTCCATTTGGATGGTGATGACAGCATCAAATGTACAGTAGGAGGCATTGACATCGACATGATTATAGATTCCGGAAGTAAATGCAATATCATCAGTGATATTACCTGGGAAAATCTCAAGAGCTGTGGTGTTCGTGTCACCAACCAGGATAAAAATCCCAATAGAAAATTTATGGCCTATGGAAGCAGTAGTTCCCTGGAAGTGTTAGGGTCATTTGAGTCTACAATTACTCTTGGAGATAAGTCGGTAAAAGATACAGCAACCTTCTATGTAATCAAGAATGGAAAAAGAAATTTACTCGGAAAAGACAGCGCAACAAAACTGGGAGTTTTGAAGGTAGGTTTAGGAATAAATGCCATCGAGCAGGGGGTGTTCCCGAAGTTTAGAGATGTTCAGATTCACATTCCTATTGATGACACAGTTAAACCAGTTTCTCAGCCATGTCGTAGAGTTCCGATACCTCTTGAGAATAAAATTAACACTAAGATTCAGGAATTACTCGATGCTGATATCATTGAGCCTGTAAATGGCTCGTCCGACTGGATATCTCCTTTGGTGCCCGTGCTTAAGGGCGATGGGGATATACGAATTTGTGTGGACATGAGACAGGCAAATAAGGCAATTACCCGCGAGAAACACCCTTTGCCTACTATGGAACAGCTACTTCCCAAATTTAGGAACGCCAAAGTGTTCTCTAAATTGGATATTAAAAATGCTTTTCATCAGTTAGAGATCAGTGAGGGTAGCAGACCCATTACAACATTCATATGTAGTCGGGGACTATATAGGTACAAACGCCTCATGTTCGGTATCTCATGTGCTCCCGAATGTTTCCAAAAAACCTTAGAAAGGATTTTGTTGCCCTGTCAAGGGGCGGTAAATTTTATCGACGACATTGTCGTATTTGGGAGCAATGAAGCTGAACATGATGCGAGGCTTAAGAAAGTTTTACAAGTCCTAAAAGATAACAACGTTCTTCTCAACGAAGAAAAATGTACGTTCAAAGTAAAACTTGTTCATTTCCTGGGGCATGAATTGTCGGCTATTGGGGTCAAACCCTTAGATAAATATGTGAAGTCTATTGAATCATTTAGGGAGCCTTCCGCAGTGGAAGAAGTTCAAAGCTTTTTAGGACTTGTGAATTATGTAGGGAAATGGATTCCCAATCTGGCGACATTAACAGAGCCACTACGAGAGCTGTTAAAACTTAAGTTACCTAAAGGTGCCGATATATCATCACATTGGCGAGTTGAGCAGTCCCAAGCATTCGAACAGCTAAAACGTGCTATGACTGATATCCAAACCTTAGGATACTACGACCCTAATGATAGGACACAAGTTTTTGCTGATGCTAGTCCAGTTGGATTGGGGGCTGTCTTAGTCCAGCACGGTGATGCTGGCCCTCGAATAATTGCATATGGTAATAAAAGCCTTACAGATCGCGAAAAACGCTACTGTCAAACCGAAAAGGAGGCTCTTGCATTGGTTTGGGCGGTGGAACATTTCGACAAATATCTCTTCGGAAAGGAGAGTTTTGAACTCGTTAGCGACCATAAACCTTTAGAGGTGATATTTGGACCGAATTCCAAACCATGTGCGAGGATAGAGCGTTGGGTCTTACGGCTTCAATCATATAATTTTAAAATTGTTTACAAGCCAGGGAAACACAATATTGCTGACCCTTTGTCAAGACTTTGTTCTAATACTGCAACACCGCGATCTTTTGATGATGATAATTATGTAAACTTAGTTGTTAGTCAATCTTGCCCTACAGCTATAACATTAACCGAACTGAAGCAAGCATCAGACGCAGATTGTGAACTGCAATTAGTAAAGACCGGCGTATACAGTGGTAGTTGGGACCAGAGTGTAAAAAATTACAAGATCTTTGAACACGAATTATGTTTTCAGGATAGTATACTTTTGCGTGGTAACAAAATTGTAATTCCTTCTAATTTAAGGTCGCAAGTACTAGCAGCTGCGCATGAAGGTCATCCTGGTATTGTAGCGATGAAAACTCGTTTACGCTCCAAGGTATGGTGGCCTAAAATTGACAGCGATGCTGAGCGTTATGTTCGAGCTTGTAAGGGTTGCACTCTGGTTTCTGCTCCAAATCCTCCAAATCCAATGCGCAGGAGAGATTTGCCAACACAACCATGGATTGATGTAGCCATAGATTACCTTGGACCATTGCCTAGTGGACACTATCTTCTCGTTATTGTAGATTACTATAGTAGATACAAGGAAATTAAAATTACTAAAGTAATAGACGCGAAACAAACAATCGGGTTACTAAAGGAGATATTCTCTCGGCTAGGTACACCAGTTAGCATCACAGCTGACAACGGTAGGCAGTTCACTAGCAGTGAATTTGGTAGTTTTTGTCAGGAATATGGTATTCGGATATTTCATAGCATACCCTATTGGCCGCAACAAAATGGTGAAGTCGAAAGACAAAACCGTGACATATTAAAACGGCTAAAAATAAGTCAGGCTCAAAAAACATCCTGGCAAGACGATATGCTTAAATATTTAACTATGTACAACAGCACACCTCATTGTACCACAGGTAAATCTCCAGCTGAACTCTTTTATGGGCGACAATTTAGAGACAAGCTGCCCTCTTTGGTGGATGTAGAACATACAGATTTGGAAACAAGAGATAAAGACATTATGATGAAAGCCAAAGGGAAAGAGTATGCAGATCGGAGACGTCATGCTGCAGAAGCTAATCTTGACATCGGGGATCAAGTTTACGTGAAGAATATGATTCGTGAAAATAAGTTGACACCTGTTTTTAATGATGCTTCTCATACGGTTGTCCAGAAAAAAGGAAATGACATAGAATTAGAGAATGATGAAACAGGGCAAAGATTACGGAGGAACGTAGTTCATTTAAAGAAGGTAGAAGGAACATGGAAAGTTTGTGATGACAAAATTGAGCCTGAAAGTAGCAATGAGGAGATTAATTAACAGTTTAAGTTTCGATTACTTAAAACATTTATTAGAATTAGTTTTGTTACTTGATAATGATTATAATACTTAAAAATATTGATTGTCAATTCTATTTGCTGTTTGTTTACTAAGCTGCTATTATTAATGTTTAGATTTAGATTATTGTAATTGATGTTTTATGTTTGAGAGTTTTGAACTGATGCGTGCTGATGCTAATTGTTTCTTTTCTTTTTTGTAAAAGGTAGATGTAATGTCTATGAATATTTAATAAATGCCGCGCGCTTGCTTGTACGATGACCGGTGGGAGCAGTCGGTCATTCGCTCACCCGGTCCGGTCACTTGTCACCGAACAGCAAAGCGGGAGCGTGTGCCTAAGTTGATTTCAGTGGTTTTATTAATAATTAAGTGAACCCTACAGGTTGGGTCATGTCATAGTGTTTGTAGAGGTCGGGTAGGGTATCAGCATAAAATTGACACGGTATAATTATAAAAACTAGTAAAGAAAATAGAGGCCTTGCACAGTTTTTGACAAATAGCAAAAAACTCGAAAGGAGCCGAGACTTCCGTGGTGATTATTTTGAATCGTGGCTGCTTGTAGCGTAGGAAGAAGTACCTACTAGTATGATCCTTGCTTTATGCTTTTTCTAGTAGTAATATACTAGAGACAACTCATGACTACTCTGAGCAATTGTATAATTCTGTTTATATTTGTTTTGGAGTCTTCAACTTAAAATGCATTTGTGACATACACATCGCGGCGCATGTTATCACAGTCACACTAATTAGTCACAGATAACATAAGTAAGTGCACTAGCCATATAGCTAGCCTAAATTCACTTCGTCTGACTAATAAAATCATAAAATTTAATTTATTACTTTCTTCCATGCAATCTAAGATACTTCCGAGCACCTGGAGACGTTCTTGGAATTGCCAATATTTTAAAAGATAAAAGCATTAAACGATTTTTTTTACCATTAGGTGTATGTAGTAATTTTTATTTCCGTTATTTTTTGGTTTTATCGGAAACATTATTTTGCTAGTTTTCCCTACAGTTATTTGTAAAGAAAACAATAAAATATTGTCTATATGTACTTACTTATTCACAGACATATTCAAATATATATATTTTTTTAATGTTGCTTAATTTTACATAACCAAAATTGTAGTTTAAGACCCTAGTGGTTTCTTAAATAAACTGGTTGGGTACTTAAACTTTTCGAATCTTATCGAAGTTTGGTGCCAAGGGATCGTTATTTATTACGAAAAAATATGTATTTTTGTTTGAGTGTCCACGAAGTATTTTTGTGTGTAAGGCCACGGCGAGGGCAACAAGTAATGGTACGAATGTTTCTTACTTTTTTATTTCGCAAAGTAACTAGACAGAACTTAAAGGTCCCGTTGTGTTGAACAATACTATCAGGAATACATTTTTAAAGTTTGTGAGGCTTGTTTTGTGGGGGTTCAGCGGAATAATTACCTATGGATTATTTTGAACAATTTAGTAATCGCAAACAATTAGCTAATTTTTATAAATTGAATAAATATACTTATTACAAATTATTTTTTGAAGTTCCTGAACTCTTCCACATCCTCCTTGTAGGTAATCAACCTTTCATATTTTGAACATCAACAATCATAAACGTTAAGTGGCAGTAAAATGTTGATTTCTTCTCATAAAATTGCCTACACAACAACGTTAAGTGAGAAAATAAAGTGCCATTCTGGCTCACGGGAACAGCACATTTAAACTTTATTAATGTAGTCCTTGTTTTCTAAAATGAGTAAGGAGTTGTACACAACTCACGAATTCTACAGTATACACGAACTTTAAAGGAGCTATTGTTTTTTTGCAGATAGAGGGTTTTTAACCTCTTAGGGCGCGTACAGTAGCCTGCGTTAAAATGTAAACACATTAACTCCTATGCCGGGACTGTAAGGTTCATATTTGAATAACGTTGTATACTTTTTCGTGCACGTGACTGTACACCGGTAAACACGTCAATGTAGAATATTTAAAATTAAAAATATATTAAGGAACAGACAATAATCATTGGAAAATCTTCGAACCTACGACCGATTTGGAAGGCTCACTGGTCGTTGTAAGGCCCAGGTAGCAGACACAATAGAAAATCAATTATTTTATGCCTTTTAAAAGGCTTTTGGATCTTACGACGTTATGTACCAAACTAACTTTACTCGACGGAAAAGCATTAAATTACATACAATGATTTATACAATACATACTTTGATCTATTTCCTTAATATAATTACTACAAATTTTATGCATAAATAGGTAGCTCCGATGTTCTTTCAATTAACACGAACGCTTAAATTATTTTGATTGACATCGGATTTTGTTCCAGGATATTGTTAATTTAGCAAGGAATATAAATTTTAATTAAGGAGTATCCAACCATCCCAAACACGAAGGCACAAATCTTCTTGAAGTATAAACAATATTGAATAAACTTTAAATATGACGATGGTGATCATGAAATATGATGTAAAAATTTATTCAAATCTTAATCCCAGTTCTAGGTTTGATTTTCGGGTCCAGTCAATTTATACAAACTTAGGTATCTAAATTGATTCCACTGGGTGTACTGGGAGACGTTTCTGACTATACGGAATGTCTTATATGAGACAAGGTTGGAATGGTCTAGTATTTTATTTATTTATCCGCTAATATCTTCTAATAATTTTTGTTTGTTATGTTTGAAATACTCGCAGTCTCTAGAGTTGGCTCTGAAATATTTATTTCTCACTAGCTTTTGTCCGCGGCTTCGCTCGCGTTTAATTTGGGGTAGCACGGAGGGGCAAAAAGTAGTCCCTTTAACCATCTCCACTTAAAAATCACGACAATTCGTCGCTCCGTTTTGCCGTGAAAGATAGACAAACATACAGACAGACACACTTTCCCATTTATCTTAGTATGGTTGAAGTCCATAGCCATTGTTCTACAAATATGACCAGAACATGAATGTTCTGCAAACGATGTTCATAAAATAATTACTCCTCTATTCAAGTGTGTTAACAAAGACTCGCACGAGAAATTGAAGCTTCTGGTACTAACAGCCCGACTATAGGTTTGTCGCCTAGACAGAAAATTAATTAAATTCACCTTATATTGCCATAAAACCGTTGCAAGTTGCAACTGCATTCGTGATGGTTGTTAGTAGGTACGTAACACGTATGCATTGATTGTAATAAAGATGTGATTAAAGTACGCTCAACATGTTTAGGCATGCTTATTAATTTTATTGCTTTTTTTTCGATATCGATGATTTATTTTCTTCTTTATTCGGTAATTATTTATTTGCTATGTATAAAAGAACCAATTGGTTTCAAAAGCTGCTCGATAGTGGCCTGCATTTAGGCCTTATTTTGAGCTGCTTTTGGTATCGTCTTCCTACTGGTACTTATTATATAGTACTTAGACTTTATGATCGATATGATTGTCTAGTGCATATAATTAATTAATAGAATCTCCTGAGTTTGACGTGTAATAGGAATGGGTTGGCAGAGTTGATTAACCCATTGTGACCGCATAAGCGCCATAGGCTGTGGCGATTAATACGTCGTCAGCGGAGTGATGGTAAGCCATTGTGTGCTGGCGTACAAAGCGGCGACACGTGCTCTATCGCTGCTGAGCCTGGCGCTAAGCACGCGTTACATAGTCACCATGCCCAGCTCATACTAGTGCGGTGTGTTTATATCGACATAATCCAAAGACAAAGGCGTTTATATCGACACGTATATATTCGAGAAAAGGAAGTCAAAACCAGGCGGTGAGGTCATCTTGACTGTCCTAAATATAAAAAAAAACCTTTTTGGCATCAAGTGAGCTCCCAGATCACATCGGAACAAGCATGGAAGTATTGGACTGGCTCGATGATGCAAAATTAAAATGTAAACTTCAAAGCTCGAAGGGTCAACTTCCACCCTGGACAAACATTGGTTTGATGAATACTTGTGTTTTTCAGTGTCATGGCGTTCGTTAATATATTATCTCATCTTTCGATTACGTTGAATTGTGAGTTATTCATAAAATCTTTGAATGCAGTTTATATTTACATTAAAACTATATTTTTTAGTATCCTTTGAGTAACTTAAAGATTTAAGCTAGTTTCCCTACAGGGCCCAATGGTTTACCCACGCTGTATCTGTGATTTTTTTTACGATTCTGCTATCCATGATATTAGTTCTTATGTTAATTTTACTTTTGGGTTAGGTCGATATGAGTGCTGTTGTTTGATATTCTGTTTTAATATGTAGAGTTCATTCTACAGTGTTAAGCGGATAACCGTCACAAAGAAATTCGGAAATAAATGCATGCTGGCTAAAGAGCTTCTTGTGAACTCCAGTCGATATTTTTATCGATATCATAAGAAACTCTCGTACATAAATTCTAGTCGTATGGCATCACTATTACATAATGTGGTGCATTCACATCGACACAATAGAATGAACAACAGAGAGCAATCTCCAATATGAATTGATTCAATGCTTATATGCTTATTGGTATACAACCCGAAATGTTAGTGGTGATTTTCACGAAGCCGTCTTTTTTGGTATCACGAATAAAGTTTATCAATAAAATAAGCGAAGAAAATCTGCTGTCCCATACAAAATGGAATAACTACTCGTCAACAACGTATGGAACAGTTGATTATAAAGAAGGCTTCATGAAAAAACCGCAAAAATTTCACGGTTTCAAGTTATATTTAAAACTAATTACCGCGTATTGGTTGTCACATCATCATTTTGGTTTGTCAGAAAGACTGCCGCCTTTTTATGGGATAGGTAAAAGTGTCTGTGTAATCCTGTTATCCATTCAGATTCGGGTGATACGTTCAGGGTGAACCAAGTACAGCCGATACTGCCATGTTATAATTAAACGTTTGTTTTCCCATGAACTGCTTTATTGTTTTGTGTTGTTATTATTTTTTAGCAATACATTATGCTGATAAAGTTTCTGTATTGTGCCACCTGGAAGTTCGCGCGCTTCCTAAACCCGGTAGAGGCTAAGGTCAGTCGCACAACATTGTTGTTTGCCTTACGGCTTTTCAGCTTACGCGGCTTAATTAGTCCAATGGAGACTGCAATTTACATTATTATATTAATACAATTATTTTAGTGGTTTCTTCTGGTAATAGATGTTCCTCTGGTGATTATTGTCGCCTCTTAAAAGATTATGAGTACCAGATGCAGATATAATAAATAGCAGTCTGAATATTCAAAAGTGAAAATTTTAAGGATGTCTTCGATTTGCCCTAATTTGAAGAAAATGGAAACACTTTAGAAGTAAACAAAATATATATATAATTGATGGAATTAGTAAATTTATATTGTTAGCTCGAATCCCCGCTGGGTAAAGACCTCCCCTAATACCACCCCCTTTCACTGCTCCCTGTTCATTGCCAGTATTCGGAGTGTTGATACGGTCGTCATACCACCATACGGGAGAGGTAGTGTGGGCCCCGCGGTGCAAGCCGGGAGAAGACGGAAGAGTGACTCTTTAGTCGGTTTCTCGTGTCCCCTCTCCGCTCTGGTAGAATTTGGTAGAATTAATTGTGGGAGAGCCATGCTTCGGCATGAATGGGCCGGCTCGACCGGAGTGATACCACTGCCTCACAGAAAACCGGCGTGAAGCAGCCCCTGTGCTGTGTTTCGCCGAGTGAGTGAGGGTACCGGAGGCCCACTCGGGGGGAGAATGGGATAAAAGGTTGGCAGCGCACTTGTAACTCCACTGGTGTTGCAAGTGTGCATGGGCGGCGGCAATTGCTTACCATCAGGCGATCCGCCTGCTCGCCTGCTACCTATCACATAAAAAAAAAGAGATGGGAGCACCCTTGAGGTTTTAGTCGGTAAACTCCGCCGACAACGCGGGGTAGTTACATAATCTGTTCGTCCGCCCGATGGATGGGTCTGCGTATGTGCGTAACGCATTTTGTCAAGGTTACCTAAAAGAAAGGCCATCACGCCATCTCCTTCTGGGCCTATATACGTACAAAGAGACGAAATGAATCCGTTTTTTGAAGTCGGTTAAAATACTATTATTTTGACGTGGAGTAATTTACCGTAATATGTTTAGGTGGATTGCGGATTACACTGAATCCATGTTTTGCAGCTGCACTCTCATCAGGCCGAACTATTCCATTATCGAACTTAATTGGAAATTTAATTGAGTCGCTACACCAAAACTGTAAAACCACGCAATTATAATACAATGACTCTTTAATAATATAATTTCATGAGTTGAAATTACTCATCTAGACAATCAATTATGAAAAGGATTCAGCTTTGTCAGAGGAGAAGCACAATATTTATGAACCAAAATGTATGGAATGGCTGATTCTTTTGCCGTTGGCCTCATTTGAAAAGCTGATTCAATGGACGGGTAATGGGAAATTTCACCTTCTGATGTTTCATTTCATTAAGTTTATTTAATTGCGACTGATTGTATAAAATTTTTCCTTTGATCTTTCCTGCTTTTTATTTTAACTTTCCGTTTTTAAACTTAATCACTTCAGTGTTTGAAAGACCCATGAACAAATAGCCATCCAATCTCTACCCATCTAATAGAATTTAGTTCGTATAAAACCTAAAACTATGTTAAACTTAAGAATGATTCCTATTGGTGGGTTGGACCAGATATGTTAATTACAGTCTAGGTCCTTCAAACTTCGGAGGGCAAGATGTACACACAACTAATCGAGTTGTGCGCGAGAGCGATATATCTTGGCTTAGATCCGCGTGGCCGACAGTCTATTAGTTAATTTCCGCGACAAAGCCCCTTTCCGGCAATCCGGTATATACTGCTCGAACTTTACAATAGGGCGGTACAGCGGCTTATTTTAGTCTTAATAATAATGTTCTCCTAACCAATATTTCGGCTATGGCGGCCAATCTCAACGATCAGCCATCGACGCGGGACATTTATAGTGCGCAAGTATGAACGCAGACACAAGTGCACTTTCTTTTCGCTTACCCTCATATTTCGATGGGACTCCAGTGTGACACGACTGAAGAAGGATCAGGCGCAGGAACAACCAGCTTAACATGTTGCCGAGGCACATGGGTACAAGACTGCCATTTTCCAGACCTCGGTCTAACACTGAGAATTTCTTAACAAAAAAACTCGGGTACAAATCTTGTTTCGGGTTCGATCCCGGGTCGGGGACCCTATGCCCAGCCGACGCTTAAAAGTGCGACACACTATCCACTGCGCCACCGAGGCAGTCATAGTCTTAATACTACGGGTACCTCTTCCTGTGTATCACTGCCAAAGCCTTGTTTCTAAGAAAATAACAAGTTCAAATTGATAACAACTACGACACCTTTTTTTATATCGCAGGGGAAATACAGCCGACCCGAGATGTAATGGGCAGACATCTTTATGCATACCCAATACCCATCCACCGGTGGGCGGGGAAAGGTTGCGGGATACATTTGGCGAGGGATTCAACTAGAAACTAGCAAGATGCATAGGCAATTTAATTCCTCATTACCTGAGATGGGAGGATATTGCACCTCCTTCTTTGAGAGGAGGACGAGAAACTGCTGCTGATGCAAGGAACCTTCTTAGCCTGAGCGGACTGTAACCAGAGCTGAGGTCCACTTATAACCACACATAGGCTCCCTTATACTGATTGGGGATAAAGACAGGAAGCATAGTATGTAGCTAAGGACTTTTGCTATGGTATAAGGAATCATCATCATCAGCAACCCACGCTCGTCCACTGCTTGACATAGGTTTCCCCTAATGCACGCCACCGCTCCCGATTTTCGGCCACTCTCATCCAGCTTACTCCAGCCAGCCTTCGAATGTCGTCATTCCATCTTGTAGCAGGGCGTGCAACACTACGTTGGCCGAGTCGCGGTCTCCACTCAAGGACCTTATGGCTCCAACGGTTGTCAGTTCTGCGGCTAATGTGACCAGCCCACTGCCACTTCAGTTTGCTAATTCGGTGGGCTAATTAATTAATTAAGGAATCATAAATGCTCATAATATAACACCCAGGTACTGACCAAACACAAGTGTTCATCACACAAATGTTTGTACAGAGTGGCTTTCGACCCTACGACTCTTGGACCGTGAAGCAGTGACATTAGCTAAGCGCTCACGCAGTGACTAGCCAGTCAAAGCATGCAAAGGGTTCCCAAATTCAATTTCAAAGCAATGAGTCTCATTTATATTTTTTAAACCTAATGTCAAGATCTGAAATTTGGGCCTCATTTCACATCTTGTCATTTTGTTTTGTTTTATTCAATATATTCGGTCTTATGGATGCAAATAATTTCACCGGGCCCGGGAGCTACCCAGGAAGGGGTTCTGGTCGGGCAGGCCCTCACACAATGCCCGATTGAGTAGGTACGTTACGGGAAGTCGTTAAATGCTGCTTTAGAAATACAAAAAGCCAATTCTCGTACCGCTATAGCTTTTATAAAAAGAATTTCTAAAAGGGTTTTCATTGCTATCGGCCAATAATTCTCAATTAAGAATATTATGGTTACTACTTTACTCAATAAAGAATACTTATTATGAGTATTATAATCAAGTATTTTGTTTCGAGGGCAAAATGAATACTTACACTTAATTAGTATAAGTATTACCTACTACCAATGCTTATTAAGTCCTAAATGCCCAATGTAATAATTGAAATTGTTATCAAAGAATAATGAGCTTGACATTATATTTCTTAATAGGATTCCTAAAGGCTCCGAAGCAGTTAGAAAAAACTTAGTGGGATGCGAGAGAATAATTGACTTGGAGATTAAAGCCTTTGTCCTAAGTATAATTATTGCTTTGTGCTGATTTACTTTGTATTTGATGAAGACGGTAATTAAAAAATCAAATTTAAAAAGATTTGAATAGTAGGAGGCTGTTTCAACTTCAAATTATTGTTCTCTCTCGTCAAAGTGTGTAATTCCCGGGTGTGTTTGAAGTTGTCGCATTAAAATCTGGTGAAAGATTAGACTATGGTTCAGGATTTGGGGATTAACGGGCACGGCCATTTTGTTAGTGCTAATAAATTGAGACGACGACAACTACTAGTGGTGACCCGCCCTCACTTCCCTTCGGGACAGTGGTTCCAAATTGAACCAATAGAAGGCGCTGGGCGTCGATTACATCGCGCTAATGTTTCGTGTTTACCTATAAGCCAAAAGGCTTAACGACAAAGTTTTCCATAGAAGTTATCTCTTTATAAACAGTATAGATGAAAAAGATAGATGTTACTAACGACGGAGGACACGCATCTAATCTCAATCACACCTGATGTTTAATAAACATGATATTTAAGGTGGACCATGCTTGTTCGAGAAAAGCTATTCAGTTTTGCCTCCATGAGACCCAGCATGACAATTCTCGTGCGCTCGACATTGAAGTCGTATGTAAATATTTCATACATTCAAATCTCTATGTGGGGTGCTCCAGAATTGCCCTCCCGTAATGTAGTTATATACATCAACCACGGTCCATATAGTTACTCTTTTACTTTTATATTAAGAAATGATTATCTAATCAAACAAAGATTATTATTTATAACGCAAATAGCAGTAAAATTGTCTTTCATTACAATAATTGTAAACGGTGACGATGGTGGTGTAAATAAGGTTAGCAAGACCATCTTTCCAGGAAATTACCTTTTAATTCGGTGAAATGAGCCGTGGTAGAAATATATTGATTAAAGACGACAGCCGGGGCTGTACCTAAAAGTTCACTGGCTTTCAATATGGGTATCGCTGGTGATATACGTGATATGGTGGTTTATTTCGGCATCATTTTGTCCGTATTTATTGGTTTATTGGTAGGTATAACCACACGTATCTATAATTCTTTGCAATTTATTCTTAAATAAATAATGTAAGTACTTACTTAAAAATCATTGAAGTTCCCACCTGAATGAACCGTTCGATGATTTTTTAAGGGTTAACAGGGTTTTATTGAAATAAAGGTAAATCTATCCAAATTTAAATAATGTCTTTATTGTTTACTACTTAAATCATTGACGACGATCTAGTGAAGGACACGGGAGTCCCTTGGATGCGGGTGGACCAGGACCGATCTGTGTGGAGAACTTTGGGGGAGGCTGGACATATCCAGCAGTGGACTATTGGCTGAAATGATGATGATGACTTTAATCATTCATAATGCCAGTTAGAATATCGTGTGATTGAAATGTTATGGATGTGTCGGTATTCTCAGCCGCTGTATACAAAATAACAGAGTAACCCATGGAGCGGTGAAAGTGAGCACTTACTGTAATTTAGTTGAAGTACCGCCGTGCGTGAGCGCCGGTGGCTAAAGCATTGCATCATTGGTCTATGCATAGCTGCATAATGCACGTCTGCCTCTAATTAGGCACAACACAAAAGCCTGCCTGTTCTTTTGAGAACGAAACAAGAAATGAACTAATTGAAGCAAAAATTTACAAAGATATTATGAACAGGCGCATCCGCTTAGCGGTTTTCTTTGAAAGTTGCTCTACTTCATTAAACAAACAAAAATGAAGCAGTGCCTACTAACTTCCGCGCTTCCCTCCGTAAAGGCGCAGGTACTGGTATTTCGCGAATTTGATTTCCTCTGTCACTGAAGTGAGTTACGTGAACGTCATACTTATAAGTATTTACTTTTATGGTACACCTGGGACCAAGGAAGATATGTGTGTATACGATTATTTCATCCATATTTTACTCACTCTTTACAAATTGTTGTTGTTTGTATTCTACCTACATAATAAAGCGTGAAAAAACATGAATTCTACTCATAGTAAAATCCATGTTTATAAATCGGGAGCGCGTATTGAATTCACTTTGTTTTCGTTTCAATTTCGTATGTTTCTACACAGACAGGGCACATGCTAATGAATTAAGCATAGCTGCTTTGATTTGGCCCCGTGGTGGTACTTCAACCGTCAAAATCGAATATCGTTTTCGATGGTTAGGTGAGTGAACTCGAAAAGTAAACCCGTAGTACATGAGTGGATTCCACACGTAAATCCGTGTATCCATCCATTTATAATTGTACGAGAATAACTATCTCGTCATATCGACACAATATCGGACCTTATAGTACTAACTAATTTAGGAGTAAAAGTAATTATAAATCTTTTATTCTTATTCTTTACTTGTAATAATAACTCGAAGAATTTTGTAAGCAAGATAAGCTAAAAGAACAAACTCTGGGGGCTGTCTTCGCCAGAGTTTAGTCGTTAGACCTAGTTCTTTTATTAAGACGAGGATTTCTATTTTTTCGGATTGGAGGATCAAGAGGGAAACTTATGGCTAAATATTCTGTATAAAACAACTGGGTAAAAAATGGAACCTCTCATTGGTACCTAGGTAAGTAGGTACTTATAATTTGGACATACCGAACACTTTGTATCATGGAGCGAATTCAGTTGAAGAATGCTACGTCTGTCAAGATCTTCAAGTCCACAAATAGATTGTGTTTGAATTGAATTTACACAATCAGAATTTTCGTTTTAAAGACACCTTCACCGTAGTCATTTAACAAAAGCCGTTCCTTTTTAATTGTGTTGATAATAAAATTTCCCTGTGCTATCATTTTACAGGAATTTCGCTTCCCTTTGTTCTCAAATCATCCATAGGCGTAATTTTGTGAAGGTTCCTTCCTCCCCTCTTTTGTGTGATAATGTTCCCTAATGATAAATTTTAACGAATGTCGCCATGTAGAAGTGTAAATGTCTAAATGTGTGCGACTCAAGGAATTAGTTATTTGTCGGGCCTCGGCCATTATTTATGTCGTCAGTTATATTAAATTCATCCCATCCAAGTTAATAGATGCTGTTATAAAAGGTTTTTTTACCGGTTAATTGGACATTGGGCCGCTTTTGTTTTAGGTTACCTTTTATTTAAAACTAAGGGTCCCTTAATTCGTTTAGACTTAATTATAAGCAAAACAAAGATTGCGCTAAGTGTCGATACAACCCGCTAGTATTTTGCCTTTTCGGTACTTATACATAAGCCAAGTCGTTGCTGTCATATACTTATTTATCTAGTTACCTATGTATTAAATTAAGTCAGTCATTTCCAGTATTATTTTAATATCTGATGCTATCTTAGTACGAATAAAAAAAACAAAATAGATTTACAATGTTTTACTACATTTGGGCCTAGCTGGTGTTCATGATCATCATCTCAGTGTGTTCCAAAGCCGTTGCTTTAGAGCCCTGGGTACGTATAAACCAGAATTTGGAAAGTTTAGTGATTACAACTGCCAATCTGATCTTCGCAACCCTTAACAGGGAAAGCAGACCAAGTGGACTATGATTACATGTTCAGAACAATAATCTCAATATCGAGAAACTATCAGAAGCGTGCAGGTTGCCTCGCTCTCACCGCCCAGAATCTAAGTAATACGCACATAGATTAGAAAAATCTAGAAGTGCAAGCTTTGATACGAATCAAGGACCTCTCGTTAACGTCGTAAGATCCAACAGCCCAAACGCCCTTTAAAAGGCAAAAACAATTGATTTTCTATTGTGTCTACTGTCTGGGCTTTACGACGTTATAGTTGCGCACATTCTAATCTACAGAGCTAACATCACACTCTAGCTTGGTATACCCGATCCCGTATTTAAATCACGCAACCCATTCCTTTCTTCAAAATTCAGAAATTATTATGAAGGTCACTCGCACCAATATGTAGGCGTGAATCTTGAGTATTGGCTAATTCCAACTAACTTATTTCGAGGTCTCAAAGTCGAGGTCTGGTTTGAATCTAAAATAGTCAAGTTGAAGGTCGTCTAGTCGGCGCCGCCGGTTCGGAAGTCTGTTCATGCATATGTTATGTAGCCCAACGACCTGGCTACCACCGCGATGCGCGCCGTGACGTAACGCTGCCTTACTCGTTGCGTATGCCTGTGAAGTGCCGCGGGCTTTGCTTGACAACAATCAATCACAATTTTATAATAATAAATATATTCACACAACATCTTACACATCTTTATTCCGTACTAAGTAGATTAAGCATCTGTGTTACTGATATCAGACGTCAGAGGATCACAAATATAATATAAACACGTATTATAACACCCAGACAATGAACAAACACAAGTGATCATCTCATGAATGTTTGTCCAGGATGGGGATCGAACCCTCTACCTTTGAGGTATGACGCAGGTTCGATAAAAAATTTTGACGGAATTGTCTATGGGTGAAATATAAGAAAATGATTATTTTTATACTAAAGGTGGGTCATCGTAGCGAGTAATCACCGCCCGTCCATGAACATTTGCGAGATCAGCGAGGGCGCTGACGCATTTCTGGCCTTTTAGAAAAGATTACGCTCTTTTCCTCATCAACAACCCACACTCCTCCACTGCTGGGCATAGGTCTCCCTTAATGCACGCCATTGCTCCCGATTTTCGGCTACTCTCATCCAGCCCACACCAGCCAGCTTTCGAATGTCATCATCCCATCTTGTCGAAGGGCGTCCAAAACATCGCTTACCGAGTCGCAGACTCCACTCATGGACTTCACGGCTCCAACGTTCTTCTCTTAAAGGTTCCTAAGTCATAGTCAACGAAGTCCTATGCAGTCAAACCGTCTAAGCATTATACCTACATAGCTGAGGTTGAAATCATATTGCATAAACCTTCCTAAATATACTCGTACCTATTTCTTTTGTTATTACCTTAAAATTCCTAGTGATTCCCGGACGAATTTTCATGACGGAATATCCGCACATTAGTACATTGTTCTTTGGTAAATCTTCAAAAAGAAAATATCTTTCCTAGTTAATTTGAGCTAATAAAGATTGATTGAGTCATTAAATTGTGAAAAGTAGTAGTAAGCTCATGATTTGAATTTTCTGGTTGCTATGATCAAAATGAATATTATTCTACGCAGATATTATTTTACACACGTTAATTTGTGAAATAATAAACTTTGATGAAAAGGTTAATTGGATTCTGTTTATTCGTTTATATTTATAAAGTTGGTTTATAAAAACTACAAACTTAGCTTTGGTTGGTTTATAAAAACTACTACTTAGCTTAAACTTCTTAAAGATAAGCAAAATCGCGTAGAATTATTATCATCATTCTGAACTATTTTGATATTTTATTATCTTATTCTTTGTTTGTTAATGTTTAAATTACGCATACATTTAAATTAGGTACAAACAAATATATCTAACTAGCGGCCGCCCGCGACTTCGTCCGCGTGGAAAAGTTTTTACCCCCCTTTTAACCCCTTACAACCCCCTTTTTCGCAATAAAAAGTAGCCTATGTTCTTTCTCAGGGTCTAGATCATCTGTATACCAAATTTCATTTAAATCCGTTCAGTAGTTTTGGCGTGAAAGAGTAACAGACAGACAGACAGACAGACAGACAGACAGAGTTACTTTCGCATTTATAATATTAGTTAGGATAGATGGATTATGTATAGTACCTGTAGGTAATGTTTTATGTTACTTGTAGTGTCAGTAAAATTTTATCTTGCAATGAAACATAATATTTTAATTATATTTAGGTTCTATTATAACGCTTAGACTGACATTTAACTAGGTCACAAAAGCGGGACGTAAAAAGTCAGCCGTTTATCAGGTTAATACGGCGTCTTAAGTCGGCAGTTACATTGTGTTTTATGTGGTCGTACCAGCTTCGTTAAAAGTTCGTCCGAATCCGCAACAATAACGGGTCATTTCATCCCTTTGTCCCGCAGTTTTAAGCAACATTCTGTTAGAATTAGTTCGTGAGTTGCTTGCGACGTCGCCTTTTGTTGGTTTATTCTTGTGCTAATTTATTTGTGACTAGGGCCATTGTTTCAAAATTGCTAGATGAGCTGTTATATTAATAATTATGTACTTTTACGACTTCTTTGACTTTGTCATCGACTTCTAAGTTGCTCTGGTTAGAATTTACCTCTAGAATAGGACAGTTATAGTACAATCAATTGAGTAATAATTTTGATTTTTTAAATAAACTCAGGGAATAATATTTTTAATAAGCATTTTCCAGACTCAGAA
Source organism: Cnaphalocrocis medinalis (assembly GCA_014851415.1). Taxonomy (NCBI): domain Eukaryota; kingdom Metazoa; phylum Arthropoda; class Insecta; order Lepidoptera; family Crambidae; genus Cnaphalocrocis; species Cnaphalocrocis medinalis. The sequence continues at coordinate 12,221,910 of CM026273.1, read as the reverse complement.
AACTCACGACAAATCTGAACCTGAAACTCAAGAGCTAAATTGAAATCATAAAAGTTTTCCGATTATAGGTTGGATTTTCATTCTGTACCTATGACGTCAGTTCAGGATTGAAAATGTCCGGATCCATTATAGGGCATCTCGAATACAGTGTAATATTATTTGGGGGTCCGTACATGGGCTTATATTTAATTCAGCTGTATTGTACGACTAAGCCTAAAGCGTTTGTTTTACTTTTTAGTTGCATACCTCTGTTTAACTGGCAAAGTTTGAGCAGTAAATGAGAAAAGTTTTATAATGTACGCAGGTACAGAAGGTAAGTATAATGTGCCTTTATTCCTGAGAAAATGTTTGATATGTATTGTTGAAATAAAATACGTATAAATGCACATGCGAGTTATCAAATGAACATTTAAACGAATAATTATCATTAAAACAGTTCTTTTTATTATTCTTTGAAATTAAATCCAGTAAAAAGTTACATTAACATTTCTTTATTGATTTTATTAACTGTAATCAACACCGTTTATGACCTTAAGACAATGGTTTATTAAATGTCAAACAGTGTCTTGAATTACAAATGCATCGATCCTACAAAGGCACGCTTTTGTAAACCTACGATTTGGTCTAAGACTCTTAATGACGTTAATATTCACAATTTAATCATTAACACATTTCCAGGTAACACGAACGGGTTAACGCTCACAATAAACCACGACTATTTCTAAAGTAATTAAAGTTACATTTAAGAGCAATTGTGACTCGAGTCACCTAGAGTGTTGAAAGAGACAAATGGAACTACGAACTAAATGCAATCCAACTTTACCACTACGATATTAAGCGGTTCTTTGATAAATCGTCAACGTTAATGTTCGCTCGTTGCACACAGTGAGTATCGTATACGTAAGGTGGGGTAAGACAATGTTTATCAGTTTTTTACAGAACTGATACTGAACATTAAAAGAAAAACTCGCTCTGCCTTATAGTCCTGTCAAATAAGACGTTTCACCTCGGAACTTGAGACCGAAGTGTAAACATTTGGTTTGACATCCAAAAGCATTATTTTATAGTGGCGGCCATCTCGAACCGGCGGCCATCAAACGTAGCTAAGAGCACTTCCGACTATTATAGTTTTTTAAAAAACTAATTTAATCATTTCATCCGTAGTTAAATTTAGTAGTTTGGTATTTATGATCAATACTCACAATGAACATTTTTTAAATGTTACCTTATGATGATGTTGTGTGTAATAATAAATCATGTGTGGTGCGAATCTGCAGTATCGAGAAACTATCTGCTGTAAAGGAATTCCGCTAAGGGAATTGCGTAAAACACGATGCGAGATGATAGGAACGATATCCAGACAAAAAACATTTTAAGTGTTATGAAACGGTATACGTACTAAAAGTAAAGTATCAGACAGCCAATATACTTACTGTCCAACAGCAGGCCAAATGCCTCCATGACAGAAACTAAGCCATAGCTACTATAAAGCGATTAGGCTTAATCACCACGCTTGCTTAATGTGGATTATTGACCACAACCCCGAGCTATGTTCGATAAATTCGAAACAAACTCCTTGCTCGGCCTGGGCATTGGACCTAGGACCCTGAAATCACTGTCCGTGTACAATTTTATCGGGACATTATGATCATGAGCTGGAGTTTAACATTTCAAATTAGAAACAAGTCAAAATGTTTAATGTACGACTACCTACCCAGCTGTCAGAAAATTATTACAGAGATAAGGTAACCATGTTGATTTATGAATGGCAAATGAACCAGGCGGTAAACCACTTTTTTGGTTGAGTTTACCTCACTCAGTTGAAACGCGCCATACTGTAGAGAATTTGGGTAGAACGGTATTACGGGTACATTTTTTTCTCGCTTCCTTGGGGAATTGAATTTTTACGGGATCAAAATATCCCATAATAAGGTACCCCTGGACTTTGTCATTTGATTTACTGCTAAGTTTTAGCTCAATCGGTAACCGGCAATCGGATCAAGATTTACTCAAAGCAATATAGACAAACGTCGGGACATGGCACTAGAAACAAAAAAAAAATATTGAAAAAAGTTGCAAAAAATTTTTGTAATTCTGTATAAACTGTCTAAATGCCATTGATTTTCATGACTCGACACGACTCGAAAAATACTAGACACGATTTTTAAAATGTCTATGTAAACGTCCGTTTAAAATAAGTACATAATAAATAGATATTATACTTTATTGCACAAAAATCACAACTTTAGAACTAAAAATTACAGAAATTTAGCAAATAATGTAAAATCCATCAACGTCAAGAAGAAGAAGAGGCCCTAATTAGATATTATTCACGAAAAGCCGAAAAAAGGTTGGTAACGTAGGTATTGGTAGCAGTCTGACTAATTCAATTTGGTTTGAAATTTTCTACACGTTTTCTTCCCTCCAATACAGAATTTGGAATGTTTCCTTAAAATAATCGGGCCTGCCTCACCAGTCGTATAACAATTGGATTCTTTCTCATGCTATTTACTTTGATTCAAGTTTATCGGAAACTTGTATTGGATTATCTAGCGAAGCGGAAATGTTCACGGTTTATAGAGTATCAGACATGCATTGACGTAAATACTTTCACGTTATTCAATGTCATGTCATTCAATGATACTCTTACCTATAGTAGTATTTTCCCCAAGACACTATCGACGATTGCAAAACTCATTGCTCGTTTGCCATCTACGAGTATCAAATAAAAAAAAAAAATTAAAAAAGACGTCCGCATTGCGAATAAAAATAGTCGTATCCTTTAAGAGGCTAACGAAGTTCCCTGGAAAGTTGCCACACGGGGTCCCCTGGGTGAACACGTGAACATAGTCAAAAAATATATTCCAGACTTGAAAATCTTTAATGTTGATACCCAAGTTAGTGTGTGTGTAAGTAGTTTCCTTAAGACGATTTTCTACCTATTCAAAAGGATTATCTATACATCTATACATATAATAAAAATGTAAAAAAGCTGTGTCTGTACATTGAAGATATTTATCTCAAAATAACTTGGGACGACTAAAAAACAGTAACAGAACATGAATCAATGATTTTTAAAATTTTTGTCTGTCTGTTTGTCTGTTTGTCTGTTTGTCTGTTTGTCTGTTTGTTCGCGCTAATCTCGGAAACTACTGAACCAATTCGAATGAAACTTTTTTTATTGTATAGCTGTAATATCAGGGCAACTTATAGGATATATTATATTTTGAAGACCAGGCTCCTTGATGTAGAACCACAACAGCCCAGCTAAACTATAAGAGACAGGTCAATGGCACCTTAACTAAAGTTGTTCAGATTAATGAGCATTTTATGATGCCATGAAAAAAAATCCAAGATCATGGAACAGCTGGTGTGGAACTCTAAGAGCCCAGCTACTCTTTAACGAATATGGGATGAAATGGAATGCAAAATTGTCAAATGTGATGAGTATTTTTGGATGAGATCCGATAAGGAAGGATATTTCGAACTTAAAGGGGGTAACAAGTTTGGTGATGGGACTACGTGATTCTTTGGCCCAATCTACTATTTAAATAATCATCTTTAAGTCAAGAGTCATAAAGTTCACGCAAACGAAGTTGCGGGCGGCCACTAGTTACAAATATTACTTTCTTCACAAAGTTATTTCGAGTCATATTAGGTTAATTTCTCAGAAGTCTGAGGATCATGACAGAGCTAGGAAAAAAAATCGTAAAAATCTATACCAAGCTTGAAAATCTTTACTGTAGATAACCACGATGTTGTGTGTATGTAGTTTCTTTAAGCGGGTTAGTTGCTTAATCTGCTTTTCAAATATTTTCTACCTATTCAAGAGGAATTACAAAATATTACTCTCTGCGCAAAGGCATTTCGAGTCATATTTTTCTAAGGATCATGACAGAGCTAGTGTAAAATTTTCATAGGAAAACCTATTGGAGCCGTGAATAAAGATATTTTAAAATACATGCACTAAAAATAAATAAAAATATCATGTCATTTTGTCCGCTCCGCCTATGTCATATTACTCGCCTAGGGCGGACAAAATGGATGTTACTCGAGTTTTTTTAAATTACTTATTAATTTTGTGGTTTTTGTTTTATTTTGAATGATCTCTTTAATTTTACTTGTTAATGAACCAAAGTAGGTATATGAAATTGATTGAAGGTCATTGTTACTAGTATGTCATTTTGTCATTTACAAACAGGATTTGCAAGCGTTGGTTGATTTAAAGACGAATGGATGTGTTTGGGAAAGCCTTTTGCCCAGTAGTGGGACAGTTTAGGACAAATAAAAAAAATCGTTTCGTAGGCCTTTCCAATAGAAAAATGTCGGAACTGTAAGTATTTAGGCACTCTACAAGTTACAAGCCAACCGCAAGCAACTAATTAATATTCTCGGACGAAGATTAAGAAGCTTCACGTAATTTCTCCATCGACGTCGTAGTTACGGTCGCGTTCCGAACGACGAATTCAGAAGGATGCCTTTCGACGTTTATTCTGAAACTTTAAACAGAATTTAAAGCGGCGTAGAATTAATGATTAAAGAAAATTGTGCTCGTTGCTGAATGCTTTACGAACTCCAGCCAGCATTGTTTTTGAGGTATTCAATAGTGATTTTGTTAACTTACGTTTTCATTACGTTACGTTCAACAGAGGCTAGAAATTAGAAACCTAATGACTCAAAGTATTGTTTTTATTTTCCTTCTGGTTCTACAAAATGGCGTTAACATTTCAAATATTACATAAGTATTTATTTATTGAAAATGAAAATTATTCTCTCTCTTAACATTGTGCTATTTATGTAATTGGTACGCTTTGCTCAAATTATAAAATGAAGTCTAGAAGAACATCATTTGGTTCCACCGCTTATTTTAAAAATTTAAAAATGTGTCTCCTAAATCAACATGGGCAGAGTTAATGCGGGCTCACCTTAGCGGGATAGCAACCACACAAAAAATAATTGTTGAATTATACGAGATATCGGATTACCTCGGAGTTAATGCGCAAATATTCAGTTGATATACTTTAAATTAAAAAAGACCCCATTTTTTTTTCTTTGACCATGTTTTATAAAATAATATCAAAATACTTTGGCTCCCAACGACGCTGCCGTTTCATAGAAAAGTACCCAGGATAAGTATTGGAAAAATACCAATAAAACGTTTTTTTCCTCAAAATACATTGCATAGAGAAAATATATAATACAGAGTGTTATGGCTTCCTCAAACTTAGGAGTTGAATTCGTACCACTAGTTATAGTACAATTTTGAGAAGTGGTATATTACTCGTAGTGTCACCCTTTAGATAGGTGGGTACCTAAGTAATTTTCCCTGATAACGTCACTGCTGTTTTGTCCAACTTCTCTAAGATTAACATACTTATTGTAGTCCGTTAAATTGCAGGAGTTTCAATTCGTCATTCTTCTGCTATAGAGGTATATTTAGAGTATTAAAAGTTTCATCTGTTTCGTGACTACATCGCAACCGAGAACCATCGATCCATTTTCGAAGATCCGAGTTTATGATACCTCGTCCATCATTTTAATGAATCTCTCTTTTCTCTTCAATTCGAAATCCTTTGCTATTTGGTGTATTATTTATATTTACTATAGCTATAGTAATTTTTTTATTACCTATGTCTGGATATTGTTAAACCTATCTTTCTTCTTCATAATAATTGCTTTATTAACTTCTTCATGTTAATGTTCGTATTAGAGCTAAACTTGTCAAATATTTATCTTCCCTTTGTTAGCAAGTATTACGTAGCGATATTATATAACCAACCACGAAAGTTTTCCCTGGCATGTTTCAAACGTTACGCGAAACTAGAGATAACAGTGCGAGAGCGGGTTTTGATATACGTTTTGCATACGAGTATTCGGTTAGGCTATCCAGGAATTCCAGAATGTTCGATGAATGGAGCGTAGCGTTTGTTTACGGTGCTCGTGTCACAGTATTGCATGTTGGATTACAGAGTGGCAGACTGAAGTGGGCTGGCTCGTCGGACGTCAGTTAACATTGATTAGCTCTCTAGTCTGGTCCTCGTTGACCCTAATAGAGGCCATTACAAGTGGTTGTTCCTCATTGAAAGAAAACAAAAGGGCGATATTATGGCACGTTCTAAACAGTTATTAATGTGTTTGTTATTGTTTGTTTACGAGTCTTTTGTTAGTGAAGGTTGAATGCAAAACTGACTAGTACCTACTTCTGCTAATTTTGCCGTACCCCATTGTCAATACGCATCTTTCTTTCTTCTATCTAAAGGTTGTCTGTAAAAACTCTCACTTGCTCCTCCCGCTACAAGCAATAAGACCGCCTAATTGTACCGTTTATTGCTGTTGTTTCACACATGTATTATATTTTTGTGCAATAAAGAATAAGTTGTGGGTTTGACTCTCACCGTGTCATGAACTTTGTTGAATCAGTAGCTGGGGGTAACCACTTCTAAGTATGACACTTATATTTTTGGCAAGAGTACAGTAGCTAGTCTAACATCTACTCATATATTACGCTTAAGCCACTCGTACTTAATTCTTTTTAGGTCGATTTACGTACGAAAATCTATGTGACGTCGTCTGATATTTATTCGAAAATGTGTATCATGTGGTAGCAAAACTTGGGAAGCTGCGGCGCAGTAGTTAAATCTACTTTGTTAGAGTAGGTAATCCGTTAAAGAACATACACCTGTGTTGATAGGTCTCTGATCGTTCAGACCTTGGTAGATATATTAAATGAAATGTGATGGTGTGAATGGTGTGTGAACTCGTATCTCCTTTGTAAATACCTATCCGCCGATATGATAATGCTTTAATTTTAATGCCAAATGTACAGGCAGGTGGGTATTACTTATTAGAACAAATGATTTCAGCGATAACTTTGTTAATGTACCATTGATATAGTATAGGTCCCTAATTTTTTTTTATTTCATTTAATAAACAAATACTAAAAGCGTTTAAAAAAGTGATCTCAGCAGCGCTGTCAATAATAGCTTTTTAGCTTAAAGATATTTTGAAATAAAATGTTATATTATTTTTGGCCCTAATCCATAGTAATTGGTTTTAAATAGTATACCAAAGATGCCAAATAGCTCCCGTTTAGACGATTTTCGAATGGAGCCTTATTGACGGCGACACTTTACCCTTTATTGGACGGGCCAAAAAGTGGCCTGTAAACAGTCATCTTACAGTCGATAATTCAACGATTTTTGAAATAAAGTTGACCCTTATGATTTAATACGATAACTAGTAGGTTTAGGTGTGCGTTAAAGGGTTAACGCGTTCACGATGTATGTAGGGTTTGTATGATCGAAGGCAGAAGGCAGAAGTGATTTATCGCTATCAATTAAAAGAGATTGAGTAATTACTATAAAAAAAGCAAAAATTGTATCCTAAGTTCATGACCATTTTTTTTCAGATCGTTGCTGAACCAGCAAGGAAGTTTACATCAAGCGGCTGATCGGAGCATGAGCCCAGATGTTTAGGCGGGGATACAAGGCTCGATGCGTGCGCGCTTTACGTGTAAGAGTCTGGAAAAGAGTGCCCATGAAGCTGTTAAAGTGGAGCAGGAAGATGCCGTCGACCAAGCAGTACAACCTGGTCCCAAATGACGAGTACGATACCAGAATACCCCTACACCCCGAGGAGGCGTTCCACTACGGTATCACATTCCAGGCAAAGGTAAGTTATGCATAACTTTCTTAATTAAAAATTCTTTGTGCTGCGATAATTTACTTGTTCAACTTTTGCTTAGATCTGCATTTGAAAGGTGCGGTTTTAGTAAAGTTAACTCTGTGAAGCTGATGCGCTGAAATGAAACTTGGGAAACAGTCTTACCTGTACTAAATAATGGTTTCTCTTTACCTACTCATAGTGTGTAATCAAAGTCGGCGCATCAAAGCTGTCTGCATTGGAGACCGAGGTACACTTAGAAAAATATTCAAGACTTGGTATTTCCTTTGGGAAATATTTATTTTCGATTTTCGAAAATTCCGGAAATTTATGTTGACGATATGATCATGGACTCCGACCACCTCAATGAAGTAATTACAATGAAGTGACTGTCGTCCGACCTTCGCAACCCTTTTACAGGGGAACGAAACCAACTGAATCAAGGTTACACGTTTCAGAAACTATCCGAAACATCCATCAGTTTTCACGATGTACAGTATACATCGCGTGAAGAGAAAGTAATGGATGTAATAAAGATAAGAAGTTGAGTATTGAGTATGTTTTCCCTTATCATCGAGCTTATGGTAATAATACGCACACAAATTTTAGAAGTCCAGGGGTACATGCTAGGGTTCAAACCACGACCTCCCGCTTAGAAGACGCCTTCGTATTTACTGAGCAGGTTTCTGTAAACCATGAAGTATCTTTGTTTATCATTTGTTTACTCCTGATTTCATTTTATTCACTTTGATGTGAGTTTGTCTTACACTTAGGGTAAGATTTAGCGTCTATGCCTTTAGGTTCTAATGTATTCTGCGGTCTAGGTTCGTAATCTTCTTACCGAGATATTGCGTTAGATCCGCCTAACTATGCCTAGTAGCGTTACATTAATATTCGTCATGGCGCAAACTTAATCCACAGCTCTGGTAGAAGTATCTAAAACATCGCGCGGAACATTTAAACTAAGGGTCTGAGTCGACGCCGCGGTATTCGAAGCAGTTATTTTAAATTCAATTAGTAATGTTTTCGCTCCGTCGAATCGCAAAATTTTGTTTCACTCTTAACAATTCAGTAATGGCGACAATAAATTTGCAGCCGGTCCGACGCCTTGGTTATTTGCGGCGATTGGCCGATTCTGATTAATTCAAAAATTATGATTTAGCTTTATGTTAGGAAATTTACTAAGCTGTGTTTGATCTAATTAAATTTTATTTAGCTACTTATGTGACTACTCGTAGTTTTAAATATTAGAAAATATCTACCGCTCTTTAGGTACTAGTTATACCTAATAGTATTTGTAAACAATAAAATGTTCAATCCTTACTTTTTAAAATATTTATTTGACCGCGGAGGAGAGCCTTGCTTTGGCATGCATCGGCTGACTCAACTTGAGTGATACTATGGTCTCACAGCAATCCGACTCAAGGGTACCGGAAACGCTATTAGAGGCGAAAAGGGGTAAAAGAGTTGGCAGCGCATATGTGACCCTACTGTTGTGGGTGTCGAATGGGTGGCGGCGGTTACTAGGTGATCCTTCAGTTTATCTGTCTCTTAAAAACTTTCTTTTTTTTACATCATTCATTTAATAATTTATTTTTGTAAAAGTTATATTTCACCAAGTAAAATTTTATTTGATAGAGAGTGGTTTTAATCCTAAAATCTGCCTCAGTTTAACAATTTTCGTACGACGCTTATTTCAAAGTCGAAGTTTTGGGACGGATTGCTAATTCACTTTTAAAACTCTTTAAACTAAGTGGTTAAGCGCTAAGCAAAGGTTACCATTATAGTTGTAGATATTTGTTTCCGATAAATGTTACGTGAGACGACATAAATTCTATCATGCTATTTTGTATGAGGTTGTACAGGTATAAGTTCAATAGTGTAGAAGTAACACACGCCACCCGACCGTAGCGCTGGCTTCTAAGCCAGGATTAAGTTGGCTCGTAGAGTTCCCTTCCCCTATGTCTTCCTTCCTCGACAAACACAAAAGGTTATCTTAACAGAATCTTACCCCTCCATTTTTCTGTATAGAATTAAAATCTACGAATATCACGACAAGGGTTGTCGGGGACATTATTATACTGCCCGCAGTCGAGACGATATAGGGGTATAATCTGCGGAGCCTTAATAAAATAAAAATTGGTTTCGGCGAAAGAGGTCTAAGATGCGTGAAACTTTTTGAGTCATGTTTGGGCCACAAGTTGAAAAGGTCTTTTCTCGTTTAATCTCACCTAATGTTAAGGTTAATGTACGAGTAAAGTTATATACCTATAGTAACTAAGCTATTCACTGACTGTTGAAAACGTCCGAATAATGTTGAGTGAACGCGATTAACACCTATTGTTTTGAGTTATACTGCAATAAGTAAATCTTTTTTCTTTATAACAATGTGGGTAACAAATTTTAATGCCTGGCAATGCCGCATACCTACCCCTGGCTCTGGTAGAAGAGGCAGACCCCAAAAGGGTAAATAGAAAATATACGCAAAGCGACATTTCACTATTTTGGAATAGAAGGTACCTCTATTCAAGGTTTTCAATTTTGCTAGTATTACACGGGTATTGAAAAAACAAATAAATTTCACTTCGGGACTTAATTTAGATCGGTATCAAAATATGGCTCTGGGAATCGATTACATCGGGAAAGTATAGTATCGCCTACCAAAACCGAAAGTTTACCTATAAAAGATGACGTCAACTATGAGATTAACTCTTAAAATGTATATAGAAGATACATTATACTCAGGGCTTGCCACGATGCATTGCGTCCTCCCCACACGGGGAGGGTCGCACTAGTGATTCCCGCCGTGCAGAGTTCACTCGGTCATGAATGCTAACACGATAACGTACCACTTCAACTAGTTATAAGGCATATTAGACATATAAGTTAAATCTTATTTGATGGCAAATGCCTATTATACAATTGAAGAATACCTAAATGACAAGAATTTGTGGAAATGATAAACTGTTCACCTACACAGTGTTATGTATTATGAAATTTAAATTTTATTTAATTCTTTAAAAAATTTATGATAACAAATTTGAAAAGATTAAGTTCTACTGAGTTTCTTGCTGATTCTTCTCGGTAGAAATTGACCTTCCGAATCAGCAGTAGATTATAAAATTTGACATTCATAAATGTTCTGTAAAGGACTTAAATTGAATAAAGTGATTTTGATTTGATTTGATTTGATTTGATTTATTGCGTGCTGACGCGAATTTCTTACCGACTTGAATGTCTCACTACGTTCCTACACCTTATTAAATGTGCCCATGCTAGATGTCAAAATCGTCATAGGTGCCTCTGCCGCCCATCACATAAAAAAGTGAAACTATTGTAAATTGTTAAGTTTTTACTATGAGTTAATTCCTGACCATTCAATTGTTCGTGTTTAAAACTTGTTTGAGGTAAATAAATAAACCTTGCAAAACATCTTAAACGGACCTTCCTGTAAAGTTTTGAATTTTTACGTTTTACCTAACTACGATCGTCTGAATCAAATTGTACATCGTATGTATTAACATTATATACTTAGTCACATGTAAATTAAACATGTATCAAAATTGGTACGATTTGAAAGTATTGTATAACACTATGAAAATAATTTTTATTTTCTTAGTGTTATTACAACACTTTCAAATTAGAATTTGAACTAGACCTAGAAAACAGGAGGCCCGATCGTATTTCGGTAAGTTCGTATTCTCTGACCGCCCATTAGAGTATTCCGGAAAACACAGAGGAAATCATCTGTACATTATTCTAATATCTATCCTGTATTTTTTCCCAAGTGTTTCTAAACATAACGGAAGTGTTAGTTGCGATAATCGAAAGGGAATTACAAGAATTTAACGGGTACGCAAATATTTAATGCTTTACCACAGAGTAGTAATTATATTAAAGGAATTTTGGTGGGTTGGTGTGCGGTCGACATCGATCGAGGTTCGGGTTCTGAGACAGATGAGGTAATTTGTCCACGCGAGGGACGTTGATCACTTGCGAATCACGACGTGTGCGATGTGATGGCGACCTCGCACACCTATCCAAACTACGATGGAAACATTATTGGAACCGATGTTTGTATTTTAACGAAAAAGTTTTAAAAATGAAACAATAGATAAAAAAGGAAGCTTTTGTTTTTCAATCTTTGTTCTCTTTTTAAACTTTTGTCAACAATGAATGGGATACGAGTGTACCAATGTTCGCTATTGCTATGGTACGAGCACCTGTAACAATTTTCCAGTACAGGTGAATGTACAGTCGATTTATTGCTTACAGGCATTTCCACCAAAAATACTTTCTTTACTATGTGCCTTTAAAGATATTTTAGAAGTTCATTTATTTGAATGAAAATATACAGTTTAAGTATTGTCATGCACTGAGGCGATGCGATGCGTTTGTTGTACTGGGCAGTTCTTTGATGTTATTTTTAAAAAAGGCCTAAGTGTTCTTGTCATTACCGCGTTGCAAGGCAAAAATAAGGTTAATCGCACTTCTTTTCAGGAGACTCTGACAAATTTAAACTTAATGACTGCGGGTTCCAAAATGCATTTTAAATTTTACTGCAAGTAACATTTTTTAGGGTATTCATTCATTTAGTCTATAGAGACTGTACGTAAAAGTACGTGTGCCGAAACGTGTGATGGTATTCAAAGATTTTTAATTTGTATTGAGTTGTTTTTAGTTCCAAAATTGTTTGGAGTTTATTGAACAAAGTGTGCATATTGGTAACGAGCTGTATACTACGAAAATGTCTTTAAAATAATGTAGATACTCGTATAAGCTGTTCCATACATTATTGCCGTGTAGGTGTTTTATTATCTTATACGTTATATTACGAGTATCTTTGATACGGCAAATAGCCAAGTACGTAGGTCATAATTAGTATAGGACACAAAGCACAAAGGTATACGCTTACATACCCCAGTGCACTTCCTACACTCTTACCCTTTTAGTCTGAAGGGACATTAGCGTGACCTGGAGGTAGTTCGCACTCAGGGCTTATTCTTTCAGGGGCGTGGGTTTGGGCTTTTCTTTCCTGAATCTTGAAAAGAAGAACATAGATTTGCGGATTCTAATACAAAAAAGAGTTCCATTCAAGAAGGCTAGATCGTTATTTTGTATGGTTACGTGACGATGTTATTTGGATGATTTTTCAAATATATTAAACTAAACGACACTGAAATAAGTGGACTTACTATTTGCTAAGTATTTGATAAGGCCACCAATTCAGGTTCAACAATCATCCAATAAAACGTTGATTATTTACAACTAAATAACGAATCAATCCGAATTACAGTTAGATGAATAAAATGTAAATGAATAAAAAATAAAGACATACTTGACAAAGTATCCGTTCCTATCAAAATTGGGGAACAGAAATATAATGGATTGAATATATTCGGATTCAAATAGGCGGAGCGCCTATTTTAACCTAAAAGTTGGAGCAATTAACAGGAAATGAGACTGTTATGCTGACTTAGAAGTGAGTCTAGAGTAAACGATACTGAAGCCTTATATTTACTTGTTCCTCTAAAGTAGGTCTTGATCGCACCGCGTTCCTGACCTGAGAATTGGAACAAAACAACGTTATTCTCTGCCTGTAGTGCAGTAATAAATAAATTGTTTTTGCGATAACAGATTCTGCCTCAAAAAATTTACATTAAATATTTTGGTAACTATACAGAATTAATAAGGAATATTTCGACGGTCCCTACGTATAAACGGACATGTCAAAAACGTAGGTTTACAGGAGAGCGGAATTAAGGTTCATTTTGCTCTGAAAAAAAATGTAATCAAAATTATTAATATATCTTTTCACTAATATTTTATTAGCATTAGAACGCTTTTAGCAGTATTGAAACATATGTATTTTTATTACAATTTCCCAATAAAAGTACGAGTTAACTGTTTCTACACGGTCATTAAAAAAAAGTCAAGTCGGACAAATCTAAGATGCCTGTTTATACAGCGGGAATAACAAATGGCGGTTTTCAATGCGAATTTAAAATTTTTTTTTACGAGAATGTGTAATTATGACTTAATTTTCAAAGCAATCCGTAAAAATCTATTTACAGTTTATATGTTAAGATCAGAATGCATAAATAGTAACATGTCTTTTTATACGTGGTACAAACTAAATAAGCGTAGGCCTACTTACTGCATAGTATAAAAAGACATGTCCTTTAATAAAACCAAGATTTTGTTATAATATTGGATATATGAATAAAACAAGTTTTAATCAAATGATACATTGTTACATAAGTTATTTTCTTAACAATATTTATGTATTTTTTTAATTTTTTCTGAAATAGGAACTAATTAACCATTAGAAATCACAGTCGAAATCACCACTGTAGCTTAATTATCTTAATTTACTTAGCTTTATTAGCTGAATAATATCAACTTAAATATTATACTCTTTTTTATTTGGGTACCCTGGGTATGGATTAGAACATTCCTTTTTACCTAGGGCTGGAGTGTGTGTGTACGTCAGAGACGATATCAGCTCTCGTCGCCTCAGCAATCTTGAAGGTCGGGACCTATCTATCTTATGGCTCCGTGTAGACAGCGACGACCACCCTCGCGTTTATGCGTGCCTTTACAGGTCCCATAGCGGTGACACCGAAACTGACCGACTCTTTGAGCGCATCCAGATGGCTTCGGACATTGTGCAGCAGCAGATCCCCTCTGCGGAAATCATCCACCTTGGCGATTTTAATGCCCACCACGCCGAATGGCTCATGTCCAGTAAAACTGATTACGCAGGTCGATCTGTTCACGAGTTCGCTCTTGCAAACGGACTGACACAACTGGTTACCACGCCCACACGAATTCCAGATGTGGAAGGCCATGCTCCTTCACTGTTGGACCTTCTGTTGACCTCTCACTCGGACGGCTACAACGTATCCGTTGTTGCTCCACTGGGCTCCTCGGACCATTGCCTTGTCCGTAGTTATAGTGCCACTCACAGACTTGGCTCGACCGCGGAAAGCACGCGGGCGCCGTGTATGGCACTATAGGTCAGCAGATTGGAATGGAACGCGGTCTTTTTTTGCATCCTACCCTTGGAGGCAGGTGTGCTTCTAGCCGGATGATCCCAGCGTCGTTGCTGACTCTGTTACCGATGTGGTGCTGCAGGGAATGGAACTTTTCATTCCGTCGTCTGTGGTTCCTATCGGTGGCAGATTTCGGCCCTGGTTTGGTTCATCTTCCAGAAAAGCTTCTTGTAAGAAGCAGGAAGCTTACCAAGCCTGGGCTGATGCGGTGGCGACGGGGGATGAAAATACCAGCGCGCTCAAAAAGAAGTACAACTTCGCTTCCAGGTCCTTCAAAAGAGACATTGCAAGAGCGAAGTCGGTGCACATCGGTAGAATTGGCGAGAGACTTGAACGTCTTTCTTCGGGAACACGTGCGTTCTGGCCTCTCGCCAAAGCAATCGAAGGTAATTTCTGCAAACCGTATTTTCCTCCTTTGCGCACGGGAAAAGATTCGTTGGCCCATGGCGCAAAAGAGAAAGCCGACTTTCTGGGCAAACTCTTTGCGTCCAACTTGACTTTAGATGATGGGGGCCAGGTACCATCGAGCATACCGCAGTGCGGAGGGTATATGCCCGACATCCGTTTCCACCAACGCTCGGTGCGTTCAGCCCTCATGTCTCCAGATGTTCACAAGTCGAGTGGGCCCGATAGAATCACACCCATTGTGCTAAAGATGTGCGCTTTGGAGTTGGCACCGGTACTCACGCGACTCTTTCGGCTCTCCTACTCTTCTGGCGTAGTCCCGACGTCCTGGAAGACGGCCTTAGTGCATCCGATCCCCAAGAAAGGCGACCGCTCAGATCTGTCCAATTACAGACCGATAACCATAACCTCCCTTTTCTCAAAAGTTATGGAATCCGTAATTAACAGCCAGCTCCTTCGGTATCTCGAGGGTCAAGAGTTGCTTAGCGACCGACAGTACGGCTTCCGCCAGGGTCGGTCAGCTGGTGATTTGCTGACTTTCCTGACTCACCGTTGGGCACAGGCGATTGAGAGTAAGGGAGAGGCATTGGCGGTTAGTCTGCTGGACATTGCGAAGGCCTTTGATCGGGTCTGGCACAAGGCGCTTCTCGCGAAGCTTCCTTCCTATGGGCTTCAAGAGAAATTATGTTAATGGGTCTCTAGCTTTTTGGAACATAGAAGCATCAAGGTCTTAGTTGACGGTGAATGCTCCGACACTATGTCCATAAATGCCGGAGTCTCGCAAGGCTGTGTGCTATCGCCCACGCTGTTCCTTCTTCATATCAATGATATGCTGCGTTTACGCGATATTCATTGCTATGCGTATGACAGTACGGGCGATGCGTTTTACACCGGCCGCGCCAACATTTCTCGGGAAAACGTCATCGAGAACCGAAATAAACTTGTGAGATTGAAGCATGTTTACCATATTTGAAAAACTTAAACGTAAATGAAAACATAACCGTAAATATATTGATTACTTACACGTATAAACAGCCATGTAAGACATGACTGCAAATATTTAGTTGATACTAAAAACTGTTTATTCTGTGTTAAGTTATTTATTTTTAAGTAAAATTAATGAGTTTACGTATAGATAAATCAATTTATTTACAGTAGTAAAAAACCCGACGTAAATACGGTCATATCAGATATGTCCCATATACTTTAAAAAATGTTTGCAGTATAAACGGACACGTCTGACATGACCGCTTTTAATTCGTTCTCTCACCTTTACAGGTTAGGTTTCAAACGAAGTATTTGACGACATGTATACATAACTGTGTCTACGGCCCACTTTTGACTAGATGATTATACTTGTCCTTTTATACGATTTGTATACTGAGCTAACCTTATGATATTTTAAAAAAAATCTTATATGGATATGAGCGTAAAGGCAATCCGAAGCCATTTATGCAATAATATTTTTTTGCCATTTTGGACATGTCTGTTTATACGTAGGGACCGTCGATTTGACAACTCCTTTCCAACGTCTTTTACAAATCTATAAGAGTGAATTCTCCAATACTATTCATTCGATGAATTCGATTTTAAATGTCAAAGTAATATGTGTTTGTTATGAAGCGTGAGATTAAATATTTTGGTAATTATACAGAACTATTACGAGTACAATCAAATCAGGAGGAAGGACTTTGGTATAACTAACATAAGCTCTAATCTTTTTCCTGATTTAAAAACAGGGAACTTGTAACTGTTTTACTCTACTAACTGGGAGAGCAATGTCGGCAGAAATCCACCGCAGCAGTTTTTCACTTAGCTTGGCCAGAACTTTTATATTAGATGAGGAGAAAACTTCTCAGCTAGCTCTACTACTTCCCTATACTGTTTTTGTTGATCATTTTCAACTCTGCCGAAAATTGGTCGTAGTAAAGCTCTAAATCTTTTGAAAATAGTTCGGGTTGCGGTCCTCTCAAAATACGTTTTGTTTGGTTATGGTAATGTAATCTACCTTCACATATTGAAGGTTTTCCTTATATCATAAATAAAGGACCATAAAAGGCGAAACCGTTTAATATCTTTTTTTCATTAAGTAAACTTAAACTCTTAGTAGAATCTAAATGATTCTGGAATTAGGTAGTTAAGGGCGAGTCCTAGTCGCGTGTAAAGCTGTCGCTTTGGAGGGGTACGCTTAGACCATGGTTCAGAATTTGGGGAGTCTGGTAATCACAATGAAGTGACTGGGATCTGACATTCACAACCATTTGAAAGGGGAACCATTTACCAGAACAACGTAATCAATGTTTACTAGTTTTTAGACCCTTTCCGAACATGCAGGTTTCCTCACGATGCTTGCCCTCACCCTACTTATATCGAAAGCTATTATTACAGTGAATGCGTTTTTCCACCACGTGACATATTATTATGACGCTAAATTTATAATGCTAAATAAGTAATTTCATGATGGAACCGTTTAACGTTTAAACTCTAGAAGGGACCGCTGCACTAATTGCCTCTTAAACTGGAATAATACGCGGCTTTCACAGTGTCCCTATACCACACCATAGGTAACGAAACGAGGCTAAAGCTAGATACACACAAGGGGAACAATAGGTTGAATTAAGAATTAGGTTGTATTAAATATATTAAACGTAAAAGTTTTATTTTACACTAACTTTCACTAAAATAAATGCACTGAAGACTTGTCTAATAAGGAATTTGTCAACTCCTTTTCACCGTCTTTTACGAATCCATCGTGAAGAAAAAGGGTGAATTCCCCAATACTATTCATTCGATGAATTCAATATTGAATGTCAAAGTAATATGTGTTTGTTATGAAGCGTGTGATGTTGCCGGTAAGGCTCGATAAGGTAAGGAATTTGTGCATAAATGAATTGTTTCGAACCTTTCCTAAAGGGTATCGGGATCGTGACCAAGTAGATAGTCTTTGAATACCAATATAACTCGGTAAATTATGCCTGTTTTAGTATGTGCACATGGGATGAGCTCGTGAATGACATGGATAGTGTGGTTCTCGCAGCGGAATGTTCGCAAAAAACTTGCATTCGCCTGTAAGCTCAAGAAGATTTAGTAGCTATCTGCTGAACGGCGTTAACAGTTCCACATACAGGATAACACTACAATAGCGTCTTGAATTCATAAGAACATGCATTTAATGTGGTGCAGTGTTTAGTAGTGCTTGAGTAAAAAATGTGCTTTAATTTCTTCGTTTAAGAAATGTCAGTTCCAATTATGGAAGTTGTCGGCTTTGCATGCACTACTTACTCTTGCGCCTGAATTGTAGCTGATCACTGTATCCGAAAATACCGGTAAGGCTTCGAAAAGTGTAATAGTGTTTTCACATACGTTGGAGCGCTGTATTATGCCCAGCGTACTTACATGAGGCTATGACACCAGTTAAAACAACGGATGGAAAACTTATAATTTTCATCAATGTGCTGAAGATACTTGTTTATTGAGTTTAGTATGTACATACATATAGTCTAATAAAATGTGCTGAAAAGATGGCCCGTTCTTTTTTATGTCAAGAGTAGTGGTTAGATTTTTTTAGTAACTTTAGAGGACCATAAACCGGAGTTTTAACTCTACAACGGGTTCTAGAATTAAAAATCACACAGCGGTAGGCGGACAACAAAATGTTCTTAGAAGGGTTTAATTCTTTCCTTTAAAGGTACCGAATATAAACTAAGATAAAGGACGTATGTACACACTCCACTGTGCATAATGGTCCGATAAGTCACACAGGTAAAATTAGACCGGGCAATGTAAATTTAGCACTCGTGTACATCTGGGGTTCACGGTAGGGTGGACAACGCGCGGCTACACCGGACTGTCAATAGCTATAGTCACCTGCCCGACCAGCCGTGAACTGTACACCCCTAGGAATCATTTCACATGCATATGCCCGTATGCTCCCCTCAACTCCAAACAAACAAATACATGCGGCACGTTATGTTTTTGTAATCGAATACTTCTATGTCCTAATTAAAAATCTAACCGTAACCGAACCCGATATAAGTAAGTATTTATATAATAACTAGTGGCCCGCACTCACTTCGCTTCGGGAACGTAATTCAGAAATGAACCAATAGATGGCGCTGTGTCCAATTACATCGCGAGCGTTTCGTGTTTTCGGTTTACCTATAAGCCTTGTCGTTGTCCATATAAGTTACCTCTTTATAAATAGTATAGAAGATATAGATATACTACATTCATTGTGTATGGTTTAATTTCTTCTACAAATCCACCGTAATAAAAAGTTTATACCCTATTGTTAAAAATAGCGGCCTTTTTTTGGTACTAAGTCCGGATGGGTTCGTTTATGTAGCAATATCTTCTGATGTAGAGGACCGATAAATTCTAAATATTCAACTTCACCTTTACGCGCCCTAAAATATAGGATTTCAGCATACGGACGAGAATTGTAATGTTTTTATCTTGGAGTGCGGAACCCTAAACAGAAGGGAAGTTTTAAACGGGGCAGGCGGCCCATAAAATCTCGTTATTGCGTAGTTCTATTTATTTATCATCCTCATAGGTATACTCGTAGGTACATTATACAGGGTGTATCTGTGAACATTTACATCCCTTTAACCACGTGTCCTATCAACCATTCTGAACAACATTTGTTCAACAACTTTTCCAAATTCTTCGAAAAAATGTTCGACTCTCCATACAAAATGACCAAGTCACGTGACCGACTTTGTAAGGAAAGGTGAAAATTTTTCATGCGAATTTTGAAAAGTCATAGAACAAATGTTGTTCAGAATAGTTGGTAGAACACGTGGTTAAAGGGATGTAAATGTTCACAGATACACCCTGTATATAGGTAATCTATCTACTATATCTATACTATTAATAAAGAGACGAGTTCTTTAGACAACCAGAAATCTTATTATGTAATCCAAAAAGAAAATGGTTGCACGATGTAATAGACTCCCAGCGCCATCTCTCTGGCAAAGATTGGAACCCACATAAAAACTTAGTTAACCACATAATAACTAAGTGACGGCGGCTAGTAAATAATAATTGAAGAATAAATTATATTACGCGTCATTTATTTTCTGCTGCAACCCGTTACAATAGCGGTCCATTTCGTTGCTTCATGTGTGTCTGTTTGCACATCAGTCGGCTTACTGATTGGCAGTTACGGTTCTGTTTGAACTTCAGCGTAAATATGAAAAAATATGCGAAATCCACTTTATTTTTCCCATGTTTACTAAACGAAAACTCTGGCGGCCTTTTCTAAAAATTCCAACATGCTTCCGCGTATTGGGTAACTGACACATTCTGAATTGTGGTGGATATGTTCTGCTGAATTATGCCAGATAATTAGGTAATATACACCGCCAAAGTAAACCTAGGGTTTAGGATTAAATTAAAGCTGACCAATATTATTTTAAACGTGTAAATAGTCTAAAATAACTTTGATAGATAACATAAGAAGTTACTTACTTACTTCGATGGCTCAGTAACCCCAAATTAGTCTTGGCCGATACGAGATAACCATCTTTAACACTTCAAAAGACACGTCTCGTAGAATTCCCGAGGACATAACGGTGACAGAAGGTATGCACAGGATCCTCGTTTTTTGTATAACAGAATACATGATAGTAGATAATCCACGGTCAGTTCTGTTCTAGCAGAGCGTACAGTGACCATTACTGGTCACTGATAACTGAACAAGGCTATAGGGATAATAATATAGCAAGTTAAGAAGTTAGCGCGGATTGGGCACTTTGTGTATGTTTTAACTCGGTAAATCGTTAAGAACGATACCTAAAAAAAATACATGTTATAGAGTGGATATCGATCTTGAATTTCTGACGAGGATTTTTATTTAATGTTTATAGTTCATTAGGAAAAAAATATAACGTAAACATCGATTTTATGCAAAATATTGGATAAACTACGAAACTAAACACTTCAGATGACTGAATATTTAATATACAATACAATACAATGTACACTACAATCCCTGACGAGGAATTGTTGTTTCTTGGGTTTATAATTTTTTTATTAGTAATATTCTGTTTTTTCTATACGCGAGCGCGAGTACTCTCTATATGATCAAGGCCGTTAGCGCATGTACAAGCCTTAATAGATGTGTTAAAAAGGATAGGGAAATATAATAGAAAGAAGAAAGAAATTGTCGGCGTTCGACATAGCAGAGATGACCTATTTTAATAATGGTGCTTCAAATGCTTAGGCGGACCCAGTGATGACATTTCTTATTCAAACCACCAAGAGCTTAAAGGCAAACCGGAAAGTTCTTACGGGTGTCCTACTACTGTTCACGGTCGGCAGACGGCTAGTAAACTAACTAGTCTCAACTTTAAATCCTCCATAATTAAAACGTGGTTTTCACTGTGGTCCTGAAGTCTATGTTGTAATATTTTGGTACTGAGATAATTTTATTATAAGTGTCTTTTAGTAGTTTATTACTATTGCATTCTATTAAAGTCATGAAGTCTAATATAGGCTATAAAGTTACGTTTTACGATGTCATCCTAATGGAGTATTTTAGTTTTTGAGATCCTGGAGGTCTTAGGGCTAAAATCGGAGTTTTGTCCATATCAAATATTTAAGTCTTAGTCAGCTAGGAATGCAACGAAAGCTAGAAAAGCCTGGAGCCACTATTTTTACCTATAGACAGATGTCGTTGTTAAAATATCGTTAGTAAAACATTGTTCTTGATGAACGAACTTTCGGCGATTTTTCTACTTACAACATCGATGTTTATGAACATCGCTGTATTTAGGTATTGTTCACATCCCTAGATCTTTCTTCCAAATTAAAGATTTTTACTCGTTCAATAGAACGAGTAAATATCGTAGGAAGGAATACCTTCCTACCCTACTTTCCTTCTTTTCCTACCTACTTCTTGGTCTATTGTTTATTAAATTGTTTTCAAACTAAGATTAGTACATACTTAAGTCTCAAAGGTCTATAGGCGGTACTTGACTCAATTCAGTATGAGTGTTTAATCCGCCGTAGCTTAAGTTGGCTTAGAAATTCAGTCAAGCTAAGCCAACTCTTCAGCAGTTACTTCGTTAGTGTAACAATATACACCTTTTTGTTGAAATTCTGTACTGCTAAGTTTCGTGAACAATCAATAGTCCCGTAATGGCTTCATTCAAAAGGCTCAAAGTTGTCGAAGTATCACTATGTAATTAGGTTTGGTATAGTGGTGGGTACTTACCGTAGTATTAATCATTGCATTGATAAAGGACTGGTTTGAATGTTGACTCCCGAGTCATGGTCGGTCGCTTTTCAGGTCGGGTTATTGGCAATTTATAACAACCCTTATAGCCCGGGCCTACTCGGCCCTGATTCCCTTATTGAAACATTATCACTATTTACGAGTTCCAGGCAATTCAGGAATTAACGTTCCGTACCACTGAATGAAAGCTTTATCGTAGGTGACCTAGCAGTATCTCTTTTTCATAATGTATCTAGTTCTTGAAAGGTATTTATCAGAATATTATGGTATGATGTAATTATACCTACAGAATGTAATATTTTAGTGATAGTACAACTTTTTATGTGATAGTAGTTAGACCAGTAGACGGATCATCCGAAGATTAGCGGTTGCCCGCGTCTGTATCAAGACCAATGAAGTACGCTGCCAACCTTTTAACTCCTCTTACCTCAGATTGGGCCTTCAGTCCTTATTTAGGGGCATCGAGAGAAGTTTGGCAGGGCTCTTGTGACATCATTAGAATTTTGTGTGTTCATGGACCGCGGCAATTGCTTACCATCAGTTGATCCGTCAACTTATCTCCCACCTATCACATAAAAAAATACTTATTGCAAACATCTAACATGTAAAAAAAATATATACCCAGATGAGACTTATGTAGTTCTTGCGAAATATTTAGCGAACTTTTTTTAAACGTTCAAAGATTTATGTTATAGGTGTGTAATAAATAACGTTGTTATTTTGTGTGGGAAATGTGAATGAATGAATGAATATGCTTTTTATTGCACACAAAACAGACTGAGTAGGTATGCAGTTATTTCTGAATCAGAAGTATTCATAACTACTTTATTTGAATTAATTTTCTTTGATTCAATTCATTACATAATTCTTAGAGCAGTATAATTAAAACTTCAATTCATTTACAAACAAAGAAGTCCTTCATTTGTTGATATTGCCAAGGAGCTGCTGTTATTGCAAAAAATATCTTTTGTTACCTTGTATCTCGCCTTCGTTGTTCTAGTAATTCAGTGCAAAATTGCGCGTTGAGTAATTCGCTGTTGCAATATTATTGCAGAAAATGCTCTCAGTGATTCATTTGTAAGAGGTTTATAAAGGGTGAACGCTAAGTGCCATGCCTTGTGGGTAGATTTAGAACTATTTGTAGAATAATTACTCAATCTTATTGTGCACCTGTTTCCGTATATTTATTAGTTAGTAAGGTCAACCAGACCATGTCATATGTGCATTGAAATATAAAACACCTGCGCCGTGTGTCATCCATCACATCTTATTAGTGCCTTTACCATACCTTTTAAAGCGTTGATCACAAATCCATTCCATTCCGATTTAGGAAATATCACATTTCTTCATATAAAGCGCGTATTCTCGGAATAGCATCGCGTGAACTCTCTTGGGTTCTTGCCATGAACTTTGGCGGTGCCAAGTTTGAAAGTGATCTAACATACGGCTCATCTTAACAACTCTAGAAACTTCATCAGATGCGGAGAGAACGAACAAATATTGGACTTTCTTTCAGAGACCTATTCTTCAATGTCTCAGTGAAATTTAGTTTGAGATTTTTACTTTTGTATCCAAATTGCAATCCAAGCAGAATCATTCATGGATGTTAATAGAGTTCCTTTGTACGAGAATATCTACTTACCAAAATGCCTTACTTATAATAATCTCTCATATTAATCTGTTATTGCGAACTTAATATATGTATTACGATTTGTTTTATTAACCTGTTTGAGCGTCCTGTGCGTAGATATCCTGCCAAATCATTAACAGAACGCCACTGCCCACAAAGAGACTTCACAAACATTAGAGATGAAAGAAAAAAGTTGATCACATAAAATACTTTTATGTTAACATAGAGAGGCTGTAAAAATAATAATTTCATGTAATTTACTAATCTTGTTTTTTGTAAAGTACAACCGTGGGATAGCCACGCTACGACATGAATGAGCCGGCTCGTCCCGAGTGATACCACGGTCTCACAGGAGACCGGCGTGAAGCAGCGCTTACGCTGTGTTTCGTCGAATGAGTGAGGGCACCTGAGCCCCAATTAGGGGATAGGGGGTTGAAGTCGCAATTGTGACTCTACTGATGTTGCAGGTGTCTATGGGCGGCGGCCATCGCTTACCATCAGGTGATCCGTCTGCTCGTCTGCAAACTCTCCCATAAAAAAGTGCAAGTGGAAGCTCAATCGAATCTTGCTTAAGTTTACATCAAAACTTTCGTTGCAAAACATAACATCCTTCCAATGGCGGATTACGTGTGGCCACGACGCGACTGGCTTACTACAATACTTTGGTATATAGTTATATGGGCAATCCTTGTAGTGCTGAGCCAATTGTATCGAAGTTATTTGTTTGATTATAGATTATGATATATAATGATGAGTTATGATAATATGAAAATTCAGACTCACTCGCATACCTATCAGCCGATTTAATTAATAATTTGATTACATGTAAGAGGTCCTTAAAAAGTTCACAGTATTTCTAAGCAGCACAAGACCGAGACAAATGGCGACATGTCATATCGGAGGCCAAGTATATTCCTTGAAAAAAAGAAAAAGTGCTTATAACCTTTATTTATTTATTCAAATTAACTATCCGGTGTCTTAATAGCTAATGTTTTGGTAATGGGTATTTTTTCTTTCCTATGAAATAAATAAATATGTGACGGAGAAACAAGACTTACTGTCGCACTCAGAGACGTCATTTAAATTTAATGTTTTTTAGTCAATTATGGATCCTTTTGGGGTATTGAAATAAACATAAGTGATAATATGTTTTTCTTAAGTAATGCCTTTGTGTGTGGCAGTAAGCGCGACAACATGCAAGATAGGTGATCGTAAAAATTACAGTCAAATGACGATAAATCCAATGGACTCCAACCAATCTATTGATAAATAAAACACATGAACTAGGAGTGAGTTCAGCGACTTATATTATAAAATACGGCAAAGTTTCCAGGTGCGATTTTTCAGCCCTTGCGGTTGCAGAAACGCAACACTCGTTGAATGACGAATGAAAATATAGCTAAGCATTCTCACGATGCGTTTTTTTCTCCGCGGTGCGTGCAAACTAGCTTGCATATGCCCCCTCTCCTGCGCGGCCTCGGAAACAGCAGCCCATGAAGATTCAGTTGTTTAGCATAGTGGGGTCGGCCGGCTACTACACCCACACCACGCATCGGTCTGCTAGCCTACATCGCCATTGCGCGCCCATCACTACGAGGCGTGCGGTAGGAAGCACATTGGAATGCCTCGCGATTGCGTCGTATTTAAATGCCGAGGCGTTGTAGCGAGCGGGCCGCATGACAATCACTCCTTGGTGCGCTCACAACAAGTCTATTTCCGATTTTGAAGGAACACGTCGCCGGGTCTTGTTTTACTTCAACGAAGAAGCTAAATTTCACAAAAATAAATTTCTCCCGAGCTTTGTCCAACCCGAGTTGATTAAGATATCAGACTTAATTGTTTCGATCAACGTAAACAAAACGCTCGCTGCGAATTTGGCAAATATTTATCTTTTGTATTGTGCCTTTTGGTACGCTACGCAGTAATTAATCCGGTGTCTGGATTTAGAAAATCCGTCACACTGAAAAAACACTTATTGTTAATTGAATTACGCCTCAATGATACAGGGCACATTTATTCATGTAGTCGACATACCTACAAATCACAGTAGAATAATAAATAAACCTACCTACGTATTTTTATCTTAATAAGAACATAGTAAGCTTGTTAAATACATGAAATTCCAAAACATTGAATGTAGTGTTTTGTTTATAATATAATCCTAAATAATGTAAACGCCTTGTCAGTCTAGTGGTTTCAGTATCGGTCCAAAATCTTGGGGTCCCGAGTCGAGCAAAAAGTATGGCACGAATTTTTCGAAAACAGATCACCAATCCGCAATAACAAGCGTGGTTATTAAGCCTAATCCAATCATAGATAGTAGTTATGACTTGATTTCTGTGATGGAGGCCTATGCCCTGCAGTGGGACAGTTTATAGGGTTATAGGTACTAATGACTGATATATGTACTGACCTATGACCGAACCCTTTGAATGTCCTGCATCACGTAGAACATGGGCGATTAAGTGGCTACAAATCCACGCAAATTCGTCAAACAGCTTTTTGCCGTCCTATCTTTAAGCATGACGTGGCGGCGCGACGACGGTTTGAAAAAACCTTTCAAGACAAAACGGAGGCCATTACCTCAACATTTGTTCACCCTGAATCTGATTGTGGCTTTTTTGAAATATGATTTTATTCCTGCTTTTGGCACACCATTTGGAAATTACCTAGTGATTTTGTGGCGGCTATATTTAGATGATCGTAAGATTTTATTTGATCAATAAAATTATTTCCGCCACGGATCTTTGCGTTAGTATAGTAGAATACTATGCGACGAACGATATGCTGATGAATTTTTAACGAACTTACTAAATACTTACTAAGAAATAAATTGTGACAACATCTTAATATTGAACGTCGCCTTTTTATGTGCTAGATAGCAGTCGAGTAGACGGATCACCTGGTTTGAGTAAGCGATTGCTGCCGCCCATAGACACCTGAAACACCAGTAGAGTTACAAGTGCGCTGCCAACCTTTATCCCTCTTCCCTCCCACTTGGCTTCCTGTACCCTCACTTACTCGACGAAACAGCGCAGGCGCTGCTTCACGCCGGTCTTCTGAGGGGCCATGGTATCACTCCGGTCGAGCCGTCCCAATTACGCCGAAGCGTGGATCTCACACGGCCTGCTGTAAAATATAGCTCAATTTTCTTCTTCTTCGCCATGTAGGTATCTGTTGTCTGATATCTGTAACATAAGTCCTTAAGCTACCGTATGGAGTCAGGTCAATGTGAGAGATGTTGTGTGAATTTATTTATTTATTTATGTGATGGGAAATAACACCTAGCCGCCGCGCAGTGCTCCGGTGTCTGTGCCGAGGAAAACGACTTACTCAGCATTAAAAACGTAACTTAAATTAATTTGCACTGGGGACGCAACGTGTTTAGAATTTAACATCTTAGTTTACTCGTATAATACTGATACATTTGCGAGTAGCTTTAAAAAGTTGCACACTACTGCACTAGTTTGCTTTTTCTACAAAACTCGAAAAATACTACGTGCCAGCAGTAACATTCACAATTCCCTGATTATATTTCTATGGATTTATTATCTAATTCACTATTTAAACGAGGTCATCTATCATAAAATAACAATTCATCGATAAATTACAATCTTCCTAGAATCATTAAATATGTATAAACCTTTTCCTTAATTTCAATCAACTACACTTCCTATTATACCCTAAGGGCGTCTGGAATAGATAACCATTAGCGTTACAACCGCCTAAAGTATATTTGCTTATGAACATAATATTGATTCTGTAACGTTTTGTACAAAAAGAAGATTATATATTAACATAATTGTATATTTAATAACAAAATAACACTAATAAAATAGTCAAATATACTTTTGGTAAAAAGTGTAAAGGTAGTGTCTCTTCAGGACCCCAATTTTTGACTTACATAATATACAATTATTTCAAACGTTTGAAATTCAAAGGCTCTAAATCGCGTTTGTGCTCCAAGGGAATGTTTAAGTGCCAACTCAATAAAGTTGAAATCGACATTCATCCATAAAAAATAAAATAATGATTATAGGTTCTTTAATATAGATTTGATTTATTTATTAGTTTCTCTCTCTCTTTCTTCCAAGATTTATCTAAACGCTTAGTTGAAATCACGGGAGACCCAACGGCTGGCAGCTACTTCGCCACGCGAATTTCTATCGCTATCCAAATTTTGGGGATATTTCCACATAGGCCTGCTATGTTTTAATTTTTCTTCTTTTTTATGTATTTTTTTTTGTTTTCTGTTATTGTTTTTGGTTACATACGATTTTTTTATTTTGTCTAATAAAATATAACACACTTAGTGTAATTACATCCCCCTCTACTATGTAGGTTTTAAAAAAGGCTTCCGTTCAGTGAGAAACTTTTATTTAGGTTCTATTTAACTTGTGCCGAGTGAATGGTAATTGTATGTGAATGACGTAGTATTACAGAGCTGGGCCCACACGAGCCGGTAAAGTTGCTAACTGGCCAAGCAACTTTTTCATTGGCATCTTGCTGCACATCGTGTTTCCAGGTGATGTTTTGAATAATCACAAAGCCGTGTGTGTTCGGAATTGTATTTTGGTTTCGATATATCTATGTCAAGCAGAGACAAAAGATCACATTATACAAAACTTGGAATGACAATAATATGTCCCTAATTCTCTGTTTGAGTTGATAATTGTTGTTGATTGTTCTGATTGTTTCTTAGAAAGAAACTGTACGCGTCTAGATAATATTATATAGATACCAATTCATTAATATGTGACCGATTCAGAGCTATTACGTGAGATTTAATTTACGTGACTGTCATTTAAACTAATACCTATTCATCCGAAATGGACACCAGAATCTCAAAAAGTATGAAGACTTTTCCCATCACTATTTACAAAGAGGTAAATTCTGTAAGAAACGACAGCAAGACTTTATAGTTCACCCGAAAAACGATCGATGCGCGATTTGATCGACGCCCAGCGCCATCTATCCTGTGAGGGCCACTATAAAATAATATACGTTTTAATTCTGTGTGAATTTCGTAGGAATTAAGGACTGCAACGAAATTAAATCTCGAAGAATGCCCCTTCACATATTACTGTTGCTGACACAAGAGCACCTCAAGGTTAAGCCCCTTTACGTATAAAAAATTCATCTTCAAGGGAAAATGCATTGCACAAATAAAAAGCCGACAAAGCCAGAGCCCCGCGGGGTTGCCAGGTCTGTCGCAGACATTGCTCCCCTTGGTGAGAGGACAGCTTCCAAAAGGGTATGACGTCACTAAATTTGCGCAGGCTGCCATGTTGTAGTATGACGTGCACTTAGGATTCCACTACGGAATTTTCTACTGGAGGCGATTATACGGGCCATCGAAGTTCGCAGAGCTCCAGACGTTTTGGGAATCGTGTCAAGACAAATAGCTTTGGTATCTTATCCTAAGGTAGTGTATAAAAATTGTCAGAGGATACGACCGACCTTCGTCCGAGGATAAATCTATGGTATTTAGTTCTGATTCGGTCATCTGGGTTTCGAGGCACCCTCGCTTCGTGCATGAGGTGGGAACGATGTTATTCTCTCGCAAAACTTCTCTTCGGGGGCTAGTGGAAGGGCGGGCGCCTGATAAATATTTTGTCCCACCTGAGGTAAATGTTTTACTGCCTGCCTTTTCCGCATCTAGGCTCGTCAGCCTTTTAAACATCTCCTGGCTTCACGTTCAGCGATGACTGTAGATGTCACCATCCCGCTGCCACGTTGCTGTTTTCCACGGCCTAGATCTTGAGCGCCTGCCTATTCTGAGGCCTTCAAACGACAACTCTCGCGGCACTCGAAATGGAGGAGACTTAGTTCGACTTACTCGACCTTTTCGAGCGCTTGCTCGGGACTTTGTATTTCAGGTTCGAGATCTCGTTAATCTTGTAAGCATGACTTAGAAATTTAGAGAAAATGGAATTTTAAATAACTGTCGTTTGGGATAAATGATGCCAATTTTGGTGATGGATGGGGTTCACATAAAGTATAATATTTTACTTTACTGAGGTACACAACCTCGAATTGAATAAATATTCTCAATTAATTAAAGACCTTCTCCAAGTGCTTTGGAGGGATGATACAAATTAAATGTTTGATTACGCAATTATTGCGTTATAAGATGATAGATAGATAAAACAAATAAGAAGAATGATAATGTTTGTTATTTAAGTGCATAAGTATTAAGAATGTGCATGTTTAATGGATAAAAATAAGAGGACAAGGGTAAGTGTGTGATATACCTGGAACTATGAAAGACCGAGCTATTATGTTTACCTATTAGGACAGAAAAAATAACTAGTGATGTGCATAGAAATAATGGAATTATAATCGCCCTATAAGCACCTATTGTAATCTTAAAAAGTTACCATAACTTTTGTAAATATTTGCTAGGCTAAAAAAGGTAACACACGATTATATAAGCATACTTCGCGGAGACGCTTGCAAACTGACGTCGCGGGGGAAAATGCTTAATAGAAAATTGGAGATGACTTGGGTCGACAGATTCTGATAACACTCTAGCGCGGCGAAATTGTCTTGCCTTGCTTAATATTTTGTATATACATATCTTGAGCAGAATGTCTGATTATCTCCTGATTCTAAAATATTTTTAATCAGAATCTAATTATTCTTATAACGATGTTATGCAAATGTAAATTGACAGCTGCTTTTCAGTACAGTAAAGTTACAAAATATTTATTATAAAACTAAAAAAAGGCTTTACCTTTGAGACAAGGAAAAAAAAACAGCCTAGTGTGTCACTTTTCTTATAGAAACAGATACACCATTCTCTATAAATTCTATTTATAAATTACACCTTTATGTGAATGTTTCAATCTTGTACGAGTATTAAATATGAATTTAATTTTAATTTAATAATTTCTTTTTAAAGTGATTATAAAGAGGAACCATCCTTTTATAAATAGCTTTTTTACTATAGTATACTCGTCTATAGTATACGTTAAAGTGGTAAGATTAATACGAGTAGGTATATGATCTGTGAAAACTTCTGTTTAGCCATCACGTTTCATGAGATAAGTCTCGAGACGGTCAGAGTAAAGTCGAGCTGAATAACGGCCTATTTGGCCGGTCACGTTTCTTGTATGGGAACCCCTTAAATATTTATTTTATTCTTAGTATTTATTGTTATAACGACATCGACAACATAAACTGAGCATCATCTGTGTAAATTTCAACTGTACAGATAAAAATAATTAGACTAACAGTATAAAATGTTCGCAAACCTATCCATGCATCATCCAAACCATAAGGGGGTACCGGTTTAAAGAAAATTGTATCAGCTAATTTGCTTAATTTTGCCAGTGTCTCTTCAAACTTCGAATTTGTTGTTTTGCAATTATTATGCCAAACAAACTCCAGACACAACATACAGTTTCCGCCTTCTTTCTATGTGACACAATAAATTGTAATTCAAACTACGCACACTCACGATTATGTAGTCATTTAATTAATATGAAATTTAGCCTGCATATGTTCCCTCTGGGTAACTTTGCCTGTTCGTTAAACTTCGTAAATATGATAATAAGAGACTACTTACGGGAACAATGTAAGTTGCTCATAAGTAGGCCGCTTCTTGTTACAAAATAGTTTATTAGGATGGTACTAAATTGTATTTACTGGAGTATGTACTTTAGGATTATCCTGAATACGACTTGATTTGGCTAAAGAACATTGTTATAAACAGGAAGATAGGGGAGAGTTACGATTAATAATTTAACTGGGTATATTTAGAGGAGGTCTTTGTCCCACCGTGGGGCCACTGTAGGACAAAGATACCGGCTAAATATAGATTGTTAAGTAATTATCTTATTATGTTAAGAATTGCATGGCTGAAGTGGCAATGGGCAGGGCACATTGCGAGTAGAACAGACGGCCGTTGGGGTGGAAAGGTCCTAGAGTGGAGGCCAGGTGCAGGAGGCCGTAGCCGAGGCAGGCCTCCCACCAGGCAGACCGACGATCTGGTGAAGGTCGCGGGAGTCCATTGGATGCGGGTGGCACAGGACCGATCTGTGTAGAGAACTTTGGGGGAGGCCTATGTCCAGCAGTGGACGTCTATTGGCTGAAATTATGAAGTAATTATCATAATCCGCAAGAAAGATTACGGTATTCGACTGGCTTACCTCTCCTTATAACTGGTTATATTTTCTCGTAAGGAGAACCCTGCAGAATAGGTTTTCTTTTCATATTTCCAAGAGGTTACCTACGCACCACTCGTAAAGTTTCATAGGTGTAGGTACTTGTCTAATATTGAATAGTTGCTTATTTGCAGTTATATTTTGTAAAATACAATTTCTGCGAAGCAAAAGTTCTTATGTTGCTTGATATTAGTTCTAGACTACTCAAAATTGAAACATGAATCGGCCGACTCTCTTCTGCTCCTTGGTAATACTTCAAAAATAGTTTCAAACTAATATATCAAGCTTACTTGATCCTGAGGTAACTTACATTCACCAAGTAATGTGATAGATTTTTTCCGCTTCTTAAGGCTGCTTGTTTAGTCCATTAGCGCCGTTATTGGATTTTTCTTAGCTTGATGAATTTCAACCTGCACGTCATTTCAGATAGTTGAGAATAATTTATTGCGATAATTTTTAGGAACATGTAGGTAATCATGGTTCAGTTGGTCTAGTTCTTTCTCCTATTTAAGAGTCACGAAGATCAGAAGGCAGTCGCTTTATTGTAATTCGCGTAGTTATCTGGATCATGCATGATCCAAGATGCCTCGTAAGCAACCGCTTTGGTTGGACGTAACTGGGAATGACACGTAGAAACGAAGTAGAGCAATTAAATATAAAAAAAAATATTTGTCTAACATAAACCAGGTGGCTTATAACGAAGACGTCCCGTAACGAATGAGAATATACCTGTCACATTCAAACAAAAGCGCGTACAGCGCGTGTGAAAGAGAGGGTAACTCCGATTCGGTCGTAACGTCGACTTCAAATTAGACCCTCAGGGTTCTTATTTTTCACGGGGCACCTCAAGAGCGATATTTTCTTTTACAAAATTCGTCATAATTAATGAAAATCAAAATTCGACGTCATTGGACCAATTCAACTCTCATAACTGAACTACACTGTATTAGAAAGCAAAAACCAATACGCAAGTTTTAAAATGAATTATTTAGAAACTTTAAATTATTCGCGCCGCTTGCTGATCTGAGAAACGATGCCAATTTCATTGTATACTAACTTCCTCAAAGTATACGGGGTGGTTTCCTCAAAATGAAAGTTATTGCAGAAGCGGTGTCACCTGCTTTTGACAGCGTGGGACGAGAAAGAAGTCTCCAAGAAAATTATTATCAAGAATAATACGAGTTAGGAAATATATTTCCCTGAGACAGCTGTCAAGTCAGATGTAACCTTTTAATCTTTTTAGGCTGTTTTGTTGATTTATAGTAGTAACATATTAAGGTTAGTATTTTTGTTTGCAAACACTATCATACTGGCGTTTTTTTTTGTATTTCGGACGTATGGTAGCTCAGTGAATTAGAATGTGCTTTACATGCCGTTCGAAACCGAACGTGCACCAATGGATTTTAAAATGTTTATTTCTACCGTTAGCTCGATCGTGAGGAAACCTGCACGTTTCGGATAGTTTCTTGACACGTGTCCATGATTCAGTTTGTCTGGTTCCACTGATAAAGGATTGCGAATGTGTTATTATCAGACTTCCCAAATCCGGAATCGTGATCAAACATGTTCAAAAAGTTACATCACATCACGCGAAGCCATAAAATTTAACTTCCTATGGATACTCGTACTCATAATTATTCTGAATGTGTCTCTATCATCTGGTTGGTCTGGTTCCCCTATCTCAGAGTTGCTAAAGTCAGACGGTGTTATCTGACTCCATGAAGGGGCTTCATTGCATCGATCGATTTTGGAAAATTGTAATAGTGATCTGCCTTAACTTTGTATAAGCAAACTCTGAAATGGTATATAGCCAGTGAAACATCAAGTTACCCCCCAGCAGTGCAAAAAGAAAGCTTGTGTCTCAGAGATAAGGGTATTTACTGTTTAACTCCGTGCATTGCCGCGTGTAGCTACTCGTACTGCGACAATGATCCCAGTATCAGATATTGTTTTATTACTTTAAGCAACTCACAATGCGGATAAAACACAATTTCGTGACATGTGATGACGGAGCGGGTGGGTCGACTTTGACAGCCATTAGGTTCGCAGTCAACACTTTGATTTTAACAAGGGGCTGTGAACCCTCGTAATCCGTTTACGCGTCGCAAGAGGTCCTTGTGGCCCAAGTAGTGACGTTTCGCCAAACGTCTTACAAACTTGGCATTCTACTTATCTAAATATTTGTCTTTTATACATTAACAACCCTTTGATCTGTAATAGTAAAATTAATTCAAGTCACGTCGGAGGTGCCGTACGAGTAAAGTTTTAATCGATTAGCCGGGTTCGGTAGTGAAAATCAAAACATCATCCGATACTGAGAAGCTACAAATTTGTGATTGGCAAACTTTTTTTACGTTTTTACGCTCTTTATTGTTTTATTGTACCTTGCTTTATAATCCATCATCATCATCTTAAGCCAACTTCTATCTACAAATATAGGTGTGAGCCTCCTTCAACAATTTTCATTCCGACATTTTTTTGCGTCCAGCTTTTGACAGCGGTCTTGATGATGCCACCTTTCCAGCGCATTTGATTAGAAAAAGACCCGTCTAAAGACCATTCTTGATTAACCTATAGGTACATACTCGTTTTAGTGTTATTTTTTGTATGTGTATGTTTACGTGGTTATACTTTTGTAGTGTCCAACTGTTAGTTTTAAAGTGACACAACATTTATGATAACTGCTTTGAGAACGGATGGCGACTAACGTAGGTCTTTTAAAAACGCAATCAAAAGAAAGCTTTAGCACGCTTTGGGAGGCTTTATCCAAAATAAATCCGTGTTGGTGAGTTGGAGCCCTTTGAGTGTGCAAATGAGACGACCCGAATGAAAAAGGTATCTTCTCCCGTGTTAGATAGTCTTTGACACCTGTTAAGCGCCCTAGTTTTGAATATTTTTGTGAAAATGTACCCAATAGTAATGAATTCGATTACTTCGGTTGTTATCTGTTTCGTTTGCTATCCATTTAATAAGTATATAATTAAATTAATGCCGAATCAACCATAAAACACTATTTATACCCATATTATTTTACTTATTTATTATTATAATAACAAGAAAATAAGTCATATATTTAATAATTGGTGTAGACAGCCACTCATCAGGTTAACACAATCTGTCAAATTTCCTCAATTGATATTAAATCATGTGTTTAATCAGTCGATTAAAGAAATTTGACAGTTTTGTATACTGTAATGTGTAGCCCTACACATTAAAGTACATGAGATTGAATATCAATTGAGAAAATTTAACAGGTTATGGTGGCTCCACATATCTTATATCACAATATATATTTTTCTACATAGGTTTTATTTATTAAAAACTTGTAGATTTTAAAGCTCAATTTTATTTTTTCAGGTACTTAAAGGAATTTTAAGTTGAAAGGTAACGTGCATGCAGAATTTAAAATTTTATTTGCCGCTCTCGCGATTGCATTACCAACCAATTCTACCAAATGAATTTACTTTTGCGGTTATGCTGTGCGAAAGCTGAAATCTGAAATTATAATATGTTATAGTTTTTATTTTTCATCTCCATATTTGTGTTACGGAAAGAGCTCGTGGAATACGGACTGTTAATATTTGCCGCTCTTTAATGTTTTATTTACATTATTTTTTCCATTACTTTTTACTATCCGGAATACGTACGTATATTCTAACCAAGTCGATATACGATGTCAGCATTTGCTCGTCGGAACATTCAGCATCATCATCATTTCAGGCAATGACATCCACCGCTGTACATAGGCTTCCCCCAACGTTCTTCTCACGGATCGGTCCTGTGCCACCCTATAAAGTGGACCGACGCGACGTGTGAGGGTCGCGGGAATTTCTTGGATGCGGGTCAGACAATTATTCGACTGTTTTATTTCATTCTGTACCTTCAATGTAATTCCCAGCTGGTTTGCGTCATTGTTTAGCAATAATTTAAGTTAAGGAGTGTTTTCAGGACATTTGCGGTCTGATTGAAGTCTCCAGAGTACCATTCTCGGATAAGAAAGAGGCGGAACGCTTTGTTTCCTTTTGTTTACATTTTAACTGTTCCGAAGTAATGTATTAGGCTTCGTAAGAAACTTTTATTTTTCTTTCGTGGGTAGTTAACGTTAAATGTATAGCCAACCGCATCGACCTTTCAAGATAAATTTCAAATAGAAATATTTTTACGTTGTAAATTTTACTGATTCTAAAGATACGAGTAGAATGTTAAAGAATAATCTCTGTTCCTTAAAAATATTTTTATCAATATTGAATATCTAGTCTGCCTTTACAGGTGTCAATTTTTTT
Organism: Cnaphalocrocis medinalis; assembly: GCA_014851415.1. NCBI lineage: Eukaryota > Metazoa > Arthropoda > Insecta > Lepidoptera > Crambidae > Cnaphalocrocis > Cnaphalocrocis medinalis. The sequence continues at coordinate 12,185,467 of CM026273.1, read as the reverse complement.
AATCAAGAATCGAAATGGGTGTATTATATATCGAAGGTCATCCACAGTAAGTTTCTTATTGAACAGCGATGACCGCATAAAACCCGTACCGAGGTTATGGAGAACTTGAAAGTATAACAGGCAGAGGTAAAGACTGATACCGAATATCACCATTCAGAAGTACCTTTAAAGGCAAAATGTTAAACGTTAAGCACTTGAATGTAATTTTTACATCATCTCATACACTGCCCCGATTCGGATCTATGTTAGGATATTAGACAACAGAATTAAAAATATCATACTTAAACACATTTTTAAGACACCATGACACTGAACGATTACTATTGAATTTTTGTTCAAGATGGGGATCGAATTCTTGGTCTTTGGCGTCTGAAGCAGGGTTAATACTAAATGCGCCATCACCCATCATAATAGTGATAAAGTAGCTGCAATAAACAAGTCTTAATGAGCATTGTCCGACGATTTATATCGATCTTTGATCAACAATATTGTTGTAGTACTTGTTCCAATTTAAATGTGGTGACCCGCGGAGATTGAACACAAGAGCGGTGTTAACACTCAGTTCATTTAAATATTTGCGCTGCTCATTCACCTTTGTGCTCCATAAATATGAGTTGTTTTATAGGTCAATTAAACGATAAAATATGGCACACATATGAATGCATGTGCTTTTGTTGTGAAGATATGATGGATGACATTTTATAGGAACGAATGCCTACAGAAGCTTGACATAATCGGACAATCACAATATCTCAACATAAACCTCTGACTTAATGAGCACTTTGAAGCTGGATTCAATGTTATAATAAACTTAAAATCTTTGATTTTATTTTCTACAATAAGGTTTTTTTTTCCTCGGTCCAAGCTGTCTAAAGTTTACCTTGATGTAGTAAAATGTAGTAAAACAAATTTTCCTCTTCGCAAAGATAAAAGGAAAAATAGTCAATTTCGCCAAAGGGTAAGAAACGATTGAGTCCCGCACAAAGAGTAATCAGTTACTTTACGACCTATCGCGCCGGTCAGGCTTTTGATTATCTCAGTGATGCATACTTGTGTAATTAAGAATTCCTGCTATTTAGATAGATAGACATTCTTTATTGCACAGAAATACAACAAAAAGTACAACAACAAATCAAAAGTACAATTAGGTGGTTTTCGCTTGTAGCGATATATACCTACACTTCATGTTTAGAAGTTTTTTCATTTACTAGGGTATCTATGTAAATATATTATTTCTGTGCAAGAGACGGCTTTGTAGTAGTTACCTATTAACGTACCTAATGAAAACTAATATCACTTTATATTGCTAAGTCTAATATTAACAAGCTAATGCTTGATGCAAGATATTGCTTCCGTATTAATTAAATTGCATTATCAGTAAATCTTGTTATCAACATTAATAGTAAAACCTGTTTGAACCCACATTTATTAGTTATTTTATTTACATAAATGTATATTATTGAATCCATCTGCCAGTAAATCATAATCTCCTATGACTCACCTGCAGTCTAGGTGGAGTACAGTAATCAACCACATAGGCACGTTGCCCTACTCTAGCTAGAGTCTACGCTTCAGAATTCGATTAATTGATGTTTCCCGAATGGCTACTCAGCTGTGCACCCCTCAGCTATCAAAGTGGTCGAATGTGTGATGCATTTCGGGACTATACCCATGCCCATGCCATTCGACCGCTATGCGGTATACCAGAACAATACAGTGTTTATAGAACTAGCGGCTAACCTCACTGATCCATTCGCTTTGAATATTATATTTTAAGGTTCGTTATGATGTTACATTGTGTATAGAAAACGCCTATACCTACTCGGATATGGTTATATTTGTGTATGTATGCAGTTATCATGATGATGATATTAGAAAACGCATTCGACTCATAAGACCTTCCAGAAGGTGCCCTTAGCGATAGTTTTAAATACGAGGATATGGTTTATAAAATATAGCTCGACTTTTATTAAAATTTTTCACAATTTTTAATTTTTCTTCTTGTTTTCTGTTAATATGGTTTGGACGGCTTTAGTACGCTGAACTTTAACTTCAACTCAAAGAGAATATGCAAATATAAAATTTGCTTTTGGTTGTGGGTGTCCACATTGTAAACTTTAGATATTGACAATAACTCGAAATTGACGTTAATTTTCATTAATCAACCTTATCTAAGATTCTAACTTTATGAAACTATGATTAGATTTTAATACGTTCAAAGTTTCCACCGTCTAGTCTTATAAAGTTGAGTGAAGAGAGAAGAGTCGTCCGTGCACTATGGAGTAAGTAATTCTATAACTTATAGTGGTTGTTCACATAGAAATGAAAAAAAAACTTCTAAGTGATGTTCATATGCGTCCGGGCTTGTTTTGTACCTGTAAACTAAACGGTTAAAGTAAAGTTCCCATAAGAAAATCTTTTTATAGCTAATCAAACGTTGCAAGTGAAACCCGCAGGCGGTTATAGAATAGAATACGTTTATTTGGATTCAAAATTACAGATATGTAGTACAGTTCAAAATCTTAAAATATAATTAATCTAATTTAATATACAACAATCTAAATCTACACTGAGCTGAACTAGTCATTTTGATAGAAAAAAAATACGACGACGGCACATTAGACAGAGAATGTATACCTACATTGCCAACACGCTGTTTTTTTTCCTTCCACGTATTTTTTAAATATAACTAAAACCTTTTTGTGCAGTCGTAATTACCAGGTAGGTACTTGTATTTATTAGTAACGAGTGGCTCCCGGCAAACTTTGTTCCGCCTACTTTTTATTTAATTTCTCACCTTTTAGACCTAACGGCCCAGCCGTTCTCGAGTTGTAGACTAACGAACGGCGATTTATTTTTATTTATATAGATTGTACGAACTTATTAATCTAATATGGTGAAAATATAAATACTAATAATATAAAAGATAAGTACGCGAGCTGATTTTTCCTGTAAGATTTCAAGCGCTATATTTTTCTGTAAAACTTTTAATAATGCATCGTTACAGCAGCGCCCGAAAGAAACTTATTTCGCCCGTTGTTTCTCCAACTAACTAGTATTTTAAAAATTCGACTTTCATGGAAAATCCACTTTGCATTTTTAGGATAGTGTTTTTATTTCACTGGAAAGTAACGAAGTTTGCTTTTAATGTTTTTCGGTTCACAGTGCGGTTCAAAATACCATGTATGAAACACGTCTAGAATAGTCTTGAGTTCCTCATGCATATTGCCATGGGATTTTTCGTACTTTATTTGCACCAATATTTCCGGCACAGCAAGTCGCATATCGCACTGTTGTGTGTTACATAACAAACGCTTTAAATCAAAAGATGGTCCTCACAGAAGACCGTACCGAAGAGAGTACTGGAAGCCCAATTGATATCAGATTGCATTAACTTCTAAGAAATGAGTAAGCAATCTTAAAATTTTCATTACAAGGCAAACTCAGAATTAATATACGATGCAGTAATAACTTCCTGCAGTATTTTATTCCACGGTTAATGAAAGTACACAGAAGGCTTTTGACAATGAACATCTCTTAATTATCTTAGAATTCGCTCTTGATTGCGAGACATTATTATTCAGGTGACATTATGAGTTATCCGCTCTTAGGAAATTATAAGAGATGACGGAGATCGATTGGTAATCTCATTGAATAATTTAACGATTTATTTAACCATTGGAAACCTATCGACGTTCGCCGTCTGTTTAGAAACGATGTGTTGAATTTAAATTTGGCTTCGTCAAATAAAAAACCGTCATTCGCGTTTGAAGGGAATAACGAATTCGTTCTACCCCATTTGAGGCCGCACTTCGTGCCTGTCAATGTTTCATTTTGTTATTTTATATCCCATAAAGAGATTTCATTCAATTTAGGTAAGCTTGATGTTTATGAGCTTTAATAAAGTAGACCTTGAAAATGATATCCTATTTAAAAAACCCACCTCGATTCCATTTCGAAAAATCAAAATGTTAGACGGAAAGATAATTAAGTATTGATACAGTTTTTCAAATTCTCTCCTTTGAGGGTTATTATTATTAATACGAACGGAAATTAACGCAAACCGCAGTCGGGCCGCAGCAGACGTCGCCGTGCACTGTGGTTCACTTGTAACCACCGCAAGCAAAAACGTGCAGACCTGTAAGTTAGTCTTTTCACGATAGAAACTAGATAATATTATTTGAGGCACTATTAGTCTGCCGCTTCTGTCGAACAAGTAAAGCGGGATTCAATTAAAATGACGAGGTTCCTGGAACAACGTTCCTGCGCGGGAACATGGGAAAGGAGGTACTTAGAACGAAGGATCGTTTCGGCAGGTGATAACAATAATAATATGCCGCTGGGGTTCGGAACCCGTCACCTATATTTTTATGGCAAATATAGAATGATATTGGCATGAAAGTAGTAATAGGAAAATACTTGTTTGTAGGTAGATGTGCATATACCTATGTATGTATGTACTATGTATGTTTGCCTCGGGAAGCACGTTAAGCTATTGGTCCTCCGCCTGATCCCTCTTCAGTCGTGTCACACTGGTATCCCATCGAAATTTGAGGCTGAGAAAATAAAGCGCACACTTGTGCACTATAAATGACCTTTTTTTTTGACGCTGGGGAATGCCGCTGACCCGTGGGCGAATCTATAAATGACCTGCGTCAATGAATTAACCGCTAAAGCCAAAATATCGGTGAGGAGGACTCATTACTATTTAATTAATTATTAAAATTAGTAACATCGTGAGGGAACGCAGGATATGGATTCAAACCCACGGGGAGCGTATCAGGCATCGATCCAGTTACTTAAATATGCTTGTTATCGAACAACAAGTCAATCAGTAAGCCGGTTCCTTAATCCTCCAAAAGCTATCACAGTCCATACAGATAAGAAAGCATGGACTTAGACTACAGCCGTTGTATTACGGCAAAGTACTGCACAACAACAGAAAAACAGAGCCCTACATAACAAAAAACGCGTAAGTTGATACCGTAAGATGGCTTCATCTTGCTACCGACACAAAGGACGGACCTCGCGTTAGCCCATTTACACGACCGCCCAAAGTATCACCATATACTTTTCCTTTTAATATTAAAATCAATTAAATAGTCCAGAAAAATGCCGATAACTTCGTTGTATCAGTGATTGCTACGTTCATTTCAGGAGTAACATAATTTTCCATTACAGAATTAAATTTTTGGACTGTAATGATGATTTCTGCTACCAGAGTAGATTAAGGTGAAATGCCGTTGGGTTGCCGTTGGCAGTTGTGTCAAATCTAAAATGCAAGTTAAGACCTTTACTGATCTATTTTTTATTTAATTTCATTTATTTTAGGAAGATTAACAGCTAAATAATATAATGGCCTTAAATACAATTAAAGAAAACAGTGCCAATAGTAAGTCTCCGCCTATATTAAAAACAATGCCAATAAACATTAGCGGGAAACTAAAATGTAGTTAGACCATTCTCTTGACATAGGAAATGGTGAACGAATACATAGGTATTTATCAAAAATTGGAGAGAGTGCCGACATGTGCTAATTTAAGTAATCTTAGTATTTGTCTAGACCTTTTTCAAAAGTTATTCGTTCTATTAATTTGAAAGCGAATCCGCGTCTCCAAAATTTTCATAAGGTCTTTAGCAGTTAAATCTGGTACCTTCCGTATATAGTTTAATTTCCGTCGAGTTCATGTCTCCGTGTCCTGAATTAATGACGTCGGAGATGGGTACTTATGGATAGCCATGCGTGTATGTAGAGAGACCAGATATTACGACTGAAAAGCGGGACAAAGAAAATCAGAAAAACAAGTTGAGCCGCAGTTTTCGGTAAAATGCCTGACATCCACTTTTGTCTTGTAGCACAGGTGGTTTTTGTAAAATTATTACTATTATTAGATGATAAAACGTCTATGAAAATTGGCTGCAGAGCAGCATAGATTAGACTTATAATGTAACATGTCCAGCAGTGATGCGAACGCAAACTAGGTACTGATTTCCAGCCATGACGAGACAGAGGGAAATTGCGTAACGGCATGGAACATTATGTGCCTATATTCACAAATACAGAAAAAATATTGTTCATAATTTTTTTCACATTCTTTATAAACTTTTTTTCTTATAACCAAATTTCAAATTTAATATGTTGTATCAATTATATATACTGGAGGTTGTCATATCTGAGACTGGAGATACGAATATTAGTATACCTACTAAATAAAGGTAAACAAATTAGCCTAGACTTTTAACATGATGTTATGACTTAATACAGCTAGCTATGTTCTTATTTATACATAGCATTTTCAAGGAAACATGATTCAATAAACAGTCCTTTCTCTTTGTAGAGCGAAATTCTAATTTTAAAGCATCAACAAATGGGATACTGTCCCATTGTAAGATTGTAACCCACGCATGTTCGAGAAGGTTATGTGTCTATGATGTTACGATTAAATGATTTAAAAGCCAGACGTTTTCTGTTGGGACTTACGCCGATGTGGACATCCTACATGCGTGTAAGCCGGGTGCCTCCGCGTTAAATGTAACAGAATGAGTAAATTAATTAAATAGCACCTTAATTGGTAGCCCGATGCTTATTTTACGTGCGGTTTTAACTTCTTCAGTCTGCGGATGGTGCTCCCATAAAAGGAAGTTTAATGTTGATTTTAGTACCATGAATGACTTACACATTGCTTACACAATCGTTGTTCAAGTATTGCAGAATATATGTATAGATAGAGGCATTTAAAAAAAAATCGAATTGTGCGCATACGAATAATATTTTGTTGCGTCTTTAAAATTGATTTTCGCCGCTGACTGATATTTATTATCTAACTAAATATTACAACTAAGATGGTATCTTATAGCATCGAATAGTTTGAAACTTACATATTTCCATCAAAGCAACAGCTTCCTTGGGAACCAGTAAAATGGCGTGCTCATGAGTAACTCCAATCCTCACTGTTCGCAGCTCATATCAACGTCTACCTCCCGAGGGATGAGCTTCAATCCCATGGGTTTGTGCTTTAGACTGGCTTACGCATTTCAGGATTTCTGAAATACTGCCGGATGGGTACGGAAGCTTGATGGAAGTTGTTATTCAGGCTCCTACAGCCTCTATGCACCACATCCCAAACCGTGGTAACCCATGAACTTTAACTTCGGGGAATTAATTAGGTTGAGTGATCTAATTTTGAAAAGTGAGACAATTTTGGACATGATTATACCTACAGCTCTCTCTTTAACCGATGAAGATGAGAAATCTTTAAGAGTGGCTATCAACAAGCCTTAAGCCAAAACCTAAGCAGTAATCAAGAAAATTTTGGGCCATTGACCAATGATATGGGCAAAAAATTATCAATACGGTAGCTATTGTGTAACCGAGTGAACGCAACTTTTTCAAGTTAAGCGATTAACCTGCGGAAAAGATCTAAGATCTAGGCGTATTTTTTGTTGTTTTTGCTCTCCTGATTATCCAATCTGACGCAAAATTTCGCGGAAGTTAAGGCTAACTTTTTCTTATAAATATTGAAAGAGTAATAAATCTCAATACATTGACGTTCATAAGTGGATCTAGTTGAATAAACTATTTTCATTTCATTTCATTATTATAATACTACACTACTGACACGCATACTTATACATTGTACCGACCCACTATCGCCGTAGATTACTAACTACCTACATGCGTTTAAAATAATAACAAAATGAGCTTAACAAGGCCGGAATTACGGTTGAAAATTAAATGGTAGCAGTAGGTAGTCATAGTCTTCCTCAAAGAACCTGCATAAGAGACCCGCGGAGAAATGCCGCTAAACAATAGGAATGGGATTGATCTCCCTCTCCAACTAGCTTGAATCTTTAGAGAAGCTGCCTAGAAGACTCAAAAGCTAAAGCTCAGCGCCTTTCTTTCATCTCCGTTGGTGGGAAAGATTCATAGAGCGTGCGGTATAAAGTAGGTAGGGAGTTAGCGAAAATGCAGATTGACAGGGCTGACCAGGGGGACAGTTTCGGTCGCACCCGGGAATAAACGTTAAGGTGATGAAGGTGGGGAGAAGTCAAAAGAATGACAAGTAGATGTTGCTTCTGCACCGCGCTTTGTACAAGTAGGTTACTTTTACGCTACCTATTTAGCAGATTATTTAATTCCTGATACTTTAAATTCATCGAATTAATTTTGAAGTTTGAACATTTTTGACCACGCCATGAAATATGAATCACAAATTTTAATTTTGCAGTATGTTTCAGGGACCAGTGGTTCTTAAAGCGCCCCTTTGAAAATGCTAAGTTTGAATGAATACTGCATGAAAAGATAGAGCTGTGAGTGGGCCGCGCCGCAGCAGGCGGAAATAAGGTGCCAATGAATGAGTAATGAATAGGCCGCAGGGTTTGCGCGTTTGCCTAGTTTCACAAGGGCATAATGTTAGGTTATCGTAAGGGAATACACATTGGAGCCTTCGTCTTACCGCCGGTAATCTCTTGTAGTTAAATAGGTTTATTTGATAACTAGTGGCCCGCCCTCACTTGATTTCGGAACAGTAGGTCCACTGTCAACCAATAGATGGCATCGCGCTTGTGTTTCGACATTTCCTAAATATTGTTTTCCCAACTTTTATAACCGGTCGGGTGGCGCATTTGGTGACCTTGCCTCTGTGAAACGTCTCCGCGGCGGACCGAGTAGATGAGGAAGTTAAGAGCTCATCACCTTTCTAAAATACTGGTCTACTGCAGCCCAGGACCGGAGTACCCTACTGTTCCCAGAACAGGGAAAACCCTGTTCTGGGAATAATAATTTATTTTAAATAGGTAGTTGATGTCCTCGATGTGCTGCAAAACGCTCCCCCAGGCTTTTTGTTTCGGGATCAACGGGTGTAAATTATGTGACACATTTATTTATTTATTAACTAATGACATTTGTTCAGTACCTACCTACCGTGTGGTGCTTGATGCTATCATCACTCAATTTTGCTGCTCGAAAAAGACCCGATTTATACTTCTTATTTTTTTTTGGTGAGCTTTTTCTCACCAGTTGTTTTTCATATGAAACTTAATAATTGAAAGTAAGAGTGCAACAAAACAAATGATTTTAAATAAGAATATGAATGATACGAACTTTGATTCGTATCATCAATTCGCAATCGGTTTTGGTTACCTATTTACTTTCTCATGAAACTCTCTGTTATGAAACTTCGTTAGTTGGTAATGACTGAAATTTTATGGGGTAAAATAAATCGAACATCAACACTGTTCGCATAATTTGCAAAGTGCAGCTAGGTGGCTACCATTATTCCCCATCTAGTCAGAGTAGCTATTGTATTTATATTGAATAGAAATAACAGTGAAACGCTCATAGTGAATCCCAGTGGCTCTGGCGGGTGCAATGAATGCGCCGACTGTCTGATGCACCATATTTACATATTATGAAGAGTAACGTAAACTATCCACAAAGGACTGCAGGTATTTATCTGCACCCTTTGAATACTCGCTCAAACAATGAAAAAATGCTTTCTTAGCCTTTTTTAGTCTTATTAGGTTTCTATTCCTTCAGTGTTTACGGTCAGTTAATTTTTATTTTATTAGAGTAGCGATTTAAGCGACGCCTAACGCCATCTATGTTTACGGCTTGGAGCTAATGTTCCGAAGTTAAAATTCTAAGTAATATGCTAGCTAAATGTTATCATTTAGCACAATACAAGTTCAAGAGACAAGCCGTGGCAAAACACGATCCAACGACACCCCCATTTAAGGAGGATCTAGAATCGTGATGGTATTAAATTATTAGATGCCTTAGCTACGAGACATTCCTCTTCAATTGAGGTGAACAAAGTGCTTCTAATCAGTGGATTAAAGTCTGCTTTGGCAGAAATTGAATATTCAAATTTGAAACATATAACATTCAAAGGTGTAGGTATATGTCGCTGACATATAAATGTGGTTTTGGAGTGTTTTTGTAGCAGTTTGTTATATGTTGATTTATGTGATTATTTTTAGGTATCTGTCCAATGGCTTAAAACACAAACGTAAAACCTTTCCCAATTGTGTTTAGTTGACCACTTTAAACTTTTATCTAATGTTAATTAAATAAATACTTTGAGATTTGGTTTCTGTTAAAATGTATGGAAAATTAAAATAATGCGTGTTTATCATCTGAAAAAAAAAGTACCTACTACCTATTCTTTAAGTTGAACACGTGTATCTCTTCTCTCTTGTCTGGAGAGAATAATCCCAAAAAGACCGAGAGGGTAGTTGTAACAATGGCGATTTATCAGGAACTGTTACGGGCGCAGACCGGATTAGCTAAAGAGCTTATTTGTTTTGGTTTTGATAATAAGTCATTTCCTAACATTGGTCATGAGACGTCCAGGAGATGTTGTGAAACAGGCTCTAGTACTGCCAAATAGTAAATAAAACAGAGGACGCCCACTAGTGACGTGTTGGTTCACGGTAGCTAAGGACATTCGGTTTGGCCAAGCAAACATTTCGACAACCCAGGACAGGTTCTGGTGCCGCAGAACGAGTATAGCCGACTCGAAATGATGGGAAATGGCTTAGACAAAGAAGAATATTTTATGCGTCAGTTGTGTGTTAGTTACAAGATTACTACAGGATTAAGCAAATTCTATCGCTATGTTATCTTCCCCTCTATTTCACATTTGCCTGTGACATGAACAGCTTCTCACCTAGATAATTTAGCAGACTCGGGAGTCGTAGAAACCTCGTAATTAACGAGGACGCAAAGCTGATGCTCACTTGAAACGCCCTCCGATAATTATGTGAGGTGTTCCTCTACAAATTTGCCGACACGAAACGTAAAAGCGAGGAGACATGTAATAAATTTGAACGCCCCTTACATTCTTGCTGCGCGTTGAAAGAGTCTTAAAAGTGCTAAATAGGTAAATTTTCCTCGGATGGGGTACTTTGTCTTATATTAAAAACGTTGCGTGAAAGCTTGAACTGAAAATGTTGCTAGGTATGTTTTGAAGTTTCCAATCGTTAAATAGCTTATAATAAATCGTTAACTTATTTCTTTCTATCCACAATCAACAAAGAGTTCACTCGTTTGGTTTATTTTTTCCCTCATTTGAAGGGTTTTACTTGGTTTATATTACGAATACCATACATTTTTTTATATGAATAAAGAATAACGCCTACTTAATAAACACAGCATTGTTGATTAAATGCGTAAAATAAAGAGTGATCGGCAGGAAATACACGACGTTTAGGTTTGTATTATGTATGAAAGAAAACAGATAAAATTTCCAAATTTAACAATCTGTATTATTAAAATAAAAAAAATATATATTAAACAGGGTTATTATGTTAGGTTTTACATTGCTTTTTGAGCAATATGTTCATAATGTATTTGGCAACCCTTTGTCAAAACATCAATGTGCGTCCGTCATGAGGGTAAAGTGCAACGAAGTCGTGCCAGAGGGGTCTACACCTGCTCAATATCTAATAAGTACATTAAGAATCACTCAACATTTTGTTGAGTAACACAATGTTGAGAAACTATCCGAAAAGTGCAGGTGTCCTCATGATGTTTTCCCTCGCCACTGAGCTAAATCGTAGCAATTATTTTGATTACTCCAGAAGTGCATGCTTCGGTCCGAACCCCACGACCTCCCGTTTGGAAGGCTTATACGTCATTAGTAGCCTGTGTTCAAACGGCTAAAATGTCGCACGTATTTATTCTTACCGTTCACATCGCCAGCAACATTCAATTACATTAGCATATTCTGGAGCTTACTCGCAATATTGTAACGCGGAAAAATAACAAAAGCGAGACATACTTTAGTTAATAAGCGTTGAATATTCCCTTAATACCAATATTTTCCTATCAACGAAACTGCCAAAGGTACCTATGCGTATTAGTTGAAGTACATATACAACTGTGGGAGAGCCACGCTTCGGAATTTATGGGCCGGCTTGACCGGAGTGATACCACTGCCTCACAGAAAACCGGCGTGAAGCAGCCCCTGTGCTGTGTTTCGCTGAGTGAAAGCGGCGGCAATTTCTTACCATCAGGTGATCCGCCTGCTCCTCTGCTACCTATCACATAGTAAAAAAAAACATAATACAGACGCCCCGTTGGTCTAGTGGTAAAAAAAATCCGGTTGTTTAGTTGAGGGGTAGTAACCTACCGTTACTTACCTACCTACGTTACGATACCTTGCAGTTGATAACAAGATTATATTCCAATCAGCCACGTGTTTGTTTTACTACCCGCAAACAAGAGGGTAAATTGAAAGATCAACAGGGAATCCCAGCGTTCAAGACCATTGATTAACTAACTTTATCGTTAAAAATGCAAGGTTTAATTTTGTTTTCCACTACTACTCGAACTTGGAAGTTAATGAAAAAATCGTGGGTGTGCATCGGGTTGTAACAAATCGGACAACTTTGAACTCGTCAACAAAGTGGGAAAATGAGGAAATCCGTTGTTTCCTTATGTAGTACTTCCGTACTAAAAAGAAAAAAATTACATTAAGGTTTTATGGCTACACAACAATATTAACTTTTCTAGATCGGACTTAAGTAGCTTAGACGGTTTAATTTAATAATAATAACACTCGTGGTTAATAAGAGTTCTTCAAATCTATAAAATTAACCCTACCATTATAACATTCCTGGAGGATGCCATGACTAAATGGAAGACTGTGTTAACACTTTCAACTAAAACTACTAATATAACGACAGATGAGATCCAAATTAGTAATGGCATTTTCCAGGGCGATTCTTTGAGTCCTTTGTGGTTTTGTCTCGCACTTAACCCACTATCTAACTTACTTAGGCACTCAAATTATGGATACCCCCTCACAGACGAAGCAGTAGTGTCACATTTGATGTACATGGATGACATCAAGTTGTATGCCAATTCAGGAACAGATATGGAAAAGCTAATTGAAATAACAGCAAATTTTAGTAAAGACATCAACATGACGTTTGGCCTAGACAAATGTAAAACACTAAATATAAAGAAAGGGAAGATCGTTTCAGGAGATTACAATTTAAATGAAGAAGTCAACATCAAATCTATGGATATAAATGATACATATAAATATTTAGGAATAAAACAAAATAAAAACATAAATCACACACAAATAAAGAAGGACCTAGAAACAGAATATATAAGAAGAGTCAATCTGCTATGCAAAAAACATTTAAATTCAAAAAATCTATTTAAAGCTTTAAATACCTACGCAATACCGATCCTGACGTATTCTTTTGGTGTAATTAAATGGTCAAATACTGATATATCAAAATTGCAAATTAAAACTAGGACTACCTTAACCAAGAACAACTACCTACATCCTAAATCTGCCATAGAACGTATGTCAATTAAAAGGGACCAGGGGGGGAGAGGTTTGATAGATTTACAAGTACTATGGGAAGGTCAAATAGATAACATGAGGAAATTCTTTTTTCAAAAAGCGGAAAATAGTGACTTACACAAAGCAGTAATAGATTCAGATAAAAACTACACCCCACTAAATCTTCAGTCCAAGGATATTACATTCAAAACAGCAGAGGAATCAAGAAACCATAAGTCTGAGTCGTGGCGGAAAAAACAACTCCATGGAAGGCACATTCAAGACCTAGAGCAAACTCATATAGATACAAGAGCTTCTAATAAGTGGCTAAAACTCGGATACCTCTTTCCGGAAACAGAAGGGTTTTTAATATCTATACAAGACCAGGTCACCAACACTAAAAATTACAGGAAATATATCATCAAAGATCCTCACGCACAAGATGACAGATGCAGAAAATGCCATAGGAACCCTGAAACTATACAACATATAATAAATGCCTGCCCAATTTTAACTCAAACCGACTATACACATCGACATAATCAAGTTGCATTCTACATTCATCAAAAACTAGCCATTAAACACAAGCTCTTGCCCCCGTCTGTAAAACCATATTATGAGTACACACCAAAAGCTGTTCTGGAGAGTACCGGCTGCAAATTATACTTTGACCGTGCTATTTTGACAGATAAAACAACACATTGCAATAGACCCGATATAACATTAGTAGATAAAATACATAATATTGCATATTTAATAGATATTACAGTGCCCAATACTCACAATATAAAAAAAGCAATATCTGATAAAATACATAAATACTCGGAACTAAAAGAAGAAATCTTAAGAATATGGAATCTACATAAAGTATACATTGTACCACTGGTACTCTCCAGCACCGGAGTTATACCTACACATCTTCACCACAGTATCAAACTCTTGGGTCTTCCCGAAAATACATACATAACAATGCAAAAAGCTGCGATACTTAACACGTGCAGAATAGTCAGACGTTTTCTTCAAGATGAGCCGTATGAATCGAACCCACAAAATACAAATTAATAAATCAATGTAAAGTTCAGTTGCTTGGATAAACGCCCGTAACTGAACTTCGAAACCGGCATTAATGCTGAGAAAATTTACAGCGATGAGAAATAATAATAATAATAAAAATGTTTATTAGGCACGAACAATATAAAATAAAATGACAAAAATCACATCGGGCACCTAATAGGTCTCCGCTCAGCATATGTCGGGGATGCGCTTGCGCACCTACGACGCTGGTCTTCCGCGGATGCCTTAAAAACAACAATATTTGAACAAATAAAAACGTAGCTTAAACAGTATTAAATATTAAATTATACAAAACAAATTTCTTCTAAATTATGTATCTATGTATACATAAAAAATGATATTTATGGTTACAGTAGGTGGTTACAGTAGGTATATATCCAGTAATTAAAATTAAGTAGGTAGCATCTATATCTTACATATATAAGCAGCATTTATAATAATAGTTTTCCATTATATAAAAGTATATATTGTATGTATTATCATTACTATCATAAGATGGGTGTTTTTATCTATATTACTATTACTTATATATCTTTTTGAGATGATAACAGGAGTCTTTTGTAATTTAACTTAAATGCCTTTACATTATTTAGGTTCCTAAGGGGTGGAGGGATATTGTTCCAACACTTAGTGGCCAAATATCGGAAACTACCCCGGAATGAAGCTGAATTGTAAGTGGGACAGATGAGACGATCATTGAAGCGAGATGCGCGTTCAGTAAATTTAAGTTTCGAATATAAATACGAGGGATCCTGATTTTTAATTACACCGAAAAGTAACCCTGCAAAGTGCAGTGTGCGACGAGAGTGCATGTTCATGAGATTACTGCTATTGAGGAAGGGTGTCACATGGGCTCGACGCGGTATTGAGAAGCAGTACCGAGCGCAGGAGTTTTGGACTCTCTGAATAAGATTTTTGGTTCTGGCCAGAAGACATCCCCCAATCACAGTATCCGCATAATTTAATTTTGATAACACTAATGCTTCGCAGAGATAAATCCGTAGCTCCTCACTTAAATACTGCCGCATTCTGTATAACATTTTCAACCTATAGTTACATTGTCTTGCGACTTCACTAACATGTTTTTCAAACCGCAAATTATTATCAAATATAACACCCAGGTTTCTAGCTTCAGTTACTTGTTCTATTGTCTCTTGTTCTATTTTGATTGCTGGCAAAAATGAATTTATTCGGTCAATTTGCAATTTAGTACCTAAAACGATAAACTTAGTTTTTCTTGGATTTAGATCAAGTTCATTATTTCTAGACCACTCTGCTATACGGTTGAGATCTGCATTAATTGTGTCAGTAGCTAAAGTTGATTGACATGGCTTAAATGTCTTATATATTTGCAGATCATCCGCATATAGGTGGTGCTCAGTTCCCAAAATACATTTAGTTAAATCAGAAGTATACAGTGTGAAAAGGAGGGGTCCGAGTATAGAGCCTTGTGGTACTCCCTTTGTTATGACACAAGTATCAGAGTACTCAGTTTTACCATTTTTAACAATCCCTACCTTTTGAGACCGGCCAAGCAAGTAACTGGAAAACCATTTTAATGTTGCATCATGAAACCCGTAATATGTTAGTTTAGCTAGTAGAAGATCAATATTTATGCTATCAAACGCGCGCGAATAATCAAGTAAAACTAAGATTGCACCTTCTCCCACATCTTGACCAGCTAGAATATTATCAATCACATCAAGAAGTGCTGTGGCTGTACTCCGACCTGATCTGAAGCCTGACTGTTTTTCTGGCAAGATATTGTTTGTATAAAGGTATTCGGTCATCTGTAGATATACAACTTTTTCTATGATTTTAGATAGGAATGGTAAGATACTAATTGGTCGCAGGTCTTTCAAATTAACAGGATTATTCGTTTTAGGAATCGGTTTTACTATTGCTTGTTTCCATGTGTCAGGAAATATCCCTGTAGTAATAGATCTATTAATAATGGCAGTGATTACTGTAAGGGTACGTGGTAATGTAAGTAAAATCATATTTAAAGTAATTCCGTCTACACCTTGAGCGTTTGTTTTAAATTTGTTTATAATTTTGAAAACTAATTCATTATCAACTGGTTTGAGAACGAAAGTTGCCGAGCTAAATCTATCTCGTCGCCAATTATTAAGTTCAGAGTCGCTCACAGTTTTAATTACGGGGATTTCAAGAAAGTGCTTATTTATGCAATTCGGATCATTAATACTAGTTGGAATATGTACATCTTCGCTCCTAAAATCTACAATGTTTTGTTTAACATTCTTCCAAAGTGCACGAGGGTTTTTCAAGTGTCTATTAATATTATATTTAAAAAAAGCAGTCTTCTCATTATGTATAGCTACGTTCACTACACTTTTCAATTCTTTATAGTAATTCTTATCAGACTCGAGTTTTGAACGTTTATACTTGGCATGCGCAGAATCTCTCAATTTCATCATTTCCTTTATTGTATAAGTTATCCAGGGATAGCTCTGTTTTTTAATGTATGATGTTTTAATGGGTGCGTGGTGGTCAAACAGATCGATGATCTGGTTATTAAAAGCTGTAACTGAGTTGTTGACGTTACTTGTTAACAACTTTTCCCATTCTATACGGTTGACATCATCATTAAAACTATCCATATCTATGTCTTTTATTGGTCTAAAAGTTATCCATTGGGGTTTAGAGACAGGCTTTTTTATATGCAGTTCACATGAAATAAATGCATGCCCGCTTAAATCCGGCACATGATCAACCAAAACATTTACTATATTAGTAGTACTACATACAATATCAAGTAAGGTTTCTGAGTGTTCAGTAAAATGCGTGGGCTCATTGACAAACTGTTGTAGACTTAAGCATTCAAAAAAATCTATCAATTTTCTTGAGTTAGCCTCCTCACAATTAAGGAGATCGATATTAAAATCACCCATCAAAACAATGTGATCGTATGATGAGAATGAGCTCACTGATTCCGTCATTGCGTCAAGAAATACTTCTATATTGAGCCAAGGCGGACGATAGGCAGTGCCTATCGCTAATCTTAAACCACCTACGTTGATACCGATCCACATTTGCTCCACGGAGGGTGAGGGAGGGTGTTGCAGATAGCGCGCGTTGACGCCGCGGCGCAGGTAGAAGCCGACGCCGCCGCCGCGCGAGCGCAGGCCGGGCGGGCGCGGCGTATGCCGCAGCCGGTAGCCGGGCGGTGCAGGCGCACGCTTCTCTTCACCCTCCCTTAGCCAGGTCTCATTAATAGCTAATATATCAACATTATGCCGTTCTACTGCCACTATAAACTCTTCATGTCGCGTACCCAGAGAACCAGGATTTAACAGCCCTAAAGACAAATTTTTAGTTTTAATGAATTGTATAACGTATGTGTGAGATATTTGTATATAGATGCAGTTAGTTAAAATTTTCTTTAGAAGCGTTAGGTGCCGTTTACAGAGTTTATTTTTAAATAATAGAACAAGTAAATGGTGTGTTTCAGTTAGGGAGGTAGCACTTTTACCGATAGAGTAATATTGATAATTGCAATATGTAAATTTAGTTTTTCTTATGACTTTCACGCACAGCGATATAATAATTGTAAGTACATAAACTATTACAAGAATAAAAATTACATAACAATATGACATACTCACATTTATAGATAATAATATAATGTTATAAATACGAATTTCAATATTACTAGACTTAAAGCTTTCTGTGATCTTATTTTGTACTAAAAAGATGAGATCATTTTTTTTTATCTGTAAATAATAATATGACGTAACCATAAAATTAACAATACCTATTGTCATAGGTTTTTGCTTACAAATATTTAACAAAGACATAAGGATTATTGTAACATAATACATAAAGAATTTAGTAAAACATTTATCGAAATAGCAATTGTATGTCTTATCATAGGAACTTCCGCAACATAACAAAATTAGTTTGTTGTTGATAAAGATATTGTAAGAGAAATATATTGCATTATTAATGACGACTATCGCTAACAATATTGGCACCAAAAACCTTAGCAATATCCGCCTCTAAACGAAGCCTATGGCGTGCCTTTCCCTGCTCCTGCCGTGCGAATATCTTGCCTTCCCGAGTCCAGACGTACTTCCAATTGTTGTTGCGGGCGGCCTCACGCGCTTTCTGGAACAGCTGGCGATTAGGACGTGAGAGGTGCTCATTGATGTAGAAGGAGCAGGGAGTCCCCGGCATGCCCATGCCCTCAGTGGAGAGTCCGCGACGTACCCGCGCAGCCCGCAGCAGTTCGTCTCGCGGCGCTAGGCGCGCCAGGCGCGCGACCAGCGGCCGCGGGCGCGGCGCGGCGCCGCCCTGCGCCGGGGCTCGCGGCGGCCCGGCTCGCTGCGCACTCACCACGTCGCGCTCGCATAAGTCAACTCCGAGTTTTTTGGCCACGGTCAGGAGCAAGTGAGTCGGGTTCTCATTGCTGGTTTCCGGGAGGTTGGATATCTCGATATCATTCGTCAGCATTTCTTGGTCACGTTCTTGAATCTCAGATCTTAACTGTTCGATGGTTTGTTCTAGCAGAGCAACTTGATCACTTTTGGATTCGGTGTTTTTAGATTCCAGTGCATCAATTCTGGACTCAAGTTGGTCCAATCTCTTGTTCTGTGCCACTATTGTTGATGTGAGTTCTGCCATCGTCTCTCGAAATTCACTCATTTCTAATCGCATCGCACGCATTTCGTTAAGAAATAACATCATTTCAGTGTTTTGAATAGCCGGTGCAGTCAACTTTATCATGCATTTCTTTTTCGGTGGGGAGTTTCGTCGGCTTCAAGCATAGCGTCTCATTTTGGCTTGCATCGCGCGATGAATTTGGAGACATGTCGTCCTCCACAAGATCTAATGAGTTATTTGTGAGGGCAGAGGGGTCGACTGTACCAGAGTTATTCCGGCGCGCAGGTAGAGTAGGGGACTGCGAACGGCATGTTTCTTTTTTAGTTTGATTGCGAGTCGTAATAGTGGCCAAATAATTGGGATTGCCTTTTTCGTAGCAAGATTGACATTTCCACGCAGTTCTGTTCCCTGCAGTCATAAGTCTGAACCTTTTTTGAGAGACATTACCACAATCCAAATCATACCAATTACTGCATTTAGAGCATTGAAGATATTCCCTATCTTTAATTGCGGCCGAACATTCGAAGCATTTTTTCGCAGGCATCGTAACAGTCAAAATTTCGAATACGTGCTAAAGGTGTATAAAGCAGATGTAGCGCAGAGTGCTAGCAGCGCGCGTCCAATCAGCCACCTCACGTGAAAGCGGTGTAAGCCGCTAACTTATGCGGAAGATCTCTAGGATGCGGTCGCGCCCAGAACGTCTTAAGCGCCGTGCGATCAGCGTTACTTACGCGTTCACAACAAACACCACAATTCAGTCACAATTTCTATTGAAATTTCGTTAATTATTTTTTGTTTTAGAGAAATAGAGTATTAAAAACACTGTTTTTGTCACTGGGTTATTGTCAAATAGATAGTTAATTGATTATGTTTTATGGTTTTACACAATAATCGATGAGATTTACACTTTAAACCACTACACTGATTTTTTTAAACCGGAGCTACGTTTTTAGCTGCGTTCTTTAATGTTACAACTCACACAAAACGATACCTTTACTCGTTCGCGATATAAAAGGAAAACACACAGACAGAAGCGGACAGCAAAGTTTATAAGCGTTCCATTTTAAGCTTCCGAAGCTAAATGGCAAAAAACGGAACCCTTACACATAGATTCGTCATTTCTGACTGTCCATCCGTATGTCACCTCCACTTTTTCCAAAACTATATGAACTACCTCTATACCGTTGAAACATTGTAGGTAAGGTCAGCTGTTTTTATTTTTGCGGGTAGGTACCTTAAAAATTTATAAACAAAAAACTGTAAAAGGTTTTTGTTTATATCATGAACCCATATCGCATATGTAGATATTAAGCGCGCCTCAAAGCCTAATTTCTGTCGGGCACTAGGCATTTTCAATAGCAATTTGTATACGCACATATGAGTATGTGTGCAATACCGTTTGTTCGTTCGATTACTGTCCGTGATTCTAATTGAATTGGCTTCCCAAACATACGTAGAATGCTAGCTCACTGCAGCGTCAGCAATCGAGAGAGAAACGTCAGCCAATTAAACCCTTAGATTGCTCAAAGTCGGTTAAATTTGTACAAATTTTGTTCTACTTCGGGTAGTTAAATCGTTTTGTTCTTACTCTAAGTGCATTTATTCGCAGAACAGCCACGTGAATGAAGTTTTCCGAGCTTCAATTTTCTTTTTCTATTCCAGTCGTTTACAATTTTATTCTCTTGTACTAACACTACAACACGTAAGTTTGAGCTACAAAATGTTTTAACATTTTACCATTTAATTTTAACCAAATACAATCAAAAGCATGTTTGTTTTGTTTGCTGCAGGGAGTTATTTCTCTGGGCTAAGTAAATTGTATTTTTCTTTCTTATGCCCTTCGATATTTTGCTACGTTAACGAGTTTACCGTTGCTTCGTTCGAAGGTTGCATAATATTTAGACACCTTTATGACATTTTATATATTTATATAGGATCAGTATAATAGATCAAATATAAATGGCACTTCTTTCATATAGCATCAATTTAAGAGCACAATTTACATGTCATGTACACCTACAATTATAATATTTATACATTGATGGGTATTAAAAATAAAACAACTTAATCTCTGCTGAAGTGTTTAGGGATTCATAAATAATGTGGTAAACAGCCTACTTAATTATAATTTGCGTATCCCTGGAATAATGTCCCATCATGAATCATAATTTATGTCTGCGTAGCTAGGTACATAGCCAAATTTCGTCAATTAATATTGAATCAAAAGTATTTGACATTAGAATGAGATTCGATTGAAGAAGTTTGGCAAATTTGTATACTTTATATCTATCTGTTCATGCCTTATTAGACATTATCCATTTAGTAGCTGGATTATCTACCACATAACGGTGGATCGTAATGTCAAATGATATAATAATTAATTAATTACATAATATATGCAATGAATTTGTATGGTTTATAGTAGATACACATTCAATAAGCTATCTAACTTTTCAGATATCAGACATTGTACATGCTTTTTGGCCCTTAATCTAAAGCACCATTCGAGGAATCGTACTAAAATATCTATAGATTTCAAAGTACAGAAAGAATCAATCATAAGTAAAAAAAAGAATCATTACTATTTCCGTCAATGTCTCTTTTCCATTAAATACAGCTGAAGTTCCTTTCTAATTTCTTTCTAGAGACAATTTTCGAGCTAACTAAAAAGTTTTGACGCTAACGGTATCGGTCGGGTTTCCAGAGGGTAACGTTTTTTTACAAATCCCAACAAATCCAGTCGGCAACTTGTTTAAAAATACGAAAATTCTGTGAGCAATTACGGCCCCTTTCCTGGCGCCTTCTTTTACAGTCAACGATTGGCTTTTAAAGATGCTGACGAAAAGATAATTGAGAAGTTACCTAAAGTATATTTAAGACGAAGACGAGGAACGAGTGGTACTTCAATAAAATAAATAAGTTATTTGCCGTTCTTACTTACTTTTAACTGCTTACTTAGGTGACCCTTACAGGCGGACTAAACGGGAAAGTAACATAACAGTGACAGTTAAAATAAAGATCGGACGATTTTCTTTTTTACCGCAAATCATACAAATTATAATAGAAAAAGGATAATTACCTGGCTGTCTGTTATTATTAGTACTTTCCAAACGTGATTGAATACGTTTATCAATACAGCAACACAAAGAGTTTTTCAAATCTGACTAAAATTGCTCATTGGACTTCTATCTCCCAAATACGTACTCGTATACTTCTATCTATACTATTTATTTATAAAGAGGTAAATTCTACAGGGCATCGACATACCTTATATACAAACTGAAAAGGCGAAACACTAGCGCGATGCAATGGACATCCAACGCCATCTATTAGTACAGAGTGGAACTAATACCCCGAAACGAAGTGAGGGCGGGCCATGTATAATAAAATAGATTACTTAGTAGCAACGTAGGACGTGATTTGGAGTATAAACTATGACAAAAAGATTACGACCAAAAGTTAAAATCTCAACTCAACTCTGTAACAAAATTTATGTTGCTTGGTCCTACCAGTAATAAAGGACAAAAAATTAAATGAGTTTTCAAAGTTTGTACAGAGAAAATGTTTGACGAGCTTATCAAACCTGAAATAACGTAGACGGGCAGCTACTAAGGAGTTTTGAGGTTCCCTCGGGAGAAGGAAAAACGGGATCAAGGGCTGGCCTTACAGAAGCTATTTTGTACCTATGTAATATTCGATTAAGTAAATTTGGTTGATCAAAACGTTAGATTCTCAGAAGGCAGTTTGAGACGGTTGAACTTTTCTGATTTCTCTTTCATGTCGGAAGATTTTTTCTTTTATCAAGTTTTATTGGAAGTATGTTTTACTTATTCAAAGCTTCCATAATTTGTTCTTCTAAGAATATGAGAAGTGACAAGTTTTTCAACTATAGGTAAATATGAGGGGATGATTTACACCCACTTACTCTGGCTGGCCTGCTCCTGGGGATAGAAATATGGATTGTGTTAGTTATCTCCGACATGTTATTGCATAACAAAAAAACCCGGCGTGTTATATATTTATTTAGTTATTGCGTTTTCGTCCTTGACTATCATAAGCCTCTTATTTTTATGTTATGTATTTTTTATGCGGTAAATGACAGACGAGCAGACAGATCATCTGTTGGTAAGCGATTGACGCCGCCCATCGACACCTCCAACATCAGTCATTGAGTCACAAGTGCGCTGCCAACCTTTAACCCCCTTGTCCCCCGTATCTGTGAAAAGGTACTTGTCTGCACAATATTACTCTCATCCGGGCGGTAGGTTAGTGTAGGCACGTAATTTCACTGTCGATTAAGTAGACATGACTTGGTAGGGATGTAGCCGTAGGTACATAGCTTATAACATCCAGGATGAGTTGAATTTGTAAACATATTAAAAATAAATATACTTAATAAGATAATTTTCTATTTTTTTTCAATAAGTCTTCATTTTTAATCCGTGGCGTGGTGATGATAAGTGATGATAAATTGTTGATAAGCCGTTAGTCAGTTACATTATCATGTCTCTTTTTGACACAATCAGAGTCTGTATGATGTGTCTTCTCTTTCCCATGCTTTGTTGGTCTTTAAGCAGGCCGGCATCCTGAGTCTATGCCTAAAACCATTGATGGTCCTATTTAACTCAATGCCTAAAACTAATACCTATCTATTGATACTCTAGTCGTATTGCAATTGAAAATTTTAACCGGGAAATTGCGACGTTAGGCGTCAATTTGTAGGTAGGTACGCTAAATGGCGGATCTCTCTCCCTGAAATTCTCGGTAACTGTCGCTTTGAGCCTGGGAACTTTTAGACCATGATTCAGGATTTGCAGAGTCTGGTACAGACAGCCATACATCAGGTTACCACAGCCCGTCTTTCACAGTAAACGTTTGACAGTAAGATGAGAGTCGATTGAAGAAATTTGACAGTTTAGTATACTTTGATGTGTTACGTACCTTAACTTGTAGATGTCACTCATCGCCGCGTCGGAATTATCATCTCAGTCAGAGTACTAACTTACTAAAGTCCAAGTCTAATTCAAAGCTCCGTCCTACAATCTACATCCCTATGAGTCGTGAAGCTCGTGACTTGCAACGTCCTTGGGACAGACCGGTCCGCCGACCCGTCTCATCTATTCCACAGTAGAAGTGAAATAACAGTATAGTATCTAACCTTTGTTTTGTTAGGACCAGTAACTGAGTGTTCTTTGGTTATATTTTTAACACAAATAATTATTTTAAATAAAAACAGACCAGTGGGAATCGTGCTCGCCTTCCGAGGATTCTCGGCGTAGAACCCTTATGAATTTTATTTCGTATTTTTGAATTTTTCTTATTTATTTCTGCTTTTTAATTTTTAATTGTATTTTTCAGTGTATTAAAATACTTTTGCAGATTCTGTTCATGGTTAATATATTCATAATTAATAGATGGCTCACTGCTTGTTAGTCTGCTGGACTTTGTTCCACGAGAGTACGAGACTGCTAAAATGTTACCTTTTGTTAGCTTGATTGTAAAACAATTTACTTTGTCACGCTACAATTTGTTTCTACAATTATGATTAAATGAAAGCTGGAAAATGAGATAAGATCCAAATTGGATGTATTCTTGATATATGTACTTCATAAAATAAAATCACACAACAGTCCATTCATTGACCTATCTATATAGCTTAATCTAGCAAAACGTTTCGGGATTATTGCAGAGAACAGAGTTTATAATAAAGCCTTGAAACACTGTAGCATTATAAATTGTCCTACTCGTAAAGTTAAAATCATTTTACAGGCATGGTTGATGACATTAAGCTATGATGAAACGGAAAACCTTATTAAAACATAAATCTATTATGAGACCGTTTATAATAGCAAGAAAAATTGCAATGTTAAAGTTCCTGATACACTTATTTATTATCTATATAATTTATCTATCTATATACTATTTATCCTTTTATATGTGTACAGTATGTATATAATTTATATTCTTTATTATGCCTAATATGTATTTAAGAGCGCGTGAGTCTTAATTTGTTAATTCTTTGCCAGGTCCTCACGATACAGGTTAGCCTAGTGTAAGGACCAAAGGTAATCTTGACTGGATTAGTCATCCAGTAGCAACTAAAGTACGCAACAAAATGTTTGACCAAGCACAATATGTCATTGTCATTTATGTATGTATTCTCTCATTTTGTTGAAAATAAAATATTTTTCATTTTCATTTTTTTTTTCATTAATCATTGTGTTACAGGTATCAGAGAAAACACAAAATGAATACTTAATTACATATGTTACAGTCATACACTGAACAAACACAAGTATTCATCACACATATTATGTATGTTTGTCCAGGGTGGGGTTCCAACCCACGACCTTTGGTGTATGAGGCAGAGTCACTCCAAATGCGCCATCCGGCTAGTCAAAATATAAATCATCGGAATATACCCGTACTTATAATATGGAATGAAGTTTTATGAAGAGAACAACCACAGTATGGCCTCGAAATAACTACATAATATAAGTATATTCTATCAGCAACCATGCCAAAGATATTGTCGCCGTTAAATGTAAGTTGCACATGCAATTGAAACAGAAAATCAAAAATGAAAATAAGTCCACTTCTATTTTCAAAGCCAAATGTACAAACCGTCTTTTGTGGACAGCTTCGGCTAAGTTGTCATTAAAGTGTAATTTATGTATCATAGCGACCACAAAGCTGGTGTTTTATGAGGTCCTTGTATGAGTTAACCTTTTTAAGAATGTATGCGAACCTCATATTTCAAATGAAGTGGGTATGGGTTTTGTTGGCATGTTTAGGAACCCTAAAGCAATGCTAGCCACAAGTGTAATTATACAAAGTCGACTTTGCGTGTAAGGTTACAAAAACAGATGTTTTGTATTTAGACCTAGGTTTTATTAAAAAAAAAACATTATCACAGCGTATCATTTCTCATTGCATCAAAGCCGCTGTTTCAAAAATATTCAAGTATTAAAACCAAAACGAAATTTAATAAGTCGATACACGACTGCGGCTCTTTCGTAATACAGTACGTACACCAATATTTTGACAATAAACTTACCGTCGTTAATTAAGTAAAATCCGGAAAAATTAATGTTGGTTGTATGTACAGTCGAGTTATGTTTAACACTTTAGGACCTTGTCACAGTACTATGTAGAAGAAAACGACTTCCACTTTCTTATAAATATGTATTGTGACAAAGTCCTAAAGTGTATACACATTTTTGAACTCGACTTTACAGATACATACAACAAACGAATGTTAGCGGCTGTTTCGAATTATTTTGTGACTAAGATAAGTATTTAAAATAACAATGGCGTCTGCTCGGCAAGGCTTGCGAGAGTATTGTGCTAACAATTAATAAGGGGCTGTTTTCCAAACAAATTTGATAGACCTACCCCGCTCATAGCGTTCATCATCATTTATCACTACGCCATTGTAGAAGATAAAATCAATAAGTTGGCAGGTTTCCTTTCCTGGAGACGGCATGTATTTAATACTCAAAAATGTTTTTATTTAGCAACCTTCCTGAACATATTTTTTTGAACATGTATAAATTATACAGTGACACAGTGCGATCGTACACAATTAGCATTCATTCATAGGATCTAACAAAAAATTCAATATTAACCCTCGTCATCATAATATTAATTATTAATTGATATCAAAGACCTGTAAATTCCTTTATTCTTCTTAAAGATTTTTAGATGGAAACAAGCTAAATTTATTCGGATTCAATTTAAGCAGAATATTGGATTATGCATACTGAAACCCGCCAGTGGCTCTATGGTGATGTAACTTGTCATGTCATTCCCGGTTTCGAGCTGGGATGGCGGATCCTGCTTGAGGAACAATTATTTTAGTAAGTAAATGCTATTTATTTACGAAAGCCTCGAGTAGTTTCATAAATTTATCAGCACCAAATATTTTAAAAACAAATATGCTGGCTCGTTTTTATGAAAGTTTTGGGATTAATGTGCAAAGTACTTCACATGCCTCATATCATGTCTATATACTTGTACATGCACAGCGGCCCGAAGTATGACCTATTGCAGCTTATAATACAGGGCAACCTATTGCAACTTATAATGCCAGGAAAGAGAAGCCCAGGGAGAAGAAGAATTTCTTGGCTTAATAAATCTGCACCAGCGGTACAATACAACTTTACGTTCAGAATGTCCAAATCTCAAAATGTCCAAGTACCGAAATGTCCAATTCCCAAAATGTCCAATCTACTACATTGATAAATCGCGGGCACCCGTCACCATCTACATGGCGTAGGGATGGTTTCTGTCTCCATTGCGTCTCCATGCATGGACTTATGTATGGAGAGGAGACGCAATTGAGATAATTGCTTACATGCATGTAAGCTGTAAAGTTCGGTTTCTATTAAGTAATTTAGGGAGAACGGAACAACTAAAGTAACGAGTATGTTTTATTTTGACGAGAGAATACCGCAGTGCAGCGATTTTTCCTTTTGAATATTTTTATGACACAGCTCTTATCATCTTGTTAACATGCGCATTTCTTTTTATTCCCAAGTCTCGCAGCCTTGTCCTCAGCTCTTTTATATTGTACGTGTTGGGGCGCCACATACATACATTATCACATACTTTCAGTTTGTCCAATACGTTGCTCCCTTCCTTATACTACTCGATATCTAAGATCTCACGGATTGGGAGCTTAAGTAAAACCAAGTTGAGTAATTGATTGAAGGCTTGACTCGGATATCAGGTGCTTTATCTCAAATTTTGATTGAACTACAAACCTTCTAATAAACCAAATACACGTAGTTAAATAAGGTAGGTAACTACCTTATTTAACTACGTGTATTTGAATTTGTATTCTGTGAAACAATTATGAGCAGATGTTTTGTTCATGTTTATGAACAGAAAAGAGGCAAACATATAACAGCTATATTCGAGTATACCTATACATGTATACGATATTGTTCGTCACAACCTTCTGAAGAGAGAACAACATCGGGGTCCAAAAAGTTAGGCAGCTAATCTTCGAACTCGACATTTATTTGAATAACTCACGAATATATCTCGAAGAACGGCAAACATTGACACAAGTTGTGAAAGCGTCGTTGTACTGTTTGTTCCCTACGCATAATGTATCAGAATTCTTTTCCGTATAAAAGTGTTTTCAGAGAATTGTAAATAAATCGTAAAAATCTTTCTGCGAACGTAAAAAGACTTCCACACCGCTAGCGCACTCGTACTAGTGATTTCATTACCAATATATCGTTTCGATGTTCGATTTTACATTCTTTGCAGCCGTGTCATGCTGAAACGAATATTGGTCTTCTTAATCTAGCGTCCTTTAGGCTAGTGAAATTAAATTAATATAGACGGCGGTATTTTGTCGACTGAAATTGAAAAAGTTCTTCATATGATATTGGGGATCTATTTTTAGTCTATAACAAAGGAACAAAGGAAGAATGTTCCATAAAATTTAATTACTTCCATAAAATTTAAATCCTAAAATTGTAAGTTGGATTTTATTTTACAAAATCACACTTTAAGTAATTATATGTTTGATCTGTAACTATACCATTACCATTACTTTTGATTCTCGTTATATGATCTTCCGTAGGTTTACTATTTTCCGTGAAGCCTTGATCAAACACTTCAAGGAAATATCTTCTTTCGGTCAGCAAATAAAATTACTGGTAACAAAATCATTGTACACACATGGTACACTTTTATGCACATAACGTTACTTTGTCCGGACAAATTGAGACAAATGAGCATCCTACAAGTCAGACATCAAAGAGCCGGTGTAGAATAATAGCGATTTTGTTACATTATTTTGAAGCTCAGGGTTCTGTTGGAACGAGATCTTTTATATTTCTGCATTCAGCTCTGCTCACATGGAAGTTCTATAGTTTCCGTAGAATTTAGTTTATGTTATATAGTTTTTTTCCCCTGCGATGACAACAATAAAAAAAGACCTGAATTTTTTGACAGTTAATTGCCAAACTGTTAAAATGAATAATGATAATAATTATCATTATTATTGTTATTATAATTATGTTTTAGGTTCCAGAATTTTGATCATTCATGTTCTGTAATATGCAAAGTAAAATATTAAACCTTTTTAAATTTATACTTTATGTCATTTTCCTAGGTTATACCTACATACTTTCTTGATTTACATGTGAGTGGAGAGGCAGTTGCTGCAGATTAGAGAAATCCGTTTATGCAAAACTGCGTTTCATGTGCATTATCAGTGGCTGCTACTTAGCATAAAAGCGTGGAATGTGGGACTTAAAATTTGGATACAGTTCGCGGTGAATTTTCTGGCGCTTAGTAAAATTATTGAAACATATTTACAAAAT
Organism: Cnaphalocrocis medinalis; assembly: GCA_014851415.1. NCBI lineage: Eukaryota > Metazoa > Arthropoda > Insecta > Lepidoptera > Crambidae > Cnaphalocrocis > Cnaphalocrocis medinalis. The sequence continues at coordinate 12,156,123 of CM026273.1, read as the reverse complement.
AATTTATATGAAATGCACATCGTATTCTTAATGCAGAAAAAGCCATTATTTAGGCAAAATTTACGTTTACATTATCCACCACAACTTTTTAATAAAAAATTCGTACATAAAGTTGTCTATTTAAGTACAATCACAACTTTTGGAATTGAAAAAATATAGGATGACCTTAAAAAGATCTCGAAACGAAATACAAAAAATCGTACTTTTATTACAAATTGGTTATAGGACTCCAGAGTAGATTTCATTTAGCCATAAATTAATGTTACACCGTTACGCGATGTCCCGATTCTATGGCATTTCTATCTATCAAAATAATAAATTAATTAATTAATTGACACAACATCTCATACATTGACCTGACTGCTCCGTACTAAGTAACGTAAGCACTTTTTTTACAGATATCAGACAACTGAGGATTACAAATATAGCAAATACTTAAATACATACTTAAATTACTGCCAGACACTGAACAAACACAAGTGTTGATCACACGAATGTTTGTCCAGGGTGGGGATCAAACTCACGACCTTATCAGGCAGTATAACTACCAAATGCGCCATCCGGCCAGTCTTCATATGATTTTCATTCACCAGATGCCTGAGCTTCAGAAATCCAACTGTAATTCTCAGAAGACACGTTCCGTGTGCACTAACAAGGCTACGATTGACCTAGTTGGTGAATTAGGTACCACACTAACAACTTGTGTGCTAGTTTAAGGAGAGGATATTACCTACTCAAATCAAGTCCGTTTCTGCACCTCTACTGAGTAGCAAGTTACTGGTGCTGAGGGGGTGAGGCAAACTGCTTCAAGATTTACTTCTGAAACATGAATCTCTCTTAGCAGCATTGAATTAAGCAGTCGTTACACATGTGATATTACATTTTTATGTGATAGGTGCCAGACGAGCAGACCGATCACCTGATGGTACGCGATGGTCGCGCCCATAGACATCTGCAACATCAGTAGAGTCACAAGTGCACTGCCAACCTTTAATCCCTTTTCCCCCACAATTGGTTCTCTGGTACCCTCACTTACTCAACGAAACTGCACGCTGCTGCGCAGGCGCTGCTTCACGCCGGTGATCTATAAGGCCGTGCTATCACTCCAATCGGAAGCTAGGCGGACCGATGTTGACGAAATGTAACTAAACAGTTACGTATGCTATTGTTTAGCATAAGTTGTTGTTAGAGAGAGGAGTCGGGGAACTGTTGTACATACTCCATCAGCCTCTCTCGTCTTCACTTTACAATACCGGGTTACCAGACGCGTCCAGCTATTTATGTTGCCTCTCAATCTATTCAGGCGAGGGGGTAGGCGTCCTGCTTCCACAGACAGACTTTATTCTGGGAAAATCATACCAACAGGTCCATGCGTCTAACAGTGATTTCTACTCACTATCAATGATACCAGTTGCGCAATGATTGTGCAGCTTCTTCCTCTAAGAATGGTCTCATAAAGCCTACATACTCGTACATAACTCGGTGAGCGTGCATAGGGATGTTAACTTAACTTCGGGCTGGAGCCTTTTCCACTGCCTCACAAAAAAGTGATCGTTCGACGTCCTTATTAAATGTTGTCATTTGAAAAAAAATATTGGCTATAGTGAATTTTAATTAAACTATTCCAACATTCTACGAGTAGCAAAAAAGACGCGAACGTAAAAAACGGAATCTTTTTTTAAGATTCCCGTACCTATCTAAAGTTGGCGGATCCTATCAGCAGTTCCCGGTCACTAACTCTTCCGAAAGTGTAGATTAACTTCCCACGGTAATCCTAGCGTGTAACGCCGAGGGTGAGCTTTAGGACACTCATCATTCTACGCCAGTCCCAAGGGACGGAAGACACGCCCGAATCCATTTAAGTACATGAAAGAGATTATTGGATATACTTAATGATTTGTAAATCTGATGCTTTGGAACTTTTTTGAGAATTTATCTATTACCTTCGTTGTACAGTTGTTAAATGATTAGTTGCTTGATTTTATTTGTACGCTATATTAAGAGTAGGTAATGTCCCTAGAACTGTCGGTGCATTTAGGAATTTATGTATTATGTATAAGCGATAATCATGCATAAAGCTTTGAGTATTTATACACTCAACCATCCCGCTACTAAAATTACACATTTTGGTTCTTTATGTGCTGAGAAGTATCGCTAAGTGATACTATTACTGTGATTATTACCTATAAACATAATACAATTGTATCGTTTTTTAACATTGCTATGATATGCCCATTGATTGTTACATTAACAACTGACTTGGACAATATTATAGTCTTAAATCCTGTGAATTCGTTAAGAGTGGTTTTGGGAAACTTCTAAAGGCGATAAAACGCTAAACACCTCTACATCACGTAACCTCCTTTCGCCGCACCATCATTCTGTATGACCCAAAGGTTGACTGGTAGAGAATGCCTCTTGGCATTAAGTTCGCATATTGTATTTATCTTTTAGTACAATAAAGTTTAAAATAAATAAATAAACACCAGCATTCAGTGAGTGACTATGACTTTGACTGACATTCTCAATTCTATAGCGAACGTCAGCTGCAATTTCGGTTTAGTTGTGAGCATTAACTTAAACGCTGCAGCTTTACGGCTGTCTATTTAAAATGAAAACACTATCTCAATTGGATTCTGGTCTAGTACCAGTATTTGCAGCTAATAATGAATGTTGTATTCGGTAACATCCGCCCACCCGTGTACACCCGCATTGTAGACAGACGTCAGGTCGAGTTAACCCCCCGCAATGCCCAAATTAGCACTCGTGTCACAATAAGGGCAGCCCATTGTACAAAAAGAGTTAGTCCACGTGACGCTGTGTATACCTACGTTGTATCATTGTAAGCGGAAACAGAAACGCGCAAATAGGGTAGTTGACTAATATCGATGTAGTAAAAAATATTGATACTTTACCAAAATATTGGTAAATAAGAACCAATAGCCACAATTTTCAGTTAAAAATATAACGTCTAGCTGGTTTTGTGAGCATTCAAAGTTTCATGGGCAAGTCCATTTTTAAAGTTTATAATATTATAAAAATAATTATATCATTGAACTACCCACACATTAAACACAAACTTTTATTATAAAACTATGTACATAAACGAAACATTTGATATAGCTACCAAACAAAATTTGCTAGACGCGCATACAAGATACGAGCGTGTGACGTCACATGTTAGTAGCCATTTGTATAGAGCGTTTTTGGGCCCGCGTAAAATATGTGCTCTTAAAGTTGTGATATCTCAGGTAATTCAAATCAGAATCAAATAATTCTTTCAACAATGTTTCTTTAATAGAGGGGTCTTTTGATTAAACACATAAAAAAAAATAGTCAAATACCCTATTATATACCATTTTTCCCGAGGGTATTCGTCGTCATAAAATAGGTCTGAATGTGGTCTTGTTACTCAATTCGGATATAATCGCGCGTCTGTGCGAAAAGTTTTGTGAATAAAAATTGAATGCTCTATGTTTGTCCAAAACTAAGAAGGTAACCTACTGTTACTTAGTTTTAGACAAACATACACTGGTTCTATCCTGCGATAGAGCCAGTGTTAAAGAGTATATCCAAAGGCATCTTTGTATGGTGAACAGGTGTCACCATCATCACCATTTCAGCCAACAGACGCTTACTAGGTCTCGCCCAATGTTCTCCATACAGATCGGTCCTGTGCCTAAATTTTTGAACCAGATGAATATATATTTTGTATTATATTGAATCTGGTTCATAAAATATATATTATCTACATACCATGTTTCAACAATATATTTCTTATAGTTTCAGAAAGAAGTGCCTGTGTTTTTTGCCATTTATTTGCTTACGGAACCTTAATAACGTACATGCAAACCAACATGTTTTTTTTGCTTAAACCGGCGACAGAGTTCCAATTGAAATGGATTAATTATTACTGAAGCACTATGAGATTCACTTGAACAGTTATTCGATCGATGTGAATTAATTAACTGTTTGTTTACGATTCACCGCAAATTCCAGTATCCCTTGCCACTGGGTGACCTAAAAGCACACAGATGGTAGAGAATTTGCAGACAAAACTATAGCTGGCCATAATGTCCAGTAAAAAAAAACGTATTTTATTTACGTTTTTTTTGTACAAATGTATCTTTCAAAATTCGGTTTGTATTTGCCAATCCTCATTAGGCAAGCGTGGTGATTAAACCTATGACGGAGGCCTGTGCTCTGCAGTGAGACAAATTTAGGCTGATACATAATTAAGTAACTGATCCCTATTTTTATTTACTTTGCTAAGCGGCATATCGTTTTATAGTTTACATTCCAGTTTGTATATTTTGGAAAAATAGTTATTTCAAACGCTCTTTTCAAGTACCTAAGCTTCACCGTGTGATGTGTTTATATGGCGGTATTTACTTACGTAAAGGGTGGCTCTCAGTGCCACATTACGAGAATGCGCAGTTAAAAATACCTAAGCAAACGAAGTTTAAGTAAGAGAAAATAGGTTTCCGCTTTTTATTGTGAACGCTGCATAGGTACCACAAGCAATTCGGTCGATTTCCGGCGAAAGGAAGCCAGGCCTGTAATGTCGATTTGACTTCGGGAAGATTGCTCTCACAAATTGGGTTTTTTATTCGATGAATACTACTCAAAATTTACAGTCTATGCCAATGTCGCTACGAAGTTCAGGAATTCGTGATTTTGCTTTTAGGTAAAGAGTTTAGGGAATCAATTGTACGTGTGCACGTTTGCTCAATTTATATCTTATCTACACGAAATACGTCAATACTAAGTTTTTTTATACGCCTATTATTTTTATTACCATGTTGGGATTAGGCTTAATCACCACGCTCGCTTGGCAAATGCGGATTGGTGATCACAAACAAAAGATTTTTACCTGTGGGGGTACTCATCAAGCCAAAAACAATATCTATCATAGAGTAATATACCTCTCCTCTTCTGTCCAGTGTTCTCCTAAATTATTCTACTAAGGGATAGGGTTTTGCAAACATTTATTTGTAACGAGTTAAGTTGTTTTGATTAGTTGTGAACATAAACATTTAATTTTTAAACAATCTTTGAGACTGTTTTAGGCCAGGTCATAAAATAATATTGTCTAAACGCCTGAAGAGTTTAAGATAACATGTTGTTAAAAAAAACTACAATCTCACATGGCTTTAAACACTCAAAAGTGTTTCGGCTTTTGAGCTACCTAGCTATAAATCTTTAAGATATACTCGTACCTAAATAAAACATAGGAACAGTTACTCAAATAAATCGTAGGTTTTTGTTTCGTAAAATCATAGCCTCGCCAACTTTGACGTGCAGCGTCAGAGGAGTATCGCCTATAATTGATGGAAAACTGAATGCGATAGAATGATTGATAGTTGTGCCAACAGAAAGTTTACTGAGAGCTATAATTAGAGTTACCAACCGACGAAAAATGTTCAAATGCAATACTTTTCAGAAATGCGTCTGTCTGTTAAGCTCTGTTGTTATAGGTACTGGTTGTTATCATTACAGCAAAATGTATGGATGTGATGTATATTAGTGCTTATGCCAACAGTTGTGGTTATACAATGCACATATAAATCTGTGTCTTTTATTTTTTGGCACTTGGCTCTAGTCGGCTAATGTTTGAAAAGCTGCCGTGACTTTTCAATTTTCCGTGAGTTACGTTAAAAGTACTGTCGAAATCGGACGTACTAAAGTATCCTAAGTCCCATTAGTAAGTCTTAGTCCTGCCTGTCAGTTTAAATGGGCGGATACAATAAATAAAATGTGTTGAACTTTTATTACCTACGTTGTAGTTAGTAGAAGAAAATGTTGATATTCTAATGGTAAGGGACACAATGAATGAAGCTGGCAGACGACTGTAGGGAGCGTAATAAAGAAGAGGCCTATATTCAGAATTGGGTGTATGTGGGCTGATATGATGATGATGATGAAATTCTAGATTCGTTTGTTGCTATGAATAAAGGTATAAAGGCAAGAACTGGTCCAGTTGTACGAAGGATTTCAAATAAAAGTATTAAAATCGGGAATTTAGGTCAAAGAAAATTACTGACACATTTCAGCGAAAGAGAACTATTATAAAATTTATTTTAAGAACGATAGCTGTCAATTACAAAAAAGATTTATCAATAATACCTAAACTTAATCTTAATAAATTAGATCGAGACTATAGAAACATCGGTCCGTCGCGTTAATTAACTTAAGAATATAAGAATTTATCTAACTGAATCCTTAAATTTTTTTATTACATTGAAGATCGGCGCTAACGATTTTATACAATCAATCTAATTAAAATGTGGTTTAATATGAAATAGTTTACACAAAAATTACTTAAATTTTAAATTTACTTTAATTACTTAATTAATTATTTAAGCCAACATCAAGGTGATGATTATGTTGGTTTTGTAATGATGTGTATGTATCTATGAATAGAATACTTAGAATATATTTATTTATCTATACATGTTTAAATAAGAACAGATATTTGAAGAGTCCGTTTAAAAATTGCAGTTTAAGCCGTTTAAAGGCCGGTGTTATTAAAAATTTGAACGGTTTCGTACCTATAAAATTTTTATGAGGCTATTATATTTATGCTGGTGGTATTTATTACCCGTTTGGTCCACGGAAAGTGACAAATTATATCGAGCTTGACTCGAAAGCAGTTATTAATTTGCCTATTAACCACGCGGAAAAGGTCGAATGAAATGATATACAGCATACAGCAAATGCCAATATAGATTTTGTTAGTATCTTTAATTAACAGAAGTGTCAGCGCCGTACAAAGTTCTGTAAAAACAAAAAAAATAAAAACTTAAATTGTTCCGTGAAAAGGTATAAAACAGAGAGAACGAGACTCTAGAGAAATCAAAACGGTAAAAAAATTACGATTTTGTGAATACGATACGAAAAAGAATGTACGTAATTGTTTTTCATGTTTTTACTATCATCGCTTTGAAGAATTCAATTGTCGAATAAGCCTACTAACAATATAGTCAGGCATTTGAAAAAAAAAACATGGACCAGCATTCGTGTGATGAACACTAGCGTTTGTTTAGTGTCTGTCTGTGTTGTTGTTATTATATATTTATTTAAGTTACCTATATTATACTTGTGATACATCTATTGTCTGACAGGTATCTGTAACACACGTGTTTACGGAAACGTGTTAATATTATGCGATTTTTTGCAAATTTAGTAATGGTCGGACGCCCTGATGGTCTAGTAGTATAACCGGGCCGTGATTCCTCGACCCCGGCACAAAATAATTACACACAGAAGTTAGACTTTGACCTGATTTTGAATTTAGAAGAGTTCGTTGACATATGATAGGGTGGTTGCCCGGCATGAGTAGGTACATAAGCGCGCGGCCTCTATCATAGACCTCGACGGTTTGACAATCTTATGTCATAAGTTAGGATTAATGTGGTCGAAAAGGCGTTTTTGCCCATTAGTGCGCTTGCGTAAATACATGACATATTTTTAGCTCTTAGTGGGCAGTCCGCCTTCTGTGTCAATATGTATTTTGTGACCCTGGGTTTGATTATCGGTTCGAGCAAGAAGTGCCTATGTTTCGAATTTTTTGAACCTAGTTTGGGTTTGTGATCACCGATCCACTTTGGGTAAGCGTGGTGACTAAGCCTAAATCCCAACATACCTAATTGATTTCTATGATGGAGGATTGGGCCTTGCAGTGAGACAGTATGTATATAGGCTGATGCTTTTAATTCTTACTAAATAAATGCTATAGCGAAAATATATTCTTGGTTTGCTAGTTGTAACCTAAATTTTTTTTATAGTATAGAGATAATAGAATATTAATATAAAACACACTTTAAACACGATGCACATTTTATACTCTAGTTCCTAGTTGGTACTTTATTTAAATAATTTACTTTGGGTCTTTGACATTAATATAATCCTATTATTATGCTCGTCGCACGCGGGCATTCTACGTAGGTGCGTGACGGGCTTGTGTTATGAGAAAGGTTCAAATCTTCTTAAAGGGTGGAACAAAATAATTACAAACAAATGGAGACAGTAATTGCGTAAGCCTAAATTGGATGCACAATATATTGCTATTGCCATATAAAAACCATGTTACTTAAAAATATTGCAATTAAATGTTGTACTTTTTAATATACGAAGCCGTGATATGAGCGCGTTAGTATGAAAACTACGCAGATGTGCGATTTTTTTGACGCCGAGAGTATGTTATGTCAATGGCGACCACAGACGCTATCAGAGGGAATTTTCACTACAAAATATTGCGGTCATTTTTTATAGGCAACCTATCGCTTAATCTATTGGTACTTCTTCATTATTCATTTAAGATTGATATCATAAAAACGGTAACCTGTAGAATTGAGCAATAAGACATTAGGCTTTTAAATGGTAATCCAATACATTGTGCACATAAAAATCTTGAGAATATAAGGTTGATATTTATTCATTGTAATCTGTCCAAAATTAGTTACATTATTATTCTTGCCTTATTCTTCAAGATGTGATGTTTCATGGCAATCTTCAATATTCCTCGGGATAAACATCAGAATCTGAAAATCTTTCAAATTGTTTGCAAAAATAATAGAACTAAGTATAAAACTGTATTTTATAAATCTAAGGAATGTTGGGTATGAGGTCTGCAATGAAAGTTAAACCTCGAAGAATAACCTTTTTGATGATGATGTTATTTTAGATATTTTCTCACTAATGTTGGTCTGTTGTTGCAGTACATCGGGACAATGGATGTGCCGCGGCCGACTAGCCGTGTGGAGATTGTTGCGGCTATGCGTCGAGTCCGCGTGAGTATAGATAATATATTTCACATAATATTTATGTATACATATAATCTAAAATCATCATAGAAAACATACTATTTTTTAATCATGTAGTTGGATACAAATCGGAGTGTCTAAACTTACCTATATTTATTTTTTAGGAATGCTTCAATAAGCATCAAGCAATCTTGATATATAAACATTTACGTTAGTAGCACTTTACTATTAGGCATATTATAAGTTTCTACATTTACATTTATGTAAAAGTCTTGGATAGATTCCCTATCAAAATAATACATTGTGAGTAACAAACTTTGTTCTTTAGACGTGCCACAATTTCATAAATTTTCATCTATCCCGTCGATTGAATGGATTCTCAAGAAACCCTCTCATCCCTTTTCGATTTCGCAATTTTCACGAGATAGGTAGGTACCGACGAAAGTGTAGGTACCCTGGAGGCTTCTCTTCATTTACAGTTTTAGAACTTTCAACTAAGTTGAATTGTTTTTTTTCGAACTGCGGCATACATTGACGTAGGGAGAGTAAGTGATGAATATTATGAAATAAAACTTTATGCAAAGGTAATGTCATCATAGTCACCGAATTTTGATTATTTAGAATCACGAAGCAAGTATACAAATGTACCTAATAAATGGACGATATAAAGCTTTATGTCATTCATAAAGTTTTTACATACACGAAACAAAGTTCAATAATATCAACTATTAAGGATATAAATAAATTAGTACCTACTTGACAATGTTACAACAATTTTTATCTTCTTACGAGGTGAATGTCTTACAAAACAAATAATAAATAAGCATATTTATATTAACAGTTACATTTCATCGTAATTATACGGATGCCCAAGTACAAATAAGGATAAGCGAGAGAAAATATCAGTCAGCTGGTATCAAAAAATATTCGTATCCAATTAGTAGACAAACATACCTGTTACGTACTTGACTCTCGTGCGTACAGGGTGTATCTGTGAAGATTTACATCCCTTTTACCAAATATTCTGATCAACATTTCATACATCCTGTAAGTATATGGTCTTGACGCAGATCGTCGTTTTCGCAAATTGTCATTTGAAGAATGTAATAATAATGGATAATTTTAATAATGAGTATGAGTTGAAATAAATGATTTCTATTCTTCTATTCTATTGCGAAAAATTTGGACACGTTGATTATATCTGTATGAGCAGGTACTCTCAAGGAGCTGCCAAAAAGCTTCTGTTCCATTAATAAGCTCGTATCTGTGCAAAAATTTTAGCGAGCACCTCCTGCCATTAAGGAACTTACAGACGTTAGCAGAAAAACCCTCAGACAAAAAGTTAAAAGGAATTTGACGGTAAGAGTCCACATGGCTAAAAGTAGAATAGAAATGTTGCACCTAAAAATGTTTGACTTTAAAGCAGGGTAGGTTTATTTTTGGTAACATGAGACTGAGACTTAACAAAAAACTGATTTTGTACTTACTCCTATATAGGGTTCAGATCTGGCGCAGATCCAGACCTAAAAAAGATTGTGGACAAAAGCTACAAAAGAGGAAGTAGGAGGAGGCCCCGAAGGTATGATTATGGGGTGTCCGTGGTACGGGGTAGGGTAGCCACAACCCCATCGCCCTTCCCCTGTCACTACAAACGAGCCACGAGAAACGAGCGTTCTCCTTCTTAAAAGGCCGGCATCGCATCAGCGACCTCTCTGATCTCGATGTTCATGGGCAGCGGAGATTACTTACCAGCAGGTGACCAGCTTGCTCGTTTGCCGCCTCTAGTATAAAAAAACGACTGCTGATCCTAAGTTACGTTAAGTACAAATATGACGTCACAAATGTATTTAAGCGCCGAAGTGGGCACTGAATCCGCCCCTGGTTCGTACATCCAAGTTGATAGAGAAGCAGTTAGTAGCGAAAGTCAAAATACAACAATCGTTACCGTCGGTCTAATTAATTTTGAAATCATTCTCTGAGCTCCCTTGACAAGATGGGAACAAGTTCATATTGTTAATTGTTAAAGTACCCATTGATTGGGTTTCGTTCCCAGTCTCGAAGTGCAACATAAACAACGTCGAACTGCTGGCTCGCAACTTTGCGGCGCTCCCGACCGCGGGGGAAGCAAAATTTCCTGCAGGTTTCTAATTACCGTCAAAGAGCACGGAATAGATTGATCTGAACTTTTAATTATGCAGAAGAACAATTCCCCAAGGAAAAGTAACAGGGAGTATTTATAGCCAGGCGAAAGAAATAATAAACTCGCTTTATTGCGAAGTTTTGACAGTGACGAAATTGCTGTAATAATTAATATTCTCTCAGTTAAAAAAAATCAAACACATGTTTATTCATAGACTTGTTATTCAAGGTTTTGAATCGGCGAAGATACACTTTTTTATTGTTGCTCTAAAATTCCGAGAAAAGTTAAAATTTTCACGAAAACACGTGGTCCTGATTCTCACAAATATTATTTACTTAAAAACCTACTTCTGTTATAATATCTGTGGCCTATGCTACGCGCTCTCTATTATGTATGAAGAGTTAGATGTTTAGGAAGAATCCTAAACTATAGCCGTGACTTTTACTATGCTGAGCCTTTTTGTGACCCACGTAGGACATTTACTTTGAATAAATAAAAAAGAATACACATTGGTCGAATGGTAAAATTCAAAGGGATTGCGTCAGGAATAAATAACACTAGTAGCAACTACTTAACTTTATGTCCGGTCGTATATGAGTAAGAGAGTAAGTAGTTTTGTATTTTATGTGTCACCGGGCCCTTCAGGTATGGTAGGATTGCCACTATAATGGTTTTATATGGGGCACGTTGCGGACTGCGTCAATTTGTATTTACCGCCGCAAATGTTTTACGTTTTGTAGTAAATTTTGATGTAAGATTTTTGGTGACAAGTAGCGTCAGATTTTATTTATTTTTATTTATTTAATTTAGTTAACCAATAATAATTTAGTAACTTTTTTTCAGATATAATAGGTTAATTGTATTTGAACACATAAACTTGTTGAAATTTCACACAGCCTATTCAGCAAATAAATAGCTAATCAAAATACATGACCTCATTTAATATTCTAAGTGTCAACAGCAGCATCCGAACACAAATCGTTCCATTTCTATTTTGCACAAAAAACTCTTACAAGCGAATTTAATGAAAACGCAGATTGTTCCTTTCAAAGGCAGGTATGTGATATTCATTCGCCTACCTTATCAAAATATGCTTTCTCTGAGGCTTTTCCTATTTAGGATATAATAACGCCTTTAAAATTCACTCTTCCTACGCATTTCCGAGATAAGATTACGATGCAAATGTATCACTTCGAAATGGATACATCAAAATCTTTTATCTTAGAAGCACATAAAGAAATTATACGGGTAAAACTTATTTTTATTGACTCGATGCCATTTGGAAGTGACCCAGCATCTCATTCATGTTAAAAAAAAGAAGTGTTTGTTCCACCCTGGACTGGATGATTTTTTCATGATATCATTACGAACGACTTGCGCATCACATACATCACTAGTGTTTCGTCGATAGACCCAAGTGTACAAACTATGTATTTGTTGTTGTTTTTCGGTTTGCTAGTATTTTCATTGCATTATTAAGTTTTCGAAACCCTTCAACAGTCCAGAGATATTTTCATGTAATAATCTAAATTAATAAAATAAAATAAATAAATAAAACTTTATTGAAAAATCATAAGAACATCAAAATACTTATACTCTATTTATTAAACTAAGTGAGCAAATTAAATGAGCGTATGAACTATCCCAGATATTTTTCTTTATGTGCCCACAAAAGAACCGGCTTCTCGGTGGAAGCAAAGCTGGTACCTATTTTAATTAGTAAATGAAAACGATGAGTTTTTATAATTCCACCTAATGTCGATTTACTTATTTAATTTATTCATTTAGTTAATGATACAACAATATCTAATTAAAATTGCGAGACAAGTCTTTTGCCAGCTTCGTATTAAATGTCAATCTCCTGTTAAATTTAACTTTACATTGCCTTTGTTTCGAAGAAGATCATTAATAAGCAATTTGAATACCAACTTTGAATTGTTAATTTCATAGACACCTATTATGTTCACACATTTTGACACCTTGTATCGATCGCAAAAGTTCAAAGCAATAACCGAACGTGGCTTCATTCTGACTGAAGTGTCTCTTCGCTTTCGTGATGAAAATGTGACGAGTAGAATTTAATAAGTAACAACTGCGACAAATGTGAGCCTTGTCCGTGACATAGCAGACCAACTGCTCGGGAGTTGCCTTGCGTTCGCTCGTACGGCCTTGTCTTGCATAAACCGGACAACTACGTAGGAAACTAAGACTGGCCGTTCCACCGCCGGGTCCTGGCAGATGGCACTGACAAAAAGGTGTGGCCTGACGTTATAAGGGATGACATGCTTGCCAATAAACTGGCGACTAATGGTTGTTCAAGCCCGTGCGAAGTAGACCAGTTGAAGCAGGAAATCTGACCCAGCGATTCCGAAGTGGCAGCTTGGATTATGGTTATGATATAACTTGATGAAATGAAACTATTAAGTATAAGACACAACAAATTGTTCTTGATCGTCCCATGTCCTCAAGTCTCCATCTTTCAGATTGGGCCTCCGGTGCCCTCGCTGATTTGTTGAAATATAGCTCAAGCGCTGATTCATACCGGTTTTGATGTGAGGCCGTGGTATCTTTCCGGCGAAAAGGTCCATGCTGAAGCATGCTTTCCACAGACTAGTCTAGTGGGTAAAAGATCAGATGGTGAAGTGGGCATTATTATCGCGTAAGCGAGGCGCCTGCTCCGGGTCGATCGCGTTACATTGAAATATGAATATGACACGCGTCCTGACATCGTTCCCCTCTGAATATAAATGAATCACCCGTATCTGTTCGGTTATATGTATAAAAATGTCGTAAATGTTTTCACTCGTATTATCTTTACCCTTGCACCTGCTAATGTAAAAAATATATATCGTATTACCTACTATTGTGAGAAATCAATTATAACATTATACGCATTTTAAATCAACATAACTGACATTTATTTACCATCATAGATAGAAAAATTGTTTTAAATAAAACGGGGATCAATGCGATGTTGTGGTTGTGACGCAACCAAAAATCAAGCAATAAGTACAAAATAATGAACTTAATAACAAACGTGAAAACCCGTCCTAATTCATTATTATCTATAGTTATAATGCAACACCCAAATTCGAAGAACGATATATTTGATAAAGTTGAACTACAACTACACTTCATTGAATAGAGTTACCAACCTCGTACATTTTCACCTACGCAACTGAATCTTGGAAACTCGGGCACAGCTGACTCGAACAACCTAACAAATGTTGTATAAGTCCCAGATTTACAAGTTTATATTATGAGACTCCACTTGCGCATTCCATTAACTGGAACTTCTCATGATAAATATTCACTGAAATTTCGAGTAGAGAACATTTAGGTAATTTTCAAGGGCTGCGGCGGAAATATAAGATACTTAATTATTACAATGGTGTTGTCGGAATTGATATGGAAATAATCCGTTCCGTTAACAGTCTGCTAAGAAACAGACTAAGCTCCAGTATCTGTCACTGTCACAAACCTTAAAGTGCCTAAAGATAAACATGATTAATAACACCCAGTTCACTCTGTAGTAACGCTTTGTAGGTAAGTAAGATGAAAATTATAGTCCAGCTAATTTACCTTCATTTATGTATGAAAGTTTGGTAGTAACTAATTGTATGGTTTTTAAAAAACAGAAAGACAAAAACGTCACGTAATGAATGAGTTGTTTTTAAGAACTAAACAAACATAAATCGACACATAGGTATGTAAATACATCGTTTTTATTATAAAGGGTAAATTCAAATTGTGACCCGCCTGTTAAAACCATAAGCATAAGTCGATGAAAAGAATTTTTACTTTATTTCATAAAAATGTTTGTTCTTATAGTAAATATCCATCTTATTAGTGTCGAATTCAATCAATTTACATATGCAAGTAAATTGATAGATATCCGACAGCTGCACTTCAGGTCGACTATCGTTATGGAGTTCAGCTACTAATGATACGTCGCAACATATGTTCTCTTCCCACATGCAGTTACGAACGCAAACTATAAACAAGCTAGGATGTTGCTTCCACTCGTAGGTAAGCTTAGTTTCTCTATATAGGTTTGTGTATCAGATCGTTATATTAACTTTACGTAATAAATAAATAAGTACTTTCCCTTATTACAAAACAACCTAAGCTTCTTTTTAAATAATTACTTAGCTACTACATAGAATGAATGTTAAGAAATGAGAAATTGTAAGGCAAATTTCACAAACAAATTATAATAATGGAACCATCTCAGTTTCCCAAAAGTATAAATTTGATAAAAAAAGATCACGTCTAGGAAAAGCATAGTCATCGGGTTCTCCAGATTATAATAAAAACCCTCTTAGCTTATTATTACCTCCCGGCTAATTGTTCGTTAGCTTCCGCTTTTATAAAATTATTCCTCCTTTTAGGTAATGATGTAGCTCTTACGTAGTAACCATTTCGCGGCAGGCGATGAAAATTTTAAACGTAAAGTACGATGGAATATTTTTGAAAAATTATTTTAAAGATGCCATCATGCAACCAGCTTAACATTTGGATCTTCAATAAACGAGCTTACTTTTCCATTGTTTGTGGTTTGCTTATAACTTCACATTGAACTCCGGACTGATAGTCATAATTAAACATTAAACAAACGTTCTTCGGGTCGGGAACGCATTTGCAATCCATCTGGAATCTGATATTCATGAGCAGCGTTAATTTACGAGTATCAGACGACGGCTAATTTGTTTGCTTTCCTTCTTACTTATTTATAATAAAATTATATTTCTCTTTTAACAGAGCCTTCAGACTCTTTTAACAGAGCCTTCAGACTCTTTTAACAGAGCCTTGGCATCCAAGAGTTACTAAAAAGATAGCTGGACTATAATAACCTGAATGATTTGCGAAATGATTTGTACGCGAATGTTCAATTAACTTTATCTACACACCGATTGAAGCCCGAATGCTCCACAATTAATTAATTAAATGTCTGATTGCACATACCTTCATTCCCTAATTATAGTATTGGTAATAGGCACATAGGTGAATTTGTAATTACCTGCAGTTGTGCTACAGGAAAAGCGCATCCGTACATTGGATTGACCTTGAACTGCAGCGATTTTAACTCGATTTGATTTGGTTTTCTACTGTTGATACAAAATCTTATATTACCTACTCGTATTATAAATATAAATTCTCAATTTTCCTGTAAAAGTTTCGGGTTTTGTCTATTTTTCTTTTTGAATAAGTGTAATTCAAAAAGAAAAATAGGCAAAATCTGGATAAGACAAGACATTTAAAAAATAATATTTTTAATAAGCATAAGTTGGTAACTTAACTTTAAAATTACGTCAATCATTTATTTATAAACAATGAAATGTATATAATACTGACTTTAACACGTTTGTTGCAGTATGAATTCAAGGCGAAGGGGGTAAAGAAGCGTAAAGTGACCGTGAACGTGTCCACCGACGGAGTCCTCATTACTACGGCCCGTAAGAAGAAGCCTAAGGTCAAGGTGAGACCCTTAAGTTAAATCTATGTCTATTGTCTATCCATTTATTTGTAAACTAGTAGCCCGCCCTCACTTCGTTTCGGGAAAAGAGTTCTACTGCCTACCAATAGATGGCGCTGGGAACCAATTAAATCGCTCTAGTGTTTTATGTATTCGGTTTATCTATAAGCTCTGACGTAAAGAAGATAGATATAGATAGAAGATCTTCTCTCTCTCATATTCGCGTGTGATTTTCGGCGTCTAAATCCGCCGTTCTGGAGCCCGCTTAGACTATATAATAACCGTTTTCATATACCTACATAACAAGGTTATAAGACATCACATACTCGTACGTTAACCGATTCTTAATCGTAACAAGCAAATAGTCAAGACTTATGAGCTAAATCGATACGACTAAGTTACGAGTATTTGATCTAAAGTCAACTCGGAACAAACTTTGTAGTTAGACAGCAATTAACCGCAGCAACAACTTTACCCTTATCTATTTATTCTACGCTTTGGTACAAGTTAATATTGAATATTATCATTTACTACTCGTATTTTAAACAGGTAACAAGTGCTTGAACTTTACCAACCTTTAATCAACCCCTCATCATCTCTGTGTGTTATTCCTGGTTGCGTCCAAAGCCGCAGCTTCAGAACCCGGGGTACGCATGGACTATGATCGAGAATTTGAATAGTCAGGTCATCAATATAATCAAATCCAAATGTTAAAAAAAGATTTTAAAAAGTGATCCCAACAGCCCAAAAATTTTGAATTTCGAACGGTCGGTGTAGTAAACTTAATTCACCCAGGGTAATTCACCCAGGTGAATTAAAGATACTTTTAGTAAACTTTATTCACCTGGGTGCATTAAGTTCACTCCTGTAGTAAACTTAATTCACCCAGGTGAATTAAAGAAACTTTTAGTAAACTTTAAACACCTGGGGTGCATTAAGTTCACTCTTGTAGTAAACTTAATTCACCCATGGTAATTCACCTAGGTGAATTAAAGAAACTTTTAGTAAACTTTAAACACCTATTCCACAAAATAGGTGGTAGGTAAATCTTATGTCACAGGAAATTCGACATGAAAGTACCAGGAAATCATAAATTTATAGGAGGTACTAATAATCACTACAAGAGTGAACTTAATGCACCCCAGGTGTTTAAAGTTTACTAAAAGTTTCTTTAATTCACCTGGGTGAATTAAGTTTACTACAGGAGTGAACTTAATGCACCCAGGTGAATAAAGTTTACTAAAAGTATCTTTAATTCACCTGGGTGAATTACCCTGGGTGAATTAAGTTTACTACACCATTAAGTTCACTCCTGTAGTAAACTTAATTCACCCAGGTGAATTAAAGAAACTTTTAGTAAACTTTAAACACCTGGGGTGCATTAAGTTCACTCTTGTAGTAAACTTAATTCACCCATGGTAATTCACCTAGGTGAATTAAAGAAACTTTTAGTAAACTTTAAACACCTATTCCACAAAATAGGTGGTAGGTAAATCTTATGTCACAGGAAATTCGACATGAAAGTACCAGGAAATCATAAATTTATAGGAGGTACTAATAATCACTACAAGAGTGAACTTAATGCACCCCAGGTGTTTAAAGTTTACTAAAAGTTTCTTTAATTCACCTGGGTGAATTAAGTTTACTACAGGAGTGAACTTAATGCACCCAGGTGAATAAAGTTTACTAAAAGTATCTTTAATTCACCTGGGTGAATTACCCTGGGTGAATTAAGTTTACTACACCATTAAGTTCACTCCTGTAGTAAACTTAATTCACCCAGGTGAATTAAAGAAACTTTTAGTAAACTTTAAACACCTGGGGTGCATTAAGTTCACTCTTGTAGTGATTATTAGTACCTCCTATAAATTTATGATTTCCTGGTACTTTCATGTCGAATTTCCTGTGACATAAGATTTACCTACCACCTATTTTGTGGAATAGGTGTTTAAAGTTTACTAAAAGTTTCTTTAATTCACCTAGGTGAATTACCATGGGTGAATTAAGTTTACTACAAGAGTGAACTTAATGCACCCCAGGTGTTTAAAGTTTACTAAAAGTTTCTTTAATTCACCTGGGTGAATTAAGTTTACTACAGGAGTGAACTTAATGCACCCAGGTGAATAAAGTTTACTAAAAGTATCTTTAATTCACCTGGGTGAATTACCCTGGGTGAATTAAGTTTACTACACCAATGCACCCAGGTGAATAAAGTTTACTAAAAGTATCTTTAATTCACCTGGGTGAATTACCCTGGGTGAATTAAGTTTACTACACCATACGGTCGAGATCGAAAAAATTTATTTTCGACCAGTTACCATGAAGTAGTCATAATGCCAAATAGCGCTCTTTTGCGAATGGACCCTTCATAGTTGGCGACATTTTAAAGCGTTCACGCCGTATCTCGGGTTTATATTTAAAATCGAAAAGTATGATATTTATATTGAAAATTCTGCCGTCTAACCTTTACAGCACTTTAACCAGTTTAACGGGGGATTCAGGGCAACTTAATTATGATAAAAAAATATGCACACATCCATAGGTGCTTGCTCGGATTACCTACCGGCATGCACTTATTGAAGTTAGGAAGACACACGATTTTCTCCAATACCATTGCTCACAATCAACATCTATGTCATCATCATCTCAGACATAGGATATCCATATTGCTGAACATAGGCCTCCCCGATTGACCTCCACTCTGGAGGCGGTCTGCATCCTACGGACCCGCGACAATGCGATCGGTCTATCTCGTAATACCTGTTTATGCCAAAAAATTGTAGGTACCTGAGTTTTTCTGTTCAGAAATTCTCAGTGCCAGCCCAGTGTCTGGAAGTTGGTGGTCTTGTACCCCCGTGCCTCGGAAAGCAAGTCAAGCTGTTGGTCTTGCGCCTGATCCTTCTTCTGTCGTGTCACACTGGTGTCCCATATAGAGAGTGCACCTGAGTTTGCGCGCACACTTGAGCACTATAATATATCCTGCGTGGCTGATCGTTAAGATTGGTCGCCGTAGCCGAATATCGGTTGGAGAACTTATTTATTTACTTTAAGTAGTAGGTAGTTATATCTACAATCTTCAAAGTAACATTAATTGGCCACAAATACAATTTACTCGACTATTTACAATGCGGTACTACTAGGAATTTTTAACCAACGGGGAATGTGTGAGAGCTGTCAACAAATTTCGTTCTTTTTGAATAATATAGAGAAGTAGAGTGCAAGCAGCAAAGAGCTTGCTTGCACACTTTTGCATAATTACGAGTACCTATGTGCGAGAGAGACACAACGCAGGCACTCGCTTTACTTTTGGCTTCCGTGATATTTCTTTGTATCTTTATTGATGTAACTAGGTACTCGATACAAGCTCTTTACATTTTGTTTTAAATACTATTTATAAATCGAACTCAGGACCCCGAGATCATCAGAACCCGTGGGACCTCGGGGTCGTGGGTTCGATTCCCGAATCCAGAAAAAGTATGTTTCGATTTTTTCGAACATAGCTCGGGTTTGTGGTTACCAATTCGCATTAGGCAAGCGTGGTGATTAAGCTTAACCCCATCATAGTAGCGATGGCTTGATTTCCATGATGCAGGTTTATATTTTACTTCTTTTTTAGCTTAGTTTATTGGTTCAGCTTACTTTTTATGAATACAATAACATTATCAGAACGATTTTATTGTGTATAGCATGTGCTACTTGAAATTATTGGCCTATTTACCATCAAGCGCCATCGGAAACATTTTTCATCTCAGTGGTTGACTAAAACTATAACGAGTATTAATAAATTGACACTTCATTATATACGAGTACATATGTTAGTGTATTTATCACTTTAACGAAAGCAATTCCAACAAATCACAGATTATGTTAAATTTATTGCTAAGACTAACATTAGCCATCTAACCGCTGCCTCATAAATCGCAAGTGCCATTCTATTTGCCAAAAATCGTAATCATACACATAAATTTATATTTGTACTTGAGAAGACTATCAATACTTATTAATACGCGTTTACGCAATAAAATAATCCAATTATTCTCAACTGTGGCCCGCCCTCACTTCAAAACATTGTTTTGCTATTAGTTCAAATCTCTGCCAATAGATAGCGCTGGGTATCGATTACATCGCGCAAATGTTTCGACTTGTAGGATTATATAAGTCTTGATGTTGTCTGTAGAAGCAGTATCTTAATAAATAGTATAGATAATATGGAAGATGGAATACACAAATGAAATTAAGACAATAATTGGTTCCTATTATTTTCGATGACAAATTTAACAGATAGCCTTTTTGTTATTCAAATCTCATTTTTACTTAAGTCTTGAGTCAAAGAGAGTATCTATAGGAGCGATGGTATCAGTGGACAAGAAAGTCTTCCAAAAGGGTGGACGTACGTTCAAATCCGAGCATGCACAACTGAATTTTTAAATATTTGTATAGTGAAATTGGGTAAGTGCGGTATACCGCACCTATTATAGACTATAGTCAAGAATAAATAATATAGTCAAGAAAAAAGTAAGTATCAAGGGGGAGTAAAAAGATATAATATTATTCTATTGATATGCAATATTCCAATAAAACTGGATGGTTTTAACTCGATTTCGAATGAAATTGAAAAGTTTGCCGAACCCACACGAGGGTTCGATTCTTATTCACGGTTTAGCTACTTTAGGTGACTTTGGCCGATCACGATCATAAAGTTGAGCAATGGAGCTCAGCCAATCTCGAGGGAAATCGAATGTTTTGTTACCACAAAGTTGTAGAGGTGAAAGAAATATGGAAAGTTTCAAACTTGTTTCAGAAGAAATGGAAATTTAGGAAGGTACCCGAAGCGAAATATTAAACCTACGAGTATACAGGGTGGAAAAAACTATGGTCCCTAGATGAAGCTATTAATCTCAAAACCTTAAGTTAGGTGTTGGTCAAGCCAACTTATGTAAGCCTAGCATACTTGCAAAAAACGCGTTTGAATACCTATTAGGGCGGAAAGAAATACGCAGGGCCTCTAATTAAAAAAATCGGCCAAGAGCGAATCGGGCTCGCGCACTTAGGGGAGGGGCTCCGTCCCGTTCTTTAGTATAAATAAGAATGTGTTCTCGTCAAACTCATCCAGACTCCATTTTACAAGCTTTTATTTTTACGCGTGCCTTCCATTAGATTTCGACCCCTGCTTTTTAAGTTTTTATTACAGAGTGACCTACTTATAGTTTTCCGATTAGTTTTTATTGATGTTAATTTTGTCAATTTATTGTTCTAAGTCAACGGGCAGTAGGTACTCCCTAGTTTTTTATTCCCATGGTAGTGTCGAAATATACTTTTTTGGCTGAATAAAGATTTGATTTTCCACAACTTTAGGGAACCATAGACAAATTTTAACTCGATACCCTTACGCGCTCCAGACACAAACGGTCTTGACACACAGACGGACAAAAACGTGTACTTAGAAGGGATCTGCTTTTCCTTATTAGGTACGGAACCCTCAAGAGGATACAGGTCTGATACGAGTAATTAATGGCTTTTATTTACTTTGGCGTAAACACCAAACATATAAGACCTATCAGCTTTCATATTCGGAAAGCAAAGAAACACAAGTAATACATTTATCGATACGTGCCTTCTAAATCATTTCCACTAAGCGCAAAAACTCACTTATCCAATAGTATCCGCTTCATAAATGTTGTGCTATCGTCAGTAAATAAGATTATTCGATGGCGCGAGCAAGCCATAACGGTCAAAGCAGGCCTGAGAGAGTAAGAAATAGCTCTCAATTAGCCCTGAGCCCGTCTGAAACGTAATTACAAGCCGTCTCCTGGGGAGCTGATAACGATATGGGATCCTACGCGTCTACTAGCTGCCGCGGCCCCGACAGGGTTCCCGTAGTTCAGCCCTTGCTCCCATGTTTAGGGGAAAAAGAACCATCAATAAATAAATTCACACAACATCTCAGACCTACATTGACCTGACTCCGTACTAATTAGCTTAACCGTGTTACAGATATCAGACAACAGAACACAAATCTAATACTTAAATACATTATTACACTCAGACACTGAACAAACACAAGTGTTCATCAAACGTATGTTTGTCCAGGGTGGGGATCGAACCCACGAGCTTTGGCGTATGAGGCAGGGTCACTACCAAATACGCCATCCGGCCAATCTCCAGGCCAGGATGAAAGCAATATTTTTCCCTCAAAAATAAATTATCTAATCTCAAAAAAAAATTGCCGCCCATTACAAATTACATTAATCAGCTGATCTTTTTTTTTAGATTAGATCCTATCTATCTATTTTTATTAAGAAGTTAAATCTATAGACAACGACAAGGTTTATGGGTAATCCAAAAAAGCTATGCCTACGCGATGTAGTTGAATCTCAGCGCCATCTATAGGCACTGATGTAAGTTAAATTCCGCAACCAAGTAAGGGCGCGAGGCTCTATCTCTTATAAAAAAAAGAATACACGTTACACGTAACGAAATTCCGTGGTTTTATAGGTGTTTATCTTCGGCCCAGTGGTAAATATTACTGAGAGCTGGCAACTTCGTGCTCATACAGTACATAATCTGTCTCGAATAATTTTTGATAGAGTGCCTCTCTGTTTACAGCGTGTCCACTAATTGGGATCGTACATAACTTTTGATTGAGCGGGGCTTGTTGTCACTGTTTCGGTATTTTTAGATACAACACAGTTTTCTTAGATACAGATAAAATGCTGTAATGAGTTAATTAACTTTGTTGTATTGTAAAACACGTGCTCCATCAATAATACTTATTAACAAAATTATTGTCAGTCTTTGTAGACTGTTAGTCTTTAGTACAAGTCTAGTCTAGTTAGACTTTGTAATAATTTAGATAAGACCGACGGTGAGGTCTAGAACAGTGTTTCTCAAACTATAGGTCGCGATTTGATTGATGTACTTATTCATTCATTGAGAAAAGAGAACCAAAGGATATATCTACTTACTATATACATCTGTAACAATTTGGGGGGTCGCGAAATATTTTGCATCCCAGAGGTATCGCATTGTGGTAAACAATAGTCTAGAAGATATCTCTTCACTCCTACAGTGTGCCTATACATTAGTGGTCAAGAAAAACAGGCGTATGCTATATACGAGTGCGTCCCAGGCCAGGCCGAGTTAGATTGATGTAATATTTTTTGTTCAGGTTGATCTGGTAACTTGATTTATGAACTGTCACGTTAAGAGAAATGACAACTATTATTCTCTGACATGAAATGGTATAATTAACGGTGGAACGTTTAATGTAAATTAAAAATTCAGTTTTTATCGAATTCAGAGAACTTTTACCTGGTTTTAATTTTCTATGGTGATGTAGCAATGGAATTTAAATTTGTACAGCACCTATTATTTTTATATAATAGGTGCTGTAAATGTATTAAATTTGCTATTAAGCCTTGGTTTATAACCTCAGTGGTTTATAAAATACAATTTCATGCGATTTATTGTCAAGTGTTATATATATATGACTAGTGGCCCGCCCTCACGTTCTGGGGAGTAGTGCCACTGTCTACCAAAAGATGGCGCTGGGCGTTGATTGTATCGCGCTAGTGTATCTTGTTTTCGGTTTAGCTATAAGCCCTGGCGTGGAATATGAGATTAACCTCTTTATAAATAGTATAGATATAGAAGATTAAGAAGGAAAAAAATCCTCAAGATAACTAATTTTATTTGCCTCTCTTTATTCTTAGCGGACCTCGACCAAGTTGTTCAGCCGTGGCAGCCGAAACAGCACCAGCAGCGAGTGCCTCGAGATCATGCACCACCCCATCTACCGCATCTTCTACGTCTCCCACGACAGCTCGGACCTGAAGATCTTCTCCTACATCGCGCGAGATGGCGCCACCAACGTATTCAAATGCAACGTCTTTAAAAGCAACAGGAAGGTTAGTGTCTTCAGACTGTATTTTTGTAAGGGATCAGACTCTGACTGTCAGTGCGGTACCCTGTCGACGACTTTTTACGTATCTTAAGATATTGTCCTAAAACGTCTCAACAGCTTCTTCAGATGGTTACATTAAAAAATCTTTTTATATTATATTCTACATTATATTCTCATTACTCGTATCTGAAATCTAATTCTGTTTTGGTACCGAGGAATGATATAATTACGAAAACTTACTGTGACAAAAGTAACGAGTATGTTAGCAAACCGAATCTTATCCTGAACCTTTTGTCACGTGTTCGTCATCGATCTATTGCCAGTTACCAGGTAATCCCAGAACACCCGATTTAGAGAAAATGTTTGGATATCAAAATGTTGTTTCTAACGAAGTAAAAAGAAGTTGATGAAAAATGTTAACGCAAAGGCGACTGAATTGAAATCCTAGTGTTATTAGAGTTAAATAAAACTTAAAGCGTTTTTGCTTTTCCAAGTAAATTACGTTCCCACTATTTACCTCTCATTTCCTCTTCAAAGCGTTAACACTACAGGTAAATGCCACGCCCATTCCCGATCCCATTCTAGTATATAAAATAGCAGTACTTACTTTCTTCTTTAAATACATTTTATCCCATATTTCATTACGTAGGTTGAATGTAGCTTTTGTTATGTTGTATACATTTTTAACGTTCGACTCGGACACGGTTCACGTTGCCTAGGGTAATATAAAATCTGCTACATAGCAGGTACGTGATTAAATTTGACAAAAAGCATATTTTTTTTTCGCGAATTTCCATCATGATCCAGCGGAAAAATATTAATGCGGCCAGCATATTTGGTACACAGCTACATCTACGTTCTTTTAACTTTATTTACATTTAGTTATGATTATATTGTTTTTCTTTTGTTCTTTTCAATAAGTATAACCACTTTTCGTCACAATGACGTTGATCATATGAAACGCCCGAGCAAGGGCGCGGGTCCACTTCCAAGACCGCGCGTGCGTTTTTTACGTGAACATAATGTCATGCTTGCATACCTTAAGTTTGTTATTTCGCAAGCGCGTCTGATACTGCGACTTCATGATAACTTCAAATATTTGACAATTTTTTAAAGATTTTGGTTCGTTACTGAAGTGGTTGCTGCTGCCGAAACCATAATTTACCTACCGCCATTGATTAAGACAGCAGTAGATCAATGTTTACTTGTTTCTTTCAACTATTGAATTGTAATGCACGTGAGTTTGTTTTATCTCACGAAATAATTTAAGATGCGCATTTACAAATGTTTGTCTGATTTTCAATGCTAAGAGGAAATGGGTGATTCTTCGAAATCTTATTTTCGTTCCTAAAAATTTAAATCAAAATCTTAAAATACAGTTAAAAGCTGTATTTTTATAAAAGCTTTCCTCATAATCAGTATATTTTAAGATTCTAGAGACGAGAATTTGACTAAAAGACGTTAATTTTGGAGAAATATTTGATATTCAAAAGTATGATCTCGAATGACCCTTACGGGAAAAATGTTAACCTTATACCTACTCGTATATAATCGCGCATAACATTAATCTAAGTAAATCTTCAAAAGAGGAAGATGAGTGCCTACTTTCAAAGTAATTCGTAGGAAAAGTTGGAAACTACCTACGGGCACGTTGTTCTTTAAATTCAGTTATGTAAATTCTGATGAAAGGACAGAATCTTTATTCGTAGCGCAGCTGTTTGAAGTACCAGCATGACCCATGTGTTTTTAGACCTCTAACAACAAAGAATTTTTAATGAAAACTCGCAATTTTAATTACGTTATTATACTAATGGACGGTATTTTTCATTCATTTAGAACATGGAGCCGTATTGTGCACTCTTTTTGAAGTCTTCAGACTTTTGTTGGGAAACCACATATTACAATAAATTAAAAATACACTCTCACAATTTTACGAATACATTGTAATTATGTATTTTAACTATTTTATTTTTCAATGCATGTGCATGCGCACAGCAGAAATTTGTATCCCAAAATACAAGCTTAGCTTAGTTTGGGTACCCCTGGAAACTACGTTGGTATGGTTCTTTTGTCTACTAAAATTACTACGAAAGTAATAAAATAATATCTTTTTGTATAGATACTTTGGGTTTAAGTTTAATTTAAGCTATGGTAAATTTATTTTACATTTTTTTTTTCATTTCACTCAAGGTTGACGTGTTTTGAAAATTCTATAAACTGATTGATAACTTTATTATTATTTATTGTAATAAATAATAAGTACGCTACGCTTTAGTAAATCGGTCAAATTTTTTACGCGTCAATGTAGGGTTCTAAGCATATCTACGTATAATGGATGTCAGCTTTAATAAAAAAATAGTTAAAAGTTATGATGAAAATACTGAAAAGGAATGTTTCTTGTCCGCCGACTTCTGCCTCCACGCCGAGATAGAAGAACGCCCGTTCTACCTCCGCATCTTATATCTTTAATATGATGTATTTTTTAAATAACCTACACATGCATAATTTTCTTCGTTGAAATAGGTGAAAAATACAATTACGCACACAGATTTTATAATCTCCAAATGTCACAGCTATGAAGGCTGCGTGCACATGTAAAAAATGTAGGATTTAATATCGTTGACAAGTGATTCCATTACTATGCAAATGCTGAGTCGCTACTGAATCTGGTTTTAAACGAGGTGCATT
Source organism: Cnaphalocrocis medinalis (assembly GCA_014851415.1). NCBI lineage: Eukaryota > Metazoa > Arthropoda > Insecta > Lepidoptera > Crambidae > Cnaphalocrocis > Cnaphalocrocis medinalis. The sequence continues at coordinate 12,129,151 of CM026273.1, read as the reverse complement.
GTTTGTTGATCAAGGGGTTCAAAGTTTATGATAATTACACGGTGAAAGGGGCTTAAAGTGGAAAGCGCAGCCGGGACAGGTACCTACTCTACCTACTGCCGAAATATTGAGTAAAGAACTTGTATTTGCTCGTGACAAATTCCTCTTACCAAAAGTCACCGTTATGGAAGGGTATTTTATATTATTCTGTTAAAATTTTAGGGATATCGAGAAAATAGATGGAACTGTGGGAGAGCCACGCTCCGGCATGAATGGTCCGGCTCGACCGGAGTGATACCACTGCCTCACAGAATACCGGCGTGAAACAGCCCCTGTGCTGTGTTTCGCCGAGTGAGTGAGGGTACAGGAGGCCCACCCGGGGGAAGGGGATAAAAGGTGGCAGCGCACTTGTAACTCCACTGGTGTTGCAAGTGTCCATGAATGAATTTGTAATCTTTACCACGTAACGAGTTATTGCATCATTTTCTAATTGATAAAAATAGGTTAGTTGAGGTACGGATCTTTCAATATTAGGTGGCTAGATGGGCGTAAAAAATGTTTGATATAACTCAAAACGTAACTCACAAAGGTAAAATCATAAATAAACTTTACCTTTGTAAGTTATGGTTTTGGGAAATTGGATGTAAATTGCAAATTGTTTCAGTGCTTTCAAGTATTCGCATAAAGTTTTCATCTGTTATTTTGATAACTTTGATAATACCTAGTCCTATAATAGAGGAGCAGTTTCTTTTAAATAAAGTATTTTGTGACATAGGTACTACGTATTCCGAAAATAGTAATTCGGTTTTTTCTTATCTTTTATTTATAGTATTCAAAAATATTTTTAGAAGTACCCAATTTAAAGTTAACATTTTTAAAATATTATCGGTTACTGAACCGATACTAAATGCAGTGACTGCAGGCAGACTACTTTAATAGCAGTTTTTTCATTGGTCATAACTCATAAGTGTTAGACCTCAGCTATTTTTCAGTTTATTGCGCCAGCACTAGTGGTAGGGTTACCAACTTCTAGAAATATTCACCCCCAATTTTAAGTGAGAAACCCTTAAAATAGACTAAATCAGCGGTTGCTTACATAATATTTGAGATTTATAAATGTTCTATACTTGAATTGAATAAAGAATATTTCTATTTCTTTTTCAAAATTTAGGCTTTCTAACACTTTTGTCTCAAAAACTCAAAGATATTATCTATAGAATAAATAGAAATTCGTAGAAATATTTTTCAGCTTCACTTACAAACTGGACAAGACACGTGACCGGTTTTGTATGAAAAGTTGAAACTTCTAAATGTCAATGTCAAAATGTTGTTCAGAATGGTTGGTAGAAGACATGGTTGATATGAAGTCAATATAAACCCCGATCCTACCGATCCAATTTTACCTATTTGGGGGGAAAAGCCTTTAGTTGGGATCCCCGACGCGCGACGACCGAGAGAGCGTAAGGCAGCTCAAGACTTCGAGAGACAGCGATACGCGCTCCATTTATGAAGATAGCTGCGGCTCGTAAACACTGGCCGAGCTATAAAACGCAGCTGGCATGTCACTCGTCCGAGGAATACAAAAGAATTACCGCTTTTAGGGTTACGTAACAAAGAGAACCGCAGTGTACCTACTCACGCATAAAGTTGACAGAAGTGGAGGGACATCGCGCGGCTATCATAGAAGCCGGCGGCGACGGCGAACAGCGATACGGTTTGCCCTGACGGACAAAAATACAACAAAAACGAGTTGTTACGAAACCGATACAAGATATAATCTAAAAAATATTCAATTTAAACATAACTTTTACACCATACTAAGTCTTTTTTTCATTAATAAATGTCACACTAAATTAATAAAACTATCTAAGCTCTACACAACACAGGTATTATTTAAGAATTTAGCTATAAAAGTAAATTCATCGGGAGATTCTTTTGGTGGATTCATTCTCAACTAGAATTATCGATGAACGAAAATGTATTAACTTAAAAATAAACCAATATAAAAGTAATAAAGTCAATAATAATGTGCCTGCAAAGCCATTGTGAGCCGCTGAAACCCAAGATTGTCCCTTAAGCATGAAGTTATTTTGTTGAAAAATATTTTAGAGCGAAATTGCATCGAACTTTCTAAAGCGAATCTCTATGGATTGCTACGATCGACCGCTGTTTACGAACTCGTTAAATATTTCTCAGTTCCCTCATTTTAATGGAACAAAATATTAAAAGGTATTAACAGGGCCATAAAATTTTAATAAAAACATCTAAGGTAACGCATAATGGCGAAAAATCTCGACATCGAAGATCTCTGTAAGTTTCTTAAACTTTTGGGAGAGGTTTTATGAAATCTTTGTTTCCATGACTCTTTTTGTTACGTGGCCTAACTCCGTGAGTTTTGTTTTGTTAAATGGTAAAAGTTTGGAAGCTTCAAATCCAGCCTGGACTTAAGACAATTTTCGCCAGTTTTCCCAATAAAGAAAATGAAAATAACTTACCTCAATATTAAGTAAAAATTTCCTTTTAAGCTTAAATAACGACTAAGTCCAATTAACCTAAAATTGGGAATTCGGACCATTGGAAAAAACAATTGCTGGTGGTAATTAAATGATAATAGAACTGATGATAATAGAATCCATGTTGAATTATAAAAAAGATTAAGTTTAATTCTGAATCTTCGCGGATCCTCCTAACCTAGCAAAGTCCTTGTAGGGATACAAGGGCTTCGCTAGGGTAGGAGGAACAAATCTCTTTGAAATTGACTACCCTATAGTAGAATGAATCAAAATCATTTTTTCACAACCAATACGTACCTAATCTGTAGATCAATGTGGTTATTTTCCTTTGCTTTAGATCTTCAAGTAAAATTTCTGATCCGGCCTTTATATTTTAATGATATTGTGCGATGATGTGATACCTTTATGTGGGTCGTTATTACGCTCTTGTCACTTGATGCGCACTGAGCGTATACATTTTCACATGAGCGAAGTTGCTAAATCTCTTGGCAACATATCATTTAATTTAAGCATAAAGTATTGAAAAAGGAGGGAAGCCAAATAATAATGGAGTCAGGTTTATCCGCTCAAATCAGATGTATCGGTGCTGTCGCCTCTATAATGTATTTTTGTCATTTATTACGAGAAGAAAATTTATCTTTACGCTTATTATTTATCACCTTTTTCCGATCTGTATGGAGAACTTTGGGGGAGGCCTATGTCCATCAGTGGACGTCTATTGGCTGAAATGATGATGATGATGATGAATCTTTTCTGACGGCATCTTAGAGCATTTGAATGCTCTAAGGACGGCATAATTATATCGATTTAGTTATGGTAATTTATTAAAATTTACAGTGAGTCAACATCAATAGCACTGAGTCCGTGTGTTACCATTATATTTTATTTTGGTATTGTGTGTAGGTACTTATACCTATGCATACGTAACTATGACAATAAAGTTCAGATCAAAGCGGACTGGGACGGCAAAATATTGGTTAATCACAATTTTTCTAATATCACTGAGCGACTTATACACATGACATCACATTCTTTTGAAATATTGCCTAGAGCAAATAACATCAAAAGATTTAATAAAACTAGTCTTATGACGTCTTATCATGACATGTGACTCTTCGTAGATCGTAATAAAAACCGGTCAAGTGCCAGTCGGGCTCGCAACGAAGCGTTCCATACCTTTTCGCGTTCATATACATTTTATTTTAAAAATAATATAGGAAGGCAAACGAGCAAGCGGGTCATCAGATGGTAAATGAACACCGCCGCCCATAGACATCAGCTACACCAGAAAGAGTCCGGATGCATTGCCGGCCTTTTAGGCGGTATAGGCTCGTTTCTTGAAGATGTCCAAGAAGTTGTAACTATTCGTAAGTAATGATCAAATATGTCAATATCTACACAATATTATATACTAGGTATACCTACTATGCCGTTTCGTATGGGAAGTGGCACAGAATATTTAATAGTACAAGGTACAGAAGACCCACTTCTAAAAACCGTTTATGGAAATAAAGACTCAGACTACTATAATCTAACGTTGAAATTCCGACCGTCCAGCGTTAAATGCCTACCATTATTCATACCTAGAAGTGCGTTCTCTTTCTATCGCAAGCAACTGTCGCGCGTGCGTCGCCGCTCGTTCGTGATTTTCTACTAATTTGGCCCTCCGGAGGGGACGCCGCATGTACTTGCAAGTTCGATCACCTACACGCGGAGTGGGATAGGCCTGGAAGTGGTACGGGTACCCTTAACTATCAATTTTAGAATTAGATATGTTTTACTATCACGTTTCATAAAGTACAACTTTGACACCGACAAACAAATTTTGTGGAAATATAGGAAAGTTGTGTTTTATTTGCATGGGAGTCCTTACATAATAATGTTATTTAAAAAAAAACACCTATTTGTTTGTTACATATTACTTAGCTGCTGAAGAAAGACATCATAATATAGAACTATCAATGTTCGTCGTCGAGCTATTATGATTGATGAGAGACTGAAGAAGAGACAGCAGAGTCCTAAGACCTTATTATTAGTGATAGGGTTCCGTTTTTTACCCTTTAGGCACGGACCTATAGGCAGAAAAGAAAAAAGGTAAAATGATAAAAGGAAAGGTAAGGAAGGTCAAGTGATGGTAAAGTTATCAAACCCTTTTGATAACTCTAACCATCACTTGACCTTTCTTACTTGTCTAATAAAATGTGTAAGTCGAATATTATTTGGGTTTGATTTTCTAAGTAGAAGTGTACGTAGGTAATAGGCACATTTTTACTCAACTGTAGAGGTAGGTACTTCTGTTATTCCTTCATTGTTAACATAGAAACAACAAGCTAGAAAATACAAACTTAATGTACTGAAAATACTGAACGAACACGACTTTTGTTTCATGTAACTAATGAAAATAGTCTCTATGGAATGTTATAATTTGCTGAACTGGAAAATGTGCGACACACCAAAGGAAACAAAATAAAAATCATAACAAAGACCTTTTATTGTCAAATATGTTCAATATGTTTGTTATAGTTAATATGGAATGTATATTATTTTTCCATATAAATATAGTTGTTTTGAAAAGTTGTATTTTGGTCTTCTCGTTTACGCCGTTTTCAGTTCACGCTTTGATGCCATGCACTTCTAAAAATAATCTGATCTAATAATAGCAAATAGGAAATGTGGAGATTACTAAAATATACGATAGTGTGCGTATGTTGCTGCAATAAAGCTGAATACGTTTATTAATATGTGGTGTAAATTTATGATATAATAATACGTCTATGGCGTGCCATGTTTATTTATCTTCACAGTAAAACTAATTGCGCGAACATCGTAATTATGTTAACTCTCCCAACATGCTATCGATTCGTGAAATATTGGCGAAAAGCCATTTTCGCGACGGAAACCTTTCGTTGCCTACTTATGATAAGACGCAATGTGTGCACAGTGTGTTGTCGAAATATTTTAATCAGTAAATTTCGTACGGAGATGGTGTCGGTCTGTTTATTGGTATGTGCTAAATCTGTCAGAGTGCGCCCGCGTCTATGCGGGGCTTCGATAACAATGTAGAACTAGACTCGGCCGGAGCTTCAAAAATGGTCGAGAAAACAACACCTCGGGCCGTTACGGAACTAGGGTGTAATTGCTATGGTCATAGGTAAATTCTGTACACTTTTGTGAAATAAAAAGTGTATATTTATTAATAGAAAGTAGATAGACACATAAGTATATAATAAAATTAATCTTTCACCTTTCAAACTAAATATTTCCATCCGTTTAAAAGTCACGATAACATAGATTGAATCGCAGACAAAATAACGCGCAAGCAAACTCACACACATGCGTCTTGCTATAGGTACTCCTTTCTTTGCTGTTTGTCATAAATAAGTTTATATCGAAATATCTAAAATCTTAAAAAACATAGAGCATGCAAAGTACATAAATATTTACTAATTAATTGGTTGGAAACTGCCAAAACAAGACATTGCCAAATTTAATTTTGGTATTAGTTTAATATATTGTGACATGTGCGGTGGCAATATACGTATGTGGGTTTTTTTTTTTGAAAATAATTACATAATAATCCTTCCTGGTAGTTACATACAAAGCAGTCCGAATAATTTTACAGTCTCAAACGTTCTAGGAAGATATACTTTTGTTTGTAAATTGTAAATCTTCTTTTCCACAAGCTACAGACTTTTATAATCAATAACAGCCGCCGATCACTCTTTCAGAACGCCATAAATATTCAACAAGTAACTGGTTTGTTTGCATTGAACCGTTAGCCGTAGCTTTTATTTGTACCAATTGAGTGCATTGAAGTTTATGACTTTGAAGTTTTAGGACTCTTTTTCCGCAAAATTTTTTTGTTCGCGGTTAAGATTTTGGTCTTTCACCCCTACCTCATTTAAGGTAATATAGACTCTCTTGAAGTTCTTTTGATGTCTTTGTTTAGCTTCTTGGTTTAAATAAGCGCAAAACCTATGAAGTGGCAGCTCAGCCTATAGAACTGAACATATTTCACTGTAGGCCCAACGCAGTAACCGCAGAAAAAAAGCTGTGACTTTCAAATAGATCAGCGGACCGAACCACTTGTATAAAAATACGATTTTTCGCGATATCAGTGATGGTCTCGAAGTGAAAGATGCTCAGTTTAATGGGCTGAGCTAAACCTAAGAGCTATTGCGCTATTTCTATAACAACTTGTATAAATTAATTTCGGGCTCAATCAAGAACAAAGTTAAGTAATTTGCATTTATAATATAACATAATAACAACCATTTACTTACGCTTGTTATCCCTTAGTCCTAAATATTAACAAGGAACACTAATAGAATTAATCAGACAACAATACGTAAGAAAAATCAACGTGATAACAACAACTTCCAAGTATACTCTGCGCCTACTCGTGTAGCATGTGGATTAGATTATGTAGAACACTTGTACTTACTTAGGTAAAGTAAATATTACCATGAAAGTAAGTTTAGTTCTGTTTACTCACGCGGGAATCAAACTTTGCAGTTTGATAAGACAACCCGGTGAATGTTATTTACCTGAGATTGATCTATTAGACTCTCTGAATTCATCTTAATTATCATTCTTAAATAATATTTTCATTCTTAAATAATATTTCGTGTTTTTGTCTTTTTAATAATCGCAATCTTTGTCACCCAAGTTTGCGCTTAGGAGTAAAGTGTACAAAACATTCCTCCTATAAAGCTGTCAGTGAGTAAGACCAGTGATTGTCTAAACGTATTCGCGATTCAGAAGTACGCGAATGTTTATTTGTGGTGCTTGAAGCGAAGCGCTCACACTATGCCGCCAGCACTCCAGTTGTCCCGTGAAAGGCCGTGCGAGTGCGCGCGCGCCGCCTCTCGTCCTCGCGACACGAGCTCGCATGTGAACTGTGCAGCGACGGAAATGTCTAACCAACGGGACAAGCAACGTAGAAACGACCACCTTCTAAAGAACCTACCCACCGAAGTATTATTAAAAGCGAGAAGTACACTAGTCTCTTTAGGTGGAGCTTTAAAACCAAAAACTGAACAGCAACAACGAGCAAAGTTAGTAAAACAAGATTCAAAAGACAAAAACAAGCATGACAGACTTAAAGTCAGTCGGTCAGAACCTGAATTCAGTGAAATACGTAAAACTAAACATAGAAGTCGAATAGATAATGGAAACCCTCAGGATTATACAGTTGGAGCGAAACCGAGACCTTTATCAGTGGGTGCTGTTAAACGTTACGACGAAGATCTGGATGAATATCAAAATGGAAAATTTCCAAAAGATGTTTCTCCTTTGGGTCACAGATTGTATGAATCTTCGGAGGACGTTTGTATCCAGTCGCGACTAGTAATACCGGTTGCTGACAGACTCGGTAACCAGGAGTCGCAAGATGGGGGCGAGAGACCAAGGAAAAAGTTGTCATTCCGTGAACCAGAAATAGTTAGTAGTGGCAGTGCTACTTTAGGTCGGTCACACAAGCTCATGGGTGTGAATAGCTTAACGCGGAAACCTAACAGGATTTCGGTGCGATCAGAAATACACTCTTCTTTAGAAGGATTAGACACTGATTTAGAGGTATGAACAAATTTTATTTTAAATAGTTTCTCGTTGTTAATTTATTACAAACAAGCTAAGTAATATTAGACTGTTTGCAACTGTAAACATAGGTATAGGAAGTAGGTAGGTTCTATAAATACGGAAAAATTGGCCAGTTTTCTCGGGAAACTCAGTTATAAACTAACCGCAAGGCGAAGCCGTTTCTCATGGTCCATTATTAAACACGTCTCACATTCTGGCAGCCCACCTGTATAGTACACGACAATTGTTTTACCATTGTGTCCGCTTTGCGACGTTGAATGGCTTCACATAAATTTGTTACCGGAACGAAACCCATACAATGTGTTGAAATAGTAAAATCTAGTATTAGTTACTCTATTAAATAATTTGCGATCACAGTTACTCAACCAAGATGCGTGCACGTGACTGTCGATCATAAAAGCACTTTATCGATAATTTCCCTGCGAAGTAACTACACTTCAAATTGTTAGGTATTACTTCCGGTTATTGATTGATACAGGTATGTACTTTTCACTGTATTCATAAATAAAACATTTGCCTGTAATATTGGCCTGTATCTCAATAAAACTACTTGCCGGATTTTAACTCAGATGGTAATGGTAAATCGGACTATTGTGATATATGGTTGCTATTTATAGTGTTTTTTCCAACTCCATTTTCACTTAATATTACCATAGCAACAATACACGGTTGAAATGATATACCTACGATACATTGTATAGTACCTTTTTATGAAGAAGGATATTTGCAAAATATTACGTACTCTATTGTGAATAGCGGAGCAGTAATATAAGATTTAATCAAACATGTTTTCCTCACTGTAGCAAATATGAATATGTAAATGGGAACAGTAATACTGAGGTAAAAGTTACGTGTGAAAAATATTACATCCAACCATCTAAACGTCATGGTATTACGTTTCGAATCTGTAGTGGAAACTTTAATAAAATCAATTTGTTTATTTAAGTATTGGCTCCCACTTACGGAAGCTTTGGCTTTTTATAAATCAAAACTCCAGTGACATTGTGCGTATTATTCGCGTATTACGTCAGATGTGATACTTCCGTCGTCAACTCCATTTATTATTTAGAAAACTTTAGTAAACGGGCTTGTGTTTGTATGAGGAGATATTTTGGAACCGGCAAGATGCGCGGTATTGCTGAAACAGTCTCGGCAATCATTAATTCTCTTTGCGTTTAGTTTACGTGTTAGACCAACATACAAGTGCTAATGGAGTGAAATAAAGCATGCAATGTTGGCGGGGTCCGGAGTACCGCGTTCTTTGCGGAAATTCCGCGTAATGTTTATACGACATTTGTGTTTCTTTATTCCCTGATAAGGTTAATTGAACGACCCGTTTAGAGGCTTGTGCGCCGGTTGCGACGAAAAGTTCGCCAGCTCCGAGAGCCTACAATGAAACCATCTCGTAACTAAAGAGAATATAAAAAGTGAACAAAGGTGTGTAAAGATTCGGTCGTACATACCCTTTTGTTGTAATCCACACTAATAATTGTTTGTTGATGAAATATTATACGGTTATTTGTATTTAGGTCTTTATTACAGGTTTACTTTAGTGTTTTAGCATTGAGTGTTTAGCCTTGAAGAATTTTTTCTGCAAAATCCCTATTTGCAACAGATTTCAAATTCTAATTTTCTAATTGCAAAATATCATCCCCAATGAAACTGGCAAAAAGGTATAGTTACTATATAGTTTAAGGTTTACTCGTAAAGCGTGACCCATCTGTGCATTAAAGCAATTTAAATACAAATATTTGTCGATTAATTGGAGTACAATACCCATTTTGATAATGTAAAATATATTGGCAGCATTAATTCCTGTCCCAATTACAATAGACTCACCTTACGACTGCTAATTCAGATTAAAAGGACGGTCATCCTTCGTAAACTTATGAATGCAAACATCGTATAAAATTTAACAAACAACTCGTTATGCTACGAGTAAAGGAGAATCCAATTATTTTGCGGCAGAGAAAGACGATCGGAGTTTAAAGAGATTATTCTTTCTTAGAAAATTACAAGTAAACGACGCTATAGAAGAGATAGTTACTTTTGTCTATGAATCTATAAAAAAACAGAATCAACATACATTGTTATAACTTTACATAATTAAATTATTGAATATTGCTTTATATTCCAGGTCTAATTCTAAGAGAATCGCTAAGAATGTTCAATCATTTTGTACTTCGGCGTAATAAATATGTTACATAGAATAATGCGATAGGTATGGAAATGGTTGTTCCGTTATCTAATAGTTACTACTACAAGTCTATACTCTGCCTAGGATAGTTAAAGTATTTTAATCTAGGCAGTTTCAAACCATTTTAAAATGACATTACTAAGCCTAATTTAAATTTTTATAACCTATTAATTTATTATTTATATGGAAAATTAGCGACCTAAAGACGATTCAGAAACCAAAACGTTTTTTGTTATCATTTTGTTACATAGTTACATTTAGAAATGAAATCGTCACCAAAACTCGTAATTCATAACTGTGCTAGGAAGTTTAAGAAATGTTAGGTATATTTAACACTTTTTATGGAAAACTTCAGAAAATGGTTGCCTAAATCTTGTAAGTGACGAAAACGATTTATGGATATTTTCGGAGCCTTTGCTATCTCTCTCACTTAAATTCAGCAGAGTCCTCGTACACCATTTAGCTAAATTGAGCAATCTTATCGTCATAAGTTGCAGTTTTCGATGTCTCGATCTTCATCGTCTTCAAAGTTCTCACCACGTTAAAAGTTACCTGTCCAAATTTTCATAAAATGTAACAAACTTTTGGCTTGCTTGCGCAAACGTTGTACTATTTTTTAACCCTCCGGTAGAGTTCTTAAACTATCACCTAGTGTATCGGCCTGCGAGCCGCAGGTGTCATTGGCCGTTTCAATTCGCCGTGGCTTTTTGTGTGATTGTGTAATCTACTGTGAGAAGAGTGCAGGGTAACGCGGTCGGGTGTCCTGCCGCGCCCGCTACAAGTGTTGCCATTTGCGATTTTCTCCCTGAATGAATAAAAGTAACATTTAGTTTTCCAGTGCCATTTTTACCTCAAAACTTGCTAAAAGTATATTACCGACCAATAATAGGTTAGTTAAAATTTATAAATTACGGGATGACTAGACATAGGTCCTATTTATAATGTTATTATTGTAGTTAGGTAATATATTTCTTTGGGGGAGATCTATGTCCAGCAGTGGACGTCTATTGGCTGAAATGATGATGAATATATTTCTTTTACAATCAAATAATTAACGAATATATTTCAATCTTACTCGTAAATGACGTTTCTTTTATATTTACTACATTTGCAAATTCTAGTTACTTAACATTTTTCGGAAAAAAATATAAATGTACCGATAATCATAAATGACATTCTCTCACTCTAGAAATTAATAATATTGTCTAGCGTTTTTAAGTGCAGGGTCGAGGCAACACCGCCGCCATCGGCATTGGCACGTATGAAAGCTTTTAACCCAACCAACCGCATTTCTTTTACCTCACTCCGTATAGTGACGACGCACGCGAAAATAGAATACTGACGTAGTCCAGAATGAGGTAGCCAAAATTATGATCGGCGTATAAAGGTCATTGTCTCAACTGACCCAACTTTTATTGCAGTAGCGTTGACAAAAAAGCTGGCATCGTTTACGCATTAAATCTCTTTTTATTATGAAACGTAAGTCTAAATAGTTTACCACGTAGCTGTATGTATGTAGGCAGGCGGATGATTGAAGTATTTTGGCATAGTGGGACAGGTTATATCAAATTTAATAGGTAGTCGGAAGATCAGCTTTGATGATTGAATGAGTAGAGTGTTCATCGTCACAGTCAATCGCGATACTTTGACTTCATATGCGATAAGTTTTATTAACTCAAACAAAATATATGTTTTTAAAGTCTTGGTACCTATATCTAAACCATCTATTGAAATTAATAAAATTTTATAATCCCAAGACTCTTATCAACTTGGTTCACTCGATTTTTAATAACGTTATGTAAAAGAAGTCTTGTCCACACAGGTCTTCACCCTAATCCAGCCCGTAGCTTAAGCCTTAGGAAGTCATACTGAGTTTTTTCCTTTTGAAAAGAAACCATCATGCCGAGTTTAATTAGAAAATGTTTTTATGCTGTTTTATTCAGTTATAAAGTAAAACCACAGTGAAACTTCAAAAAAGCGATGGTTTCCATAGCGTACTTTTATATAGGTACATATAATATGGAATCTCAGTGGAAAAGATTTGGTGTCTTCTGGATTGGAGATTTGGAGGTTTGAGTTGAAACCATGCACATTTAGATTTGTTCAAATCTATCCGAGTATTATTTGTGTACCCCTTCGGCGGTAAGGCAAAACATCGTGAGGAAAAAATCTACATGTTTTGAATAGTTTATCAATATTGAGAAAATATTTTTGAACGTGTACTCATAGTCTAGTTGGTCTCAAATACCAACTAGGTTGCGAAGGTCAAACGGTAGTTGCTTCATTGTAATTGCCAGATTTCCCAAATGCTGGTTAATCTAGTCCAGACATATCGGTATCATTACCAGTTGGTAGTGACACGGTATACCGGTTGGTGATGACAATATCATTACCAGTAGGTAGGTAATGATACGCTAAGATGACGATGGAGTGAAACTGAAAAGGATTCAAATTGTAATTTAAATTATGGCTAAATGATTTAAATATAAAATTATTTCCACGAAGGGATCACGCCCACCGCCGGCATAGATGTGTCGAGAAAACCCGCGTAATTTGATTCTTGGTATTATACCTACTTACACAAAGTTCCGAACTTTGTTTATGAACAATAAGTTTTTTCATGAAACTTCCCAAGTTTAAGACAAGTTTATTTTTCCCATTGCTGCGCTCGCGTGGAGTTCAGTTTACCACTAAAAGATTTTTTCAAAATAAATTAGGTATGTACTATATGTTGGGTCAAGCCTCACAGCAGCTATACAATGAAAAAATTTAGTTTTTAGTTCAAATCCGTTACGTGGTTTTCGGGGTAGGTGCAAACAAATAGACAGACAAAAAAATAAAATTATTGATTCATGTTCTCTTACAGTTTGAATGTTGCCCCAAGTTATTTTGAGATAAGTATAATTCATTGTACAGACAGACCTTTTTACGAGTTTATTATATTTTATTAATAAATTTCCTATCGGGAAATATCAAAAATAAATATTTTATTAACAAAGTTTTGGCATGTAAGTTTATCCCTCAGGTGACTTTCTACCCCGCTGAGTTTGAATCAATATTTATATAATATTAAACCAGTAGAAAATCATCCTTCACCGTTTCTCACGTCCATTATATTCAATAAATTAAGTCCATCAATAACAAACAGCCAAAGAAAATTTTATAGGTATTGTTATAAAAGATATTGGGCGGTAATATCATTTTGGATTCCAGACAAACGTGTTGTGAATTTTGTATCATCGATCAGCGTCAAAGTTATTCATCGCCACCTCTGCTTTCCTATTATACAGAAAAACGGGCTGGTGAGGCCATTTATTACAAGCCTTCATGGAAATAGAAAGGGCTGATCAAATCATACATATTTGATACATTTTGAGATTGGAGTGTAATTTTCATACAGAGCTACCTTCGTTAATGTGCACATATTTTTTCAATGCAATCAGTATCATTATAAGGACATAATTCACAAAAACAAACCCGAAATACAAGTATACGTAACGTATACAGGCAGGTATGCCCATTGCATTTCGCGAGGGCGGCATTTCACCAGGTATTATATGTATTATAAAAAACAACAACCTCTTCTCCAAAAATTTTAATTAGCGAAATAAAATGACCAAACCTATTGTTTTGGGTCCCAAGCATGCCAAGCAAAATAGAAAATGTTTATATACAGTTTAAATTTTTCTATGAAATTATATCTTTCAAATGTATTTTATTGACAATATTTCTGTATGATAATTCTGAGAATCTATTCGCAAGTTATTTCTGAACATGTTTGCATTTTTGTCTTATTAGTGTCAATTAAAAGTGGAATTGGGCATGCCTATGGCACGTCCTGTTTTTTAAACATACAGTTGCTCTCAAACATTATTGTGGGGAAGCTATATCAAAGGTGTTAAAGCTGAAATTAGCGAACGTCCATTTACCTGGAGTTGTGGGTCTTTGTACAAGTATAGGAATATCTCGTCAATCGCTGGCGGCGGGCCAATGTGTCGGTCCTGTGTCCACTCAATAGTTTACATGAAATCCCTCCTTTTGATATACGAGTAAAGCAGGTATTTTAAAACATTATTGAAATATACAGCTTTATAGAATTAAATGTAAACATTAAACATCTAATTTAGCGTTTAGCAATATCTTGATATCAGAATTGAAATATAAACTCAAAATGCCTATGATATGGTCACATAACAAACATTGCAAGATAATATAAACGTTCTCTTAAACACAAAAACAGAAATTAGAATTCTGATTAAAGTTTACGTCGCTAACTGGACAGTTAAGTAAATATGTCTTCGTGCGATTTGAACTCACAATCTTCAAAAAGCAAACATTTTTAATGTTTCTTATGTATTTAAATTTATATGGGGTCAATGGATTCACAATAAATTACCCTTGGTCAAGTTCCATCAAATTGCGGTCAAAGTAAATATTTTCGCGAATGGTGTCGAACGACACACATTCATTAGGCTCGTGTCATCTCCCACGCTGCGACCCTCTTTAGACATGTCCCCCACACAAAATATTAATCCTCTTTTTGGTATCCAAATATAAAAGAAATCTTCCAAGTTGGTTTAGATTCTATCTCACGACATCAATTTTTGAGGCATCTCAAAAGAGTATTATGAAAGGACTTGCGATGACTGCTTTTGATGTATTCTATATTTTAGTAATAGTCGTACGAGCACATGTTCTCATCGCATTACTAATTTTATGAAACTTACATATTGGAATAAAATTCTCGTGTTAAACTTAATGGATCTGAAATTGCTACTTTCCTCGGCGCGGCTGTTGCACCACATATTTGAACCAGTCGTGCATATTTAATATGAAATAAGACTTTATAATGAAATATAAACTTATTTTAATATTCTCTTTGATAAAAATATAATTTCATTTTTAAAAAAATATTATTAAATCAGTCTTTTGAACACTTCTCAGGGGCACTTTAGTCAGACGATTTAAAAAAGGCTCTTTTTATGGGTTATTACAATTCGTAAGTTATTTTATGCTAATGTTTTCTTACTTTCATATTGTGGATAAATAAAATCCATCCATCTTGGAATGGTTTTGATGGAAAAATATAAAAAAAAATGTTTTCCACTTAATTTTCCTTCTACGAAATGGGGTTCTTGTAAAAGATGAAATAATTCGTACAAAGCTTGAGTCGAATATTCATAACATGACATGAATATTACTTGACACATTTTTTTCTCGTAACCACGAGTAACTCAATGTATTATAAGTGGAGGAATACCAACCTCATCTATTTATGCAATAAGCTCTGTACAATGTTATTACACAGACGAATGACTACGATGTGTTATTGATGGCGCGTACATATACAGAAGGCGATAGCTCTCATACATTCTGCGGTTTGAGATGGAGACTAGCTGCGTCACGTATAGTATTAGTATTATCTGCATCGTTAGCCTAACCCGCCTGTAGGTTGATATTCCATATACCAGGTGTATCATTTACATAATTCTTACCAACCATTCTAAACAAAATTTGATCTATGACTTTTGGAAATTGGCGTTATAAAATGTCAACTTTTTATACATAATCGATCGAGGTTGTACAAAATAGTAATGTACCAACTGTTCATTTATACATTATGCTTAGATTCATATCTAAATTAATGTTCATATTATGCATTTCTGAAAAGATAAACCGTTCAGTTTTGCTCAGATTTTTTTGAACGAAATTGGCTTTCCATGTGACTGTTTGTTAAGAGATTACAAAAAAAAATCAAGACAGTTTCTAATAATGTGTACAGCGCTACACTTAACTAACGTATATGATATTTTTGGTTGACAGAGTCAAGCGATGAGGATCGTGCGCACCGTGGGTCAAGCGTTCGAAGTGTGCCATAAAATCCAGCAATCTAACTCGCCGGACCAGCCAGCTCCTTCCACTTCATCGGCCATCGACGACCCCGTGCCCAATGACCTCGCCAGCGAGCCTGCCCCGTCTAAAGGTTTATATTACTTAAATTTTTATAATTGAATACTTCAACCTAACCACCTTTTTTCAAATACACAATGACTCTCTAAATTTTATTGCTCCCTATGCGATTTGTCATAAATACAATCCAAAAGTAATAACTGATCTATAAGATAGAATTTGAAAACACAAATCTTAATGTTGAAAACTTCACGTAATAAACCTCAATTGTATGAAAACAAACGCACAGGTGACTTCCAAGTTTTGCGCGTCTCCGTTTCACAGTTCCGTGATAATAAAATGTTTTTACGAGCAGAAGTCTGAGTGCCAAAAACTGGGTTCAACCTCCAATTATAATACCTTTATTGTCGAGCCAAAGCATTGTAATCCAAGCGGTATTTGCTGAGGTACCAAGAGGACAATCCAATTACGGAGTTGTCAGAGCAGGTTCTAATGGCGAGCGCTCAGGCTCCTGCTTATTGTTAATCTTCTTATCTATCGCATGCTGGCGACAGATTGTTCGTGTCTACTGGGCACGTTGTGTTGCTTCTGCGCTTAGCGAGTGATTTGCCATGTGTGAAACGCGATATAGCCATAGCGACTGTGGTTTGGTTTACTTGTCTTTTCTCTATTTGACAAAACTACACGACTGGAAGCTTTAGCGTAACTTCGAAGAGGATAATTGATCTGTTGCGAAAATTCTTAGTATAAAGTTTTATGTCGTAAACAAATCTTTGAATTGATCATTTCAATAATTTAACGAAAAAAATCTATCTAATTCTTAATGGTCATACAAATGTATTTATTCGTTAGTTATATAAACGATAAGGTTAAATTAGAATTCTAATTTAATTCTTAAAATTCTAATTAAAAAATCCCTTAACAGTCTTAACTCTATCATAAGTAGAGATCATAACTCTAATTAGCAGGTATGATCTCTATTTATGACATTAAAGGTTATTCTTTGATTTGTAAAGTATTTTTATCATGATATAAACATTGATTTGATTATCTTCGATTTGGGCATGACATAAATACTTAATTAATTAATGTCTATACAGACAGCCGCAACATTGAATTACTACTATATTCTATAGAATATCCTCAATTTATATTGAACCATACGCATTTGACATTTGGATGAGACTCTTTTGAAGAAATTTGTGATATTTGTATACATAAATTGATGTGTCACACTCTATTCATGTACCTACGAGTATATACCTACTTAGGTACTTTCTCAAGAGCCGAAAGTCCGTGTAGACATTGCGAAGAGCTTATTTCCGTTTTCATGCAGCCAGTCTGGCGTTGGCACCAGTTTGGTGTACTCGTATTTATTGGTCATTCGATATAAATTGTGTAACTTCTTTTAATACGATGTTTAAAACCGGTTTTTTGTTATTTTATCATAAGAAAAGAAGTTATCACTTTTTATCGATTAAGGTTGATTTCCTAATTTCAAAGTACGATTATACCATTCTGTACAAAATGCTTTATAGCAAGTAAGCCAAACCGTATCAACTTAAATATCATAAATCGTGTTTTGACTGTCAAGTCAGTACCTATGTAGTAAATATCAAGCAAATGAACTAGACAAGCAAAATATATAAACGATACTCGTATATTTTAATAACTAACTAATGAATTTATGTACGCGCTACGCCGTTGATAGTAGTTAGGTACTCGCATAAAAGGTCTAAGTTTCCTTTATCAATGTACTTTTATCTTCATTAACAGGCCAGTTAGTGTGTACCTTCTGCTTTAGACGTAATTTATGTTAACTGAAACGTATACTCCTATGTTCATGTGATGATAAATGCGAGAGATTTTAGATATTCACTGAAAGGGTCGACCGTACACGGCAAGGCCCAACGTCATTACTTACGTCAATGGATCAAGGTGCATAATTGAATAAGCTTTCGTGTCACTCACTGTACGATAGTATTTCATCAATACTGCAGCCATTTAATTTGTGAGTGCATCGAGATCGATGTTAAAAGCATTCTTCATTTTTCCAATTATACACAGGTCAATGAATAGTATCTATTGATTTATACTATACTAGTGGTCCGCCCTTCCTTCGTTTCGGGACATTAGTTCCACTGTCTATCAATAGATGGCGCTCGGTGTCGATTGCGTCGCGCTGGTGTTTTGCCTTTTCGATTAATATTGAAGGTCAGTCGATGTCTCCTCTCCTTACTGAGAGGCTTCGTTTAGCTTCGAGCTTGGCCCAGGCCATGTTATAGCCGGTTAAAGTGATTGCCCCTATTTTTGAACTTGATCAATCGGATTAAGCCTTGTTACTCTTAAACCCTTTTATTTTAAGACATTGTTAGAGGAATTAATTAATTATTTATCCGTCAAATGAAGGTTTGTTCAAATTGTCATGTAACGTGACGATCTATTCGTTTGTCTGTAACACGATGCCGCGATGTGATAAAATCTGCGCCAACCATGGGTATTAACTCCTAGGCCCGTATTTATAAATCGATCTTAACTCTGAGATCGATCTTGAGAGCAATCTTGAGACGCTGTGCCAATTAATAGACCGAACTTAAGTAAAGTCTTGAGTTTAGCGTATCAACTGAGAGGCACGCGTATTAATAAATGAATCTCGGCACTTAAGAGCTCTCTCAAGATGCATCTCAAGACTTCATTTCTCAAGTGTCGTCAAACCGTGACTTAAGATCGAGATACGTGGTGTGTTTTTGTGAAACAAAATGGATTTAAGAAAATATTTTGACTGAAATTAATTATTACGACGAGCTAGAACATTATGACCTTATGTTTTGGACTAACTTCTATCGCATACCAAAAAGATATGCAAGGGGCATGATAAATCCTTTCGAAATGGAGCCCGTGAAATTTCAAAAAAGGTTTAGATTTTGCCAGGATTCCGAATTGTATAATTTCTAGTACTTAGGTAGTATCTATAGCAGAAGCACAGGTCCATCCTAGTTCAGGCAAAGAAAAACTCTTGTCCATTATATTATGAAGTTTTTTATGGTTATAATGCTATATCTGCCCTTATTTTTACTGAATAAACAATGTACAATGAATTTGAATAAAATTAGCCGACATCAAAATTATTTAATGTCTGCAATGTTTGTCTCACTAATACTTAAGTAAGCAAAATGACTACAATAACATTATTGCGCATATCCGATTTATTAACATTACCATACTACGTAGAGGGAATTATCATGAAGGATCTTATTACTAAGGCCAAAATTGACCATGTAATATTAACCCGACATCTCTGTTCCCTTGACCCGCGGAGGGTGTTTTCGTCAGATAAATAGACCGATACTTTGTTGGTGCAAAATAAGACATCATTTTTAATTAGCTCTATAAATATAAACACTTTACACGCACACATACGTCGGCGTCCTTTTTTTTTGTTGTGTTGACGAAAATCAAAAATGACAGACAAAGTATATAAACGCTGCTTGCGTTAATGCAAAAGTGCGCGTATTAAAGAACTCCGTACACGCTTTCGTTTCGACATCTTAAGTACATACTTTAATAGTACCTAATTAGTATTAGGATACGCCTACTTTTTGTCCTTTTTTTTAGTAAATGTCTTTATTTCCCCTCAAAGTTTTGATGATTACAGTCTTTAAGAATTTACAACTTCAACTCAGCAATAATATTTATTTTTTCCACCATCAGGGTAAAGCGATGTCGTTATCAACTTAGAAGAAACCAAGCAAAAACTAAATAAAAGTTATTATTTACGGATAGGAATAGTATTTTTAGAGTTCCACTAGGTAAAAACAGCTTTGACGGTATCTCCTGTAGCGCTACCATGAGTTGACATCTAAAACTGTCATAACGTAAACTATTGCTCTGTCTCTTTCAAATGCATCACATTGAAAGAGACAAAGCGATAGTTTTCGATAGCGAGGATAGTATTTCAAACTCATGGTAGTGCTACTGGACTGTGCTAGATAGTTAAAATTTCACAGATGACGTATTTTGGCTGACGTGAAAGCAATAGTAAAAAAGGTATATAACGTAAATTAAAATAATATAAAGAAGACCCCCACAAAATCTTCATAATAACATACGTAATTATGGTGTGTGCTGCACACCTGCGTATGTCCGACTCATATGTAGGCAATTAATATTCTAGCAAACACACAGTCAGACAGTTTTGCGTCGGAGGTTAAAAAATGGTTTGTGTGCTCATTTGTGCGATATTGTTCGTCTACAGTAATTAATTACAAAATACAAAGTTCCAGCTTGTTAACAGAACCGTTAAAGCCAATATTATTTCTATGGTTACTGGATCCACAGGTAATAATTACACAGCGTATTTTAACTCTTATTTACGTTACATTCAACCCTTAGAGCAGTCAACCAAATGCTCTAAGCATTCAACCTATTGCCGTGTTAAGGTGCCTAATAAGCGAGACCTAAAATTCTACTCTTATTTTACAATGCAAAATAATTTCACATTTTCGGCACTTTTAGATAGATGCAGGTCGTTGCACCCAAGACCCAAAAGAATCAGAAGTACAATCAGATAATTTTGCCTACTATTCGTAGTATATTATCTGACGAATTGAGAGCCTAAAAACTAGATTTTTAGGTAGTCCTACTCATACAAATACTTCATATAACCGAGACTAAACGCGACGAAATTTAATAAGTACATTCTAGCACTTACTGCTTGACGTTTCGACTGCGTTACAACAGCCGTGGTCACAAGCGAACCGCGCTCCGCTTCGCCGTGGTCACAAGCGAACCGCGCTCCGCTTCGCTTGTGACCACGGCTGTTGTAACGCAGTCGAAACGTCAAGCAGTAAGTGCTAGAATGTACTTATTAAATTTCGTCGCGTTTAGTCTCGGTTATATGAAGTATTTGTATAATGCAACGCGAAAGTTTAAAAACATAGTCCTACTCATAGTCGGTTAAAAGTCGACATCGCAAAATTAATAAATCCTTATTACCTACCTACTCTCGCCACTAAAAATTAAAATATATAAAATAAATAAATTACGTATAGTTAAGTATCTAATCTTACATAAGGTGCAGTTATCCGTATGATATATGGAGAACTGAATGCTTATCTAGGTACCTATACATAATTAAACACATTTTGAACATGACATAGAAATATATTATTAAACGATTGTTTTAAAATACACTCCTCCTAAGTAAGACAGGGATTATCTCACCATTAATTAAAAAGAAAGTAAGTACCTATAATCAGGAATTGGGTACGCGCGTATCTTTAATAGCAATTAATAAAGTTATTAAAATATAATACGTCACACCTGTAACTTCCCGTATAAACATTAAGCGATCGCCACAGGGTTGTTTGTAAGATCACCGCAATTTCACCTAACGTCTATTCTCTTTACTTTGACGTGGGCCGCTTATAATTAGCTTTTATGTATCGTTTTATGACATCCGACGCAACGTATATGAAACAGCTGTTTAGCGGCAACGTCATAATTTACTGCTTGTACCTTCACCTACAATCTACATCCGCTGATATATGCCATTTTCAAGTCTGGAAGTTGACTGTCTTGAACCTCCGCGCCTCGGAAAACACGTTAAGCAGTTGGCCCCGCGACCGATCTCTCTTCTTTTTTTTTATATTATAGGAAGGCAAACGAGCAAGCGGGTCACCTGATGGTAAGTGATCACCGCCGCCCATGGACATCAGCTACACCAGAAGGAGTACGGATGCGTTACCGGCCTTTTAGGAAGGTATACTCGTAGGCTCGTTTCTTGAAGATTTGAATGTCGTACCGGTTCGGAAATACCGCTGCGGGAAGTTGATTCCACAATGAGGAGGTGCGTGGCAGAAAGTGTCGAGTAAAGCGCACGGTTGTGAACCGCTATCCATCCAGGTGGTATGGTTCGGTAGTATCATACTGATGTCCCATTGAATTAAGAGGGTAAGGGAATAGAGAGTGCACCCGTGTTGCTCACACACTTGAGTGCTGGTCGTTACGATAGCCCAATCGATTGGAGGATATTGTGATTAATTTCTAGCTAAGAAGTTGCTCAACTACAAAAACCGTGATTAATGACCGATCCTAAGCAAAGCAACAAGCTTTACCTTACAAACGCTTGAAACTTATCACACCCCTCTTGTGTTGTTATGTGTCGGGGGTTAAAGAGCTAAATTAGGCTAATTTAAATTCTTTTCTGCTCTCTCGCTCGGTTTGTCACAGAAATTTATCGGCAGTCCCAAAACGGCTTCCCTAAGGAACTATTTGTTCGTGCCTTTTTTTTCGAATGTTTTTAAATATCTTAATAAGATGTTTTCCCGCTTATCGGCATTCAATAAAACCAATGTTTACTAACTACTACCCTATATTTTTGGGAAATTTGTGATTAGTCTTCTTCAAACAACACAGCCGAGCGCCGACAATATTTTTAAGTTGGTTTCTACTAGAGTTTGTCACTTATAAATTTAGGCGATAAAAATTGGCTTATCTATTCGTATACTGTCTATACTTCTTCAAAGAAATTGCCATTGGCTATTAAAATATTCGTGCGACACGAAAAGTTACTTTGCGTTAAGTACTATTTATTAGCCGAAGAATATTTATGATTTTTTTATTCCTGCTCAAAAAGCTGAATATTGGAACATTATTAATGAAGTTAAAAATTTTAACTTTTTTGCAGTGAATGTACTTCAATTGTCATAAATAACAAATATACCTACTTCAATTGTCATAGAGACATTCACTCTTACAAAATCAAAACGGTATGAGTTTCAATATTTTTCGTCCTCAATAAGATAAACCCCTAATTTTTGGTGTAACAAAATGATTTATTAACAGTAACCTATAAAATTAAAAATCATCAATTGGAGTTTAACATTAAATTCTCAACTATATCACCACTTTTATCCGGTTTTTGCAATTTTCTCGTAAAGATCGGCTCCGCCCGAATTCTCCGGTCAACCGATATCTTTTTGAATCCATGACATTTCATGAAGTTTGGTCGCAAATTGAAAATAAGTTCTGAATCACATTTTAATTTTCAACTTAAAAATAGTAAGTGACATCGAACCTCTCCACATTCGATTAATTAAAGCTGGAAAATATCTGTCTTGCTAGGATTAATATAGAAAGAGATAAATGTGAAGGCACGGTAAACTAGGTTGTACGTCAGCTATGTGTAGCGAACGCAAAATGGACGTAATCTTTTAATTAATGCCGTCTCTCAGCTGTGCCGTGATGCCGTTTCATCCCTTTTGACGAGCGCGCCGGGTGAGCTCACAAACGAGCAGACGGTCAAACCATTAAATGCCCTGTCGGTGCGTTTATTCCTGTTGTCCCCTCCCCTGGATTAAAAAAAAACTAAAAATCTCATTGGCTTATATCCATTATGTAAATCATGGTAATAAAGCGTACTAAAACGGCGTAAATGTTTTTTTTATTAGTTAAGGTAGTTGTGTTGTCCCATAATAATGACGCGGGACGCTACCTCAACGCAAAGTCTATCTGCGCCTGCATATTTAGGTAATACTTGATTAAATCTGTTTTGTTATGAGTATTTTTCTGTACCTATGCAGTTTATCATAATTATAGTGTCATACTTTATCTATCGCATACACTCGCAAATAGCAACAATAATTCAATAGCACTTCACATTATCATTGTGATTTTGTGCGAATTCACCCTCTAAGAGAACTCTTCCCCATTCTTCTCTGAGTGGATTTAGCCATTTTAGGTTTAAACGATGTTAAGTAAGAAGCTTCATATTTATCTCTATTAAGGTAGGTATGCATAATGTACCTTTGCTACCAGTCAACAACGTCATTAGAGAAATTTTAAGGATCAAGGCACCTCAAAAAGACAATTTTATAACAATGAGAGTTCTGTTCAGAGTGAAAATAAATTTTACCACCGTAAATATTACATAATACCTAGCATCATTGAATTTTTTACATCATTTAAAAAAATCGCACAATGGCTTTAATCTGATCGCTTGAACATGTACGGATTAAGCTCATAATCAAAGAGATGACTCAGTATAAAATGTATGCCTTTGATCACAGTTCTGAAGCTTTGATTCATAATATATAGGCGGGCGTTAGGTAAGTCGTCGTAATGGTCTAATAGTCCATTTTGATAGCTTATATGTCCGAAAATAGGATTCGATCAAAGTATGATCCATTATGTGTTTCTTGAGTGAGACTTTATGCAGTGAATCATTGACAAAGACTCGAAGATCTAATATTTTAGTACCTATTTTAACGAATTGAAAAAAAAATAACGCATTGTCATTTCTCCACGCATATATGTGCTGATTTTTTTATTCAATAATAATAAGAGTAGTGAAACAAGATTATACGAGTAACATTGCATTTTATAGTTCATCTGCTTGCTATGTGAATCGTCTGTATGTTCTTATAAACAATTCAAGCTCTATCTGACTGGATGTAGCGTAAAAGCATCCTATTTGCCGAATGTATTATGCACCATCTCAAAATGTGTTCAATAACGAAACAAAAACGTAGTCTGCTAACAAAAAATACAGAATGGGGTAGGTACCTATCAAAGAAAACTCTTCATCTGTTTAAAGAGTCTAAAGTAAAATCTGTCAAATTTCTTCAATCGACTCTCATCTTACTGTCATACACATTAGGTTGGATATCAATTCAGGAAATTTGACAGTTTGTGGTAGCCTTATGTGTAGCTGACCGTGCTACTATAAAATGGTTTATTGAAAATCAAATTTTTAGATTTGAATTTCTGTGTGTTTTTTTTAAACACCCTCCTTTATCCTAATTTTAAATTCACTTAAAAAATTACGAGTGTGCAGTTTTGTAATAAAAAAATATTTGGTTTACTTTTATCTAACCTTTTGTTATATTTTGATGAATAAAATTATGTAAGGTTCCACCATTCTCTTCAATGTTTATCATGTGTTTACCGTTAAATTCTAAAAAAAAGTATACTTGCTTTACGACATGGTCTTCGGCAAATAGATGTTATCACGCTATCATCAATAAATCATACATCATTATTAAAAATGTAACTGGACATAGCCGTACCACCCTCAGAGGCAGCATCAGATTGTGGCGTTTCGGAATCAGGGGGGGCCTCGACCTCGAAGGCGGCGGAGGAGGGCGCCGTGGGCGGCAGCGAGCCCGTCAGACCCACGCATCTTGAGCTGCTTCCACCGCCCCCGAGGAAGAAGTCACCGATGGTATGTACATTTTCAACTTAGTCATAAAAGTGATTGGCTCGTAGTCGTAGCTAGGGTTTAGTTTAGGGAGGGAGGGGGGAGTCCAAGAGCTACGTCATAACCCTTTATTTAATAAATGTAATAGACCTTTTTCAAGCAAGGGATGATATATGCTAAATAAAAAAATACAGCTAGTCTTATCTTTTCTATTGTACTATTTATAAAAAAGTAAATTCTGAAGGCAAAACACTAGTGCGATGCAATCGATGCGCAGCGCCATCTATTGGTGAGAGGAACTAATGTCCCGAAACGAAGTGAGGTTGGGCCACTAGTAGTTAATATAGCCAGTTACCAGTTACAGTTACTACTAATTTTTATCCTAACTTTTCGGGAGAGGGCGGGTGTTGAACGGGGACTACGCGAATAGATTAACTCATTATTTGAATGTATTGTATTTGGGACTTAAGGGGGTGAGTGAACCATCTTGTTGCCCTAACATCTCACAGCCGCGGTGCATACCTACTACGGCGAGCGAATGGCGATATAACCACAAAAACATTATAGGGGGATTAAACCTTCTAAAATCAAGTCGCAGCTAAAATTAACATGCCGGGGACTGACAGAAGCGTCATCTGCGGAAAAACTACGTTACCTTCTTTATCTATATTATTATTGCTCTTATAAACGTAAGTTAGTTAAGACTTAAGTTAATTTGGAAGCAAAAATGACAGGTTGCATCGCTCCTAGAACATTATGTGAACTTCATCACTTAAGTTCGAGATCACTGAATCAAAATGAAATGCAGAAGAGGTGAACAATTGTTATGCTTATATTAAATAGACCCAGAAAATATGTACTAAGATACAAGGATCACATGATAGGTACATAATATTAGTTAGGTAAATAGTCGGTTTTTTTCGCAATGAATAAATTCCTCCTGCTGATGAAGTGCGCATCAAAAAGTTGTGTTTTTAATGATTTTCGAGTGGCAGGTATACCTATTCATACGGATTGAACACTGGCCAGCGTAAATATTATTTTTTATTCAGAAACGAACAGAATACCCTGTTCATTCATTTTAGACTGTTGTTGGGTGTACATGGAAAAGTTTGGATGTTACATGTTTGTTGCCCAATCAAGCTTTTGACGGATTCGGGCCAAACTTGGTGAATAGCCTTTGTTCGGAATTAACACAAGCGGAAGCCTACTGAAGAAATTGTATTTGTCCTTGTTTCAAGCCAAGTATTTATTGAGAATCTCGCCAAATGTTGAAGGCGATTTTATAAAGTTCTTGTCGTCATCTCGTATTTGAGTAATTATTGTACTTACATCATCATCCTACTGCCCTAACTAACTAACTCGGGTTGCGAAATAAGTATATTAAATTTTTAGTCCTGTTTATAGGTATGGAGTTTTTACCTACTGTGTTATTCAACTACACTACATCATTCCAAAATATTGTGAATAACGAGACCTCTTAAGCTGGACTGTCAGTCTACCTATCAGTGTCACTCGCACGCATCGTCGCCGCTGATAAGGGGTAGCTCCCACCCTGTGACGTCACAAACCATCGGCGCCATCATGAATCATGGCCTTTCCAACTTTCGTGACTTGCATTTGAAGCATTAAATTTGTCATACGCGCAAAATCGCAATTCCATTACCTATAAATAAAATTCAGTGGAGAAAACATTTCATGCTTTATTTCGAATACATAGTTTTAATAGTTATTTAATGGTTTTTAATACGTCAACATAAGAAAAGTACCAATTGATTTATCAACCGATAAGGAGATATGGTTAGATAGACTGCCTCTGTGTTGCAGTGGATAGTGAATCGCACTTCAAAAGGGACGGCTAAGTAAGAGTTTACGGGTTCATTCCTCGAGTCATTTAAATCTTGTCCCAAACATTTTGATTACAAATTCTTAGTGTCACTCCGAATTACAGAAGTTGGCGGTCTTCTACCCCGGTACTTCGGAAAACACATTAATCCCTTGGGTCCTGCGTTCGATTCCTCTCCGGTTCTTTCTTTCGCACCAACGTACTCATATCACAAATTGCCACAAGTACTTCTATACCTATTCATAAATAATATAATAAGTATGTAGGAGCGGCTTTCTAAGTTTCTACAAAAAATTGCGACCTGAACAAATTTACATTTTGTACTTAAGTAAAACTGTAAATTTGTTTAGGTCAGTTCGTGTAAACTGAACTTACCTTACCTTACTTGAGTTTTATACCTCTGTTTTGTGTGTAATAAAAAGCATATTCATTCATTCATTCATTCATTACCTACTTTCCAGTCTCCAATTAGGTGAAAGGAATTTCCAATGACATTATTAGTAAATAATAGGATTGTAGACGATCCTTAATTGATAGTCCAAAGCGAATGTAAGGTTCACAAAATTTGCAGCTAATGCAATATGTAGGTAAAGAGTAATCGAAAGATTTCCTTTCGCAAATCAGCTGCCAATACTCGCCAACGAATGCCTTTAGCTTCATTCTCATCTTTTTAAACGCTCTCCTGTCTAATCCGCAATGACAGTGATTGACAGTCTTTCGTTCTAAGAACCGAGTTCGATTTCTCGAGTCTCTCTTACTGCTATTTATACCTACAGAGACATGTTTTAACCGCGTGGGGGGATTTTCGTTCGTTTGACTAGATGCGAACCTCATAAAAATGGGCTTACGCTAGGAGAGCTGAGTGAAAGCCTAGGTTTCTCTCTGCTCAGGTGTATAGTATAGAGGCACAAAGACATACACTAATCAATCTCTCGCAATCCCTTTGTGTTCGTCAAAAAACCGACAACACAATCAAGTACAAAAAAACGTTCCTTCGAAGGACACAACGCACACACATACACACACCTTGTGATTGTGTTAGTCCTGCTTTCTTTTCTTTAAGAAAGTTATTGTTATGCTTGTTTTGTTATAAAGGCCATTTATTTATTATGAAGGACTTTTATTAGTTACGAAGGTTCCGGTCTTACATAGGTTTTACAGTACATAAATGTTTATGAAATGAAAGTATTATTATTTGTTGATTTGTCATTAAAAACTTTAAACGTGTTTACTACAATCCCACGTGTGGGTGGGTTCATTCCACGTAACAACATATTACAAGTGTGCGGTCCCCGCCCTGCCGCAACCGCTGATCCGCCCGAAATGGTCGGCAAATCGTTCACATTGTAATCGTGGTCGGAACCGACCGCAACCGGGGGCTTCACACTACTGCGGCTCAGGATTAATCAAATAATAAAACGGTGGCCTGCAGTCCGCTGTGGCGAAACCAAATGTGGATTAGGTATTTGCTAATTAGTCCAGAAACTGGCACATGAACTGACTGAGAAGAAACTAGCGGCCAACCTTCAAGATTGAAGAGGCACCCAAAGAATAAAAATAAGTCTAAAATGCTGGAATGGCGGTACGGGGTCAAAATTTACCAGCCATTTCAAATTCTCAAAGGTGCGAGACCACAATGTAATTCAAAATAATCTTATCAACTCCAACTTTGCGCGATTCAGAATAGTTTGGGCTAGTTAGGACTTACTAAGGCCCTACACTTCTCAGGTTACCTCGAGGAGGACTCAGAACGGATTCCGTATTAATTTTATTTTTCCAAGTCTCATCCCACTGGTTGTGGGACGCAGCACAGACCCCTATAAAAGGAGCGACCTTAAAGGATGCAACTTACAAGTGGAAATACTTGTCGAGAAATCGCCCACATCCCTAACGCCAATCCATGGCCCAAAGGGGGGCTGGACAAGAAGGTAGCTTCCGTGCCCGGCCGGTCGAAAAAGGAGGCCGGTCCTCTCCTCTGTTCCCTTGACGGACTATAAAAACCCCTCCAGTGGGTTGCGCTGCACGCGATCCGTAGGGTCGGGGCTGGTCCGCCAGATGTGTGCATGGCCACCGGGTGATGATGTAGAAAGGGCACATCCCCGGCATTACTATCCACCGTTGCCCGGGGTCACCTCACCCTGGCCGGGCACAAATACTACCGGCTGGCCCACTCAAGGAGGTGGATACTACGTAGACCCCACCGATTTTGCATCTACCTGATGCTCATATCATCATTATAATGGCTTTGAAATTTGTTCTTGAGCAATTCTCGTTGGTTTTCTTTTCATTAATTGGAACACTTTGTGTTAATAAATTCGCAGAAATTTCCACTAATGAAGTTTTTGAATGCGAAAAAGGTCCAATAAAGTAATGTGCATAAAGTTAGTTAGTACATTTCGATTATAAAACAGACTGCAAAAGTCGAACTAAAAACTGTAGTTGACCCATATACTGAGGATACCGCCCTGCTCTAATTACTCGTATATGAGTTGACCGCACTTGTAGTTTGACATTATGCAGCTTGCGTCTGAAATAGAGGAATCAGAAGAGCACTAAGGGGCTCCTTAGCATCTAGAATTAAGCGTTTGACCAGCACCGAACACGTGCTCGTTTGACATGCCGTTCAAACACGATCCAACCGACAAAATGAAAATGCACGCTTTTGATCTATCATCATCATCATCAGTAACCCACACTCGTCCACTGCTGGAAATAGGTCTCCCCTAATGCACGCCACTGCTACCGATTTTCGGCCACTCTCATCCAGCCCCAGCCTTCGAATGTCATCATCCCATCTTGTCACAGTGCGTCCAACACTACACTTACCGAGTCGCGGTCTCCACTGATTCGATCTATACTGAGAAGTATTCTCGCTCCTTACTAAACGTAGTTACCATTTTCAGTTGTCTTTCCATAGGTACCATTTATTATGGACCCTCCTTAAAATATTTTACAGACTTGGCATACAATTACGGCTTCCATTAGTTACGTATTCCATTAGAAAAATGTTTTGACTCAATTATGTTAACATAATATTAAAGTGTTTGCAGAAGAGAAGCTGTAGCTCTTTGAAACGTAATTAAGTGTCGAAAGATGTTTGTTCAAGATCGTTTTCTTAACATAAAGATAGGTGACTGGCTGAGAAATATCTTCAAAAAAGTTGAGAAATATTGTTACCTTAACAGTCCCGTAGGACTTAGTATCAACCTATACAGGGTGTATCAGTTGACATTAACATCCCTTTAACCATAGGTTAAGGCTTATCTTGGTCAAATCTTAAGTGACTCACAAACCCACAGACTATTATGATGAGAAGGATTGCTGGGAAACATAAAATTTCATGGCTTGAAAAATTGGACTGGCATCAAATTCGCCGAATATTTTTTTAGGCTTGCCATGGACAAGCCACGATATAAACAGCTGATGGCAAGTATGGATTTCAGAAAGAAAGACTAGTACTATTTTTTATGTAAAAACATGTTAAAATAGCCAATCTTTATCTCTACTCTACGGTATAACACTGTGATATGACAGCGTTATATCAATCAATCAAAGCATTTATTGCCTCAGTTACATGTGTGTATTAGATACATTGGGTAAATGCTTAGCACTATTAAAAGTACAAATGTAACCTGCCATACGGTTACGGTACGGTTTTTAACCTACAATACAATACTATTACTATATATATTATACTACCATTTAAATTTAATCTTAATATTAAATGAGATCATAATAATAAATTATACAAAAATATTAACGTTCTATTAACCATTCTGAACAATATTTTTTCTATGACTTTTGTAAATTCTTTATACTATAGATAAAGATCCGTGAAAAGAACAGTTATACCTATATGTACAAAAACTTTACTCAGCATAATATTCTTCTGTATGGTAAGTTTATGTAGAGCCATTCTACATAATATAATATGTACTTACCTAGTTATTTATTACACATTTGAACGCGAAATGAGAAAGAAGATGAAAGAACATTTTTCTTTGCACAAAAATACTAGTTTACGCTGATTGATTTTCCTGACATATGTACAATTTAGGTTGTATTCATTAAAGGTTTATTATAGAAATAGTTTTTTCTTAACTTCATCATCTCCAACTTTCGCGTTGGTACGGGAGTATGAAAGATTTATGATCATATATTCATTTATATTTATACTTTTATATTTTCTCTTGACATATAGGTAGGTAAGTGAATGTATCAAATGTTTACATTAAATAACTACTCTTAATTACCCCGTCTTATTGGGGAATTTATTTTTTAATTTGCTGAAAGCGAAGTTTTGAACTCGGGGGCCCCGGGGGAAAATCTGAATCAGAACAGCACTTCTAGTGCTGTTCAGATTCCAACCTATGAATCCAGATTTTTATCTATTATATTATTTAAGTAAGATGGTAGCTTACTCTCACCAAAAGTACCACTTATAATTTCCAAAGCAAACCTTTAGATCACAAGCTGTACAGTTTTTTGGGGCACTCAAAGTAAAATCAAAATTTTAATAATTATCTGCACAAAAAAATTCAAGTTAACGTCGTTCGTCTTTTTATTTTATTAAAAATCGTATAATTTTGTTCAAGTATCCTGTAGAGACTCCGCATCCCCTGCCAAGTAAAATAGGAAATGCCCTAAAGATGCAGGATTATGTATTCAGAAACATAAAAAAGGTATTTATATTAACCCAATATATAGGAACATTACCTAGGTAAAGGTATAACGGCCAGATATTACATCTAAACAAAGTAATGTTAGCATTATTGTTTTTGTTACTAAGCATACACCAGCCTTTAACCTTTGTGTTTCAATATTATTTTATATCCGATGTAGGGTAGCCAGCAGCCACTATCTGATTTAGGGATTATCCTTCAAATAGGCATAATTTTCTTTTACTAACCTGACCCGAAATCGATTTTATATTTTTTGCCTTTACGGATCGCGCTTCGTCGCTAAAAATGTATGAGAAAATTTTAACATTTATCTGCTACTAGCGGCCGCCCGCGACTTCGTTCGCGTGGAAAAGTAGCTTTTCACCCCCCTTTTAACCCCTTACATCCCCCTTTTAGCAATAAAAAGTAGCCTATGTTCTTTCTCAGGGTCTAGATCATCTGTATACCAAATTTCATTTAAATCCGTTCAGTAGTTTTGGCGTGAAAGAGTAACAGACAGACAGACAGACAGACAGACAGACAGACAGACAGACAGACAGACAGACAGACAGACAGACAGACAGACAGAGTTACTTTCGCATTTATAATATTAGTATGGATGTTTTGACTTGATTTAAATATTTACTTTTATAAATACAGAAAGTACCTATTTATAGATCTTCATATTGTGAAGCATAATTTTTATGCTCTGAAGGTAGCAAAGTAACAAGTCATCCGTGTCAGTATTTATTATGAAAATGCTAATGTTTTGTTTTCCTTTTATTTGTTTTTGTAGTTCCATAATCGTCACATTTATGTAGCGCAAAAGATGAGATAGCCTGAAAATACATGAGATCTGGTCATCTTATTTCTACCCAATGTGCCCGGGGTGCCTTCGGGGTAAACCTTTCTTTCTTGTGAAAATACATTTCACTCTTAGGATTGCCTTCTTGCTTTTACTTGAAACATTTCGAAGGTATTTTTTTAGTTCAATGCTTGTGTATTTTGGCATGAAACATTTTTCTCTGTTGTTTAAACGAGCGGTCTTGGATTTTAGCAAAATAACCTAAATCAATCAGATGTGGAGAGTCGACTGTGTTGTTTTAATAAATTGATAATACGTATTACATCTACATATAACAAATCGGTATAGTCTTAAACTGTTATGCATTTTTCAAACCTCAAAAGGAAAAAAGGCCCTTTATAAGGATCACTTTGTTTTCTGTCCGTCTGTCAAGACCGTTAATACGGGCCGTTAAGAAGGCGTTAAATAAAATTTACACAGATCTGCAATATATAAAATAATCGAACTTTCAACACAATAAAAAAACGATTAAGTCGATAGGTGATCAGAACCTATTACCCGGGGAAGTTACCTTGACGATGTTATATTCATTCAATCAAATGAATGCAAAACCTATTGGAGGAGACCCATTGGATGAGTTTATGCAATAACTTTATTTTATTCATTTGCTACGATGAATTACGTTACCGTTAAGGGTGTAATATGTTCTTTATTGGGTCTATCTAGATACATTTAACAATACCAAAAAGAATCCATTGAACTAAATAAATACCTAAAGGCGGCAAAGTATGAGAGCAATGTCATTACGTCAAATTGTAACAGAAGTCGACGATAACATAAAATCTGAAATGTCCTCCGGTTGTTTCTGTAAAGTAAGCTTTAATACCCGCTATTGTATTTAATTGTGACTCCTTGACGGCTGGGCATGATTGGCGATTAATCTGTTTACTACCTACAGAATTCCTTCAAATATGGTTTATTGGTAAGCTTACTAAAATATTTTCCTTATTTTTCAACCGTGCGACGGTTTTAGTAACAGAAGGCGTTAAATAAAATTTACACAGATTTGCAATATACAAAATAATCGAACTTTCAACACAATAAAAAAACGATTACGTCGATAGGTGATCAGAACCTATTACCCGGGGAAGTTACCTTGACGATGTTATATTAATTCAATCAAATGAATGCAGAACCTATTGGAGGATACCCATTGGATTAGTTTATGCAATAACTTTATTTTATGTATTTGCTACGATGGATTACGTAACCGTTGAGTGTATATTTATGTTCTTAAGGGGGTCTATCTAGATACATTTAACAATACCAAAAAGAAGCCATTGAACTAAATAAATACCTAAAGGCGGCAAAGAATGAGAGCAATGTCATTACGTCAAATTGTAACAGAAGTCGACGATAACATAAAATCTGAAATGTCCTCCGGTTGTTTCTGTAAAGTAAGCTTTAATACCCGCTATTGTATTTAATTGTGACTCCTTGACGGCTGGGCATGATTGCCATGCGATTAATCTGTTTACTACCTACAGAATTCCTTCAAATATGGGTTATTGGTAACCTTTTTTTATTTTTTAACCATGCGACGGTTTTCTAGAAGGCTGCAGTATCACGCCGCATGTGCTACTATTGCTCAATAGGTACCTACCTAAATTAAAAAATCAAAAAGTGAATTCTGTCAATATGAGACAACTGATATTTTTTCCTTTGTTAGAAAACGAAAAATATTGGTTTCATAGGAAAAATTGTTTTTTTTTTTTGTAATAGAACACCATGGTAAAATTTGGCCGGGCATAAAAAATCAACTTGTAGGTATCCGACAAATTCATTTATTCAGAGCAACCAGTGAAACAATACGGCAGTGTTCACTTCAAAATCTGCCACAATTTATGTAACAATATTGTGTAGCCGCAATATGAGCACTTCCACAAACATTCATAGTAACTATCACAATAGCAAGTTCAAAATCTTACTCCATTATGGTATCCGATTTACTCAGGCAGGTTTAACAAGTAAATTTTTATTTTTGGTCTAGCAATTCTTTGCAATTTTCTTTTTTTTTTCTTTTCTTTTTTTTTAATTTTTCTTTTTTTACTGAAGTAAAATTTTCACGGTTTTTTAGTATTGAAGTTGTGGTAAAGTAGAAGATTTGTAAGAACGGCAGGATATCATGATGTTGAAGAAATTTAACAACTTGAAGCCTATCCCTACGGGAATATGTAACAGTTTATACGAGCATATATTATGTCTCAGTAAGATAGATAAAGTTATTATAGTTATATCCATAGGGATATAATTATATACCGGATCATAGTTAAATACAAAAGCGATTAATTACTATCTCACTAGGAATATAGTTATAAAACGGTCCTACACCTACAAAGTAAAGAATCAGCCTACTAATATTCCATTCCTTATCTTTCCTCATTAAAGTGAGGAAGCGAATCTTTAAAAAATAATAATTTCTATTGATATATTTTTTTAATTAAGCGCTGCCCGGCATTGATACAGTATTTATATAAGAAGGTAATTTAAGTACTTTACTTTATACATATTTTCAGATACGTATATATATTTTTTCCTTTATCTGGAGCTTAAATTTTCATTAAAAGTACAAACAGGAGTTCTAAGCATTCTAGTAGCTTCGTTTTAGAGATTTACTTTATTATTACCTTTATTTTTTCGAAACAAACATGATATTACAGGTATTCGCAAGAGAACAATATTTCGAACCCTCACCGTGATGTGGCCGAGATACAGGATAAATTACGACCCTTTACCATCCAATTATTGACACATGGGAGCATAATTTTATCCCTCTTTTCAAACAAAGCGTATTTTAGAAATACTTCGCGATTTTCCTTAAAGAAATTTTGATAATAAATGAGAAAATTAGAAGAAAACACTGTTTATTTATTCATTCACATGCCGAAATGAAATGTTTGCCAATCATAAATAGAACGTACTTCACGTGAAATCGTTCCAAATAGTCTATTAGGTATATTTACTGAATATTAATGTGTAGGTTTACAAAATAAATTAAGCTGACTTGGTGAGGCATTTGGACATTCGGTGACAAAGATAAATATAGATTAAAAATAAAGATAGATTATTAGTAAACGTATAGATAACAACCCAGCATTAACCGGCGAAACGAAGGATTATATTTTGAGTGAATAGCATGAACAATTTTAAATCTTTCAGTGATTCCATCATATGGAAACAATTCATATAGAAGGTGAATAAAAATAGATAATACTATACGAACTGGAAATAGTATAAACTACTCATAATAATCGCACACCCACGTAAGATCATCGAATACAAGACTATGTGTACCATAAATCAAACCAATAACGATATCATCGGCACCCGAAATAATACTTGGAACCAACTTTAGCTGGTACGTTTGATTATAGACGTGAGTTTTAGTATATAACCGGACAAAAAACATTTAAATTTATTTGTTTACAGTTGTGGTTTATCCATATTCTTCCCGCGGGAGTATTCGAAGTTCATAGGTCTTTTAGACTTAAAGTGTCGAGAAAAATACTCTTTTATGTTAATAGCGGCAAACAAAATTTGACAAAAATATTTTTTTTCTTTGCATGTTTTTTTAATAAGTACAAGGAACCAAATACTCGATTCTACGTCTTTTTTTTAATTAATGTTAATTTGCGGAACAAAATTTCAAAATGCTCTTTCATTCACCCTTACCACTCAAACAATTTTCTAAGGGAATCATTACCATTACACGTCGAGCTATCTGGATGACTAAGTGATTAAAGAATTAAATGAACCGTTTTGTTAAGAGTCAAAACTTTAGATAATTTTACTCTCCAGCCACTTTGGTTTTATACCATAGACGAGATGAAGTGTTCTAATGGAACTACTTGGATGCTCATCGTCCTTCGGGCTTTGAATTTTCCGACAAGTCATTATGCAAAGATCCCGCATAACGACTCGAGTTTAAAATCGCAGCACATTTTGCAACGGCTTGCTTGGTTAGCTCGGGGCAAGGATCGGCGATAAGTATCGATACCTTGCTATGCATACGTTTTTGATCGAAGCATAGCGAATAATATAAATGCGACAGACTGTGTGATTCCCGGTAGCATCTGAAGCTGTCGCTGCAGAGCTCGGGGTAGGTACGTTTAGACCAAAATTTAGGATTTGGGGTGTCTGGTCATTACAATGAAGCTTCTGCTGGCTGCGTTCGCAACCATTTAACAAGGGAACTGAACTAACTGAATCTTAATAACACATTTTAGGATTTTTTGAAAACGTGCAAGTTTCATCACAATGCTTTCCGTCCCTGGCGAGAGACCATTAGAGAAAGACGCACAGGGCGATGTATGTACGGATTCGAACCTATGCCTGTTGTATGGAAGGCGCGTTCTTATACACTATCCTACCATCGCTCAAATACAACGACAATCGTTAGTATCAATCTAGCTAGGACGTTCCCTATGAGTTCTAGATGACGACAAAATCTCCATCCATTTAGAAATTCTCGGAAGTTCAGAATTCTAAGCACGTTAGGCGTGTCGCACACACACTCAAGAGTCGAGGCGGAAGCGTTCAAGAGGCGCACCGCCTTTGACTTTTCTGTACAATCAAATATGTCAACGCATACTGCCAGAGTCGCGGCGCAGTTGAGGCGCAGTCGAGGCGGCGGAGGTGCAGAGTCGAGTCGGCGACGCGGCGCGGGCGCACTGTGTAAACGATGCGCTGCACCTCCGCCTCGTCTCTTAGGCGGGTAGCACACTGCCAGAGTCGAGGCGGAGTCGAGGCACAGTCGAGGCGGTGGTGTGATATAAGAGTCGAGGCGGAGGTAAATGGATGGAATGGATGAAAAAATGGCGGCGGGGTCGGGGCGGCGGCGTGCCGTGCGCCCGCGCCGCGTCGCCGACTCGACTCTGCACCTCCGCCGCCTCGACTGCGCCTCGACTGCGCCGCGACTCTGGCAGTATGCGTTGACATATTTGATTGTACAGAAAAGTCAGAGGCGGTGCGCCTCTTGAACGCTTCCGCCTCGACTCTTGAGTGTGTGTGCGACACGCCTTATATCACACCATCGCCTCGACTGTGCCTCGACTCCGCCTCGACTCTGGCAGTGTGCTACCCGCCTTATACCGTTGGTCCTGCTCCTTGCCTAATAAACAATGATCGGATTAGGAAGTGCAATTTAGGGTCAACATCTTCAAACATTGGTATGAATGATAGGTAAATATTTTAAAAGTATAAAATACATTGTCTCTTAACAGAAATTAAAAAGAAATCAAATACCTAGGTAAATTAAACTTTAAAATTAGGACGAACAATTTCTATGAAATTCTAATCTATTTTTGATCCCTGTCGGCTTGTCAGTGATAAAGATTTCGTCGAAAAATGTCACAAATTTTTGCTAATAAAGTAGTAAAGAAGTACGGAAATTATTTCTAATAAACTTACCCAAACTAAAACAATATATATTTAAACTTTTACACGTAAGTACCAAAATATCCCTGTAAATCCTCGTTCTTTTAATTATTTACGATACGTTTTACACATCGATATCAAAATAATATTGTTATTTGTATCGATATGTACCAAGTGCTATGCCACCTCTAGCTCGGGGTTGCTCTGTTGTGTTTAGAGGTGATTGTCGGGGTACAAAGAAAGTGCATTCAAGTACTCCGGTCACGACGATGTTCACCGCAAACTGTTCAACATAGAACATCTAGCATCTCGTTTATTTTATTTGTTCAAGTTTGCTGAATATTCAGTGGAATCGTTACTGCAGCTGGTAGCTATTGATATGAATTTTTACATGAATTCTGTAAAGGGGTAGTAAAGAAGTTGTGTAGCAAATAAAATCAAGTCATTATATTATTAGTGTAGGTACATGTTTCCTTCCAAAACCATCGGTTCGCCCAGCCCAGGATCATATGCTGAAACAATGATGCAGAATCCATACTAATATTATAAATGCGAAAGTAACTCTGTCTGTCTGTCTGTTACTCTTTCACGCCAAAACTACTGAACGGATTTAAATGAAATTTGGTATACAGATGGTCTAGACCCTGAGAAAGGACATAGGCTACTTTTTATTGCGAAAAAGGGGTTGTAAGGGGTTAAAAGTGGGGTAAAAAGTTACTTTTCCACGCGGACGAAGTCGCGGGCGGCCGCTAGTAATTTTATAATTGTACGTGGATAAACTATTAATAAACTCTGATTTTTAACTATGCAAACTGAACTGACAGATTTGAGTCTGTTAGCACTCAGTGGCGGGC
Source organism: Cnaphalocrocis medinalis (assembly GCA_014851415.1). NCBI lineage: Eukaryota > Metazoa > Arthropoda > Insecta > Lepidoptera > Crambidae > Cnaphalocrocis > Cnaphalocrocis medinalis. Next base: position 12,090,150 of record CM026273.1, on the reverse strand, counting down.
TTACACATTTTCCGTCTGTTGGCTATTTAAAATCCTAATCCTATCTGTAGGCTATTAAAATAGGATATTAAAATCTCCCCGCCCACACTGGTCTTTACAAATTCGATACCCTAACCTAGCATAATAAATACTGCTGTTTGAGGACCTAATTAAATGTCTAATTAGTAAGACATGAGGAAGGAAGATACCTACTTTTACAATAGGTATTTTTAGTCATACTTCCAATTTATGTCCGACCTTTACCGATATTAATATGAGTGCTAAATTTGGTCCAAAATTTTGCCGCCTAAAATTTATCGCTCTAGTACGCTCTAGGCTCAGGCTATATAGTAAATCCGCCACTGTATCCATTAGGAATATCGATCACTCAAGAACTGATAGTGCGTGGCTTTATTTGTGTATTTTCGGATTTATTTGTGTATTTTGTGGTTTGTTATCAGATAGTAACTAGTAAAATAATCAAGCCTTAGTCTCTGCGTTTAATGTCAGGGTCTATAACAACCTCTTGGTATGGTTCTTATAGAGATGTTGATGAATTATGGATGAATAAAAGACGAAACGAAATTTTCTCCCCTTCATCCTATTAGTCCAACAGTGTTAGAGCTAAGTGAGCGTAATCTGATTTATCAGCAGTTCTCTCCTGGCTGCCTGAATTCAATAGACATTTTGTTCGTTTTCAATATTATACATAGATACACAGACACTTCATTCCATATAGGGTTATAGAACTTTATGCTATAGTCAAAAGTTTTCGTAGGTACGTCAATATCTTGTATTGTATTTATGTCGCAGCCCGATCGTATAATCCGCCGTATTACATTACGCCTAGCTGTTTTCAAACTCAGGGCCGTTTTGAAATAAAATACAATATTTCATTTTGTTTTCGAGCTCCAAGGCACATTCGAATTTCAAAATAGACATTTTGAATTTGGAGCTGTAAATCTACTAATGCTATTGAGATCAGTTTTTCCAACGCATTCTTTAGGTATGAGTATTGATGCTCAAGACATTCATTATGTAACTTGTTATTTTAATTAAATTAAATTAAAATATGTACTGTTACGATATCACTATCCTAATAAGATATAATTATTGCAATGTGTTCAGTCAATATTACTAAATTATATTTTTATTAATTAGGTTTAGAATGATGCCTAAAATAACGCAATTTGACATCCCTGGGTAAGATACAGTAAAATTAACTACTAAGCGAATATTTGCGTCTTATATTTCCAAAGATTAGGCATCATTTAATTCTATTCAAAACCATCACTCCGTAAATGCTCGCTGAGCATTCATTGAATCTGTTTAGCTTCCTATGAGCACGCTCGCCAGGGTGAGGGTTGCTCTGCCTGGAAGCTGACACAGTGCTGTCCGCAACATCTAACTATAGCGATGACCGTAGTTTGCGCACTTTTAAAAAACAAGACTTTCCACTAAAATTGGTTTCTGCGCACTCAAGGTCATCGCTAATCTTACATGCCGCGGACCGCGTGCCATGTAGTACTCGACAGATGAATCAAAAATTGGCGTGGTACTGCTGGATTTACTTTCTCAATATCCGTCAGTAGGCTTTTGAAAATTTGCTGCAATATGTTGCTTTCGAAATAATAAGCTAGCGCCCCAAGGTCGCAGTATATTTTTCTGTGACCTATGCTGCTTGTTGACAAGTGTTCTTCTGACATTGCACAGTTCTTTTTAGGGAGTCGATTAATCGATTATGTTTAATTACTAACCAATTAACGCCCCGTTGGTATAGTGGCTTAAGTACTGGCCATGATCTTGAGGTCGCAGCTCGAGCAAAAAGTATGTATCGGTTTCGAACTTTTCAAAAATAGCTCGGATTTCTAATGTTGCTAATGTGGATTGGTAATCACCAATCCGCATTAGGTAAGCGTGGTTATTAAGCCTAATCCCATCATAGTAGCGATAAATTGATTTCTATGATGGAGGCCTTGCAGTGAGACAGTAAGTATATAGGTTGATACTTTTTATACTTACTATCCTGTATATTTATTCACTCATCCATATTATTAGTAGGTACTTACAACTAACCATTTTCATTACGGTATTTATAGTGTTTATTGATGATTGGTTAATTAACTGTGTCGACGTTAGCATTCATTATTTTAAATTGGCTTCGCTTTCATGTTCAACCAATACCTAGTTCTGTAATAAACTAATTCAATAACGTTACGCGCAAACAAAAGTAATTGACTGTAAATAATTTATCTCGATGAAACACAGGAAATTAATGCATTTGTTGAAAACAGAATAAATGAGCAATTCATTTAGAAAAAAACCGCGTTAGCGAAGTTTTCATAGGTAGAGAATTTTGTTTATTTTATTTCATCACCCAGGCCTGAACAAAAGTTAACAAAAAATAATTACTAACTTATGTTATAATTATTTCACCCTTAACAATTTTATGCCACTGTGAAAAAAGAGGTTTTTAAAGGGAGTCAATTATTATTGTTAATAATACCTAATATGGATCTTATATATGGATAATAATACCTACTATTATAATGTTACACAATATGCAGTTAGCATAAGTAGGTATATACCTAAGTTTTATTACGTGGTTGGCTTTTGAATTCGATCCAATTTGAAAAAACGAGGTTGAAGTCAGTTTTACCATTAACGATAAATTTAAAAAACCTTCATGTTCAAAAGCAAGTGATAATATTTATTTTATGCATATGACCGACTGATTTTTAATTCATGTCGCTTTTGGTGAAGCTCCGAAGTCGCACCCCATTTTCCGTAGCATTTAATATGGAACATGGATGTGCATAAGTAATGCTTTCCTTTATATGCGAACGTTTGGTTAATACGTTATATCCTACATAAATCATGACAATTTCTGTTGAGTTGCTCGGGCGAACTTTATACCTATTTTATTTTTACGAATGGTTCAATTCTCTCATCTTAGAGCAGAGTTTCCCATCAAAATGAAATAACAGGGTCAAGACATTTTCGCCTTATTTAAAAACATGAGTAATATCTAACTTGAATTCTTTAGTAAAAAATAAGAAGAGCTTACTTCGCACTAACTAAATAGTGACTAAATGCCATAATATTATAATGTACCTAGTACTAATGAACCTTTCTACTATTCATAAATGTGTAGATATTAGCTTGAGTTTTAAAGTACCTACTTAGTGGGTCACGAAGGGTCAGTGTGAAAATGACCGGGCCATGGCATAAAAAGTTTGGGAAACACTGTCTTAGAGTATTAATTCCTCCCGGTTGCTTGTAAACTCTTCTATTGGAGCAGAGGCTACTCTTGGACTTCAGTCAGTCTGGTTATTACAATGAAACATCTATCGTCTGGCCTTTGCCACGCCAAACAGACCAACTGAACTTTAGGTCACACGTTTGCGCACACAGGTAGAAAAAAATTCCAGTGTCCCTTGCTGTTATTGGAATCACACGTTCTAATCCACTAGGCTAACATATCGCTCTGTGGGATGTAGTATAATTTTCCCGGATCATGGAGTATGTACTCGTATGCTTTCATATTTAAGTGATTACCATAATTACTCACTCAAAAAAAAAAAATCAAAAATCTCTTCGTAGCTACTTACATACTTAGCGTGGAGCTCGGGGCTTCACCCTCGTCTTTACGGAAGTCTTCCACTTTGAGAGGGTACCTACCTATCTTTGACTAACTGCTCGCACCTCTCCGTACAAATCTTGATCCGATAATATGCCTTACACCCAGTCTTGTCTAACAGTCACGTGACTGTTACAGCTTTTAATAAGACTTCACTTCATGGCTCCCTGATATCTCGTAGATAGACAGTTGAAATTTTGAAAGATAATGAACCAATTTCTCTTGTCGTTTTGAACTTAGAATGAAACAGTTATATCAGTATTGCCAAAATCCACTAAAGGTCACTGAGCCAGTGGAATAAGTTTATATATTTACTATTTTACTCTACTCTACTCGCTTTTATATAAGTGGGCCTTACAAAGGAATATAAAAAATAACGTGATTTTTTGCACGGCAACTTTAAAACGTCAACATGAAATATGGATCAAATATTGGTTATGCCTTTGAGCTAACGGGCGGTCGTAGGTTTCAATTCGAACAATCCTAGATTGTTCAAATGAATGTGAATATTTTTACCATACGGCTATGAGAGAAAACATCGCGACGTAGCTTGTATTACTCGAGTTGTTTTTAAAATGTGTAACCGTGTAGGTACCACCTTGTTTGGTTGGTTTCCCTAATAAAAGTAAAAAACGGTAGTCACTTTATTGTAATAACCGACCCAACTGTCCTGGCTCATGTTCCAAGGGTACCTAAGCCTAGGATTTATTGCGATGTCTTTCAAAAAATTAATTTCTTTCACTATTCAGCACTTGGCCGATTTTTATTGACGGATTGGAAGAATACGCATGAATCAATATTAATATTTTGTAATATTTTTTTTTGTTTTAAAAGGATGGTCTCGTATTTATCATATTTATGACATTCTGGCATTTTATAGCCACAAAGCGTGATGGAAGGTGAAGGTTAATTACGCCCGCGGGCGAAACAAGACACTGAAAATCAGTTTGGAATAAAAAGAACTGCCTTCGAAAAAGTGAATAATATTTTTTAAGTTAGTTCTACTTAAAGCAGTTCACACGAAAAAAAGAAGCCATTGCAGTCCGTGCCAAATTCAATTGGGTATTTTTGTAAAAAAAAAGTGTTTTTTATATGAGGAATAATTACAAAGAATTTTTATTATATTTACCCATGTGCCATTTTTTGAGCACATAATTATGTACCTACTTACGCAAGCAATAAGCAGCCGTGGATAATGATTAAGGGCCCGCCCCGTTGCTTCGTTTCGGAATGATTTTTTGCTAAATCGTTTTACCATACCAACAGATGGCGCTAGTGGTTAGATGTTGATTACATCGCGCTACTATTTAGCATTTTTGATTTGTATATAAGATTTTACGTTGTCTACCGAAATTACCTCTGTATAAGTAGTATAGATAATAGTTATAATACAACGCGAAAAGTTAAAGAACTATTAAGTAATATCCTTGTAACTTTAAAGTCATCAGATGCACTAAAGGGAATGATTATTTCTACAGCGTACCACTCCAGCACCAGGCGTGACCCTCCTCGACCTGCCGGAGTGCGTGCTCAACATTGATCTCAACAGCAACGGCGACCAGGCCGACGACGCTACGCCGCTGAGCGCTCAGCATCAACTACAGCTGCTGCGCGAGCGACTCGAGCAACAAGTGCAGCAGACGCGCGCGGCCGTCGCGCAGCTCTTGCTGCTAAGAGACCAGCTGGCAGCGGAGCAGTCGGCGCGTTGTGAGGCTCAAGTAAGTTTTAGTGCCAATGGCCGGCTCGACAACGTGATACAACGGTCTCACAGAAGACCAGCGTGAAGCAGCGTCTGCGCTGTGTTTCGCCGAGTGAGGGGAGCGGAAGCTTAACGGGGAGGAAAGGGAGTAAAACAGTGGCAGCGCAATTGTGACTCCACTGGTGTTGCTGGCGACTAAGGGCAGCGGCAATCGCTTCCCATCAGGTGATCCGTCTGCCACCTATCACATAAAAAAATGTTTTAGGCTTTCAATTCAAGTCTTTTAAATAAAAACTTAGCCTTTTTAAAGAAAAGTCACGATAGAGTCTTTTAAAAAGAGCTCAGCCTTACGGAAAAAAATTTGCATCCGAGTCCTTCTTGAAAATCTTTTTTTGAAGTGGATTAATATCACGCTGATTGATATGTCATTTTGACCCTGACTTATTGTTTATTCGGACTTAGGTACTAAGTGATTAAGACAGCAGGCTGCAGAAGTGTAGGTACTTTAAAGTTCACGACTACAGTCGTATTAAATAGCGTGAGCTACTCATAAGACTTCAAAGAACTCATAAGACTTAAAGGGCTGAGAGAAAGCGAAAGAGCTGAAAACAAATTAAAGGACTGAAAGAACTGAAAAGACTCAAAAGAACTCTAGACTCAGGACTCAAAGGACTAATGGGTCACCAGTTTTGCAATGGGAACCCATAGCTTTAAAATGATGACTAAAAGACTCAGTTCTTTTACAACCCTTCTGAATTTAAAAGGGTTATAAAAATCAAATCGCAATAAATAGAAAGAGGTACATATTACTTTACTCGACCCTTTCTGCCACGCACCTCCTCATTGTGGAATCAACTTCCCGCAGCGGTATTTCCGAACCGAAACGAGCCTTTAAAAGAAACTCTCCTTCTGGTGTAAGTAGTACAGCCCAAGTCCATGGGCGGCGGTGTTCGTTCACTTACCATCAGGTGACCCGCTTGCTCGTTTAAATTCCTATTTTATGAAAAAATATCAGTTTCTATATTCGGCATTAATTACTATAATTATCACTATATTTCATTAAACAATTGTAATAGTTTTTATTGTTTGCTACAAATGCTGTTTATTATTTATATTCGAACACACACTTATCATTTGGACTTTTCAACGTTCCAGGCGCGCACGCACCAACTCCTGGTCCACAATAAAGAGTTGCTGGAACACATCGCAGCTCTCGTCGCCCACCTACAGGAGCGCGAGCGTGGCTCCGCGCGGCCCATTAGCGCCCAACAACTGACGCTCTTGCCTCAGGTTAGTCAGCTTAAGTAACAATTTACTGCTTCATTAGAAGTCTTCTTTTCTTTGTTGCGCTTTCTTTGCTAGTGACTACACAGGGCTACAAGTTACCTACTTTTTCTATTTTTACCTAACTTACTAACAAATTACAATGGAACGTTTCTAAAGTAAACTGTAAACATAGTGGAAAGTCTTTAGTATTAGCGTTTTCAAAATTAAACTGGGCTACAATTCTCGTGCTCTCGACATAGAAGTCGAATGAGAGATTTGTATGGAAGAATGTATTCAATCTCTAAATTGTCGATTGCACGTGAATTAGTCCCATGATTTAGATTCCGTTTGCAATTTTTTTTATGTTTCGAACAGCACTTTTATTCTGATTTCGTACTTACGAAATCAAAAAACTAATCATAATTCGCAAATGTTATCGGTTTAAACAACTTAAATTGGTTTACGAACATTTGAAAAGCATTAGACTGTCTTAAGGTTGTCTGCTCGTCTTCTCGGATGGTTGATTTGAATAACAGTATTGCCAATTAAGGCCATCATCCATTACCCTGTCTAGTACCTACATTACTCAAAGCCTGCCTGAAGCATGCTAAGTAGTTACATCCGACTACATCTACCAATTGTCTGCTTATGAATGCTAATTTGTTTTAGATTCTGCTTTCCTAATATTATGTATGTAACATCGTTACCATTATTGATACCTTCTAGTGTGTTGTAATCATTGGTTTTGGAAAATATTTGAAATAATCGTTGTCGATTTACAAGGCGCCGCGCCACTGTTTTTGCCAATTACTTTAGTCGATGTTTTCTTTCTAGTAAAAAATTGAAAACGTCCGTTTGAATCTATTTGTGGCCGGTCGAGATAGTTTACAGCAATTGTTTACCGATGTATAGGTACACCTATACGATGAAATGTGCCTTTTACTAACAAAAACTTATTTTGAGTCTCTACTAGCGTCTGTAGAAAACTAAACTAAACCTACCAGCAGCCTATACCCAAATCAGCGAAAAACTACCAAACAAAGTAGGTAGGTATTCATCTTTATGAATTAGATTTCATATTCTTTCTTTACTTGAGTTATAGCATTGTTAATCATAAAAAAAAATGTTTGTTACATAAAACATCAATATCACAATCATTGCTCGTTTTATGTTGTGTTGCGTCTGTTTTACCACATTAACTAATGTAAATATATTGTTCACGGTGAAATCTTACAGTATTTTTTTTGTTTCGGTATTGAAACACACCAATATTATTATCTTCTTATTCGTAACATCTGTAAAATTTCACCGAATCTTTTACACATCGCTTAAGTCATTTAAGCAGTTATTAGAAACATTATGCATCCATAGATGTCGATCGTCATCAACCATGTAGATGTTTGTTGATATGACATTTAATATACCAGTATCTTAAATAAGCTCATTTTCTAATGACGTAATGTGTGATAATAGCATTGAGATTTATTCAGAAATATCAAACCACATTGCATCATCAGAATGACCTTGTTAGATTTCTTTATGTTTAAATGATTATTAGTTTTAATCATCTTGTTTGTTCCATGCACTGTTTTATATTTTAATTATATTTTTTCGTTCTTTCAATAATTTAGGTATAAACTTATGCATGACTGTGTTCGCTGACTATTCGCTGTGATGTGTTTTATTAATGTAGTATAAGAGACATTGTATATCATTCATCAACAAAACGAGAACATGATTCGCCTAATTCCATTTCTAGCTGAAATTGTATTTTTTATGTTGTAGTAATAAAAACATCTGAAAATGGCCATGAAAGCTCTCCAATTTATAAATGCAATTGTTTGACTGAAGTTAATCCTGTCTGATCGGACGGGCACTGAATCATTGCCGACTGCAGATTCAAAAGCTGAAAGTCCAATCCTGCGAATTAAAACTAGTTATTTCCAAAAAAAGACAAATGAAAACGATTATATTAATCTGACTTTTCGAACTTATCAGTAGCACTTATTAGATATATTTTTCTATCTCGCTTTGTAATAAAATAAATTTTGTATTAAGTAAAATAAAATGGGATCGGTAAAGCTTGGACGGCTCAAACAGTTCTGATAATATTAGTGTAAAACAATTTTATATTTTATTTTTCGAAATACCACTATTCTAATTCTATATTACTTATTTACATTATTTTTAACTACCTTTTTAAAAATAATAAATAAATAATAAATAAATTGAGACAACATCACATACATTGTCCTGGTCCCAAACTAAGGTTTTCCCTAATGGAACTCATTTGAGGATTTTATACTTTTTTACTAAACTATTTAAAATGGTTCTACATTATTTAGGTTCTGTGATTAATTTGAAGGGAAATTAATTTAACATGTTTTAAGTGAGCCTGCGATCCATTTTATTATTACTACATTGAGTGTAGCAGCCAAGTATTAGCTAGTATTAAACTGGTTGTTTGGCAGCAACACAGCGGCGGGTTATTCTGCATTCTGTAGGCGTCTTATTTAGAGAGGTTTTCACTTTGTAATTTAAAATAACGAGGTCTTGGTATTCCAGAGCAGCTTTTCTGGTCGTTATTTTAAAGAAAAAATGTTTAGTTCATCATCCTATGCATGCTTCTAAAAATTCACATCCAGTGTTTACAGTGTTTTATACAAACCAATTTACCTTAGAAACGGTAAACACTCAACAAGGCCAACGTATAGTGTATTCCATTAGTAAAATTGTTTATATGACTAGATGGGTACAAAATAGGTTTTTTTTATTTGCCTATTGATTCAACTTATTTCATACCAATTATCTACTTACATACTAAATACGACACTTAATATTTACCTCTTCATTTACTGAAAAAAAAAAACAGTTTCGATTTATGATGTAAGTAGGTAACAAATTTCTTAGAAAAAAAAAACAATGAAGGTACAGACAGCAACACATCTGGTTACCACAACCTGTCAAATTTCTTTAAATTATTTAACCTAATGGTAGTAAGATGAAGAGTCAATTGAAGAAATTTGACAGTTTTGTATACTTTGATGTATGGCTGTACGCACCTACTTTAATTTAAAACAAAATTTCAGTCTCTCTGTACATACATATAAAGTTCAATTGAATGTATTTTGTTGCTCCCTATTTCAATGTTTTTCTTGATCTAGGCTAAAGCTGACGCTGGATCGAAAGACGGTCAAAAAACCAACTCGCAGGGAGCGGTCAACGGAAACAATCGCCAGATTAGCACTGATCAACTTCTTGACCTAATTGCTCAGAACAACAAAATTACCCAGAATGTTGAAAACAACAACAATCAATTCTCTCCGTTCTGCACTACGCCGACTATGTCTCAGAACGGGCCTACCTCCGCCCCCTCGTTCGGTGGAATGACAAATGAGCAAATACAAAACTACTTGATCTCAAAGTTTCAAGACATGGGTGGATTCCCTGAGGACACATTCGAATCAAAGATGGGCAATCAACAGTTCTTCCAAAATTGCAACGCTTTCCCGAACATACCCCCGTTGACGAACCATTTCAGCCACACCGACATCGCCAGCCTGCTGAATCACAACGTCTACAAAGATAAGATATATTCCACCGATGAATTGGGTGCCATAGCACAGGCGATGAGTTTAGGCCATTCGGAGAACTCCCTGTGCAGCAACAGCCAGGCCACTACATCGAAGGATTCGACTCCGGATGCGTTCAGCTCGGATGACGGGTTGCCGTTTATAATGCCTCTATCGCATAACGGGACGCTGACAGCCACAGGGGATGATGGGAGAGTGCGGCTGATCGTGCCGGTGAGCCCGTCGGAGAGTGCCGCCGACGTGGCCGAGCTGCCGCAGGATGCGCAAGGTAACTCTGGAGTGACCCTGAAGGTGCCGGAGCGGCTGGCGGCGCCGGCCGCGCCCATCACGCGCACCACCAGCGAGAAGGTGCCCAACCGCAGCGAAATGATGACAGCCTTACGCTCCCAATGGACGAGACACACCACTAAGTAAACTTTAGTTAATATTTCTCTTTTCATTTACACTAAGTTATTTTTATAGGCCCAATTCCAATTCTAAATATGCGTTATTATTATTTTTAAACTGTATAAGAGCCCTTGATTTGAAAAAAGTATATGCGATAATATCTTATGGGTAATCAATTTTGAAATGCTTTTAAATAATATGATTAAAGATTGAGACTTTAATGAAGGTGCCAAAATTAGAAACGTCACCTAAAAGAGACGTGCATATATTAGGATAGAACAAAATTAATGAAAATTGTATGTTAACATATCAGGTTGTCTTTATTTGAAACGCATTTTTTGTATGCGCATAAATAAATAAATCCATGGCATATCTCATCATATCAAAAGGAAAAGTAGAGTTTAGTTTTATGGGGCATATGTTTATGACGATATAAAGTGCTAAAGCTTTATTTGCGTTTCGATGATCTATAAAAAACTAATAATAACGTATTATCGTGAAGAATATTATATTCTTTATGTTCTTTTGTAGCCTTCACGATAATCCTTTTTATGGATAAGTTTTATGATTTAGTGCCTACTGAATTTTATTATGTATTTACAATCAATCGACGTTTACATTTTAGCAATTCATAGTTCAACAGTATTATACAATAGATTTATAGGTAGCTGTTCAATTTTTTTCTAGTCAAATACTTTTATTATACCTATAGTTGTTCATAATGTTTTAAAATCGATTCTTTATGTATCTATGAATGTTATCCGTTATAAATGTTCTTTAGAAATTAGTACGTTTGTACACAAGATCATTTTACTCGTATTAATATAGTATTGAATTATATATTTTATTTAGCTTTAAAATTTAATTACTAGAACATAATTGTACCTACTATGAAAACTTACATGGAGTAGTTTACTACATAAATTAATTACTCTCCCATAGTATGTAACTCAAGTAATTAATTAAAGATTTACTTTCACAAGATGTCGTTACAGTTTTCAAGTGGTTGATCTTGCGGCAAACGCTGCAGTGGACTGATTTGAACCTGCACTGATTTAAAAAAATATGTGAACTATCCTGACAGTCCTATGTCAAAAGGAGCCAAATCACACATCGAATTAAGTCAGTTTAACTCGCATAATAAAAAAATCTGTTTAGGTAAGGTATCGAGATTGACGCACCCTATTTTACTACAAATGGATATAAGAATGATGTCAAGAATTTAAAATGCGGATTTGTGAAAGAAAAAGAATTATAGTAAATTAAAAATAATTGGATTCAAAATCATCAGATTCTGTCAGATCAATAAGTTAGAAATATTTTTGATGAATGAAGCTGATCAAATCCTTACTTCAATCATTAGAAAGGTCCTATGATTTACCAATATATCATTGAGCCTATTGTTAAAATATTTTTTTTCATACAGTTACATAGGTACCGGACCTAATGTAACCATATGAAAAAATTGTAAGCGTCAATCAAAGTACGTCTTTCCCAGCGTTTGGCGTAAAATTCACCTACCTGCTTTAGTATTAGACCAACTCGTACTTAATATATTAGGTTCTTATCTTTACTATGTATGTAGTTAGTTACTTGAGGGTATCAAGAGAAGCTTATATTTACCAAAGATTGTATAATGCCAAAAAATTAGGCTAGATAAATGGACCAAAGGGAGGAACATCACATCATCAAACATCATCTGTAATGATTTTCAAAAAAATATGGAAGGCAAAGTACCACACGTGGTTACGATATTAACGACATTGCGTAAGGACACCCAACATGGTGATTTTTTCGATAAACTTTCTGTGTAAAATTTGTGTCTATATACAAAATGTATGGTTATTATCACAAGTAGATGAACGTTTGTCATTTCCAGATATTAAATAAGGACTACCAATTGCAGTTTTATAGACTTCTTGCATAAATAGTATCCAAAATCCTACAATATCACGTAGGCCAATAAATAGTCACGTCCTATGCTGCTTAAATGTTACTTCATTCGACTCCAATCTAGCGCTGGCATCGTTTGCAACTTGTTACTTGTTTGCAAATTACAAAAGAAAAAATAATAATAGAAAACGGTATTAAACGGTACTTCACTGAAGTTAAGTATCATCAGCCTACTAAATTAAGACTAATAAATCCAATTGACTAGATTTGTTAGGTACTTTATGGGATTATTTGATAAGTTTATATTTATTCGCACTGGGCATATTATGTTAATGTTTTCCACTCAACCATTTTAACCGCGAAATGCAAACTCTGACAACTGGAATATCAAATGCGGCCATTTGCATTTGAACCGCAAATAAAATAATTAAATTCGAATCAATCATATGTTTATGTACTATTAAGTAAGCGGTTTTTACATGATTATTTGATGAACCTAATTATTGCGATTTTCGATATGAAAATACATGGCGTATATTTTACCTAACTATGTTTTTGCGATAATTAAATCTATTTTCGAGAAATATCATAAGCACGAGCATTAGAAGTCTGTTATTAAAATGAATTATGTATGCAAATTTGTTATTATTTCTCTTTATTTTTTAGGCGCCTTTATTTCAAATACAACAATAAAGAGTATTTCATACCTATACTTTAATATACTCCCAAGTATTTTATGGGAAGCCATTTGTTTTTTAATGTTTCACTGTGTGCTTTTTAAAGAAGAAATATTAAAAGTACCTATTCAAGTACCTACACTATACAAATATAAATTAAAAAATATGGGTGTATTATTTATTTCTGTGAAATTTTGGCAAGACATAAATGATAATTAATTAGTTATAAGTTAAATTGTAACCAATCCGAATCCAAAGACGTATGATTAATTTATAAAACGATGTCAGTGTAATACCTAGGCTATTTAAAATTAATAATGAAATAGAAATAGTTATGTATCATCGTCACTACGTATTATTCAAGAATTTAAATGTTTTATGAAAATAATTATCAATGTGGTTTAACAATAGACGCAGACACAATATATAACATAGCATCAAAAGATGAATAAATAGACTTGTGATGTTTCTTGTTGTATTATTTACCTTATTTTTTGAATTCAGATAGCAAAAGCTATCTAAGTTACCTATAGGTTTCGACCACCAGGCTGAGAGATGACTTTCGAGTTTCCTATTCAATGACCTACCGATATTTCGACTAAGGCCGCCAATCTCGAGAATCGGTCTATAACACAGGACATAACATTTTTTGCACCAGTCAGATAAAAATGAGAATCCAGTGGATTCATTAGGTTAATATTCAAATGGAAACACAAGTACACTTTCAAACTCCGAATTAACATTTCTTCACCAAAAAATCTCTGTTAGGTTTTAATCGTAGTATTGCCCCACCCGGGACTAACCTAGGACCCCAAGATCAGTTATCGCTTTAGAGTGCGATTCATTAATCACTTCGGTAGCCAAACTGTGCTGCTCGGCGACATTTGAACCGCCTTACTTTTGTTTTCCTTTTTCAGTTTTAATTGTGTCGAACAATGGATTAGGTAATATTTCCCTAGGATAATTATTATAGGTTTCCATAGATAGGTTAGGTACCTAAGTACTTAAGATAGGAAAGTGGTGTGTCAGTTAAGCCACTGTTTTTACCGCTTGAAACAGTACCGTTCTTTCCCATCATTAAAACGTAATACGACTCGATAGATTAAGGCGGACAGTCCTCTGCCCTGAAATATCTAAGTGGAGACAAAGCTAATCCCACGGGAATTATCCCTGTTACCGTACACCGCATTTGTACTGATTAGTCTCTTAGTATCCTTTAATGTTTTATTCGACACCGCCAATTTCGGCAAAAAACTTAGCGCGAGTAATCTGAAGAAAGTATAAGTAGATCCCTACTAGGGTTACCTGATGATAGAAATTTTCCTAAATAGTCCAGAGTTTTAGAAGTCTTCCAGGAAACAGGACAAATTCGTTGTTAATTCAGGAAGTTTAAGAAAATAATTATGCCTACATAGAGAAAATTGCGATGAAAAATTAAAAAATACCTACCTACTTAAGTAAGAAAGCATAGTTATATTAAATTACTAGCGGCCGCCCGCGACTTCGTCCGCGTGGAAAAGTAACTTTTTACCCCACTTTTAACCCCTTTTTCGCAATAAAAAGTAGCCTATGTCCTTTCTCAGGGTTTAGACCATCTGTATACCAAATTTCATTTAAATCCGTTCAGTAGTTTTGGCGTGAAAGAGTAACAGACAGACAGACAGAGTTACTTTCGCATTTATAATATTAGTATGGATAATGAAATATTATCAAAGAAAGAAATCTAAATACCTACTAATATTTGCCAATTTCCCCGCGTCCCTGCCACACCCACCACCGCCCACCACATCTTATAATCAGGGTTACTGGTGATACTAAAAAAAAATGCTTTTAACCTAATTATCAAGAAACTTATCTATGACGCAGTTTTTATAATTTAATTGTGCTGGAAAGCTTTATTTTTGGCTTGGCAACCCTAGTTCTTACTGATACCTACTATGTAAACAATGGTAGTTACTTGGCCAATGAAGTTACTAGATACCTTTACAATCTGTATATTTCCATTAAAATTGTATTGTTTATCCGTTATATAGTTAACCGAATTCATATGACAACCTCGCTCAAAGTTATTTATAATTCGATTTGCTAATTTTCAACGTATCCAGGGATGATTCCCTTACGATTTTCTAATGATGAAGAAATGAGTAGGTACTACTTATTTTCTAATGCTACTTACAATCCCGTCTGTTCACCAATTTCGTCCAAAATCATTTCAACATTGTTAAAAATATTTTCTTCAAAAATAAGCCTATCCATGGGCTGCGGCTTTTCGTGATGTTACGAGAAAGTTCAGTAAAATGCCTTTGCATGCAATTACCTACATTCGCATTACGGCGCCAGGTATGAAGGTTGCCCTCAGGTAGGGCTGGCCCTTATCAGAGGTGTAAGAGTAACGGAAAAGAACAGGGTACCCGTACGTATTCGATAATATAAAAATTACTGGGTACTACTTCGTAAAAAAAGCTTTCTCTTTCGATGACTTGACTTCTATAATGGAGGTATAGCTGGAGTGGGCCAATACCCTTTGGTATTGGCTGATAATTTACGTTATTTCTCTTCCACAAAAACTTTCTTAAAAGAGCTAAATAACAACGTACATCGGTGGGAGACGATGCGAACTTTTCCTTAAAAAAAAATGTCAATCTGAATATAGAGCTAAGTGTTAGATTTGATTGTTATTATGGCTTATATTCCCAGTTGCATCCTAAGTTCGCATCGGAGACTGAAGTTTGCTTTCTTTCTCCACATTGCAGAGCTTAGATTAAGACAATCATTTGTTGATTAGGTATTTCACATTTTCAATACGTAATCGATTTTTAATATTTTCTCAGCTTACATCATACCCACTATATTTAGAACTTGATACTGTGTTGAGCGAGCGAGAGTCGACCTCCAAGTTAGTGTTGAGTACTCTTGAAGCAGCCCTACGACCCTCGGGATGAAATAACACTATATTATTAATGTACACTCGAGAGACATAACGTCTGGTTGCTTATAAGAGCCTTTATTCTAACGACTCGCAAAGCACTTGGCAATCGTAATATTATTATTGTCTTCTTTTATCTCAGTCTGGAAGAGACTTTACGCGAGGCCAAAAGATGTGCCGTATAAGTGATCTCTTCATCCGATTAACGACCAAATCGACGACTTGAATTAACTTTTATAAGATTAGTTAAAACCTACTTATGAAATGGGTGATTGTAGGTAGGTGAATCAGAGAATCGTCTGAACGAAACTTACTTATACCAACGTTATTATTGTATTTAAATTAAAAAACCGCTTGACCAAACAAATCAAGATCATCTGTTGTCTATTAGGAATAAAAGTAAAAATAAAATCCGGAATCAAAATCGTTGCTCTTTCTTCGAGTGTAACCCCTACCTACCCAAACCTACCTTCGCTCTTTGCTTTGTCCACATTTTTACGATTTTGATTTTTGAAACCATTTAAAGAACTACTTTTTGAATAAAAACCGTAGGTACGAAATGTTACCTCAATTATGTCCGTTATTGAAAGGACGTGCTCATATTATTTTTGTTTATGATAGATTGGTATCGGGATTTTTAGTAAGTATTCCCGTGAAGACTACTAAAACCAGTATTTTCCAGCTAGCTGTATAAAAGAAAACAAAAATAACAAATTTCTTTTTCATCTTCAATTGTAAATAGCCCTAATCTTTTCCAGTCAACGACATAACTACCCTCGGGGTAAGAACAAATGGATACAGAATTATGACCGGGCACGCTTTTATTTAAAAACCAAATCCTCTTGTAAACTTGGGATTAATGTCTGCGGTGTGTTTGAGAAAGATTAAATATTGGGGATAATTTGAGAGTTATTATACTGAATACAAGATTTAGATAGAAAATAGAACGCAGAAAGATTAACTAGGAGTGGAACCGCCTGCGGGGATGTCACGCGTTTGATCTCCGGGGCGGGTCAGGAGTCTTCTAGCTCTATCATTAGTCTATAATTAGCTCGTTGACTGAAGAGAGTGGCTGGACGTAGCACACTCATATTTATTATTAACATTAGTTTCGTTCATTATTGTTGCTACCAAAGAGTTTCTCTAATTAATTGTAATACTACTCATATCCTACTTATATGTTGGATTGCTTGACTGACATCTACATTACTTGGGTCCAACAAAAATAATAATTCAAACCTTTTTAGTTTGTAGTTTCCGAGATTATTGATGAACCTAATATTTTTTTACAATATCACACACATTGCCCTGATCGTACTTGTGTTACATATATCAGACAACAAAGACATTATTATATAATACTTATAATACATAAGAGTACTAACACCCAGACACAGACACGAATGTTTGTCCAGAGTGGAAATCGAACCCCACGACTTGACGGCAACAGAACAACGCATTGCAACGGTCTCTTGAGATATCCGAGTAATCAAATGAAAGTACGAAATTGCCTAAGTACTTCTAGTGTCAGGCTAACACTGAAGTTTTTTTTATAGTTCCAAGCATACATTATTAACCCGACCTAATGGATCAAACTCAGGACTAGCCAGTGTCCCGTAGCAGGGCAGACCTATACGCCACCCACTCTCTGAATTTGTGGGATAAAGATTTTTATTATGCTAGGTTTGACCATCTACTCATTTACGAAATGAGACAGGTTAGGTATAATATTTTGAATTAAGTAGGGTAGGTAGCTATCTACATTTATTGATGTTTGAATTCACCAGGATGATGAAGTTAACATTTATCTGTTTTGGTTGGTTAATTTTGACTCAGGTAATATATACCGTCCGCGTTCTTAGCTCTTCTTCCTACACAAGGTCTCGATAAACATTACCTAACCCTATTTGTTATTCAGTGAAAATTTTGCTTTAATAAAGCACGAGTATCACAACTTTTGTAAGCTCGCTGAATAAAAAAATACCGAGTCTGCATGAAAAGTTTTACGTTTGCGTGTGACTTTTTAAGTTCATAAAAGTTATTGAGCATGTTGAATAGAAGTACCTACTTAGTTACCTATTAATTAAAGAGAGACGAGAATAATTCTGCAAGATGAAGTCATTGTAACTATGCAGTTTATAGACATATTATGCAAATACATTCTCAAGGATTTCTGAGAAGATTAATCTTACAGCAAAGTATTATGAAACCAGAAGGGAGTTTTTCTGTGCTGGTGAGGTATCATTAAAAAGAGCTTTGCGAGGAAACCACAAACATATTAGAAAGTCTTTATAAACGTTATTTTTTGGGTTCGTCCAAGGTCCTTGACGCAAAGCGAGATGAATTCATAATACAGATTTCATATTTTATTTGGGCGTAATGGTGATCTTATCTAAGACTTTGAGGTTTTGGGAATAAATGTCTACTACGTTTAACTGTGTGTATGTGATGTAAAAATAGGTAAGGTACTATCAAAATATACATTTTGATGAAGTACCTATATAGCAAATACTAACGAGACTCTTGCGAGCTCCACCGTTACATACAAGTTCCTTAACACCCACATATATTCGAGTGTAGTTCTGAGACTTGCGGATTAAGTATTAAAATGAAAAAAGCGAACTACTTATATATGTTTAAGTTTACGGAAAAACATACTATTATGTCATCAAGACACTATTTACCTTTATAAATGTATAAGTTAGAGGTAAAATATAATAATTGGAAGTCAAACTATGACAATATTCGATTTTTATTCCGTTTTATTTTTTATAGGTATATTGGTGCATTTTTTTGTGGCCTGTATTGTGTTTAGGCCACAGTTAATTTTGCCAATTTCAAGTGATTAAAGAGACACGTGCCTTTGGAAATTGGTCGGTGACTGAGCTTATTCTCTTTTAATCTTACGTGAAGTATGTATCAAAAATCTACGAATCGTCTTCACGTAAGTTCCGGACCTTTGACCACTTTGAACTTCATTGACCGGGTCAGTGCCGAATGCCGATACCGTCGTTAGAGTAGGGGATTCCCTTAGGGAGGTAGTAGACTCGATGTCAACACCACCCGCTGCCGAACTACGAACTCCAGTTTATTTATTTGCATGCCACATTGTACATTAGGTCTTAAATCTAGATAATCCAGTTACTTTACGCAATCAACATAAAATGTATAAAATTTTCATTCATAACTATATCATTGATTAATTTAATCAATAATATAGTTATTCCATCCTCATCATCTTGATGGTTGGCGATCTAGCACTGTGCGTTTTTCGAGGAATTTTCTCCCGCGAACCTCAGTCTTGTGGAATAGTTTAGCTGCGGCAGTATTTCCTGAAGGCTATGACTTAGGGACCTTCAAGAAACGAGCGTATTCCTTCTTAAAAGGCCGGCAACGCATCAGCGACCTCTCTGATCTCGTAGATGTTCATGGGCAGCGGTGATTACTTACCAGCAGGTGACCCGCTTGCTAGTTTGCCGCCTCTAGTATATAAAAAAAAAGATGTATTAACGTCGTAAGTAAGGCCCAGACAACATACACAATAGAAAATGAATTGTTTTTGTCTCGTATGAGGCTTTTGGTCTTAGGACGTTAAACTAAATTAAATACATTATCAGAGATACATACATTAAGTAGTGACAGGCAGAAGGCAAAGCAAACGCCAATGTCCAGCAAAAGCCGAGTTAGTAATGAGTCGAGCGCAATATTTGCATATGTTACTTCACCATAGCAGAGCAAGCTCCCAACCTCTCCAAAATTAATTTTGGCTTTGTTGCCGCTTGAATCATATTAGGGACATCAAGCAATCCTGGCTATTAAAACATTTTTGCTGAATACCGCCAACTTGATGTCCTTCATTATGAATTCCTTTCTTTCTTGTCCAGCGACGTGGGTAGTAATGATAAGTGAGCCGTTCTAACAAACCTTTTGTTGGAACTGTACTCTCCTACAAATATTAGTAAGGCCTCTAGGTACTCAATCGTATGTTATAATATTCTCACAAAATGCTTACCAATTATCAAATTTCTACTTATCTTTTCGTCGGTCTAGTAAAGGTAAAGAATAGATTTAGCAGACCATTTTATAAACTTAAAATATATTAGTCTTTAAGCAGCTCCACATGATAATATCATCGTGTCTTGGGACTTGCTTAGGTTTCAAAATGGAATTGAGATTCCAATTTATTCCCAACATAAAATGATCATAATATGAAACGCGTTCAATCATACTTACCTACTTAGGTACATCATAACACTATATTCCGTCATCCGTCAAAATTATGCAATTTCAACTTCTCCTGAAAAGAAGGGTTCAGAATAGTAAGTGATATACTCGTAAAATAAAACTAAAAGGAACACCAATATACTGGTGAGTACCTACTGAACAAAGCTTCTTGATTTAACACCCTAATAAAAAGACGAACGAAATGACAGGTGGTCGTAAAAAGTAAAACATTCTCTAGTTTCTCTAATATACATTAAATGTTTTCAATTCTATGTAGGTGTGTACTTCAGTGACTGAGTTTTATACATACCATCAAAATATATAGTATTTTGATGGTATTTAAAAAACCTCAGTCATGAGTAAAAAGTGCTAAGGCACATAATGTTCCTAATTCTCGCTGTTTTTATTTCATACCTAGTTGTTTGCGTAACTGTCACAATGGTAATTATTAAAACCCAAGCAAAATAATAATCAAGCCGCCAATTTATTTAGGTAATTAATAGTGACGTTTATGAGATATTAAAAAAAAACGAGTCTTGGCCAGTATTTGAACAGCGTTTGCGAATGTTTTAATACCAAATTACCTATGTGAAGTCTCATACATTACTTTATCTTCATTTATGTTTTTATATTGAAAATAAGAAGTCAAAGGAAAACACTCACTTTTTGGGCAGTATGATGAATGACCTCATGTCATGTTTTAAAAAAAATAACTCTAAAATATAAATCAAGCGTTTGATCATTATAACACACTTTTCTTTAAAGCCAGAGTAATTGTACTCGTATAAGCCTGTCAAAACGTCTTTACGTTTGAGTTCGACATGAGTGTAGATAAATAATTTTAAGTCACTTTTCTTTAAAAAACTCCCATCCGTCACCCATTTTATTAGAAAATAGTGACCCATCCCGGGCCGCGTGTGGTAGGTACCAGTATTATCTGGAACAATATCGCCCTGAACGGTTTTTCATAATCGTAAATTTCGGTGCAATGCCGATCCTGCCTTTTTTCAATAACGATGTAAATGTGATTGCTAGCTCTTCACTCCTCTGTGGACCCACATAAATTTCGGATGGACTTTCTTTTTCTTAGAAAAGTGCACAGTGACTCGAGCAAAGTCCTGCAGTAAAAAATAAGACTGCAACGAATTAAAACGATAAATGCCTATACCTATAAAAAAGCCTCTTTGTAACAAAAAATTGCCCTCTCTGTGGTTCTGTCGATTTGTGTAGCCCTCGAAAAGAAATCATGAGGTCAATTTTTGTTCGAGAAAGACCTTTATAAACAAGATGACAAGTTGATGTGTGTGCTGTTGGCGGACCTTAATAAACAAATAAAGTACTAAACCCAATGACAACAATGTTTGATTTGTTTATTATATAAAACGAGTATGTACCCTACAAGTAGGTAATATTGAGTAACATACATAGTTTCTTAATTATTTATTTCAATACATTTCTCCAGCCGTGTAGGTAATAGGTATGCATCACACACATTAGTGCATACTTAGCGTTTAATATATTATTACCTACTTACTAAATGCGTAGGCGATAATGTAACTCGATCGTGGAGGTGATGACGCTTGCGCTTTGACCACAGTTGGCCTTCGACCCCAGCTCTTAATGATTATTATTATATTAATGGAGATGAGGTAATTATATTAGAACTATATCCACCAGTGATCCGCGGACCACCGTTTAAGAACCACTGGGTTAGAACTACGGCCAAAAAATCTTGAATTTCTCGGGTAAGTTTTCCTCTAACTTAACAGGCTGGGGGTAGGTTGTTTCAGTGCAAATAAAGCGAAAGCAATAAGAGATAGATGAACAATCATATTACGTCGCGTATTGCCTGATAGGTGGCACACATGGCGACAATATTGATTGTGCTATCAGCACCGACCAAATGGTAGCGCATTTAGAAGGCCTCTCCATGAGGAAACTCTTTTGGGTGTTCAGGGTTTTGAGAAATCATTGAGACTTCCAGTTTTCTTCCAATTCCTTAACCGCTATAAATACTCACGTTCACGTATTTTGTTTGATAAATCCAAAGTAACCCTCGGATTATAACCACAACTTAGGTATTTGTATGTAGAATCTTATACTACTCTGTTTTATAAAAATAATCGAAGTTTCAATATCTTCTTATTAGTATTGAAATAGTTCCACCTCTCTTCCTCTTATTTTTCTTTTTAGCTCTGTAAATTAAAAAACCTTCTTTCAATAACACTTTTATGCTTCAACTACTAAATATTGTTTGGCGATGGATATTTTACTTTTCCCCGAAAGAATCCTAAAAATTACTATAATATATTCAACACTTGTTATCGAGCGCCACAATAGACCGTTCTTTCTATAACTATAACACTTTTATGCTTCAACAGGTATGTACTAAATTTTAGTTGGTGACGGATAATTGGACCCTGTTATGCATAAAAGATCCATCCAACATAGTTACTCAATGTTGGTTGGATTTTGCGCATAACAGGGTCTAATTTACTTTTCCTTGAAAGTATGAATCCTAAAAATGTCTATAACATATTCAACGAGAGCCAAAATAGACCGAGTTGGTTCCCTACTTTCCATAACACTTTTATGCTTCATCTACTAAAATTGGTTGGTGACGGATAATTTACTTTACCTTGAAAGTATGAATCCTAAAAATCTCTGTAACATATTCAACAGTTGTCTTCGAGCGCCAAAATAGACCGTTGGTTCTCCCTACTGCCGAGCAACGCGCCGGCTCTCTCCCGGCCGGAGAGTGGGTTCGTGTCCGGGGTGGAGGAGGGCGCCGACGCGGCCACCTGGGCGGAGCTTCGACGGTTCCTGCTGCAGCTCGGAGCCAAGAAGAAGCGCCGCCTGCTCCCTATACGTTTCACTAGGAAAAAGACTATAGCCAATAAGCACACTCTACTATAATACTTAAAATAATTCGTGGACGTTGTTCGGAGTGACGTAGACAATATAAAGGCCATCGCCTATGTAGACAGACACACGTACTTATTACCATTAAAACTGAACTAGTGTTCCTAAAAGCTATTCAGGATATCGATAGTATTTGCATTATCAACAGAATTACTTAAATTTTCCATAGCCATACAGTCGATAGTGTCAATACTATTGACACGTGGCAATATTTTCGATATACCTACTATTATTTTTTGCTTCTACTATCGATAGCCTATATTGATAGGCTATCGATATCAATAGTCGATAGAGGGAATTGCCCACCATGAACTGACCTGTCGTAACGAAAACGTACACATGACATGACATTATCCAACCAAAACATCGGCGAAGCCAAATACTCAGGATATTGGAGTACCTAATTATGAAGCCTACTTATGGTACCCTACTATGTACGAAAAGACAAGCAAACTTAATAATGCCAGATCCAATATGTACTGTGCTTTTGGACCTACGGGGATAAAAATCAAAACCTGACTGACAATCAAACGAAATTATTAACCAAGAGACCTAACTCAACCTAACTTAAAGGATGTTAAAGAAGATAATGATCAGCAATTTAACAACGTGTAATTTTCTGCATGCCACAATAAAAATGATAACACAAAAAAGTTATACGCAACAGTTACCACATAAATGTACGAGTAATATACCAATGCAAACAGGCGAGTCATCGAGGCGCAAGATTCTCAAAAGTCTTGAAGAATTCATATCCTGCCGTCTCTAGCAGGTATGTCAAAAACAGCCCACTGAACGCTGATAGAAATGTAAAATGCAAGTATTGGAATATCGGTGAGGGACAAAGATGCAATATATGACACGACACACCGAGTCAAGATATGAGTCACTGATGTGCCGTATTCCCAAGCTCTTCAGTAAGTTGTACTTACTTAACTGTTTCGTATATTTTAAGAGTATTAGAGCGCAGTAGTAAAATTATTCATAATAGGGTATTTGACTAATCTCGATTTAGTAAAAAATATTTATACTTTTCCAAAATACTGGTAAATAAGAACCAATGGCCAAAATTTTCAGTTAAAAATATAACGTCTAGCTGGTTTTATGAGCATTCAAAGTTTCATGGGCAAGTCCATTTTTAAAGTATCACAATTTAAAAAAATAATTATATTATTGAACTACCCGTACATTTTCCACCAACTTTTATTATAAAACCATTTACTTAAACGAAACATTTGATATAGCTACCAAACAAAATTTACTAGACGCGCATATAGGATACGGGCATGTGACGTCACTCGCCTGTAGCCATTTGAATAGAGCGTTTTTGGGCTTGCCTAAAATATGTGCTCTTAAAGTTATGATATCTCAGGTAATTCAAATCAGAATCGAGTAATTCTTTTAGCGATGTTTCTTAAATTGAGAGGTCTTTTGATTAAACACATAAAAAAAATTTGTCAAATACCCTATTACTGTTATGGCAGATTCAAATCGGCCTATCTTAATAATGTGTCATTTCAATAACCCTTAGCCAGGTGGAAGGTAATATGTTTTAATTTGGTTTTGGACCTTATTTAAAGGGAATAAGGTGGAAGACATTGTGGTAACTATTCAGACACGGCTAAGGGATAATGAATACTATCAAAGTACCGGGATTAACGGCAAAATGAGCCTTCGGAAACACGAGATCATTGACATGACATTATTAACCCCGGGCGCAAAACAAAAAAGCCGATTCAATATTTTAATTAGATTAGTAACAAGATCTGTTTTATATAGGAAATGGAGTCTTATCATCAATAAACTATTAGTAGCCATTTGTACAACTGGCGTCTATCTCACCTACATGGTGATTGGTTATTTTTGATGTGAGATATCAAAACAACCAATGACTTTAAAGTTGGACCTCAGTCTAACAGTATGCCATTTAGCGGATTTTTCACATGCTATTAATGATAAATATTATAAAAGATAGATTTAGCGATACCTATCGACCAACGTCGACCGATGGAATTGATTGGTCGAACGGTACGGCGATCAATTGAAGCTACCAGACAAGTTGACGCACATCGATCGGTGCCTTCGATCGACTACAGATCAATCGGTCGGATACACTTAATTTAAACCGTTTAGTCTAATTCGACAGTTATATATTTAGAAAGATGATTACGGACATCCCTTTTTTTGATTCCCCCATGCGGAATTACTCAAAGTTCCTGTTATTAATAAAAATGTTTACCTACGTGTAATATTTTCCAGGTTAGTACCAATTCATTAAAAAAAAATCATTGAATTACCTCAACATATTTTTTTGTAAATTTGAAAAGTCATGCCCTTTAGGATAATCTTTGGTGCAAAAAAAATTAAAGTCTAGATAAATAATCGCCCGAATTTCTGACCGCCAATTCATAACGCTTGGTTTCTACACGTTGAACAAATTCAGATTGAAATCACACATTTTTTATTCAACATTATTCGTATAAATATCCTCGATAGTGTATAGCTGACGAGGTGGCAAATGTGCGACAATCTGTGATCTGACCGGAAGCATTGATTTATATGATGGATGTGCCCTCGCTCCATTCTGCGCGCATAAATGGTTATCACTATTACGATAGTTACTGCCAACTTGAAAATACGTAGATATCGCGAAATTATTACTGTGAGATATTTAAGATTTATGTGATGTCAATTTAACATGTACTATGTATTCCTATCAGCTACACAGTTAAGTGTCCGCTGTTGACCCTTATGCCTTATGAATAAAAATCAACAGCGTCTTAAAAAAAACTGTTATTGGGGTGAATATTACCTACAATAGCGAATTATAAGTAATAAGTAGGTATTGTTAAGTTGATTACTGCGTAACGATAAAGCACGGTCAACTCATTGGATAAACATTATTTCATAATGATTTTTAAAATACCTACGTATGGGTGGGTACCTAGTAGCACAATATAGTAATAGTCCGCGTTTACTTTTTTTAGTATTTTGTTTCTGATTTTTATATACTTACCTACACACGAGTATGAGCTTCAACAATGAGCTTCAAAACTTCCATATTTTAAAGCGCTACATACGCTATTATAATTCATAACGACGAATCTATTGGTAATCCATTAAACCGGGTTGGCGCTTCAAATTAGCTGGAATCGTCGATGAACGGTCATGACTAGAATTTCGGACTTGTAACGGTGTGACTAATGCACATACTAAACAGCTGCGCTAGGACATGAGTTGCGCTTTTGTCTTATACTCGTAGAGGTTTGTTAGATTATTATACTTTAAATAAGCACAGATAGAAAAACAAAACGTTACGATAAACTCTTTGATAGATTCTTCATATTCATAAGAAACATTAAGGCACCAGGGCTGTGAAAGTAAAAACCGTATTACAAAAGTAATTAAATAAAAGAGTATGTAGCTACGATTTTACCACATTTTCTGGTGAAATGAATGACATCGAAATTAAATTGGATGAAGTCAAAAAAACTACTTCACTACATCTAAAGTCTTACAAGGCTTTAATTTATTCATAGACTTTCTATGTCGTGTATTATAAATTATAATGCACTAAGCCTTAAAGTTTGATAAATATTAATGAACGGTCCACATCCGCGTCCGAATGAGGATACGAAAATGCAATGTTTCCGTTCGTGAGAGAAGCACGTAAATGTGACACAGTAAAAGCGACTAACCCTAATGGAATGTATCGTGATAGCGAATACCTCACTACAAACATGTTAAAATAGTATACCACATCGTAAGCAATACAAAGGAGCATGCCCTTTCTTTCCTGTCTAGAACGGCGTTCACTTTTCGTTTTAGTGCAATTTTATAATCTCAATTTTAAACTTATAAATAGGTTAGGTGATATTGTTTAAGTACTTAAGGTCTCAAATACAAAAAAGTATTACAGTAATTTAACTTCATAATTTAGTTAGTATTATAACGTCTTCGTGCTTATTAAATGCTAGGTAAGTTACAATCGATGACTACGAACAAATTCTGTATTGTTTTTGTGTTTCTGTGATCCCAGGACAAATTTATGGCTTTTAGTATTAATGTTATAGGTACTAATATAGATAATGTTGTCCTGAGCATTTATTAATTAGCTAATTTTGTATAATATGAGTACCAATGCACCATAGACGCAACAGTGAGAATGATCACATACATAACTAGTAAATGAATGATGCCATTTTAATTTGATGACACGAACAAAATACCTACTTATCAAAAGAACTAAAAATTGTGTTAGATATCTTTCTTTTTAGTAAATAGTTCTTTAATTATACTTTTAGCTGATATAGTTCAAGTTTAATTAGATGAGTGTAGAGATAGTAACTTTGATGATTCGTGTAAGTTAATATAAGTACAGACAGCCGCACATCAGGTTACTACATTCTGTCAAATTTCTTCAATCGAACCTCACCTTTATGTCAAACGTGTTTGGTTCAATATCAAGGAAATTTGACAGATTTTAGTAACCTGATGTGCGGCTGTCCGTACATCAAAATAGAGACTACTGAGAACGAAAGAAACGGCTCACGCTTATTATTATCTAAAAGTAAACAAACGAAATAATAGACGATCGATCATAATCAAATAATTCGAAATCTGTGCTGGGAAATGTGTTTGAAGTAGGTACTTATAAGTATAATGCATTACCTATGCGGACTGATAAGAATATTATCGGTAGGAAGGTGTGATCGAGGATGAAGAATTGGGAATAGACTGACATCTGGTTATAAGACGATAAAAGAGACTATTGTATCTTTATTGAAAGTGAAATTGGCATTTCTAGACTTACTTAGTAGATAGTTATCGTGGACCAATAGAATAAGAATTAGATTTAAGTGCTAATTACATACAGCGACCAAATATTTTAATGAAAATATTTAGGAGGGCTACTTTCCCTTTGGTGGGAAATTACGAGTATTCTCAATACTTTCTACGTAGACAGTTCTAGTGATCTACAAATTACGTAGTTTTTTCCTGTATCTTACTTTGGGTGTTTTATATTATGAGTTGATTTTGTTTAAATCAACTTCAATTTTAGAATCATGGTGGTATTGAATTGTACAAACATAAAATCAACTGCACGATCAATAATGCTATAATAATATTATGATCTATTTGATTAACTTTCTCGATTTTACTATACTATGTGTGTGTGTAGAGAATCCAATTTTTTTCAATGTACTTATGAAAAAGATAGACATCGTAGGTTCTATAGAAAAATTTAGCCAATCTTATTTTTTTAATTCATCATCCCATAGCATAGCTATTTTATCGCAATAACCCTCATTTAAGTGACTTTAGAAATCACTTATTTCTGATATTAATGTCATCGTCTTACAAATATAAGTAATTGTTTTGATTTTTATTATATCATTTAGTTTCTTAAACTTTTATTTCATTCTGACAAGAAGGTGCCCTAAGTGAATAAAATTAAAAAATACGACTTATTCTAATTTTAATGAGCTCATACTTTAGACGTTCAAAAGTAATATACTTAGTGCCATATGTTCATAGGTTTTGTACTAACAAAGGTGCTCAATTTTGTAGGCAGTTACTTAAAATTGAATTAAGCACACTATTGAAAACAGAGTAGGTACATAATTATTTAAGAACTACCTACAACAAAGAACTCAGTAGAGATAAAATCTTATTGGTCCAGTAGTTGAGGCTCTACCAACATTGTTTGTTCTTGTTAAGGTGCATACTAGTTTCAAATGATTATGAAATGCTAAATTGGTCCTATTGATAAAATACTAAAATGTATTTATATTTATTCTAACGTCAGGTATTTGTAATTATATTAAATATTAATTATTGAAATACCGCAAATTTAGGAACTGACTGATTATTATATTTTGTGTTCTTTGATATTAAGTTCGAGATAATGTTATGACTCTTAACGATAGTATTTAGTTTAGAGACATGTATTACTTACCTACATTTAATGTGAATAAACATATTTCTAACGTGCGTTTTGTTTTTTATTTTTTCAGACACTGATATTGTTAATTTTTAAGATGTTCACACACAGAACAGACGGATAACAAAGTGAAAAACCTAACCCAATTAGGGTTAGGTTTTTCTCATTTTGAGGTACGAGTAGGTAGGTAAACTACCTACTGATTTCTTACTGAAAAATATTCGTTACATAGTAATTTAAGGTAAATTATTAAGATGTAAAAAAAATAATCGTGCAGATTCCGAGAATATTTATGACAAAGTTCGTTGTGTTTATAAAAAATTATGTGGTTAGAATGATGTAACAGTACACCCTGTATCAATACGAGAGGCCCTGGAGTGCCTAGTGGAATAATTGGTATCTCACGTAGAACAAACAATTCACTTGTAACCTCGAGCTATGGAAACACTTACAAAATATTTGTCTTCTTAACACATTCCAAGAGACAATGTTATACCTGCCGGCCTATATAATGGTATCTAATGAAATAAGCAGGTACTGTATTCGTTCCATGTAGGTATTTTCATCATCTGCCTGCCTTATTCCCAGGTTATCTGGTGTCGGCGCAGTATGTTTTCTTCTTTCGTGTAAGTATTATTATTAAAATTAGATATTAAGAAGTCAAGAAAGTTGTGACAGACGGATGTTTCAGGAATTAACGAGTAGTCTATTTTTATAACCTACTCTAGCGTCCTAATTACGAAACGCAGTCTAACATTAGTCTTGTACTTATTTATCGCAAAAATATAGCTTTGCGATATCTAAGTATTATCGACAGCATGAAAACTAAACAGTTTTTATGCTATATCCGCCATGTTTTTCCACATCGATTACTAGATCTCCGTTTTGTATGTAATAAGGGGGTTAGAATCTAGGATGTAAAAGGCCATAATTTTATTTTGTTTACACGACTTTCATGACGCATTAATTCATAAAATACAGAATTGTTGTCTGAGAAATAAACAAGGGAATGAAGAAACATTTTTGAAATGTCTTATCTACTTACGTAATTTCGAGTTTGTGATTACTTTACTGCTACTTGGATGAGGCGACAGAAACATATTTCATTGTTTCTTTCACGAACAACAGTTGAATTTCGTTCATTGATACATAAATTTACGTTTGAAACTTTTTATCATTGCAGATTTATATTTAGAAATCCTGACAAAGAAAATAATGTAGGCCAGCCAGTTTTCCAGAATAATCCTGGATTTTGCAACCTACACCTAAAAATCTTCAATCGATTCTATCCTTTTCTGATGATTCTATTTAACACATTTATCTTTTACTTAATCCTTAAGGAATATTTTAAATGTTTTTTTTTTATGTAAGTGTTGCTGCCTATTTAGTCTGGTGGGTAGTCGTCTGCCCTTTTGTTTCTACCAAAATGAAGTTTAATAAATTAGTTTGTATGCTAATAACTTAAAAGTCACCTGTGTAAATATTATCTGTCACCGGAAAATAACAAGTAGGTAAGTATCATTAGTTGGTTAATTTTCGGAAAATAATAAGCTGCTGATATTTATAATGTAAGTAATGTAGTGTTTAGTTAAGTGATTAATTTACGGTGACTAGTCGGTAAATGATAAGTCGAGGGGCACGCTGATTGGCTGAACGTCTCAAGTGTCTTTTTTTGAATTCTAAATTGGTCAAATTACGATTCATATTTTCCGGTAACCAAACCAAAACACAGACTACTAAAACAACGGTACCTGTTACATTCGTGCGCGGTAATTTCGTTCTATAATTATAAGTCTGGGTAAGTAGGTACTTTCTTTAGCTAACATACTTTGTCAAAAAGGTTTTAGAGTCTATTCCAAATTGAAAAGAGCCTAATTAAGTGGAATAACAATCCGTCGAAACGTGTTCATGAATTTAATGGATGGTTCAATTCTTTCTCTCAACTTAGCGGGTAATTCCCGGTTGCGTCCACAGCTGTCGTTTTGGAGCCCGGGGTACGACGACTTAGACCATGATTCAGGATTTGGAGATTCAATGGTTATTACAATATAGGCGATTGCCGTCTGACTTTGACAACAATTTTGCAGGAAAACCAAATGAATCTTAGTTAAGTTCAGAAACTATCCGAAACGTTTAGGTTTTTACACAAAGACTATACTCTTCAAATCCTAAACTTCAAATGTTTTAAGCGTACCCTGAACAAAGCGACCGATACACGCTAAGATGAATAAATGACTAGCAATTTGGCTATGTATGTAACTACGTATAATAGCAGATATACCATCTAATGTGGTAATTGCAGACAATAGGCATGAATGCCATATGAAAATTGACTCATAACAAGCTTTTGTATTGAAATGGCGTCATTTTTGGCGTCAATTTTGTATTGAACATTTGTTCGTCAGGTACACTCAACTCCAGAAATATGTATACACTTTAGGACCTTGTCACAATACATATGTATAAGAACGACTTCTACTTTCTTATACATTATGCATTGTGACAAGGTCCTAAAGTGTATACATGTTTTTTGAGTTTATACCTATAAATAGTAAAGTACGGAGTAACTTCCCATTAGTTAGGGTCATGCCTCCTCATCTCCCCTAAAAATAAGTTTGGTTGCTGTAGGGACAACACGTCTTGACTGAGAGACTGAATAAATTATAGATTACCAGTTAACGTGGGATTAGTTCTGAAGTCTGATCTACGCAGTTACCTATATACCTACGCGGGTCGTAGAGCAGTGGTTAAAACATTGAGACGCAAGTATCGCGGGTGCAATTCCCGCAAGAACACAAAGGTTGGCTGATGAAACAGATATTTGTGTTGGTTCTGAGTGTTTGTGGTTTTTTAGTTTCTGGTTTCCAAAGCTCAACGGAAAATCTTAGTTTTGGATCAGGACAATGTTTGTAATGTTTTTTCAAATATTTTTTAGAAACAATAGAATTATTGATTTAAATAAATACATACTACATAGGTATTATCTTATATGCTTACGGTCTCTTAATTTTGTTTATTAAAATAGGAAATGAGCACATGCTCATATGTACGTACATATCTAGTTATTCGTAATTATCCAATTAAGTAGTTGTAGATAGGTAGGTACCTATCTACTCTGCTGCACAGTTATCGTCTATCTACCTTATTAACAAAGGTTTAGTTAGCACAATTTCATCAATTAAAGACCTCCTACATCCTCCATACTAGAACACTTATATTCAATTATTCAACGTGTTATTTCGTTTATCCGTTTTGGAACCAGGGGTACATTTGGATCATGATCCGGAATTTAGTTAGTTTGATAATTAAGTATACCTACTTATAATGACGCGACTTCCATCTGACCTTAAAAACTCCTGATTAGACCAACTGTACCAAGTTTTTGCACACTTGCTACCTGTGAGGAGTCACAAACTATACGTTTAAAATTATGTAAGGTTAGTTAGGTACCTAGTATAGATGAATGATCCTCTTATAAAAACTAGACGTCCTAGTCTGCCTAAGTGACCTTCCTTCTTCATAGGTCATGAATCTAGAAGTGAAGGCAAGAGTCCAGTCATATTCTAAATATAAATAAGCTTGCTTGAGTCAGATTGGAGCTTGACCCTTTGTCCTCATTCGTTTACGGTCATTATATTCGTTAAGGGTGACGTAATAAAATAGCTGCATATTGCAAAAGTCGATCGTGTATTGGACCATGGGCCATGATTATGCTCTCCAAAATGTTACCAGCTGCATGAGATCATACACGTTGCGTAGGAATGTGGATAAGAAACTTGCTCAACAACTGCAATCAAAAGAATGAGTCAAGAATGAATATTTATTAGATCTACTTATATTATGTAAACACACATGTTTCATTCGAAACATTATTTCTACAAAAACACTGATTTTATAATTGATTTTACTATCAGGTTTTCCAATAGCAAAAAGTTGAATTTTATAAGTAGGTAAGTACGAAGTAAGTAGGTACTGCCTCATAATACCTCATTTTAAAATTGCTGTAAAAGATAGAAATAGTTTTTGTATTATGCATGATGTGGATACTATGACCAACGTTTTACTTAGGATATTCTGCTGCATTGTAGAGTTGCCTCTACATATTACAGAATATAGGGTCAAATCTTCGCTTTTACAGAGGTATTGATGAAGCATTATCGAGATTCAACACTGGGATCCCTGATATACCTGAAGAACTGTCTAAAATACTATCAGGTGGTAAGTTCATAAGCGTCCTGAGGCCCGAAGCTACAGCTTTGGACGCAACCGGGAATAACACGCTGAGATGAGATGAAACACCTCTGAATTACAGACAAACGCATGTGTAACCACCTAACGTTCATAGGTAAGTACAAAAAGTATAATTGTCTCAGCCGAAACTTGGAGAGTATCCACAAACAAGTATGACAACAATTGAGGAGAAGCCAATTAAACCAATCAAAAGTTAATTTTCTAAATTGTTAAACGGCTTGGGTTAAAAATTACATCTGAAGTAAGTCCCTACCTATGTATCCATGTTTTGAAGAATTTGGGACACAATTTCTTGCGTATTTTCTTATTTAGGTAGTTAACTAA
The DNA here is from genome assembly GCA_014851415.1 of Cnaphalocrocis medinalis. NCBI lineage: Eukaryota > Metazoa > Arthropoda > Insecta > Lepidoptera > Crambidae > Cnaphalocrocis > Cnaphalocrocis medinalis. The sequence goes on along the minus strand of CM026273.1, from coordinate 12,056,425 downwards.
TTACATAACTAGAATAATGATATTCCGCAATACACATACCTATAATAACTTTTCGAATTACTAAGTAATTTTATGTGTGTAGTAAAAACTCTGGAACGAACTTTTTTTAAAGCTTACCAACTGTATAAATTAAAAAAAATACTTTTATAAGTTGTAGTATTATAATTATTGCATTGTTAACAGATTTTCATGTGTAGGTATACTTACCGCAGAATAAATTGTACCTAAACCATGAAACGTGTGAGACAGAACAAAATTAACTAGGTAAGTATACGAGTTTTAAACCGTTCGCTATTTTACGGTATGCAACGCGTCGTTTTATTACAATAAAAAACGTTTAATTTCTCTATCAATCTCAAAATAACTCGGAACCTGTCTTTAAAAAATACGTGAGAGATTCATGACGCAGATGACGTATGCAGGTACAAACCGCAACAGGTGTTCTGGCAATACCAGCCGCCACATCAGTTTGCCGCCGCGAAATCGCCTGCGCGCACGCAGCGAATACGGACACCACAAAAACACGAGAGTACGCGCATCGCCGCGCGACAGACGTGCTTTTACCGTTCTAAATGTGTGCTCAATAACCCCCATTGTGTGGAATACAATCATACTCCGACGTTTTAGAGGTAAGTTATTATTATTGAAATATGCAACTTTTGGCTATGGTAATAGAGAATTCCTGTTTGACTGGCGTCAAAATGTTTACGCGAGCGACTTTAACTTACTCCTAGGCACCTATGTGTGTTAAGATAAGTATTGACATCTGTGTATATGTACTTAGGTACATGGCAAATAAAGTTTGATTAATTAAAAGCTGTGCGCTGTGCGTTAGGAATTCGATGTCACTAAGTAGAATACGTTCTACTCGTAAGAGAAAACTTTGGTGTCGTAACAAGTTACCTCAAGTTAATTCAAGAGTGTATTTGAAAATCGCAATAAAAACAAGTTGTTACTTTCTTTCTCTTTTTATTCAATGTTTGGTTTTCTAACAACATTTAGGCAGATATCTTCAGTTCCACTGACATGTACGGACAACCACACTCAATCAAATTTGTATTGTTGAAAAAATATGACTTAATTTGTGCCAATATTTTCAATGGATTCTCACCCTGATGTCACGTTATGAAGTACAAGCTGTCTTTACCTATGTTTTTTTAGATAGTTCTATATGAATTAAGATAATTAACCTGTGCTGTGCTACGTAGTTACTCGTACCTACCGATGTGTCTGTTATTGTTGATACTATTAGTTTCAGCCTTGTTCAATAGATGAAGCCAGGTGTAGATTATATCGCGCAAGCGTTTCGACTTTTCGGATCACCTAAAACCTGATATGGTTGTCAATAGAAATGGTGTACCTACCTCTTTATAAATAGTAGGTATAGAAGAAAATATTAGTACAGCAAGTACCTAATACTGTGAAAACTTTACACCATAGGTATGTAGGTACTTATTGTTACTTTCGAAGTTATTATTGCAAAAACCTACAAAATAGAGCGTGACCGAAACAACCCCGCTCGTACTTTGCCACTGATAACAATGGAACCAATTTATACGTGTTCTGCAAATCCGCTATAACGTGAAAAGAAGGTACCTAATTGCCCACATATTACATAGTTTACATTGTCATTCTAACCACTGCATCATAGATAGAACAAATACTAATCTTCAAAAGCGATTAGGTACTGAATATTGTCAAGATTTCATGCACATGAAAGTTAAGAACTGTGTCTATTCATGTTTTGATGTCGCCTATACCTACCTATATAGAAGATGATTATGTAAGGTTATCATGAAAACACTCCAATTAAATAAGTATCTTCCTACATTTAAATCCAGTATTTAACTAATGGATAGCCTAATACACCGCTGAGCAACTATAAGTAACGAAGATACCACCATCCATTTTTCAGTCACCATTTTCTATGTCAAGAGAATGATCTAACTACATTTCTGTTTCCCGTAGCTACTTTGTATACCATTAGGCGGAGACTTATTATTGGGATTGTTTTCTTTTTCATTGTATCTAAGCTCATTGTATTAATTGCTTTATAAGGGTTTATGAGGAAACATTCAGGTGCATCTCTTAGACTATCTCTTCTGTCATCGATTGGTATAGGGTGTATGTGGGCGGCGGCAGCACCATCAGGTGACCTATCTGCACATCTGCCACCTATCACATAAAAAATCTACTTTTCATACAATTTTTCGGTCCATAAATTGTATCGTAAGTAAGTATCTACCTACCTACCTATCTAACCGAAACTTTGCTCAGAATATTATATTTATAAAACAAATAGTTAAGTACTTATTATTGATTTTAAAAGAACAATAAATAACGAAGCATGAAGAAACATCTCGCCGGTCAGTATGCCAGTGCCAAGTTACCAACGGATGTGATCCTGTGCCATGTCGCGCCTGTAACGACTCTCTTTTCGGTTACCATCAGGCTAAGGTGATGGCAGACAATATACTGAGTCACTATAAAAGACAATCTTTGCAAAGAAACTTTGATTCTCAAGCTCTTTAGACTCTCTTTTTGCTTACCATCAGGCTAAGTTAAGGGCAGGCAATATACTGAGTCACTATAAAAGGCTATCATCTGTATTGCAAAGAAACATTAAATCTCAGGCTCTCTAGACTCTCCTTTGCTTACCATCAGGCTGAGATGATGGCAGGCAATATACTGAGTCACTATAAAAGCCTCTCTTTATTGCAAAGAAATATTAAATCTCAAGTTAGGTACATACCTACTTATTTACGATATCTATCATTAGATGTTGGCCAGTCATGTTCAATTATGTTCACGATTATAAGTACCTAATTACCTACCTACCTACTCCTTGTTATAATATGTCGGTGCATTCGATCGGAAATATCTCTATTCGTGCATAATAATAATACACATCATGTACATTACTTGCAGACGTAGGTAGGTTAGAGTTTGTAATCAATCATATAGATACCTTCCTATGTAGATAAAATATGTACCTTAGATACTTAGGCATCTAAGGTACATATTTTATCTACATAGGAACAGCAGCGATTTAATCTTTTCCTGGACCGATGGCTCATCTGTGACCCTGCCTCACGCGCCAAAGGTCGTGGAGTCGATCTCCACCCTGGACAAACAATCATGTTGATGAATACTTGTGTTTGTTCAGTGTCTGGGTGTTATTATATTTAAGTACAAGTGACCCGCACTCACTTTGTTTCGGAAATTGATTTTTGTTTCGCAAGCGTTTCGCCTTTTCGATTTGTATCCTACCTAAGGTAGGTAGGTCCTCATGGATGTCTATAGAAAATATTTTTGTTAAAAATATAAATTATATTTTTAATTCCTCTTTTGTATACCTGATGAACAAGTGGAAAAGCCACTAAAATCAATGTATGTAACGTTGTATGAATTTAATTATTTATCTTTCAAGAGATAATAGATATGTACGTACCAGAGACTTATTCATTGTTGAAACATTATAAAATAAAAGTAATCAGTTCATTTAACTGAAAAATGATAAAGTACATAAAGAAGTATGTTACTTTGGTAAACTGAATTAAAGAATATTTTTATTTCATGTCTAGTAAGATGTAAATTAAAGTTATCCTTAATACAAAACTGAGACTACAGACTGTGTTAATCGAGAAAATAATATTTTTACATAACTTTCGGTTATTTAGTAGTTAGCTAAGTCCTAAATAAATTTTTTTTAAAGTTAGTAAAGTATTCATAAGTTCCTACTTAGGTTCTTAGTCATCACAAAATCATAAACCAGAGATACCAATTTCGTGAATGTTGTGCCAAATAAAAGAGCTCGCTTATTTAAACAACAAAGCCGTACAAAAAGGAACTGAATATGTCCTTTTAGGCTACATTTGGCGGGGAATAACAACCTTAACGTGGGTAGAAGAAGTTCAGTGACCGAAGTCAAAACAGTCTTCTTTGGTTTTTGCAAAAAAAACCAAGGTAAATAGGTGTACAGCGTGCTATGTAAATGGCCCAAAACCCCCAGGTGGTAGCTAAGCCCATAAAACTAAAAATTCTGAAGACTGACACTTTTCGGTATGGGACCAGTCCCTACCTACTTACTTACTGAAAACTAAAAAATGCATTTTTTCGACTCCCCAATCCATATTGTACCCTTGACAGAATGATCAAATCACGTGACCAACATTGTAAAAACAAAATATTTAATGCTAATTAGTTAAAGTTTCAAAAATCCTTTCAACCGCAGTGAATGGTACATAGGTATACCTAGATAATTAGTTGATGGGAAAAGAAATCTCAGTTCTTGGGAATTCAAATTAGGCGGTATGTCCCATCAAGAATTGCAGAATAAATAACAGTCTACCTATTTCCGCTCCGTGGTTATTAACTAAAGCAAGTTGTATAGGCTCTAATCAACGTGGTGCACACACAAGCAGGTTTTAAACACGCAATTATCACTAATGCGGATATAAGTGCGACACTTGTCATGTCAGGAATCTAACAGAATTGATGGCTACTCAAGCACTAATAGGAACCTAAACACTGACATTATAGAAACCTTGCTGCAGATGGCTGAGCTTCGTTTGTGATTAGGTATACCTGTTCACGCGGCATGTTTAATTGTGTTGCAATAAAAAGATACCTAACCAAGGCACATATGTGATTAGAGTACCTAAGCAAAAGGTCCTGTGCCCTGTGACTTGAGTCCTTATGGATATTGCCAAGGTATTCCCGGCTTGTGGGAAAAGGCGTCGGGCTTGTGAGTACGTGAGCATACAACAGTTTATGAGTCGCTTGTTCCGCGGGGGAAGACACTAACTACTACCTACTTAGCCTAGGTGTTCTGGTAGATCGCGCAATTAGGTGAGCTACATTAACTACGCTAACTAAGGGGTACAGTCCCGTCTTTCGGTTTACCGCGGGTTTTGTTTAGAGTTCCTTGCTCCCACATGAGACTAAAAGTCAAACAATGTCGTTCAGAATGGTTGGTAAGTAGAACACGAGTAGGTAGTTGTTCATATTCAAAGGGATATAAATGTTCACAGATACACTCTGTACAGGGAAAAAGAGTCGGTAAGTAAAGTCTAAGTACGGAAAAAGAAGTCCAGTTCATCGAGAGTAAGAGTCGATAGAAGAAATTTGACAGACTTGTACGCATTGCGGCTGTCTGTACAAAACTGAAGCAGTAGGTAGGTAGGTAGGAATGCCACCCATTGGATTTAAAACCCACGACCTCGAGGTTTTAAGACAATGCTTTTGTTGAATACACCACAATGGTAGCTATCATGAGATGACACATTCCTTCTCCGAAATTCCAGTCACGGATGATGGAGTGGTTGCACAAAACATCCAATGTGTAGGTAGGTAGTTTTTATTCTCTTGCTCAAAAAATCAATCGACAAATGCCAATATGTTTGATGGATAGCGTTTGAGATAAACAATTTTTTTATTAAACCCAGATTTTTACACGTATCTACAGAACGAAATCCTGCATGCGTATCGATGCTAATGTAGGTATAAGTAGGTAATATTTTAGGACGTTTTACCTTAGAGTATTGCACTTCCTATCCGATTACTGATAATAATCAGATGATTCTGCAACAGTACGTACATACCTAAGTAGGTAGTTATGCTCCAATTTCAATAATTTTTTGTATGAGAAGCGTAACTCCTCACAACCTCCGTGTAAGTAATATAATTTAGATATTCATATTTTGCTCACAGGATTGACATCGTGGCTCCCATCACGAAAAGACCGTCAGCCGGTTCCGCGGCGAAAGCAGGAACCGGCAGTTTCGGCAAGGCATCCCTAATTGGCAAGAGCTCCGGCATGGGAAGCACCGGAAAAAGCGCCAATATCCTCGGATCGAGTGGGAAAAGCGGCAAGTTTATGGGATCCAGTAGCACAGCTTACACTTCCAAAAGCAGCTCCGCTTCCTTCATGGGAGCCAGCGCGAAAAGCGCCAGTCCACCGAGCTCCTATCAGCCCCCCAAAGCCTCCAGTGTAAAACCTTTTAGTACAATAGACAGTACAAAAAGTAACACATATGGATCAGCCGGAAAAACTTCTAGCTTTCTTGGATATTCGGGCAAAACCGATATTTTGGGAGCCAGTGGGAAAAATAAAGTATCCAGTCCAACAGAAAAAAGTAGTTTTCTGTTACCAAGTGGAAAAAGTGCGAATGAAAAAAGTAAGCCTTTGGGCTTTAGTGGAAAGACTTCAACAGATGCAAGTAATAATTATCCTTCATTTATAAATCCTCAGAGCGAAAAGTACAAGTCACAAACAAAAATAGGTATTCTTTGGATACCAACCAGGAAACGGAATAAGAAAAAGGACATGGTTTATAATTCACACAACTACGACCGCTATCATGAGAAAAGCCCTTCAATGTACAGTTAGTAAGTACCTAAAAGTAATTTTCATTCCTATGTTTTTCTGCCTGCTCTGGTAGGCTGGTAGCTATGTGTACCTACTAGGTATTGAGCAGGAGACCGGCATTTCATTTTAGGCCAATAGACGTCCACCGCTGAACATAGGCCTCCCCCAAAATTCTCCTCACAGACCGGCCTGTGCCACCCACATCCAAGGCATACCCGCCACCCTCACTAGATGATAAGTCCACCTTTTGGGGGGCCCGCCATGGCTGTGACTTCCTGTACGCGGCTCCCACTCGAGGACCTTACCACCCCAACGGCCCGTCTGTTCTCCTCGCATTGGGTTCTTCCCAACGCCACTTTTATGCGGGTCAATTAATGCCAAGAACCTCCCAAATTATTATGTCTATTACCTACACTGCTACCCATACGGACTTGGAAACTTGCAATCCCCATCCATCCGATTTTTACAATCTCGAAGAATAAAAAAAACTTTAAAAATAAAATTATCGTTTTTATATGCAGCTTGTTATACAACAAACATTTTTTAACTTACAATATAGAAAAAACCAATAAAATAATCATGTTAAAATAAAAACAGAAACTTTGATATTTCTGAACGCAACATTAAGTTAGAGCAAGAAGGGGCTACGTTCGCATAAGCTAATGTGTAAACGAGATACACGATCTTAGACAGACGCAAAGTTCATGGCTGCGCGCGTCCGTCCGTCTGTCAAGTTAGAAAAAGTAAACAAGGAGTATCAAGTGACAACATACCTACCTACACAAATGAATTCATTCTAAAGCTAACGAACGTAACTTTGCAATGACTGTATTAAATATAATTTTTTAAATTAAACCATGTGTATTTCATACATTTTAGTTGCCATTAGAATTTGAATCAGTGTGTCGTCTCTTCGCCTCCAGTTTCTTGGCCCGTGCTCCGAACTTTTTGGTCACTTTATTTTTTACTTCAAGATGCAAGAGAACAATAATTTTGAAACAATCATCAGCACATGGCGACGTTTGTCTGGGGAACAAATTGATCCTCCAGTAATGATGAGGTGAATTGTGTGTCTACAGATGATGAAGACGAAATCTTGCATTTTATTGCCCATTGTTTACATGTGCAGATCGTGTAACTACGTGTAACTGCACACGAGTTGAAATAGGATATACCTTACTGCTGTGTTCAGCTATTCGTTTCGCAACCGCGTTTGTGTGCTCTCTACACGTTACTAATTTTTTACATTGATTTCCTTTCAGCATGTCTGGTGATTCTCCCAGTTACCAACTACCCCACAAGAAGAAGGAAGAAGAGACTGACTTATTAGTAGCAGAACGACCAAAAGTGACAACAGTAGCAGTGAACACAGGCATTACAGCTGCTTCTATTGATTTGCCATCTGAAGAGCCTGGGAAGACAGAAGAGAAGCAAGAGTTTATAAGACGTGACCGTGAAGAAAACAAGGTATTTAGATTTTAAAATTAAATGATGATAAAACAACATTTTTAATTGCAGTGCCAGTTGTAGTTTGAGTGGCATAAAGATATAGTCTTAGTTTTTATTTTTATAATATCATCATAAATCATCCATAACAAACATTTTTGCAGGAGGCAGCTGGTGATACTGCCAACAGAAATAACAGTGATTATTTGGAAAATAAAGACAATGATGCTAAATCACAAGACTCAAAGTGGGATAAAGACAAACATGGGGACAATGTTGACAGTGTTTACTTGAGACCACCGCCAGCTCACAAAGCTCGTTCTACTGCCTCCACCAACGAGGAAGAAGATTGTGGTATCAAGTGTCTTTACTATACGCTACAATGCTGTGACTGTGTATTAATGTAAGTTACCATAATTTAAGACATACATAGGGAGCACCTGCGAAAGTGTTATTACCTCAGTTTTCTGTTATAATAAACCTTCTGGCTTTGCTGTAATCTGGAATAAAAAAAAAACAAAAATTGTGTCAATATTCTTACATATCGCAGGTCGACAGCCATTATAGGATACAGCCTTCTGGGCCTTATTTTCCATTCCATTGTGATTGCCATTCCTTTTAATTAGTATTAACTCAGGTTTCTAATGTTTACAGTACATAACCATATAAATTATGTATTAGATTATTTACATTGCTGCCACATATTTACCTCATGAAATTATTAGACATTATTGACATATAATTATATGCCAACTACTAAATAGAGGATATGCTAGACATGGTAGTTTACGTATTTCTGTAACCATCATAATCACCTCTTTCTTTTTCTGATTTTTTTAGATATGCTTCTCTTTCACTTGTACAATAATGATACTTTTTATATAGTATTGGTAGTATGTAATATTTAACATTTATTATATTATAGGAGTATGTATACTGCATCATAGCATAGTGAGTAGTAACATTCCATATCTACCTGTCTACCCTGGACATAATGAGTTTTAATTCATTGTCTTGTGTATAGTCTTTTTAATTTTACTTAAGAGTTACTTTTAGTAACTACCTTCCATGTTCCTATGATAAATTTCCATGATGCATTTGATGTGATAATTTAAAAAAGACTGCTATTCATCAATTTACAAAACAACATTTTAAAGTAAAACTAATTTTTGTATGAATTTTGGCAGCTATTTTTGCAACTAGCTTAGTTATTTAGTACAGTTTAAAAACTATAAAATGTATACTACCATTTTGTATGTGTGTATTAATATTTGGTAAACTAAGACAATATTTTTATATTAATTTATCTATGTAAAAATATGTATTTGTGTAATTTTGATAACAAATTATTTAGAAAATATTATATGACCTTAGTAAATTAAAAACTGAGATTCGATGAATTTCTAATGTTTGGATATTTTAAAAATGGTGCTCACTGTTAAAGTATTGCTACCAAATGTATTGTCAGTGAATGCTGTAAGTGGTTATTGCTAACTATTTACTCACTACTTAATGAACTTGTATGAATAATTTTTAATTGCTTTACATGGATACATACCTTTTTCTTATTAGATTTATTATTATTATTATGAGCAACCAGTCTCCGTCCAGGGACTTTGTAATTTGGTAAGATATGTAGTATGTAGAATGTTTTATTTATAAAAAGATCTGTACACATTTTGTACTTTATAAAATAAAGACAAATAATCTGCATAGCTGTTGTTGTTTTATTATAATAGGTACATGAAAAACTGAGTAGCCTTCACATTAAGGGGCTATACGAATGAAACTAGCGCCCCCAACCTTTTTACACCGATTGTGGCGAAAATAATTCAAAATATGATATTTTTGAAGAAAATAAAACATTACAGATTTAGATCCAAGTAAATTGATTTTTTCAGGATGCAATACAATATATTAAATACGCGACAAATAACAATAATGTGAATTAATGCTAAAAAAAGTGGCCGTTTTTAGCAATATTTAACATTATTGTTACTTGTCGCGTGTTAGAAATATTGTATTGCATCCTGAAAAATTCAATTTACTTGGATCTAAATCTGTAATGTTTTATTTTCTTCAAAAATATCATATTTTGAATTATTTTCGCCACAATCGGTGTAAAAAGGTTGGCGGTTTACTTTTATCTAAGTCTGTAATGTTTTGCTTTCTTAAAAATATCGTATTTTCGCCACAATCAGTGTAAATAGGTAGGCGGCGCTAGTTTCATTCGTGTAGCCCCTTAAACGTAGGTCAGTGACACCAGTAGTGCTTTTTGTTTTATGGTGCCATAAAAAGAGCATGTTTGTAGAAATATTAATGTAAATGCCTTGTGCAAGGATCCTCCATCGCCCTTTTTTGGTCCAAATAATGTCTGCCAGAAAATAATTGATGATAAGCCTAGTTCGCATTAGGCCAGTATTTTAGTCGAGTGGCGAGTAATTATGTAGTTGCTAAATTACTTAGAAATCGTTGGCATTATTGGGCGAGTAGGTACAGTGCGAGTAGGTGTAGTACAGACTTGTTTAGCCGGTGAATCAGTGGGCACGGAGAGGCGTGGTGAGGGGCGCTACTCGCCCAAAAAAATATAACAAAATGGATTGAATCGACCAAATTACTTACTAACCTTCTCGACAAATTTTTTGGTGTTTAGACTTACTAAAATACTGGCTGCGAACTAGGCTTTAGGGATCATCAGTCATCCTTGTTTTGTTTGATCAATATTATGACATGACATGATTGTTGAGTTTGAAAATTGAACATCTTCATAGATTTCTATTGCCCACTATTGATAAGTACAGTGATTGCCCACTTAAGAAAATTATATGTACCTACATAGTTTTATTTGAATAAAATCATTTATTTTAACAATTGGGTATCAGTATGTCATTTTTAGATAAAGTTGGTAGTTAAACTTTGAGATAAGTTAGCTAGCTATCATTCAAACATTTAAAGAATATTGTAATTTTAACGATTTGCAAAAAAAATCTTAAAATTTATTCTAAAAATACAGTGATTGCCATCACTGTACCCAGGGCAATCACTGTCTCGGTTCCCCTATGCACTTTACGCGAACGACCTTTTCCACTAATCGTCCGAAGTACCTACTACCCCAACAGAGATAAAGTATTAATAAATGAAAAACTTGCCAATTTGAGACGTAAAATATAATAATAATTGTACATTTAATACAACCAGTATAATACGGCACAACAGAGTCCTAAAAGTTCATAGGCATAGATAATACAGATAGAATCAATGATAGGTATAATTATTTATACTGCTTTATTATATAATAGTATTAAACGGTACGGTACTATGTATTTCCTAAAATTTTCGACATTGAAAAGAAACATGTTTATGGTCAATTAATTCATAGACAAAATATTCAATACGCTTTTTTACATCTTTAAAATTTCATTACATTTCGACTTAGTATGCCATTTAAATAATTTATTGTGTAAATATTACAAACATGTTTCATAATATCGAATACATTCAACAACAATACATTGCTTCTACTATTATACATCATACATGAATAGGTTACGAACATACATTAGTGCAAAAACTAGTCTTTTGGTAACTAACAATATCGCCAAATTTTATACTTAAAACAAATGACTAAATAAATAATTGAAGAAGACTTCGTTTTAATATTGTTCAAATTAAGTGATGTACCTATATTATTTCACTAAATTTATATCACTCAGACCATACCAGACCAAGACTTGTGGCCTCAGGAAATCCAGGGAGATGAAATTAATATAACTCTAATATTTTTCCGATAATCGTTACTTCGCTTAAATAAATCACATGTAAAAATTTTGAATACAGTATATTTATATAGGAATTACAGTGCGGCTGACTGTTATGTTATTTACAATACCTACATTTGAAAGAAATCGGGAAAATATTAATATGAATCTACCTCGGAAGAATCTACACAATGTTATTGGATCTGTATAGTGTGTGCATGATTTTTTCTTTGCTGACAAATAAATTTAAAATAAAAATTTACAAAATAATAGTTTGCCTAATTTATTTGGTATAATTTTTTTTCCTTTAAAATACATTTTATAATTTATAACAGAACATAATAAATCATTAAATACTTAGGTTTCAAAATTCAAACTAGTCATTTCCCATCCACCGTGTCGCAATATTTAATTTTTAATATCACTCTTAACAAGGTGTAACATCTAAAAATCAAATAATTCACAAATTTATAATGATAATATGCAAAAAAATAAATAATTAAAATACTATATGTAAGTATTTACAAATTGTATTTATTATCATTCTTGAATATTGGAAAATAATGTTCGCCTATTTACACCCAATCCACCTAACATCATTCAACAAGTCATTTATTAATTCATTCATTACCTACATACATCTAAAGAAATATATCGTAGTATTAAGCATGTGTTAAAAATTAGAACCATTTTTGTTTATCCTAAATAGACAACCAGTTTCTCTATGAAAAACAATAAATTTGAACTAAACTAAGAATAGTTTGTTTATAACATTATGTGCTCGTAAATACAAAAATAATACTCGTATGTTTCCATTGTCGTGTAACAATAAATAACTTGACATTTTTTACCGGTTCTTACATTCATAACATAATTTACAATATTCATATTTAAAAGAATACTAAAAGACCTCATTTTAAGATCCATGCATAAAAAGTAAATATACAAAAATTAAAATTTTATAAACAAATAGGTCATTAATATTTGTTTTATTTTTATGATTTATATTTTAATTCATTACAAATAGGTATTACTACGAAATACTATCATGGATTGTACGAAATCTATTTGATGTGCAGCGCATGTTGCATTATAAATTGAAACCATCTAATAACGATTCACTAAAGAAAATTTATTGATAAAAACATTCCTGTTAATGCATCATAAGCTTACCGATTTATTTCTAACGTTCTTTAAGTAGGCACTATTTTCGCGAGTAAGATATTCCCATTGTGTAAGTACTGATGAAAATTGAATAACGTACTAGTGCAAAAAGGACTAAACAATATAAATATTAATTTAAATATTCACCTGATATTTATATAAGATTATTAAATATATTATACGTACAATACGCATAATTTTCTTTAAAACAAAAATGTTTGACAATCTTTATCAATATAAACGTAATTTAAACTAGGTACTTAAAATATCTCCTGTGACAAATAGTTGATGAAAATTTACTTCACAATTTTTTAACAATTTTAAAGTTAATGTAAAACAATTTAATATTGATTATAATTATTTATATGATCTAATATCGTGGAATTATAATGAAAAAAACAATATTATGGCAGCAGTGGCATAAATAATGTCACCAGCGTAGCAGGCACAGATTTATTCCCACTTGCTTCCTAATTGTATTTGTAATTTACAATCCACTAAGGTATACGTAAGTATTCTTTATCATCGCATTGTGTTCATCGTAAATCCTATTCGTCACATCTAAAAGACAACCAACTGTACCATTTCTCTCATCATCATTTCACCTCGCTAACATATAAGTAAACAACACATAAATAATGTAAGTAAACGTTATAAAAATGGGTCTATTGAAAGTAAGTACATTATAGTCTTTAATTAAACAGGACAGATATAATGCATGGAGCTACTTATATCTAAAAAATCATCAACATAACCCATAATGTAAACAACGGCACCTTATCCTTAATTCAAAATATTTTGTATCATAATTCTTTTATAAAAAATACGTAGTCCAAAATGCAGTTGTGTAAACGAGTGACGACACAAAAAAATATGTGTAAACAAACATTTAAAGTTTGGCAAATGACCAATTGACAAAATATCAACTGTATCACATAATAATGAAAATATAAAATCTAATCAGCTTAATTATAACAGAAAGTAGTGGCAATTATAAAATTGATAGTGTAAAAACCGATGACACAGAATTTTATTAAACCAGTTTACCAGTCTGTCGCATTGGCAACCATTGTTCACTAGTAAACCAGCGAGCGATTTTATAATACAAAACTTGAGTTTTCCAGCACTTTTTTAATTAAAATTTAAACGCAATATTAATTTAATATTATGTAATGTGTATGCACTTTTTTTTCAAGATTAATGTAACATTGAAATATTTTGAATGTTAAACATTAAATTTCAAGCTACTATGGAATGTAAGTGGCATAGTCTTTAATGCTAGGTTTTGGGGCCTACTCAAGATTCATTCATTTCATTATATTTGTAAACATTTTTAGAAATTATTGCCCAAATAATAGGCACATAATAGTCAAACTTAATCAGAAATCAAATACCTACATTATTAGTTTATTTTTCGAGAAGAGAAAAATCTCATGGACACAGACTCACATCTGGGAATCAAAGTTAAATTTAAATGTCATTATTCACGTTTTGCGCGTAATTGATTTAATATGTGTTACGGTCAGTAACATATTATGTTGATGATTTATAATAATTCATAACATCATTCACTCGATACTTCAAAATGACACCCGTATTATTAAGTATAATAATACTTCAATTCAATGCAGAATAATTGTTTCTTTTCTAACACCAAGTAGTAGCATCTGATCATATTTTTTGGACGGGAATTAAAATCTGGCAGATTCTTTGCTATGCAGACTAGCAATGATCTGCCTAACACCAACTCCGCGGGAAACCATCCCACTAAATTTTACCACCGCCTTTGGTCATTAAACACTAGTCTATGATTCCCTAGTCGCGACCGCAACACAATGCGCTTATTTAAGATTAAATATAATTTCAGTTTTCTCACTTCAGTTAGTCGTTTTAGTGTACAATTTTAATAAAATATTTATTTTTAATCTAGTTACCTATAAATTACCGATAAGCTTTGTATTATTGCACATAAGTTCGGTTTTTAAGAAACTTAACTAATGCTTTGTAAGTAAATGTTGTGTCAAAAAGCTTCGGTAAAGGTATTCAAAAGATTCCACTAAGTGTCAATCATAATGTGAACAAATGCAACACCAAGCTACCAGAAACTTGGTTCACTTGAGTACTTCATCTAAGTTTAATTGCTCAGTCAATTCTGGTGTTGGACATTTTCTTAATTTTTGTGTATCGGTAAGGGGTGAGCTTCCGAGTTGATAACATACTTACTTAAGTCGATAGTGTATCTGTTGTCGCTGAACAGTAAGTACAGGTATTTGAGCATTTCCGACAGGAAGAAAGTTTCCATCATGTCGCGTTGCACAGGTTTCTCCGACTTGACGTTTGCCAACGAAGTATAGCCATTTGGCACTTTGGCGTGTTTTTCAATACTCTGTAGGCAAATAAAACTAGCGTTAATATCGGGATCGTGCAAGATCTCAGGGCCCCTAGCGTTTGCAACTTTTGGGCTAGGGTGGGGTATTTGACAGTGATTAAGGCTTTCGGTCAGTGTTAGAGTTGCACGACTAACTATTTTGTTTCGCACACGTATCAAGGTAACGGTCATAATGGTTTTGCCCCAGGGGTATTTCCACTTTGCCCCACCAAGACGCCCCACTGGTGGGGTATTCTGCCCCACTAGGGTCTACATTCTAAAGTGCCGACCTTAGTGGGCCAGAAATGTCCCACTAAATTGATTTAGTGGGACAGATTCTACTATGAATTATAAGGGGTTCCACTATGCCTCACCAGTGGGGCGTCTTGTCTTTGTGGGGCAAAGTGGAAGTACTCTTCCCCAGGACACAAAAAATCAATAGAAAAAGAAATTCACCAACTCTTATTTTCCCAAACATTACCTGGAATATTTGCCACCCCCAGTCCTGGAAGGTAGTGTTTCCTGTTATCTGGTACATGTACCAGAGACTCTCGACGAACTCTGGTCGCAATAGATTGTGGGCATCAGCTGTTTTGGTGTACATATCGTCTGTAGTGCTCGCCTGAAAATTAATATATAATAATTCAATTTACTTATGGGTATTTGTGGTACTTTTGTTGTTACTGGTTTACATAGTACAAAGGAAGGGTTCCCTAGGTTGGGACCAAGGCAATGTATGTAATGTGTCAATTGACTATTCCGATGGTCCATTCGCTAGCCGAACGCACGTTCAAGCGCTTGAGATCCTAGTTCCCAGTAAGTTGGTCAAAACCACGTAGATATCAGGTTTTCAGTTAACAAGCACCTAAGGTAAATAAAAATCCGAAAGATGGCGATACGAAAATTTGACGTGATTTTTTAATTGGAGATAGTTGAACGGATGGAAAGTAACATAGGCCACTTTTTGCCCCTTTCCCTTTTTAGGGAAGTGGGGGGCGCGAGCGAAGCCGCGGGCAAAAGCTAGTCTGGCTATGAGTTACTTGTTATCATCATCAGCAACCCACACTCGTCCACTGCTGGACATAGGTCTCCCCTAAAGCACGCCACCGCTCCCGGTTTTCGGCCACTCTCATCCAGCTCACTCCAGCTAGCCTTCGAATGTCATCATCCCTTCTTGTCGCAGGGCACCCAACACTATCATATGCTGACCGAGTCACGGTATCCACTCAAGGACTTTACGGCTCCAACGGTTGTCAGTTCTGCGGCTAAGTTAGGTGTGAACGATGCTAAAAAATAAAATACAAACCAAGTTGAAATGTGTGATCTCTGGGGCCAAGAAGCTGGGATGGGCCGCGTACGTGAGGTAGCAGGTGTAGAGCAGCTCCTCGGCCATCGTCATGTGCCAGTCAGGCAGGCCGTTAGCGTGCCCGAGCGCCAGGGTGCCGGGGAGGAAGCACGTCAGGTGGTCCATTTTAGGGTTGAACGACTGAAACATATATTTTTTTATGATATAGGTGGCAGACGAGCCAACGGATCACCTGATGGTAAGCGATTACCGCCGCCGCGATTGCAACGCCAGTGGTGTCACAAGAGCGCTGCTTACCATTTAACCCCTCTTCCCCTGGATAAGGCCTCCGGTACCTCCCTCACGAGGCGAAACACAGCGCATGCACTGCTTCACGCCGGTTTTCTGTAAAGACGTGGTATTACTCCGGTCAAGCCGGCCCATTTATGTCGAAACGTGGCTCTCCCACTGTTAAAAATACGTCACGCAATGCTCAAGCTTTTCTCAAGTGATGGTAACTCAATGGATAAGAACGCAGCCATAAACACAGGAGGTATTTTTTTCTTTTTTTTATATTGAGGACTGTCAAGATGACCTTACTCCGCCTGATGGTAAGCGGCCGTGTGATCCAAATATGAGGTTGACAGGCACAAAAGAACAAACTAAGTACATATTAAGTCTGTCATCCTCACTCTGAAGGCCTGCTGAGATGCCGTTTCACGCCTCGCTTAATAAACCCAGGATTATAAGGAGGAAACACATGAACTGGAAGGGCATTCCATGACTTGATGGCTCGGGGCAGGAATGAAGAGCTAAACCTCTTGTTACGCGTCGGCCATTGTTTGGATGGTATGCGGACGGCAACGCTATCGGCAAGTCGAAAAAAAGTAAAGTATCAGCCTATATACTGTCCCACTGCAGGGCAAAGGCCTCCATCAAAGAAATCAAGTCACCAGCCTAGAGCGTACGCAGTCTAGGGATCCCTAGTTGGCTATGGTGGATGTCTATGGACGTATGTTTACCATGATTTCGAAATAATTAAAAATTTGCGTTTCGCATGGAGATATGATTAATATTAAACACACAATTTCTTTACCTCTGATCCTGCCGATAGTTCCCCGATAAACAAATGCTTATTGGGCGATGATCGCTTCGCTAAATACTCTCGTACGCCCTCGATCGCGGTCATATAGTCATCCAATAAACTGCAATGGAAACAATTTACATAGTAAGAGGACATAAATAAAAACTCTAGTATATCTCAGCTTGATAGCAGGGACAATCAAAAGGTTCCCATTATATCAAGTTTCAAAATTACCAATCAGTAGTACAGTTTGGAATCGAGCGGATTGTTTCAAAATTCATATTAAATTGTAGCACTATATTTGTATTAATGTGATAAGCAGCCGCCTGTAGCATCGTTCGCTTGAAAAATAGCCTGTAGGAAATAGTACACTTTTTTAATAGACAAAAGTATTATCTAAACCTTTGAGTACATCCAAAGAATACTTTATCAATATCATAACAGTGATTTGACATCGCCAAGCCTATGTTAATTCTCGAAAAAGATAACATCTTATCAAACTAATAACTGTCTAATACAATCGCTAAG
This sequence comes from Cnaphalocrocis medinalis, assembly GCA_014851415.1. Classification (NCBI taxonomy): domain Eukaryota; kingdom Metazoa; phylum Arthropoda; class Insecta; order Lepidoptera; family Crambidae; genus Cnaphalocrocis; species Cnaphalocrocis medinalis. The sequence continues at coordinate 12,038,422 of CM026273.1, read as the reverse complement.
CGCACAGCGTCGCATGCCTTATATTTTTAAAGTTATGTAGGTAACATAAAACAGTATTGGATTTTTCTCGAGTATGTCATTTTTACAATTACTTAAAAGGAATTTAACGATAACTTTGAAACTAGAATCCTAAACATATAAATTTGGCACCATTTTGTTTTTTTTATCATTATTTTGATATATCCAGTGTCACTTATACAATCACGTCACACGACGAATCAAATTCAAGTGAAAATATTAAATTAAAACATAACAATAAGATTTTTTATTTACTTCGCAAAATCTTATTGCGTTAATATTAGGACAGAAATGCACACGCTCGGAAGATTTTGCCCAACTTATTTGTCAGTCGGGTGGTGGAAAATACACTTACTAATTGATATTCTTTCCCGTTTGCAGCCACTGCTTGAGAAGGTACTCGTAATAGCTGTCCCCCCGGGCTCCCAGCGTGATGGTCGCGTGCGGGAGGAAGTGCCCAGTGTTGGGGTTGATGAATATCGGCACCAGGCCGTGCTTCTTCGGCAACTGGTGGATCTTCTCGGAAACAGCGGCCGCTGCGTCCTGAATACATATGTTATTGTTTATGAAAGAAAAGAAAATACATTTATTGACCATCACAACATTCACAGCACAGAAACCAACATGATAAAACAAAATAGAAAGCAACTTTACAGTTTATCACATAGACTTAGTTTGCCGCGCTGCAAAAAGACCAACAAAGCGTGGGAAAGAGAAGACTCCATCGTATGGTCAATAAATAAATGCGCCAGACAATCACACCAATCAACCTCGTCACAAACTAGGGTACCTAACCCCTGCACTAAGTGATTAAGTAATATCAGATGACGATTAACTGGGGGCGTCAACCCGGAACACCCAGACCCAAGAAAATCTAGAAAATGTAGTTTCCTAAATTAAATTGACCGGGAATCGAACCCCGAACACCTTACCCACTGTGCCAACGAGGTCGAAAATGGCCAATGCCAATGTCAAAAAGGGACAGATGTTTGGTGTTTACAATTTATTATCACCCTATATCAATCGCCACGGTTTGAAATTCGCGATGTATTTGTTGAGGAAATAGAAAAGCCACACATTAGTTTTCCACAACCTGTCAAACTTTATCAATTGATATTCAACCTAATGTGTTTGACAGTAAGATGAGAGCTGATTGCAGAATTATACCTAATATCCTAGATACCCTATAACACCTTTGTACCGTGTATTAAGCAAATAAAAAATGTTTCTGTTTCTGTACCTCAAAGGCTGGATTGCCAGAAGCTCTGGAGAGTTCCCTGAACTCAAGCTGGACTGTAGTGACCTCCGCCGTGGTACTGTAGTGCGACCATTCCGGCGCGTGCGCAGTCCGCATGCCGAGGTTCACGTCCGAGTACGGTATCCCCGAGGGAGACGAGAACGCAGCCATCAAACGCTCGCCAAGATCTTTCTGTAGCAATAAATTAAAACTTTTAACACAGACTTATCCGAAAAATATAACACCCTTTTGTAAAGGAGCAAGATCAAAACCCCAAAAAATATAATGAGGGTGTTTGGAAATGAAAAATCCGATAGATGGCGTTACGTTGACGCCAGGTCCAACTTTGACGACATTGGTCGTTTTGTACGTAACTTATGACAAGATACGTCAAAATAGAACCAATCCCCTCGTTGTTGGACCTGACGTCAACGTAACGCCATCTATCGGATTTATCATTTGCAAACACCCTCATTATGGCTACACCAAATAACAAATCAGCTGTCAGTTTGTGAGAAAAGAAAATGATATTTCAATATTGCCCAAGAAAAATACTGCAATCAGCGTCCAGAAGGCTATTGTTTTGCAAATAATCTTGTTTACAATACATATAGATTTCGTTTACAGTTTACAGTTACAGTTTTCACATTCTACGATTTGCTAATAGATAACCTATGTAATTGTTAAAAAAAATGTGAATTTCTATACTCACAGCTTTATTGAGAAACATGTCATCTTGAGTAAAATGGTAGTTTGTAAGCAACGCACCAAGAACTCTAATAGTCACTTCAAAGAAATTAACATCTTTATTTTTATTGAATACCAGTTCCTCTTTTATCCATTCTCTGCCTTCTTCAAATTCTGTAAAAGTGTAAAAAATATTGACTATGTTTATTTTATATTTAAATTTTTTTTTAATTTCAGTCAGAAGCAGAACTGTAATAACAGCTGTTACAACATAATACACAATAATATCACCAGAAAGTAAGCAAGGCTTAGATGAATATAAAACAATATTACATGCGCGCCTGCTGGCAGGTTGGATACTTAAACTACAAGATGCTATTTGTAACACCATCCATGGTGTCAATGGACTCAATCCATTAAAAAATATATTGTGAAACAAAAATCGTGATTATTTTAAAATAACAGCTTCATAATCACCTTCCTTCAGTCCCATGATATATGCTGTATCCAAGCTATCAACAATCGTAAGTCCCAAGGAGAACCAGTCAAAAGCCATGCCCGAGACTGGTTTCAGGTTATCGTGACCCCAAGCAAGCTGCTTGTACCCTTTCCACGCGTGTTTGAAACTTTGCACCACAGCTTGCTGTCGCGCATTGCCTGGCCCTAGAAGCATACATTAAATTAACCGCCTGCAAAAATGTTCCTATTGCTTAAACATTGTTTTTTATTGAATAGCAAGATACTTATCATTTACAACACCACTGACTTTTTATTTCATTTGTTTGTTATTTAAATAGCTCTAATAAACTCTTTTTAACAACTTTCAAATGTTTGTTTAAAATTTTACTAATCAATAAATAACAAGGATTAGAAAAGTTACATAAATGCTTACACCTTTTGTTTGTAGAACATAAGGGAGATATACTTATCTATTGCATTATGTGTGCTAAAGTTACCTATATATGAAACATTCCAGGTCTGGCATGAATTAATTAGCATGACTAGACTTGTTATTCTCCACCACATTGACTTAATGATTATGTCAAATATTTCAAGATAAAATTCAATTCACTAATTAGAAACAGAATGTGTAGTTAAAGTAAGTATAAAATAGCAGTGTTAACAATGGTGGTTGGAGTATACAAAAGTTTTTCTTTATTTTTTCCATTGTTCAGTACCTGAAAAAGTAGGCTTCTCATTGTGTTCACTCTCGATAACAGCCTTTACAGGTTTGACCATAGGTAGCACTTGATCATTGACTAGAGACACATTTTTCATAGGTTCCTAAAAAAAAATATTGTTTAAAAGAATATGTATTATTTTCTTTAACAATATGATTTAAGGTGGCTGCAAAAAGATGTTAGTACTTTAGTACCTTACGATTAAAAGCCAGCTCTTTGACTTAAATTTCTTACATGGGTGGTATAGTATTGTGGGCAAAGTAGTAAAGTGTATACATTCATCTATTTGCAGCTGACTGTATATAACTTAAATCAGTTTTAAAAAATGTTTGATGTCTACTATGCTGATATGTGGTCTAATTTCATTTTAAAAAACAAAACTATTCAAAATTGATAAGGCATACTCACTACATCTGGTTTTAAGCAATGTAAAATATTTTTCAAATAAATTGATAACATGTAACACGAAACTGGGTTCATTTATCTTAAAACAGTGAACCATTTATTGCTACCATGAACTGATAGGAAACGGAGTTATCAAATTACTTTTAATTTAGAACTAAATAATGAACTATGTTAGAGACTAAAGTTTAACGTTTCAAAACACAAATATGAGGAACACGCTTAATTCATGCTAGCTATCATTTAATATTACATGTAGACCTTTGCTTACCTGAACCACTTTGCTGTCACTACCCTTATTTAGAACAGAGTCAAGTTTTGAAGAATACAATAATATTAATACAGTTACAATTATTATAATAACGGCATAAACTAAGGACCGCTGCAGGCGGGATAATTGATTCCATCGCTGAAAAATAAAGTAACAAAGAAGAAAGTTACGAGAGTTAAGAATGTAAGTTATGAACTAACTTTTATTATAAATTAACCAACTATAATTTAAAAATAGTATAGATGAATGCAGTTACAACAAACAAGGTAGTATGTTTTCAAAGATTTCTTTTTACTATATGGTGTTTTATTACATTACATTACAGACGTTATATTACATTACATTACATTATGGTGTTTTAAGGAACTTGAAAAAGAAAAACATAAAACTATTGTTAATACTCATTCTCAAGTACTCACCCTAATAATTTTCCTATGTGATATTGCTTGGCTTTGATCTGTGATGAATATAGAAGTGTCCAGTTTTGCGTCCCACTTCTCATTCCCACTTTTATAGGGAGGAATCCCATGTTGTCTAGCATCTTTTAAGTTTATACGAGTCTCAGCAGCGGACTCCGTCATGATTGAAGTTTTATTTCACTAATGCTGATATACATCCATAATTAAGACCTAGAGGAGAACAATTGGTTTTATAAAAACTGATTCTAAAAGTGTTACAATCAAACACTTGCAAAAACTATCTAGTTAGTTAATTTTTTTGCTATCTTAATGACAATAATGTATTGAATACCTACAATAGCTAGACTCTGTAGGTATAAGAGGTTAATTTATTAGTTTATTAAATCTGTGCAAGATCTGCACAAATTAGTGTACAAGAAAACAAAAATTAAAATGTTCACAATGTTCACAAAAGAAACAAGTAGGCATTAAAATAAAAAACTAGTTACATGGCTAACATAGCACTTGCTCACAAAATATGCAGCACTTGGCTTATGGGTTAAATGTAGCCGTAGGTATACGTAAGTTCTTACTCAACTTACTCAAATTAACATCATAAGTTTCACACACAAAAGAGCCACATGTGTTCATAAGATAAACATATTGTATTCGAGAAGAGAATCAAACTTCAACCCTTTGGAGCATAAGGCAGTGTCACCATCAAAATGTGCTTTCAGGAAATAACATCATAGTGTAAGAGGAAAACATTTGATTATAGGTAAGATTATCTCTAGTTTATCCTTATTGAGACTGGTTCAAAAAAATTGTGTTTTATGTCTAAGAAAATACTTTATTTTTTAATACAACCTTAGATTGGCTGAATTTTATCTTTAATATCTACCTACTGCAGAATATTATGTCCTGTTCACACATAACTGATCTTTTGACTTATTTTATATCTTCTTATTGTAGTAAACTGGACTGTAGGGAAAACACAATAAGAAGTTTTGTATAAAAATAAATATTGAATGAAAAAATGTAAGAAAATAATTTAAAGTAAGACCAAATAACCAAAAAGGGAAATGTTATTAGGTTACTTAATTAAACAAAAAAAATAATACTTAATTTTACCATGTTCCACGTCTGCAGGTAATTATTTATGAACAGTTCTAATGGTCGGTAGATTTCTTAGGTCGTGTGATATTATGACAAAAATATTTCAAAGCTAAATCAAGAGAGATTTACTTCCATTAATTTGCTAGCTGTCTGATATTATAGTGTATAGGTACTTACATTTATCAGCAAGTTTCTGTATTTCTAGTATTACTTTTATTCAATAATGATGACTGAAAGAAAAGTATTCAGTCGGGCATTCCTTTCCTTCAAATATTCTTACCATAGACTAAAACAGAATTGAATCGATGTTATTTCAAATGTCAAAGTATGTGGATACGTTCCACTACATAACCTTTGTTTAAATTCATTCCACCTGTCGTGTTCAGGCATAGAATGCCCCTTTGAGTATCCATATTCAACCTCGAGTTTGCTTCGAGTATACCCCTGTATAATATTATTTTAATTTGTGCCTACATAGGTACTGGCCTTAAAAAATTAAAAATCATTTACATTACGCTGCGTGACAAAATAATGACAATATTAACCGCCATATAGATTGTAAAAGTAGCACAGAAACTGCTTTGTAAAATTTTACTTGAATTTCAACAACTAATTACTTTTTGAGGTTTATTATTACAATTATTTAATGATTTTGTATTACAGCTACAGTATCACAAAACTTTGTTGATGCCGCAGTCAGAATTTTGGCCGTTTGCTAGAAATAACAAGCCGATTGAAGAAGTGAATTGCAATGGAGAAGCTTCGATATTGGTAATTTCTGTTTATACGTATATTAATTATGTACTTAGATCATCATATTTTTATCTCAATAACAACTAGGTAGGTATGTAAACATTTGAAACTACAAGACGTAAATAAAAGCAATAAAATTAAAGTTTGAACATTCTACGAGTGATCCTCCTTATACATTCTTAGCCTACATTATTAATTAACAGTACATAGGTACTTATTTCAGTCATAGGTGATTAAATAATTAGGTGGTTACATACTTTAAACATTCTCAAAGAGTTAGAAACAATCTGGGCAACGCTAGGCCACCTAAAGAATTTACAAGCTCTTACATTTTTATAAGCGCCTATTCCACTTAAAAGTCAATTTCTACGATCAATGCATTTGCTTGTTCGGTAGGTAGATGGAGGGCAACTACTTAGGGGCTGGGGTAATATATTTACTTGTAGGTAGGTAGTTAGTTACTTAGCTATAATCCGGGTTATCCAGGCGAGTAGTTTTTAAAGAGAGTTACCGAACCATTGATCATGGGAGAGCCGTGATTCGACATGAATGGCCGGCTCAACTGGAGTGGTGATACCTACCTATCACGCGCCACCCCACAGAAAACTGGCGTGAAACCTTCTTCACGCCAGTTTTCTGTGGAGTCCCTTAGGGAAGGCCCTAAGAGGCCTAACACGAACCGGACGATGCGACTAAATCGGAGTTCCCTGAGTGAGAGCGTACCTAAGGGGGAAGGGGAGAATCAAACCTTTATTTATTCGTAAACTTAGGTAGGTAATAAACCTCACAGAAAACCGGCGTGAAGCAGCTCCTGTGCTGTGTTTCGCCGAGTGAGTGAGGGTACCGGAGGCCCATCGGGGGGGAAGGGGATAAAAGGTTAGCAGCGCACTTGCTGCATGTGTTCATGGGCGGCGGCAATTGCTTACCATCAGGTGATCCGCCTGCTCGTCTGTCCCGTTCACATAAAAAAAAAACCGTCCGTCAGACGATCGTTCACCTCGTCTGCCACCTGTTACTTATAAAATTGTAAATACTTTTCCCAGCAAAAGCAACTGGGAGATATGGAAGGAGAGGTAAAGGAGATCCAGATGGAGCTCGCGGCTATAAAACGAGATCGCTTGGACCTACACCAAAAAAAGCAGTCTAAGGATTCACACTCGGTTGGATCACATTATTTATAACTTGACTACCGACCCGCCCTCAATTTTTTTCGGGATAACATACTTTGTTAATACATAAAGTCGTGAAATTTATTCTTGAGGCACTATTTGGGAGTAGATATTTTAACCAATGAATCTTCCATCATACTCTATGGCGTAAGCGGCAGTGCATTTTAGTAGTAGGTAGTTCGAAACTTTGCTAATAGATGGCGCTGGGTGTCGATTACATCGCTCCAGTGTTTCATTTTTTCGGAATACATTAAATACTTACCTAAGCTTTTGGGTTTTCTATAGAAGTTATCTCTTTACAAGTAACTTAGTATCTGCCTATGGACTAGATTCCCGCTCGCCGCGGCCATGCCCCGTGGGCTACGTTTTATACAAAGTCGTGAAAATAAAATAAAATGGCGTTATAGCCGTTTCCATCAAGTCTGGTTGGTAGCCCCATTTGGTTTGGTACAGCAGTTTTTGTTGTCTAAAGTATTAATAAAACATTTTTTCTTCGAAACCCAAATGGTTGACTGATGATGATTGCTGTAAGGCATTAAGTCCGCCATTTGTATAATTTAGTTAAGTAGTAAATTTTATTATGTACATACATACATACCTACCAACCTTTTTATAATATTACAGGGATGTTTTTTTCAGAATTCCGAAGAAGTTTTAAAAGAAACTGTAACGTATAACGAATGTAAGATGCCTGAAGAATTAGGACGTTATCCAGAGGTAGGTACGAGTTTAGTTCCTTAGGTATAAGTATAGTTACTAGTGGTACCTACTTTCTCTTACAAAATTATTAAACGTTTATAACTTTTTACATAGGTCAAAGATTTTCTCCTTAAGTTAGTCTTACATACCTACCTGTATACTTAATATCTTGTTGGAAATTAGGTAATGATCCATCGCGCCATCATTGGGGTATGGTTCTGGCCACTTATTGGCCGAAAAGACTGTTTTCAGTTTCGGTAAATTGAGGATGAAGTTACGTACTTCTGTAAGAATGAGGAAGAGTATATTTCCAGGGTCTACATCTTTCTGTAGGCCCGGTGCACCCCCCTTTTCCTAACTAGCTACGCCCATGTGCGCTAAACAGGGTGTATCTGTAAAAAATTACATCCGTTTAACCACGTATTTTATCAACCATTCTGAACAACTTTTCTAAATTCTTCGAAAATATTTTCGACTCCCCATACAAAATGACCAAGTCACGTGACCGACTTTGTATGGAAAGATAAAAATTTTTTATGCGAATTTTCAAAAGTCATAGAACAAATCTTGTTCAGAATGGTTGGTAGAACACGTGGTTAAAAGGGATGTAAATGTTCACAGATACACCTTGTATAATTTCACACTAGGTAATGCAGGTATGTATGCTCTACTACAGCCATACCTCAAAGTATGCGAAACTGTCAAATTGCTTCAATATTCTCTCGTCTTACCATCATACACATTAGGTTGAATATCAATTGGAGAAGTTTGACAGGTTGTGGTAACCTGATGTGTTGTCAACCACACATACATATCTCAATACCTACCGTTAAGTATCTTATTTAAATTACCTACATCTAATTCCATGTTTCTTATAGGTTAGGGGAAAACTCGCCCGAAAAAAACTGGCACGACAATTTCAAGATGTTTTTGCTAGTCACTGCTGTAACCTAACTTCGCCAATATTTTTTGTTTAGAAGAGTTTAGACAGTTACAATCACAAAAACATTGGTTAGGATAGGTTAGAACAGTGACCAGCTAAAAAATCTTGAATTTCTCGTGCGAGTTCTTTTCGGGCGAGTACTTATTCCCATAACCCGTTTCTTATACCTTCCTATTCTCAAGATTTGTAAGCTTCGTGAAGAGTTGATCAGGGCGAAAAATGCTGCAGATGAAGAAAGGTTTCAGAGAGAGAAATACGAAACTAAACTAAAAGATTTGGAAGTCAAATTGAACAATATATGCTGCGCTGAAGTTTTGGGTGATAAGAAGGTAGGAATCAGATTTTAAAAATATTGTCAGAAGCAAATTACCGTTGGGCGTGTTCAATAAAGGAAAGGGAATGAGGTTCAGAGATGGAGGATGGAGGAGACAGTTTCAAACTAAACTAGATGGCGCTAGGCGTCGATTACATCGCGCTTGTTTTTTGTTTTCGGTTTACCTATATAAGCCTTGTCATTGTGATCACTAGAAGTACCTATCTCTTTATAAATAAGTAGTAATCATAACTAGGTTAGTAACCTAATTGCGTTTTTAATAGGATCATCGGAAAATGTCTGAAGAAGAGTTCAACGCGATGAAGGTACAAATCAGAGACATGAAGGAGGAGATGGAAGAAATGAGGATAACGCTCGTGGAAAAAACCGAGCAACTGCAGGAATATCGTGTGAAGGTACGCTAATTGTAGGTAGGCAATTAAGTACTTAGGTACTACGTAATAATTCAATGGTGTTCGTCTCAACTTGAGACGCATAATCGTTATTCAACACGATTCGAACGGGGGCACTTTCCATTGAATTGCCTAAGTACCTACGTAGGTATTACCTACCTAATTGTATGTAGGTACTTTTTAAAGATTCAAAGCATGGTACCTCACTGGATAAGGATCAAGCAGGCTTTTGAATTTTACATTCCCAAATTAGAGGCATATTTGGAAATGGCTCATTGATTGGCGGAGATTAGCCACGGTTTTTCCTAATAAATACGAATGAAGTAGGTAAGTAAGTATGTATATGTACAGGTTGGTAGGTATTTAGGTATACCTAGTATCAAACTAATTGTAGCGTTGAAACCTACCATAGATATTGGAGCATATTACTGCATTTGACAAAATCTCAATTGTAAGTTAGGTGAGTATACGCCAAGGTGAATTTTCATTTAATTGTTGATCAAGTACCAACAAATGAAAGTTGGTAGGTTGGTAGTTATGGTAATGTGCAGATATTTTTTAAACGCTTAGATATTTTATTCTTATTTTTAAATTTAATACACTAACCGGTTTTCAATCAAGGAGACAATTTTATTTTCAGTATCTTCAGGCTCAGCAGCAGGTTGAGGAATTACGAAGACAGTTAGATGTAATTGAATACGATAACAAGCAAGTTTCTGACCAAATCCAAATAGAAATACAAAAAATGAAGGTAACTTTTGTAAATCTGGCACATTTCTATTCACTAAATATATAAATAACGCCCTCTCTCGCGGAATGAGTCATGTAGTTGCCTATGACGTAGGTAATCCTTTTGGTACAGACCTATCTTAGGATTTGTAGTGGACACGATTCGGACCAACCTCATTTGGTCGGTGACATATCACAAAACTGATTAATCTATGTGTATGTGATTCGGACCAATGAGTTATAAATATAGAGCAGAAATACCTACAAAAAAAACGTGCCGGTTTAGAACATAAAATGGCGGACTGACAGCTATTTTAGTGCTGCTCTGTTGATAATACTTTATCGATATCATAATTTGTCAAGTCAATACTGACTGGGGGTCTAATTTGAAGTGAAACGCAAATAAAGCATTGAGTATTGAAGTAATTTTGAGACTCAACCAAACGATTGAGAACGTCATTTCGTAATTTGAAGTGACCATTCTTTCGTTTGAGACCGATGGAAGTTGTTTTGACAGAACTCGTCTCAAATCCTAATTTGAAAGCCTAAAATGACATTCGTAAAATTGATTGATTAGAAGCTTAAGTTACTGGTTAAATGAAAATCAAAGTATAAATAGATAGGTACTCTTTATTGCACAAAGTTTACAAGTCTTCTTGAAGTAGGTAATAATTATGCTCTTAATATGTAATAGATAATATAGATCTTTTTATTGCAAAATTAAACTTAACTAGTGTTGCGGCAACACCAGGATCATAGCGGCAACACCAGGATCATAGAACCAATCATTCCAATCAACGAATTTTATCGCGTGATATGCGTCCGCTCTCATTGGTGCTTCATAACGTGATATCGCACAAGCGGACCAATGGGAGGCGCCGATGACGTCGCGGAAATCGACTCAACGGACATCCGGATCGCCACTGCATACAAGGAACACCTAACGCGCACATCTAATTCGTAATTTTAATTATTTTAATAGTTTGGTCTGTGACCGCTAAATAAGTATTTCTTTACTCTCTAATACCGAGTTTTCTTTCCTCCACCTCGTCCACTACAACTAGGTATACAGATATGTATTCAATTTACAATTATGGTGGTAGTAGGTAGTAGAGCTTGTAGTGATATTATCTTCCTGAGTTCAGTTCGTAGCAGTTTGTAGAAAGAGATCTGTAAGTAAGAAAATTATGGTATTATTGATAAGATTATAATGATATTATCTACTCTTAATAATAGAGGTAGGGCAATGGTAGCTCAGTGAATAAAAACGGGAGGTCGTACGGTAGCAGTAGGTATGTAATACCGGTATCATTAATAACAATCTCAAATTGACGAGTTTACGATATGTGATCAAAATCAAATTATTACAATACTCCCCAAAGTGAAATTCATCGCTTAGCATAAAAGGTTTATCTTCATCGTAAAATATTATCGATGTTTTTACTACAACCCTAGTATAAAACTCACGAATTTTTATAACATAAAAATATTCAAAATGAAGCATAATTATGGACTGAAAACACACGGATAGAATCACACGGGGAAACAAAAGTGTAAAACATTCAAAGTTTCTATAAATATAATGAACATTTTATAATAATTAGAAAAAAATATAACATACCGGTGCAATGTTAATCTTTGCTGATTTTCGCTTTTCCTTGAGCCACATCCTATAACACTACACTTGGGCATAATGATTAAATGTTTCTTCAATATCCTGTGTAATGTGGACAACGAGTTCTCAAAAGAAAAGAAATTATTAGTTATTTTTGTCGGAAGAAACGGTGAGTTGACACTTCATGTACTTCAGAAAACTGTAACTAAACATGGCTTTTTGGCCGCATTAGGCATTAACGTGGTTGTCAAATGTCAATTTTTCCGATTAAAGAGCTGAATGAAATAGTGTCATCTCTTTCCACTTATGAAATCAAGGCTGAGTTAGATAGAGAGAACAATAGTTTTGAGAATTCCACGTCGACACGCATGGTATTTGTATAACTGATTTCTGTATAGGACAATAGGCCCGGTCCATATATATAAGTCAATGGATTCGGACCAACTCAATTTAGATGGTTGGTAACATGTACTTGTCTGATTGGTCCATCCAACCAGGGGTACCAAACGGAGGATGCATAAAGTACATGTTACCAACCATCTAAATTGAGTTGGTCCGAATCACATACACATAGATTAATCAGTTTTGTGATATGTCACCGACCAAATGAGGTTGGTCCGAATCGTGTCCACTACAGATTAATGAGTTCGTACGATTTAATCTAGTCGTTCGCCACTAGGTGGCGTTACGTAAGGTAATATTTCCGAAAATATTCGATCCAGAATAATAGATTATAATTTTCTCCGGAACAATTTTGTGGGAGAACAGCAGTCTCTGACGTTTATTTTCTCGAAAACAGTTAATAATTAAGACATAAACCTTGACTGGCTTAGAATACTCACTAAGTTGACAGGTTAATAACTAATATTGTTATTATGACTAATGCTTATTTCCTAGGATAAATGAATTGATTAATAGCGCCCGCAAGGGGCTTTTTTGTCACCTTATCCGGCTATAGCTGTTAATAGGTCTCTAAAGAAAAATATAATCATAACTTATACTTAGATGCAGTTTCAAGAGAAACTTCAGGAACTTGCGCCGCTCCCGGACCTCCTTAAAGGTGCTCAGATACAACTGCAAGAAGCCAAGCAGATGCAACGACTAGCCGAAGACAGTTCCACACAACTATCAAACGAATTGCTCCGCGTTAAAGAGAAGGTAATGTTTGTTCAAACAACCTCACATCGGAATACTTTACAATCTGCTTAGTTATAAAATAAATGCACCAGACGATCACACTAATCAACCTGGTCTAAAACAAGGGCAACTCCGGTACTATGAGTGACGATAATTAACTGGGGGGCGACAATCCAGAACACCCAGACTCAAGACAACTTAGAAAATGTACCTAGTTTCCTAAATTCACGTGACCGGGAATCGAACTCTGACCTTACGCGCTTCGGGCGGACACCTTAGCCACTGCGCCATCGAGGCCGTCAATTGCCTTTGTTAGTAAAAACTTGATGTCACTTGATGTACGGTGGCCTGCACATCAAGTTACTACAATCTGTCAAGTTTTTTCAATTGAACCTCACTTTTATGTCAAACTTGTTTGGTTCAATATCAACTGAGGAAATTTGACAGATTGTAGTAACTTGATGTGCTGGCCACTGTACGTACAATCGTACATATTTATTTTGTGTAGGTAAGTAATTTACACAACAACAGCATCATCAACAGCTGACTCTGAACTAAGTACCTAGCTTAAGCACTTGTGTTACAGATATCACACAACAGAGGAAACACAAATACAATACCTATTTAACGTTGTAAGACCCAAAAGCCTCTTAATAGGTATAAAACAATTGAAAATATCTACCTAAATAAGTAGGACCATGATATTTTTTGCGGTAAATCCATTTGGTGTGATTCTTTGTCAATTGTCTTGGCTTCAAAGAAATACCAGACTCTTCAAATACTTGCATCCATGGTCCACGCTCCCAGGTGGCTTCTAATGAAGTCGTCCAGTAACGAATCAGACTGTCACATTCAAACAAAAACCTAAATTAAAAAAAAAAACCAATTCTTGAATTATCAGTATATACATCTCTCCACCAATTTTCGTAGCAATCGGTGCAGAAACGGCGGAGAACGAGCCAGGACAGACAGACATGACGAAACTATAAGGGTTCCTAGTAGACTACCTAACCCTAAAAAAGGGAGCGGAACTCCGATTCGTAAAGTCCGCTTCAAATTAGGCACTCTGGACTCGAAGTGTGTCCGAAATATGTAGCTTTAGAAGCAACCGGAACTAATTATAGAGTCTTAAATCTCAATAATTATTTGTGAATAGTAATTATTAAAATAATTAATTAAACATCCGAGACCTTGTTCTAAGTAGGTAGGTACATTATATAATAATTTATAGGTACACTTTATAACAGTGTGTTTTAGTTTATAAACCAAATCTAAGAACGTAATCAATATTAAAATACTTAGTCTTAACGACTGTCACCTAAATAAGTCAAATTTAATTGCAGCTGGTCGTAGCAGTGAATAACTTAAATCAGGAAAAGGCCGACAGGACCAAACTGTTTGAGGATAATAAAATGTTGAAGTTATCAGTCGATGAGAAACAGAAGGAAATAGATGATCTTACCAAGAACTTGGATGACAGCAAGTAAGTAGTATTATAACGTTTAAAATAACAAAGCTACCTATCGCTTTAGTGTAAGGAACCTGTAATGGTAAGTAGTTTAAGTACATAGGTAAATAAATAAAATAAGTAGATATTAATCGAATCAATTAAATAAAATAAGTAGATATTAGTCGAATCAATTAAACGTAGGAAACCCAAACAGGTATTGTTGAATGATTTTGATAAATATTTGTTACATAGCTGGCAATATTAACTGACCGGCTATTTTATTATAAAACGTAGTACTTACTAACTAGTTTAAGTATAGGGAGGCGATTAAAATAGTTTGAAAATTTTAAAAACTAATATTGATTGATATGTCCAAAATAATAAAAAAAAAAGCCTATACCTACTTACGATGAAATGTGTAAATTATAGAATGACACTAAAATTATTTTACAACTTGATACTATCTAAATAAAACAAAATGCGTACTATGTAATCGATTTTCGCAGGATTTTTGCAGTTGGAAATATGTTTCTTTTTCAACTTAGGTAGGTATTCGAAAAGCTAAAACTTTTAATGCTATTTCCAATTATCTTTTCCATATTAATAAAGTACCATAATTCATTTGAGAATAAAATATCAAAAGAAACTAACTTCACAATAATTTGGTTTTGAAAAAAAGTTATAAAAAAGCTGGTGCCATGCCATATCAATTTAAATGGGTTTTAATATTTCTTCTTCTTATCGATTTTAATAATAAAGAAGAAATAAACGATTATTGTAAAATGAATTACTTAACCATTTAATCACATCCCTTCTAATTAATGATTTAGAGGTTGTTAATCACCTGATTAAAACTAGTAGTCCGAGGTCAGGGTCACCGTTGTGTTTTTTGAATTAATAATTAAGTTTCCTCGAATAGCATTTAAACGTCATCTGTTGTGACTGGGGACATCCCAAACCACTGCTCGCTCTACGTAAAATGTAAACAAATTTAAGGTTTTATCTGTTCATTAGTCACAAAATGAATGGTTTTATATCGAAACTGTAAAACGTCATAATCAGTTAAAATGCGTAAAGGTAAGGATTAATTTTAAGATTATGGTTGTATAGTATCTGTGGGTGCAGTTATTAGGGAGATTTGCATGTTAATTGACGATGTCAACGTACTCGAACGTCGCGTAAAGTCAAGTCCCACTTATCAAGTACCGCTGCAAATTGCCTGTCAGTGCGCATGCAGGTAGGAATGACATTCGGCGCTCACTATCGGGAGTCACTGCAGTTGATTGAATTTAGCCAGATTTTCCCGACATTACAATCCGTATAAATTCACTGTAGTTAATTAATGTATTCTGACGAAATCCTTCGGTCATAGCTTTTAATTCCCTTGGGATTGGGATTGTGGAAATATGTTTTTTTTTGGCAGAAGAGTCCATATTTTTTGGCTAAACTTGGGTTCAAATTTATTGACTTATTACTGTAATTTTATTCTACTTACAAGTGTTTGTTAATCTATCGTTCCGTTTTCTAAAAATATTATAGTAAATAAATCAATTTATACCGTAAGATCATTCAAAAGAAACAAAAATACACGAGGAAGTTATGTCGTAAGCAATAAGGACTAAATTACATTCAAGAAAATATGTAGTATGTAGGCTACAAAGATTCTAAACCAGTCCCAAAGAGACACACTTTTAAGTGTGATCTACTCATTAGATACATAAGTATTCATTTATCCTTGTCTGTATCGGATTTATATTTTAGTAAAATGAATTTCCTTAGATAAGTAGGTTGGTAAGTAGGCGTACATACCTACCTAAAATATATATTTCTGAGTAATATACCTATATTACTAACTTACCTAAGTTGTCAGGGGATTTTTTGGTTGGATGATACTGTGTGTTAAGCTTTTGACGTCATTGACAGCATACCTTTTCCTGATTTTAAAATAACCACTTTGGGACGATTTGATTAATTTAGGACTGAGATTTCAATGCAAGGATAACAGGTTATTCGTCAGTTATATTGTTTTATACTGCCCAATTGACTTTTGGTTATCATTCGTATCTCCCTCTCCCTTGCTCAATGTCAATGTTAATTGACGTTTAATTTGGTTAGTTATTAATTTAACTGATTGAAAACCTCTATCTGAAGATTGGAAAATCAGCCCTTAGTACATACTTAGGTATATTTTAGGTAAGTCAGAAAAAAACAGACGATCGTAAAAAAGCCATTAATTCAAATTGTGCAGATGTAGAGTACATCGACTGCAAGAAAAGTTGACGCAACAAGATCTGAGGTTCAAAGAGAAGTCGGTGGAATGCATGCAGGTGTTGAAGGACCTGGATGAGCTCAAGGTCGAGAGCAGCAGGTCGATCAGCCGGTGCAAGGACCGATCGGACTCGATGCGCCGGTACTTGCAGACGCAGATATCGGAGATGGAGAGACAGCTCATCCAGAGCCGAGCTCAGTGCAGAGCCTGCCAGAAGGAGAGGGATGAGGTAATATAATAAGATGCATAGATAGTTGATTGACTGGCCGGATGGCGCATTTGGTACACTTTGGTATGAACACTTGTGTTTGTTCAGTGTCTGGGTGTGATATATGTATTTAAGTATTATAATATTTATGTGTTCATCTGTTGTCTGATATCGGTAATACAAGTGCATACTTATAAGCTACATAGTACGGAGTCAGATCAATGTACCTATGAGATGTGTAAATTTATTTATTTTGTTTATTATTATTGTAGATATACTTACCATCTAGATATTATAGGTTTTTCTGTAGGTACAGTTTTTAAGGTCTTATCGCTTACCCTTTATAGGACGGTCCATACAAAATGGCCGGTAAACTGAATAGTCACCTTAAAGTTGACCCTTATAATTAAATACGATAACCAGTAAGTTTAGACGTGCGTTAAGGGTTAAAGAATTAGTAAAATGGGCATTTTTCGATAGTAGAAGAGAGGTGTATATCTATTATCTATGCTTATTTGGGATGACCGGGACGCTATCCTTGGGTCGTCCGAGATATCACTAGACGAAGTCGCAAGGACCTTAAGGCACTAAACGCGCACGAGTGGGCGGAACGCCCTAGTTTGAGACTAGCTTAGTTTGAGATCAGTGTGAATTGTATCTGGCGCATGAAGGACCTATATAAGATCGTAAATTATTCGTGGGATTGGTTGGTCTTCCACTTTACACCCTATCTTGTAATTATTCAAGATGTAGGTATTTCTTTTTAAAGATATGCTTGTTTTATTTTTACTCTTATGATGAATGAATAATGAGATCATATTAGAATCAAAAATATAGCAGCGTTAGTAAGATCAGTACAAATGGAAACGCAAACAGGTATACCAAAATGTTTTAAGTACTTAACCTACTAATGGATTTACAGTTTAAATATTGTATTTAAGTCTCGAGGTTCAATATTGTCCTAAGCTCTGGGTTGCGCGTACGCACGGGGAGCGGTCGTTAACTTATTACAAGCGTCATTATTTTGTGTCTTTTTTGTCGTGTTGTTCCAATCCCTTTAGACAGGTTTTGAGTAGGTAGTACCGTTTACTTTTATATTCAACACACAGTTAAACGAAGTCTGTTCAGTAGATGTTTAATTTTTTGTTAAGAAAACGCAAGCTTAGGACTCCTACTACCTATCACAGGTATGAGCTAAACTGACAAGATTATATAAGGCTTATCGATATTGCTTTATGTTTTCACAAAAACATACCGGGTGTCCAAAATAGTTTTGTCCAGTTATCCAGTATGGCACGTCTTACATTGTTCACCTTAACAATCTTCATTTTGTTGTAAGGATTGTGTTCTTTGGGTGCCACTAGATTTTTTTAATCTCACAACATCTCATCTCTCTTTAATCCTCATTAACCTGATTTCGCACTAAGCATCTCAAGCTCAGATGACAGAAAACACCTAAACTTAAATAGGTTGCCCAGGGTGGGGATCGAACCATCCGGCCAGACAATGTTGCTTATTTTCTCGTAAAAGTGCATACAATGATTTTATACTAGCATTGATCGACGTACCTACGTATTAAATGCCTCCGACCTACTAGGATTAAGAAATAGTAAGTACTTAGCCGTGTGCAAATATCTTGTCAGAACAGGGTTAACACAAAAACAAAAAAAACACCATGACGCACTGCTAAGTGTAATGAACCAATATGGACAGAAACCTTGAAAATGTTCGTAAGGGTTTCTAGGCCCAGGATTTTATTCTGACGCTGGGTTTTTACAACGGGCCTAATTTTTACATAGTACCACACAGGGAGTATCTGTAAAGGGTGTATTTACAGCCCTACCACCGATTTTGAAAAAAATCGACCAATGACTGTGCATTTTAAAAATTAAACTTTTCATACAAAATTTGTCACTTGACGTGTCATTGGAGAGTCGAAAAAAAATTGAGGAATTTCCAAAAGTCCTAGGGCAAATGCTTAAAAAGTAAAATGGGTGGTCTAAGGGTTGTAAATGTTTACGGATACACCCAGTATAAGTATAGATGTTAAAGTAGCTCCTGCTGGACAAAAGTTTTGCACGGCATTAACTTACAATGGTATATCCTCAGATACGCCAACGCATGCAGATCCAGATAAACGGTCTTCAGGAGAACTTCGAACTGGTCGAAATCCGTCTACGAGGTTTGCAGAACCAAGTGTCATCTCTTAAAAACAGTTACACTGTCATCTTGGCTGATGAAGACGAGGCCCACGAATTCAACAAAATCGCCACAACGTCAAATTGAGCGTCAGTTAAAAAATATTTGTTATGGTTATTGATAAAATTATTTCATTTTGAATAAAATGTTTTATTTGCTATCAAACGACCACAATGGAACAAGATAGGATCAAGTAGAACTTTCTAGGTCTAGTGGTTTAAGTACCGGGCCGTGATTTCGGGATCTTGGGTTCGATTCCCGAGTCGAGCCAAGTATGTTTTGACTTTTTCGAACATAGTTCGGGTTTGTGATCACCAATCCACATCAGGCAAGCGTGGTCACATCATAGCAGCTAAATAACTAAATACTGGTAGGTATGTTTTTGATTTAAATAATAGCTTGCATTCCTACAGGCTATTGTTCCCAATAGTCTGTCTGCTAGTGATCACTTGGACCATCAATCCTACAAGTGAATGCTACTACTGATACTACGGGCCCTGTTCACTCCGGTACACCTCCTAAGGCGAGGATTATCAGTTTGTTTACACTCTAAGCACTCTAACTTAACGAATTTCTTAGTAAAAAAAAAACATTACTTTTATAATCTACTAATAAAATGTTAGGAATAAATGTTATGACGATGATG
This sequence comes from Cnaphalocrocis medinalis, assembly GCA_014851415.1. NCBI lineage: Eukaryota > Metazoa > Arthropoda > Insecta > Lepidoptera > Crambidae > Cnaphalocrocis > Cnaphalocrocis medinalis. Next base: position 12,018,569 of record CM026273.1, on the reverse strand, counting down.
ATTATGACAGGATTAAAAATAAAACTAGAGTTGCAAGTGTGTTGTTTTTGTTCTAAAGTGTTGTTTATAGATGCAAAGCCATCCACACGCTATTTATGTTTTAACCCCAAAAAGCATTCATTCAGTACGTTTTTTGTTTATCTCCAATTTGCTGTTTTATTTTTATTTTTTATTTACTCTAACCTTGGACATCAAATGTTGTGTAATTCGCTCCATTGGATGATTCTATTGTATTAATAGTTGGTTGCGAAAGCTATTGTAATATTCCAGTAGCCGTTTATTTTTTTAATTTGTTTACCGACGCTTGCATGCAACAAAATTGAAAATCAATGTAACTAAGGTATCGAGTACTTATTTACGGCAACGGTAAATCTTAAGATTGTATTTATTTATTTTGGTAGGTACCTACTCGAGCAATTTTAGGTACATCATACAAATGTCAGATTAGTTAGATTTTCTAAGAGTTAGGAAACTACCTAACCTACTTCACTGTATTGTTGTACCTACTATTATTATCTTCCATACCCCTATACCTACATTACGTACACTAGAGATGGGTATGGTCGTAAAAGCCAAAAGCTTTCTTAAAGGCAACAACAATTGATTTTCTTTGTGTCTGTTGTCTGGGAGGAACGTTTTAGAATGTTAAGTACGGACAGCCGCACATCAGGTTACTATACAATCTGTCAAATTTCCTCAGTTGATATTGAACCAAACGCGTTTGACATAAAGGAGAGGTTCGATTGAAGAAATTTGACAGATTGTAGTAACCTCATGTGTGGCTGTCTGTACCTACCTAAATAAGTAAATAAATTCTCACAATATGAGACTTGACCTGATTATGTACTTAGAGCCGGTTTCTGAATTGAGAATGAAGTTAAGCACTACTAAAGTACAAACTTTAACAGTTGAATTATACTTCAAATGTCAAAGTTAGTACTAAGTAGTGCTTAACTTCAAATTCTCAATTCAGAAACCGGCCGTTAGTAGCTTAAGAACGATATATTAAATAGCAGAGGAATATATACAACACTTTACACCCAGACACAGAACAAACAAACTTATGTTTGTTATATACCAAAATTCGTGTGATGAACACTTGTTCATTACACAAATTTTGGTATAGGTTGAAGATCGAACCCACGTTATCATCATACGGCTAGTCAATGAAGTGTATAATAGGCTTGTTTCCAAGGTTAGAGTTTGGAAGATTTTTTGTATAAAATGGAGAAATAACGGTAAAAAAAAACTATATACAAGAATTTAGTTTGATATTTTTTGTCATCAGTCAATTAAAGTTAGATCTAAATTTGATACGTAACTTGATTTTAAAAGTATTACATTTACTAAATAATTATATACAATTAGATAATTCATGCAATTTTGAGCAACTTTTCTTTTGAAACCATTTTCATAAACGCATTATTTAATATAGCTATCGAACAAAGGTCTCCCGTGATGAACACAAACTAGCACGCTGTGACGTCACAGCGTGGCAGGGCCGTTGTATGGAGCGTTTTGACAAGGTTTATTTTATGTGATCTTTGAATGGTGATATCTCGGAGAATATTCATGCTAACAGAGTAATCTTTTGCCGATGTTTCTACTTTGGAGAGGTTCTTCGATTACTAATCAGAAAAAAAAATTGGAAACAGGCCCATCCCTCTTACAAAACGAGGCATGGTGTAAATGTTGCTGTCACTTTTATAAAAGTCACTAGTTATTTGTTCAATTAAGTATTACTTACTTATACTATCAATACTGGACTGTATTCAGTGCGTGCCAATGTGTGGTTAGATATGTAGGTAGTCGTGACAGCAATAAAAAGTTATCAAAACTAAAACCACGAATAAGAAACCACTTTGTGTTTGCGTCTGTATTTTGATCTCCTCTATAGAGTTAGTATTAAGTTGACTTTTTATTTTCTGCAGACAGTTTTGTAACTACTTAAAGTAAGGTTAGTGAACTGAGTAAGAAATATAGTAGTAATCACAATGTGTATGTATTTTTTTATAATAACTATTAATTACGCACTATAAACATTCTGTTTCATAATCAAGTGGGATAATTTTTATGAGTAGATAATCCCGTATACCCTAGATATGTTGACACCTACTCATATAAAGACATTTATTCATATAACAGTGCTTACGTTGTCCTGTTTCCGTGTTAAATGTTATAGTCTATTTCAATTATGATGTCCCTTTGGAAAGATGTCAAAAGTTCAGTACTAGGGAAGTACTCTTAGAAATCGATATTCAGCGGCATCGATTATCGATTTGTAACCAATTTTTACCCTGTTTATAATACTAAATTGGATAATGTGTCTGTACATGCGCCAACGGCCTTGAGCATAGAGAGTACCTACTCGCGCTCGCGTATATCAAAAAACAGAATATTATTAATTACAAAATTATTAAGCCAAGAAACAAGAATTCCTCTTCAGAGATTGTAGTGTACATTGTATTGTATTATATATTAAAAAATCAGTCATCTGAACTGTTTAGTTTCGTAGTTTATCCAATATTTTGCATAAAATCGATGTTTACGTTATATTTTTTTCCTAATGAACTATAAACATTGAATAAAAATCCTCGTCAGAAATTCAAGATCGAAATCCAGTCTATAACATGTATTTTTTTTAGGTATCGTTCTTAACGATTTACCGAGTTTAAACATACACAAAAGTGCCCAATCCGCGCTTGTACAAGCCTTAAGAAAAACACGTACGTCTTATTGTATAGTCCGCGGCATCTAACAATAGCGATGACCGTTAGTTTGCGCACTTGTAGAACAGATGAATTTCTACTGAAATTGGTTTCTGCGCACTCAAGGTCATCATCGCTATTGTTTCATGCTGCAAACTTAGTCGTAGGCTTTTCTGCACTCTCCTCGTAGTGATTGAAGTGACACTCAAAATGGCAGATGATGATTGAACACGATTTTTTTAAATCGGCAAATATAGAATTTTGTATCTCTGGAACATGCCGAATACTTGAGGTGCGTCACTATGTTCAAAAGTCAATCACAAACCATAGTACGTAACCGCAATCGCGCAAAAATAACTATTGTTTTATTTTGAAGTTTACATTATTTTGAGCATTATATTCAAAAACAATATGTTAATTTTGCTTGTGAATCAATTGTAGGATGTTTTTGGATTATTGTATAATTTTCAAATGACTATTAACTACCAAATACAAAAAGGGAGTTCATAATTGAATGTATTGAAACAGATTATAATTGTAGGGTATTTTTGTATAATTGTATATTTTCCTCATGACGATTTACTACCAAGTACGAAAAGATATAATATTTGATTTGATCTATAGATCTCGCGCGTTACGTACACGTAACGTGCAGAGTTACGTTCTTCGAAATGTCCAGGGGGACATCATAATTGAAACAGACTATAGGTGGGGATCGAAGCCACGACCTTCGGCGTATGAGGCAGGGCCACTAAATTCTAAAGCCAGTCAAGTCAGCCAATCAATTGTCTATTTATTTAGGTCACCTAAATTTCTGCGGAACTTTGCAATAAATTTATGTTGTGGTACGGAATATCGTTCCTAAACTAATGTGGAAACTATGATGAATCTTACAATTAACATTACGGATACGTCATCATGTCGGATATTGAAGAAAGTTCTAGATGCCTACAGTAGTGTACACTGGCAGCTGGGCGCGCGCCCTTGCCCGACTTGAGGCCAAGCCTCTCGAGTTGCCGGCTTAATGTCAATGCACAAGACCGACTAAAACACAAGTTATCTCATTTTTATTACGATATTTTTTATTTATTTTTCAACACATACACGACTTTGCTCTCGATCTGGCATAACCAGTTATTCGATTAGCAATTGCGTTTTTACAACAACGAAAAACTTTGTTTCAGACAAAGAACTTATTGTGATAATAACTACTTAAAGAATTAGTACTCGATTATTTTGTGGATTACGTTATTTAGATTTTAATTTGGCGTGACTGGCTGATTGTCTTTAAAGGTCGATTAATGTACAGGCGACTTTATTTCACAATCCTATTAGAAGCGATCAAATTCCTCCGAGACCGGAGAAAATCTTATTACAGGTACTCGCGTCGCGGGCCTGCGTTCCCTTGGCTGATTGGTTTCTTTATTTCATTTTATTATTTAAATTACTTTAAAAGTACTTATTCTGAAGAAAGGAAAGTATAGCCCTTGTATCTAATAATATAATTAGAGTACGTAGGTCAAGAAATAAAACATCGACTTCCACTCAAACACATATATTTGCTGTTTGACTTTTTTTTCTCATTTTGGTGCTCCATTTTATGTGTTGTGTCTTTAAATTATAAATAATACTAGTAGTAGTTTTAAGGTCTCGCTAAACCCGCACAGTCTCCGTAAATGGGCAATCGGGAGAACTGTGCAGTTTCCGAAACCCGGGCAATGAAATCGGCAATAAATAATACAATAAGGTACAAAAAGGTATTCAGCGAAGTACCATCCGATGGTTTTCACACACTCAAACACGCTACACACACGCCAACAACAGTCTTAATCTATAATATCACTAGCTATACAGAATGCGGCGAGGCCGCGTGCACTGAACCATGATGTGTACTAAATAGGGTGATCACTCAAAGTTGGATCCCCTCAGCTTCTTGACGGCGTTGGTGAGATGCAGCATCTCGGTGTTCAGCTGCCAGATGAGGGTCTCCAGCTTGTCCACGGAGTCGAGCACCTCCACACGCTCGGTGTGCGGGTTGAAGCGCACCTCGAACGGACGGGACATGGTCGCCACCCAGCGTCTGAAATAACAACCAACACTTAATAACGAATTATATTTCTACACGTTGTTTCGTACTTTCGTATCCTTAAGTCTGAAAGACTTAAACTTAGACTTAAAGTCTTTTGAAACAAAACATTTCCGGCTGGAATATTTTTACATGTACCTACTTTACAAAAATAATCAGGTAGCAAAGACATGTTGTCAGTGAAATTACCTGAATTTGTCTTTGGCATCCTCGAAGCTTTCAGCAACGTAGTAAATGGGCTGGAAATCCTGGTCTTGATAAGACTGGAGAGAAGTAGAGGCGGGATCGAAAGGCCTGTGCTCAGGCTTGTCGCTGAGGGAATGTAACATTTCTCCGATGGAAGAGATCACAGCCGCTCCGTATACCTTCTTCTGTTGGTTTTCCTTGCACAGCCCGAATTCAACGGTAAACCAGTAGACCTGTACAAAGAAATTATTGATTGGAAATCGATTTCACAGTCACATGACTGCATTCGCGTTCATAAAATTTTAGTTCGCATAAGCTGGGCCCAATGACAAAACATATCTTTAAGTAATAATAATAATAATATAAAACTCGCATTCGCTTTTGCATAAATCTGACAAGGTAAGACGCCAGGGTTTAAAATTTAAACTTACGGTAGAGAGCTTTTCGATTTCAGCATCTGAAGCGCCAAGGGATGCCAGACCGATTTCCTGTGAGAACTGAGCAAAGCTGGGATCAGCCAACAGAGGAATGTGCCCGATTAGCTCGTGGATGCAGTCTCTGTAAGATAAATCAATATGTTAATCTGATGGGAAATTTCATCATAGCGCAGTAAAACAGGAAATACGAATATACTGCTTTAAACTCTTAACCAAACATACTCTAATTACTTTAACATCTACTGTAGCCTATGGAGAGAAAACTGAATTAAAGCGGGCGATCTAATACAGTTATAACTTCATCAAGTGTCCGAGCCAGTTTCAATGTAGCAGGAAGTTCGATTTTATGAAATTATATAACAGAAAACTATCAATACATTTACAAGGTTTCTTCAAAAATGATCTACATTGACTAAATTATATTGCTTTGTTGTTGTGCTTATTAGGTTTCAGATAATATTGCTTGGCAAAGAAAATGATCTACTAAGATTATAAGTACTTACGGTTCAGGGGTGTGGAATGGAGAGTTGGCGTGGCGCACGTATTGCGTAGACTGGAATACGCGGAACGCCAGAGAAGCGAGGAAGTCTCGCGCTGTGAGGAGACCGGCCGCCGGACGCAAGGTGAATCCAGTGTTCTTTCGCAGGAAGTTGCTCACGTCCTCCAGCTGAGGAATTCTGTGCGGCACAAAGATGTCAGCCTCTTGGAGCTTTCGGAAGGCGGTCATGTACTCCTTGCAAGCGTGCTTAGGCACCAGATCCGCTACAGAGTTGAACACTCGCTGCCAGGTTGCGTTCTCAGTTTCCTTGTAGGTGATGGACGGGATCGGGTCACCGTATTTGTAAGCGAAAGCGATTTCAGCGATTTGCTTCCTGCGTTCTCTGTAGTCCTTGTCGGCGAAACCGGGGTGGTTCATGTCAAGCTCAGGTTCAAATTTGGTCATAAGGTGGTTGCAGTTATCGAGATCGGAAGCATGACGAGGGAACCATGGAGTCTTGCTGGTGATATTATTTTCAGACATAAGGTCAACTCCGGCGAATGCAGTTGACTGACGAAGAGATCTAATGAGCTGCAGCAAGTTTAAACGAGTCATGCTAACTTTGACGAGAGCATCGAATTGGATATCAGCAAGTTGGGATGGACGAGTCTCCAGGTGCTGCACAGATCCCTTGTAGTTGTCGATGGTCTTCAGTATGCGCGCCAGAGAGCCCATGCCGTCGCGCATACGCAGCAGCAGAGCGGCCTGCTGGATGGCCTGCTCGGCTTCAGGAGACTCGCTAGCAGCATTCTGCAGAATCACTTCCTCTTCGGTCAAAGTGTAATCTGTAGGAAAATGAATTGTCAATAAAATTTTACCGAATGCGTTCCTATTTCTAATGTTATTATTAACAACTGTTGGACGTAGATCCACCACCACCATCCTGCTATAACAGAAGAAAACACTGACCTGCGTCTGCGTTAGCATCATCGCCTATGTCGGTATCAGCTATAAAACAAAATAAAAACAAAAATCAAAATCAAAATAAAATGTAAAAAAAGCAATAAAGAATATAGTTCAAAGAAAGGAAAATTAAAATAATAATAAAAATTACCAAGCTGACCGTTCTTGGTTTCATCTTGCTGAGTGCCATCTTCAACAGTCGGAGAGTTATCGCCGTATCCAATATAATCTTGGTTGAATTCAGAGTCCAAGCCAGAGTCTAATTTTAGAAAAGAAAATAAAAAGTAAATAAGTAAAATGAAATTATAAAAAAATAATAAAAGTAAAAAATTGGGAGGGTTTCTGAGTGCGACGTGCGAGCGAAATGTTTATAAAGTAAGAAGCGGACAAATTAAATATTTTGTTTGTTTGGTTTGTATTCTAAAATGCATTTCAGTGTTATACCAAATTTGAATTTTGTCTGATGCTTAACCCTACTGAGTACGAAATCAGATCAAGTATAACTAATGAAATGATGTTTTATCGTTTATCTGTTATTTAGGAGGGGCAGTATTTAGGACCAGTTAGACGGTGGTTTTATATGAGTAATTTCTGCCTGCTTTATGGTCTTCTTATATAGCAACGGCGCTCCTCCCGTGTACCTACTCGCGGTCAAAGAGATCCTGTACCAGTTGGCTTCAGCGCGGTACCTACCATTGGCGCGGGCGCGAGCCTCCTCCAGAACACTCTGCTTGGTCTGTTTGACAACCAGTGTTTCGAAGCGAGCATCATCCACGAGGGAGCGACGGCGTGATGGGTAGCCGTTCTGTAAAAAAAAAACACAAATTTAGCACGATCATTTTACTATCTTGGAATTAAGATTTTAAGCCAATTTTAAGGATTACTCGAATATTTATTTAATGATATTTTTCTAGTTGTTTATGATTAATTAATAAGCAAGATATTCATTAACGGTGGATGATAAGTTTCGATTGGAATCATTTAGGTTTAACCAAGTCATTGAAAACTAAACCTCTCGAGGCCGCTGTCACAGTTCTCGAACACAAAGGGCTCTAAAAATAGCTGGATCTTCTAAATCCTTATAAATATAAAGCGGTCACATCGCATTATATTTCATGTGCGAGTAGGAATTGCTTTTACGAAGTTCCTAAGCTTATTTCCTGCGCGACCGGGCGTAAAGTGCTGCCATTATCCCGGGGCGGGGAGCTCGGCGGAAACTCCCGCGATGGAATTTGCACAAAGGAGCACCAGTTTCTGGACCAGCGCGTTCGAATGAGGCCAATTACTGCAACTTCTAACTTTCAGCCAGCTCATCAGACTTTTGGTCTTCGTTGAGGTCTTTAGCACTAACTAAAGTGTACATTACTTTACACTTTTCCATAAAGAACATCACTTTTAGTTTATTCAATCTCATTTTAACGATTGTAAAATCTACTCTACCTTTTATTTAGTTTGCGAATATGGACTATTGTTTCTTTATAACAATGCTTCGGATGTTTAATTATGAATAATTACTGATCGTTATTTTTGATTACATTAAGTAGGTGCGAAGTGATAACATTATAATATAAGTATTGATATGCGAATATTGTTATCGGTTTGATTGTCTACCACATTGTCTGTGAGGAGCTGTCGCCGAGCCTACGTGCGTCACCGCGCGGGCGAGACCTAGCATTTTCCACTAGAATGGCCGCGCCAGCCTAACAATGTATGTCAAGGGTTGCGCTAATCACTCACAATTGTTACCTAGCCCCTGAAACGTAACCTTAGTGCGTAATTACTGAAAGCTTTATGTTTAATTCACGTCTGAAATTAATACCTCGACCGTCAACAAAATTGCGGAAACGTTCGCATTGTGAAGTTAAAGGTCCGCCTAACTGGAGCGGGCAGGACTCGGAATCCGGTTGATATAGCCTTGGTTTGTCCGAGTGGCCACTTCACCGCTCCAATCGGTCGGCGGATAATTAAGCGGAGCCGAGAGCCGTCCGCTGACCTGTGCCACCCTACCATTATCTCGACAACGCGCTCGATCGACAATTCATCATTGCTGCTCGTCAACGTGTAGCCTATATCTCACGAAACAATATTAAAGTTCCGACTGTCGCAAAGTTAGTTACCTACAACATCGACATGCTTCGCTGGACATCAGGCGGGTAACTCAGTCATTAATAAACCCAATACAGGTTCCAAGAGTTTGACCGCGTCGATGATTCTGTTGGTCAAGGGCGCGACTAGACCTTGATTTTGTTCCAAATTAATTTAGCGTGGTCCTTTGTTTCTGCGTGTAGATTGATTATGACTGGACCGGAACTAATATTCCGAGGCAAAGTAAACTCAGCGTAAAGGATTTGAAGGTGTTTGTCGTAATTCGTTATTTAATTGTGTACTTGTAATAAGCTGATTATGTCACATGATTGAGTTTTAACGATCCGTACTGATTGTAGTTAGGCTGGTGAGCGTCGCACCTTCATGCATTCCGACCTTCGACGGTCAAGGAAATACAATCATTCAGCCGCCAATTATAAAATACATGATAATTATAACACGTTAGTTATGAACCGGGTTATCGCACAGCATCGTGTGGTAGGCCACTCAGTATACAAACAAAAGCATTGCAGTTCAGAGCCAATATACACAAGCAAATGTGTATCGTGAGTCGTTAACCGACTCGACAGCGTAAATAAATGTGTATACTGACTCATATAAAAATCGCAACAATCGCTTGAGCTGTGACCGCGAGTCACTTAATAACGATTAAGGTAGATACCATGATAATTTAACCGCTATAGTTAATGCTAAAACAAATTAACAAAAGTGAGGTAACGATTAGGTTCGAGTTAGCACCTTGAATGTTGACAATGGTAATTAATCTCCAGTGAGACAATGATGAGATTAGCGGAACATTTTCTGGTGCGCCTAAAAAAAATTACTGTTTACTGCGAATAGAATTTTTGTCGGAGAACCTCCTCAACAATGACTAGCTGGTTTTATGGTAATTGTTGCGCGACTTGTTGTGCAATCTGTCACACGATGATTGTTATATCGTCGAGAAAGTGTACACGGTGACGCTTTAATAGTGAATTAATTACGAGGGAATAATGTCATTACGTGGTGCGCCTTTTGCGCCGACCCCGCGCCGCGTCACGTCGGACGTACTCGAGCTTTTCGACAATTAACCCAGGCATTACCAGTGAAATCATTTTACACTCTTAATGCAACTGGATTCGTCTCCTTATGGAACTTTCACGCGATTTCATCCGGCTCTTTCGGACGTTTTGCACGTTTAAATGTAAACAAAGTAATTGTCAGTGGAGCGTTAAAATTACTGATGGTAATTTGTTGATAATTACGATAAAAGCTTCTGTTTTATTGGCTGCGTCTATTGTTACTTATTCGTACAAGGTCGGGAGGTGACTTGACAGGCAACAAGTAGGCAATTGCGATTAGTGGAGATGACGTGCGGCTACGCGTAGAGGTCGTGGCTTGGACGGCAGTCACGAAATTATTACTTAATAGTTATCATTGTCTACATAATATCCTTACGTTGTACTCACTAGTTGATTATCGAGGTCAAGTTTTACTATATGACTGCTGTAAACACCTACGTTAATGATATGTATCGAATCTTGTTAATGAATACACTTGCTTATTATTTTTGTATTAGCTCTTTATAGCTAAAAAATATTTAAATATTTAAATAATTTAGACGTTTCAAAATTATTACTTGAGGTTTTTTAAAGTTTTTCTGTCAAATACTTCTAAAACGATCTCTAATAATCGTGTTTAATTTGGACATTATTTTTCATGCATTATAAAAGTTGATCATACTACATTTAGTTACACCAATTTCATTAAATTAATTAGAATTAATAGTAGATTTTAGGAAGACAAGAACCTTATTAATCTCTAAATTAAAAATGTTAGTATCGAGCTTTTGTGGACGGTAAATAATTTGTTAAATAATTTCACGTAGTATAAAGAAAACGTAAACAAAGTTTGTTTGTTTTGTTTCCATTGTCATAAACTAGTTCGATAACAAAAACCGCCAACAAAAACTTTTAGAAACTTATCCCTTAGTTATGGCAAGCAAGTTGCGCAGGGCCCTGGGGGTCCAGGAGGAATCCTGCGGAAGCAGCACTCCTCACCTCGATGCTGTAGGATTTCTTGATGGCGAACATTTCGCGGTTCTTCTGGGCAGCGGCGACGGCCATTTCGAGCTTCGAACACACCACTGGGTACTGACTGCCTGAACTGAAGTTCACTGCGCGGTTTAGCTAGCGTAAGTCTGCGAAAGCTTTGTCCCGACCACCGGCTCTAGCCTGTCTGTCTGCGACTACAGCTGTCGGACTACTAAGGCTAACTAAACTTTGGATTGCAAACAGACCAATGCATGATGACCGTTCGTAAGAACAGTTTAAATAGTGTTAGGCGCGCGCCTCCCACCCCGCAGCGCCTTTCGTCGCGCATGCGTCATCGCCCGCGCCCCGCGCGCCGCGCGCTCCTGGCTCCTGCACCGACCACCCTCGCACCCCCGGCTCCTCGCGCCACCTTCCAAACATCATCTGTCATCAACACCAACAAAAATTATAACGGCTATTTTATATGCTATTAAACCTCTTTCGAAGATACTTTTATGAGGCTTAAGAATCAAAAATTCTGTAACGATGTCTGTTAATTTTCAGATTAAAAGACATCCGACTAAGGGCCGGAGATGTGTCTTTACAGATACTATGATGAAGTTATTATAAAATTTCATTTAAAAATCCTAATAAGCTTACTTAATTCAATAAGTTACGTGTGAAGAACAATACCTCTTTTCAGACATGAAAAGTTGTTCATGATACGAGTTTTATAGTAACATATTACCGGGACTTTTTTTGGAATCCAAAAAGGGCTAGAAACTTAATAGGTAGTTGCTAAAGAAATCGTCTTTATCGAATATTATATTTTGTTTCGACTTAAGGTAGTTTTTGGATTTGCATGTTAAAATGCATTATTTTATCTGCCTCATTATCATAAAACTTTTGTCAAATAACTGGATATGAATTTAAATTAATGTCACCTACTTCTATCTATAATAGTAATAGTATCTAGAAATAGAGAACGTGATATTATGATGATTACTTTTCTTTTTTATTCTCACAACATCTCATACATTGACCTGACTCCTGATTGACTGACCTGATTGATTTAGATTGGATAGCGAAAAACCTCTTTCTATATCCATAATCCATAATTATATAGATGATTCAGGATTTGTGGAGTCTTGTAATTACAATGAAATGACTGCCGTCTGACTTTCGCCTCCCATTAAAAGGGGAATCATCAATTCCTCTTTAATTCCTTTATCTCTGCTGAGAGTGAATATGCTTTTCACGGGCAAGCATGGGGACCACTTTAGACCTCATCTTCATTTAACATCAGGTGTGATCGAGGTCAAATGCTTGTCTGTTGTAGAATTTAAAAAAATCTGACCATTCGAATCATGGTTACACATTACATAAAGTATTCGAAACGTGCAGGTTACCTCAAGATAATTTTCCTAATCGCCAAGCTAATGGTAGATGCTCATAGATTTTAGAAATTCAAGTATTCAAGAATTCGAACAACAACAACAACATTCAACACTGACCATCTCCCAGTATGGATTAATTTTGGGAGAGCCACGCTTCGGCATGAATGGGCCGGCTCGACCGGAGTGATACCACTGCCTCACAGAAAACCGGCGTGAAGCAGCTCCAGTGCTGTGTTTCGCCGAGTGAGTGAGGGTACGGGAGGCCCACCGGGGGGAAGGGGATAAAAGGTTAGCAGCGCACTTGTGAGCCCACTGGTGTTGCAGGTATCTATGGGCGGCGGCATTTGCTTACCATCAGGTGATCCGCCTGCTCGTCTGCTACCTATTATATAAAAAAAAATGGAAAGCGCGATCTTATCCACTAAGCTACGAGTACTATCGCTCTGAATACATACGAGTGTGTACTATTCTGTGTCATGCATCCATCACAGAACGTAAGTTGTTAATAAAAACTGGGCATACAGTAAGTACAGTTACTTCCTATGAAATTCATAGCATAAATTTTAAAGGCGGATACGCGGTTAGTCGTGTCAAGTTACGGATCCTTGATTGGCCAGCCATATCTCAGGAAGTGAATTATTTAAGTCGCGGTACTCTACTTGTGCAGGATGTGAAATATAGGCAACATGTGTCAACTTCTGTGTCAAGCCTCGAGGTCCACCCACAGTATCTTTTAAAGTTTCAAGTAAACTACAACCAGCTTTATTAAAATTTCACGGTTTTGATAAGTCTACATAATTTATTGCTGATGCAGATTATATTCTAATAAATACATATACTATCTATATATTGACTATATACCAGTGCATTTCTCTATTACCTCTGAACAGTTCATCACAGTTTTATAGTATCTTTAAGAGCTTATCTCTATCCTTCTTTTAGAGCCAGCAACGCATCTGTGATGCCTCGGATGTTGCAGATGTCCATAGACGGCACTAATCATTTACCATCGGGTTTGAGGTCTGCTCATTTTTCCGCTTTAGTTTATGTAAAAAAAGATTCCTATTATGATTATTTCACATCTCACTTCAGGTGACCGGCTTACTCGTTTGCCTTCCTATAATATGTAAAAAAAAGTCAATTCGTGACTTGAAATTGGTAGAAGTTTCATCACTCACAATACCAGTCTCATTTCACTTAGTGGACATTTTATGTGATCCGCTCGTTGGGCAAAACTAAAATGAAACCGTTATGCAGGCCCCCTAACAAAGTTATGACGCGGGTTCATGAAAAACTAATGGCAATTCGCAGTTTGCTGTCATTATTACTCATGACTCCATGATACCGGCTACAGATAAACAAGTAGAATAGTAACGAGTGGCCCAGTAGAAATTTACAAAATACACAATACCATTGCCATGTTGAAGACTTAAATCCGGAATAGCGGCGGACGATTTGAGTAATGACCAAAACCACGGCTCCTTCCATCTCATTGCAAACTCTAACTTACTCCTTAGATCTGTAGTTATACCTACGTCAGGCCTCTACTTATAAACATATCACTTAGTAGGTATGATGAATAGTCTATCAAAATTGCAACTTTTTCATTTGAATTCAGGCATAATAGTTGTTAAATCATTCCTCAGACAAAATTCATCTTCAGATTGGGTAATCACGAGATGACGTTGGTGTTGTCGGTTTGCAACGGTGTGACGCCAATGTGTTTAAGGTTAAAACATTATATTAAGTTACTTATACTCATACGTAATGTAGACATAATCGGTTTTGTATTGGGCTCGGGCCTTCCCTGATTTGCAGAAGACATTAGGCTACTGTAGTAGAGATATTTGATGATGCGTTTTTGTAGTGCTGACAAATTTGTACCTACTTAGTATAACTCATTAATTAGTAATACCCAGGTGTTTTTAGAGGGTCAATGAATAGTCAATGGATTGAATACAGGTAGGAGTATCTAAGTCACCCTATTGTATACAATAGGGTGACTTATTTTTGTTACAATTTCCGACGAATTTTACTAAATTCCCTACTATAATAGTTTAATAAACAAATAGATCTATCTTTTATTTTGTATATTATTTTTAATGAGTCGAACATTTATGCATTAGATAACTAGATTCATAGCTTTTTGATTTCATTAATAATCATAAGTAGGTATCGTTAGTTTCGAAAATATAGTTTAAGTGTCAATTACTCAAACATTCTTGTGTTTTGAAAAATACAAACTGTAAAAAAATCCACTTGGGCTATGATTTTACGAAATAACTATCAAGGCTTCATCAAACCCCTTCTAAGATTAGGTGGGAGGGAGGGAACCCCCCTAAATCGTCTAACGTAAATGTATGGACCCATATCTCAATATCAGTCTTGAGTAGCTACATAACGAAGATATTTTTTCTTTAAGCGTCTTAAATTCATTCATCACAGTTAATAAAAATGTAATGGAGATGCTACTAGGCCTATCACGCAGCTATAAATGCTGTTGCATGAACTAAAGCATTGTTAATTGTTTTAAAATTCATATTCAAAAGGTCAATTAATTGAAATCTCGAAGATGCCTTCTGAAGAAATTGTTGGCTTACCAGGAAGAATAATTATTCTGTTTGCCTTGATTTAGATAGATAATTAGATTGACATTTTGCTGGAGATCAGATCACGAAGACGGTCCACGGGTACAATATCAAAAAAACGCGAAGTGCGAGTCAGGCTTGCACATCGAGGGTTCCATACACTCTGTAAGGAATGGTAGAATTGGTTTGAGGTACAAATGCTGAACCCTCAAATATTTCTTTAATTTTTATTTAACGAGTATATGATAAAGACGGAACGTCTTTATCCTTTGAGTACTATGGAACCCAAAAACTTTGCTGATGTGTGTTGTGGCAAATAGAAATAGGGTTACATTTCTTACCCGTCTATGCTGTTGTTGTTTCTCTTGAACCCCTATGTTGCCATCTATAGATAAGGACTCAATTTACATACCTACTGTACATGTTGATGGGTACCGGTGATCACTTACCATCAGGTGTGTGGTTAAAAACGATAGAAAATCATTGGATTTTTTTAAAATAAATAGTTGTATTATATAATTATTTTTGTAAATTTTTGCTTGTAATCGTCAGTTATTTTCACAAGACTTTTGTTCAGAAGTGACCGTGTCGTTTTTCAGGCTCCAGACTATCAGCTTTTGTAAAAGTATGGGCAAACCCCAAAATTACCTTTTTACTATTGCTATGGAACCCTAAAAAGTAAATAATACTTAGTTTATGGTAGCTTTAAATAAGCACCCATTTACACCGACCTCGCAGGGAAATGGATGCATATTTTCTACGGTACGTATTCTTCAAATATTTTTCCTGCAATAATCCATCAATCATGTCGTGACAAAGAGAAATGCTGTCATGAAACCACAGTTTCAACAAGTCACCAACGCTGATCATTGTTGGAGGAAATAACATACACAATATTAAGTCAAGATAATTTGGTGCTACGTGCGCGCGTGCGACCGCGAGCGCGGGCTTACGTCACGGACAGTTCGGGCGGGTTTACCATTGATGGAGAAGATTAGCATACACAAAACGCAAATATCGATAATGCCCCACTGACGCGATTTTGCTCAAAATCAAAGCAGGTGCGTGTGTCATCTGACATTATGCAACGCAATATTTGTATGTAAATAAAAATACCCGTCAACATGCTAAACAAGTTCACCATCTGTGATGATCTTGGTTTTAATAACCAGTTTTGATGTCTGATACACTTAACAACATTTAGTCATTGAGAAACACTATAATGACGTAGGTATCGTTAATAAAATAAGAAAGTGTAATTTGTGCCGCAGCCGATTGTATGTATTGGTATTTGCTGAAACATATGAATTATAAGTAGGTATACCTATCTAGAATAGACATAAAATATCTTAACCAACAAAGCTACCCATAAAGATATTTTATGTCTATTCTGCTTAACTAGTGAATAATGTTTATTGTCCAGTAGTAGTTACTTTATTAATAAATATATCATAAAAAAATGCTATCAGAACAAATCAAACAAACCATATCTTGATAATGGGGTCTTTTTAATTAATATAACAATTTTTAACAAATTTACTAAGAGATCCATTTTGACAATAGCGTCATTAAATTGCTAGAATCAATTAACAACGATAATACCAGGTGTTAAGAAACGCACAAACATTTTCAACCTAATGTCTTTTGCATTACAAATCCGATTATCAAATTACTACTATAGAATATGTTTTCATAATATGAAGAAAACATTGTTAATACTAAAACATTGAATGTATAGCAAACATTATATTACTGTGGAAACATAATACTTACTCATAATGAAAGTTGGGAACTTGGTATTTAATGAATAAATTATTTTAGCGGTAATTAATTTGTGCATACAAAAATTCCAGTGGTCACGTCGTGTCGTGGAACATTTTTAGCGCTCGGGTATTTCCAAGAGCACCTACCGATCGGTTTTAGGCCCCAGTATAAAAAGATCCTTCTAAGACCCGTGGCTGTGACGTTAAATTGTATTATACCTACGTACTTAGTTAGGTATTAGTAGCATCTGGTGATTTTCCATCACTTCAAAGCATTACTATTGCTAAGATTTCGTTGCTAACCTAATTGTGTGGTTTGGTTGGAAACGTTTTTTTTTAAATATATTCTTTTTCAAATTCATATGTTGTAGCAACATGTTATCAAAGTTAAATAATTGCTGTTTGGGAGCCCCTTCAAAAATTAAGTTTAGGTTGGTTTTTTTGTTCTAAGTAGCTTTATACCTAGAGTCCTAAAGTGGAGTACCTACTACTTACTCTTACTATGCCCTTCTATTTCTCTGGGCTGCTATGGGGAATATTCGATACCATATTAAACAAGTTGGAGATTGCAAGGCTCTACTAGCGTCACTAATTCTGTCGAGTGGGTTTTACGTGTTGTGCGCAAGAATTGGCCTCCTTACCGCATTCAAAGTTAAACAAGTAAATGCTAGGCAGCTTTAAGAAAGTGGCAGGTAAGTCAACGAACGGGGATTCCCTTACTACCAGGGCACTGAGGAAAATTATTTGCTTCCCGCATTATACAACTGAAGCAAAGTAACATAATGTAGGGGTGTCAGTATACATAATATACATACATAATGTATCTACATATTGATATAAATATGTAAAGAACTAGTGGCCCGCCCTCACTTCGTTTCGGCACAGTAGTTCCACTGTCTACTAATAGATGGCGCTGGGCGTGGATTGTATCGCACTAGTGTTTCGTGTTTTCGGTTTACCTATAAACCCCGACGTGGAATATAAGATTAACCTCTTTATAAATAGTATAGAAGAAGTATAGAAGAAGATATATTATTGTCTTCAAATTTTCTATATGTAACTATAAACATTTTATAGGTATTGATATTATACAAATATTTTTTCACATTTTGGTTCCTAGACTAATCAATCTGCCCTTTTGATCATAAACTATTATGCGAAATAAAAAAAAATCAACCTTAAAACATAGCAATAAGATTTAATTTTTTCACTTTGCAAATTATTATGTGTTTATGACTAGGTGCAGGTAAAAACTATTATTACTTACTTATACTACTTAATTTCAATAAGAAATTATACTTTTTTTCGAAAATTGTTGGACAATCGTCGTTCAGAATCGTTGGTACACGCTGTATTGGTATATTTATTTATGCAAAGGGCATTAAATTTATTTTTATGATTTTCCATTTCAATTGTTAGATGACAATTAAAAATATCAATTAAGATTTGTTTGTAAAGCCTTCATCATATCATAGTAGCTTTTCAAATTTGTTGATAATTGTGTTTGGCAACCCTAAATGAACTGATTTCCGAGTGAGTCACTGCATCTACGCAGACTGAGCGACGCGTCCCGTGCGCAGGCGCCGCCAGTGGGCAAACGTCGTTGCGCTACCTCTATCGCAATCTCCACGAACCATTTACCAGGAAATAATGCACATAAAAATACGTCTTTGGGTGAACCTTTTTCTATACAGCTCTAAACCACCAAAGTTAGTTATATGACGACCTTATTAACGTCGTAAGGCCCATAAGTCTTTTAAAAGGCATAAAACAATTGATATTCCATTGTGTCTGCTGTCTGGGCGTTATGACGTTAAAGGTGCTGACGTTAAAAAAACTAAGTTACTTAGACCTTTAAACAAAATATGATGCATTAACGGATCATTGGAACGCGACGCTTTAAAGATGGCGCGCGGTTTTTCAAGATCAGCAGTCCATAAATAAAAAATAAACTATTAATAAGTATTATTGAGCTGTGTCTGTTACAACAAAAATAGTAACATTTTATGTATTGGGGTGACTGAATTACACCACCATGGGTTTTGTGCAGAAATCCATCAAAACCCGTATAGAAAATTGCTTGTTTATCAGGTGAATTTTCGCAACTCGGGTTTTCCCATGCGTATAGTCTTATTACGTCGTCTGACACAGTCTATTTATTTGTTCTCATCTTCCACTTGTTCTCTTTTCCATTCTACTTAGTCGACTTGAATTGTATTTTACTCTTTCACATATCTACAGCCAGCAACGTTCCAGCACCTTCATACGGTACTAGTTTGGAACTTAAGGTGTAAGTATTATGGAAGATACGTGACTTGTATCTTAAAACAAAGTAACATATCGATTTCATAATTTGAAACAACACAAAAAAAACGTAGTTCTTTTGAACATAAAACTAGCAAAACGTCTTGTAAATTAAAAAACTGACAAATGTGCAATTTTTTATATTTTTATCTTCTTTTTATATTTCCATCATCTAGTTTAGGTAATTTCCTTTAGATATTATTCACATTTTAACGTTAATGTTTGTAATGTAATAAAATTGTAACTTTTTCATTACCTATATATTTTGTTTTTCAAATAATTTTTAAGATATTTGCCTAACAAATCCCTACACTTATAGTTCTTGCTGTCATGATAAGCATTAAAAGTTGCAGCAGTGTTGATAGGTGACTGCACTATAAAAGCAATATTTTGTACTGTTCAGCTATTCCTTCATGTTTACGTCCACTTTCACCTCCACATCTATAGTTCGTCTAATTTGATTTCATTATTCCCTTAACATTGGTTTTCTTCCACTTGCTCGCTACGCTCACTTCCTTTGGCTATTTTATTCTTCCATTCGATACAGTGATTACTAAAGATAAATGGGTCAAGCTAAATATAATAATATCTGTCGTGGTACGAGGGTTCCGCGCTATTTGCCCCACGAGTTTCTCCTGCGATGGACGATCAGGGAGAGTCCCAGGGGTTTTAGTCGGTAAACCCCCTGCCGTCATGCGGGGGGGAGTCCGACATAACCCGTCCGCCCCCGGGCGGACGAGTATGCGTAACGCCTTTCCCCTGGGTACCTAACCAAAAAAATATATAATAATATTGTTTAAAAATGAGATTATCTAAATTATAACTTAGGTAGATCTTATTGCATGTAATACCCACAAATATGAAAAGTCATGTTTTTTAAATATTACTCATTCTCAGATATAAATAACTATCCCATTAATGATTCTTTGAAAGGTATTTTTTTCAAAATAATTATACTTAAATAGATACTAATACATTTTTAAAAATATAAATGTAAACATTTGTAAACGAGCTGTAACTGAAAATCGAATGCAATCGACGAATACGAATTATTTTATTGTAACCCTGGACTTAATGAGCGAAGAAAAAGATGAATAATGATGTTTCAACTTAATACTGAAGAGGATTAAGTTATACAAACTTAAGTATATGTTATAGTGATGATGACATTGCAATTTTATTGTTAAGTAACAACCAATTAGCATTTAATTGATAGGCCACGGTCTCATGATTGGTATCACTAGAGGATCATCTTATCAATTAATGTGGGTCAGTGCTCATAAACCTGAATAAATTTAATGTTGTTAGGGAAAATTTAGTTAAATTATCGAAGGATATTTAAAATTTATCCTGATTTACGTAATAAAAAGCTTAATCACTATTAACAATGCTCAATTTTAGGTGTAAATCGATGATGTCAACTTAGTTACACTATTACACATTCCAGAGGAGTTATTACTGCCAACCATGGTTTTATTTTACGTTTAATGTTTTTAACATATTATTCCTATGTTAAAAACCACCGTGGTTAGCCGCATAAGTGACAACCGTTGGAGCTATAAAGTCCTTGAGTGGAGACTGCGACTCGGTAAACGTAGTGTTGGACGCCCTGCTACAAGATGGGATGACGACATTCGAAGGCTGGCTGGAGTGAGCTGGATGAGAGTGGCCGAAAATCGGGAGCGGTGTCGTGCATTGGGGGAGACTTATGTCCAGCAGTGGACGAGCGTGGGTTGCTGATGATGAAAAACCACCGGTGATCTATAGTTACTGCTCTCGGGTCGTCTTTCTCTTTTATGATTGTGCCATTGGTATTTATTATATATTGGCGTAAATGAGAGAAAAAGCTTCTAATGTTTGCTTTTGTTTAACGGGAATATGTCTGTCTCACCCATGATTTTTAATTGAGATTGCTCTATTGATAATAGTCTTAATCAAAAATCAATTATTTAAACTAGTAAGATTATGATAAAAGGCTGGTCACTGGGCTTCCTGGCGACCTTACACGCATAAGTTTTCCTAGCTATTCAGTCATTGTATCTTGTACTCGATCATATCTAATATAAACAATATTAGATTAGTAGTTAAATTTTCGATAGTTAAAATACTTTTGTTTTGACGTATGTATGTCTTATAGGTATATTTGTCAATTAAATAACATATTTGTATGTATACTGGCAATCATAGAAATATGTTACACTTAGCCTTTATTGTCTACATTGTTATATTTGTAAAGGAAATTTTACTACAGCCTATATTGTTTTCCATTGGTATGGTATTTCAAGTTCGTAATATCTATAACAACTTGTGTTGTGAGATTATTGTTGCATACTTCAGAAATAACTTACGTTTTTACACGTATTAACTTTAAATAAAATCATCAAAAGAGGCTTTAAAGAAAAATCATGGAAGCCGAAAGCGGCAGAAAGTCCTTATTTCAAGTCATCGTTCTATGAAATCTCGATTTACTAAACGCGTAAGTAAATTTAGAATGACTTAGTACGAGTAGTAGCAAGCTAATGTAAGTATGACCACTTTGAGTAGAATGTCCGGCAAAATTTACTTACTTACTTTTAACGACCTGACTTCGTACTAAGTAGTTTGAGCGGTTGTGTTACAGACATCAGACAACAGAGAAGACACAAATGTAATATTTAAATAATTGTATAGCACCCAGACACTGAACAAATACCAGCATTCGATCCACATCCCAGACAAACCCGGATGAACGCTTTGGCGTATGAGGCTGGGTCTCTATCTGGGACCAAATACACCATCCGGCCAGTCAAATAATACTTTTTAATTAGAATATGACGATTACTTTTACGATTCGTCCGAAGTGCGAAAGGCGATTCGATTCCCGGTCAAGTCAATTTTTAAATTTACGATTTCTAAGTTTTCTTGGGTCTGGGTGTTCTAGTTGACGCCCCCAGTTAATTATCTTCACTTGCCCTCGCCCTTGTTTTAGACCAGGTTGATTGGTGTGATTGTCTAGCGCATTTTTTTAAAATTTATTTAATACTTGTTTTAAATAAAGGGTTTGACAAATTGGAGCACTTATACTTAATATATTTTTAATTTTATTCTAACAATAGGTAAAATGGGTTTCTGTATGTTTTCATGAAAGGTTTTGATAAACCGTAAGTTTTCATAAATTCTACTTGATAACACAATAAAGTTACGCAATGCATGTCCGAGGGTACCTAAAAGGAGCAACAATGTTGACATATGGTATGACCAGCCAAGGTCAGCCAACTGCAGTTATTTCGATCCATTATTCATGAATGCAGAAATATGCACTGCAACTGCAAACTTATTACAATTCTTTGCAATTGTATTCAATGATACTTTATTGTTGCAGATTATCGCCTTGTTAATCATAAATCAATCACGCATTCTTTAATGATGGCATAAAATGTAAAATATTAAAAAAATATTCGACAGTTACAGGCCGTGGGGGAAACACGTTTCGGCATGAATCGGCCGGCTCGACTGGAGTGATACCACGGCCTCACAGAAGACCGGCGTGAAGCAGCGCCTGTGCTGTGTTTCGAGAAGTGAGTGAGGTACCGAAAACCCAACTGGGGGAAAGGGGGTTAAAGGTTGTTGCTGGTTTTGCAGGTAGGTCCGCTGCTCGTCTGCTCGTCTGCCACCTATCACATAAAAAAGGCAGTTGCATACCAAAAAAACTTATTTTATCTCACATTTGGAAGCTTAAGCCCTTGTGTTATGGTTCCAACTAACGAAGCTCACAAATACCTATAGGTAAATAACACCCTAACACAAAACTTTTTTTCCATACTATTGCCTATGATTTGCAGCGTTGTCGTCTCGTGCATCGGGAACAATGGTGGTATACTTATGACAACCTTAAACCGAGTTAAAAAGTATTTTAAGTTTATTCTTACTTTATACCGAATTTAACTATTCCTGGTTTAAGCTTGGAATAGGATAGATCATTTTTATAAGTAACACATTTACATAAATAAATGTGTCGTCAAAATATAAACAGAGGAGGAAGGTAGTTGTGTGTTGCAGTTGTGCACGTATGTTGGCTACGTGAGATGTAGGTCAATAACCCAGAGATGAGAGCCCGATCTGGCGGCGTGAGTAGGAAATGCATTCAATTGCCGAAAGCGTGAGTAACTCTCGAAAACAGCATTCTTCTGTTTCGCATAACACATCGTTTCCACCTTATTTTAGGATGCTACATTTAACCTCATCTGATAGGGTTTATTAGGCATAGAACTGTTTAACTTTTTCAAATAAATTATATTTACAACCTCTGAATAACTCACTTTTGTAATCAGCCTAAAACCATACTGTCCTAATGCAGGGCAGAGGCCTCCATCATAAAAATCAAGTCATCGCTATTACGGTGGTATTAGGCTCAATTACCACGCCTAGTGCTGGTTAGTGATAATCACAAACCCGAGATATGTTCGAAAAATTTTAAAATATACTTTATACTTGACCCGGAATAAAATTCCGGGTCAAACTCAGGACTTAGATTTTGATAAAGACTGTTAAATGCATAATTACGGGGGGCTGGTATACAAGAAACGTGAATATTTTTTGTGGCTAATGTTTGAGCACCTTTAAAGTTTCGAGCTCTTTTGAAAGCTCGAGCTCTTCTAAAGCGAGGTATGGCTCAGAGAACTCGCAGCTCAGCTGAGCTCAAGTGTGAAATAAAAAACTATAGCTGGTCATTATCGCATTTAAATATGTAATTGTTATTTGTCCTTTGGAAGGGGCTATGCTCGGAGTATCTCTGAAGGACCGCGTGAAAAATGATGTAATCCGACAGAGAATCAGAGTCACCGACTTAGCACACCTAATTAGCAAACAGAAGTGGCAGTGGGCTGGTCACATTCGCCGCAGAACTGACAACCGTTGGAGCCGTAAAGTCCTTGAGTGGAGACCACGACTCGGTAAGCGTAGTGTTGGACGCCCTGCGATAAGATGGGATGATGACGATCGAAGGATGGCTGTTGTGGGCTGTATGAGAGTGGCCAAATATCGGGAGCAGTGGCGTGCATTAGGGGAAACCTATGTCCAGCAGTGGACGAGCGTGGGTTGCTGATGATGATGATGTTATTTGTCCCAGTTCGTATTTCGTCAGTATTTTTCCAGGTATGAGGTAAATGATAAAATTATGTACCAAAGGATGGTAAATGGCTTTGAACTCGCAAAATGGAATAATTCACAGCCATAAGATCTTATCATTATGATCAAAGTACGGCGCCACTAATTGCCTATAATTTTAAAGTACGTGTTTACCTACTCAAACTATAAAATTATATTGCTTTAAAACAATGCCATCCGATCTTAATATTAAAAATGCACAATAATGAAGTGATGAGTTATTTGGGAAGGGTGTATAAGTAAAACAAAAGAACTGTAGGTATATACAGATGTCTCTGGCCCGGGCCCGGCCCAAAGTTTACAACGGGCAACTTCCGACGCCTTGTGTACTTAGTTACAAACTAAGGAATTGATTCCCTTTCCCTAAATGATAGGAGGAAAATTGCATCATCATCATCAACGTAAGAAAGTAATACAAATAGACATGACGTTTCCGAATATTATTAAGTGATTATCCATACATATAGACTGTTAAATACTTAGAAAGCAATTTCTATAGTAGGTACAAAAACGCGTTGAAGTCTTTCTTAAGACCGATTTGCTAACAAAATTATTTATAGTAATTGTCATAGTTTTTTATGTGATAGGTGGCAGACCTGATGATAAGCGATTGGCCCGCCGCCCATAGACACCTGCAACAAAGTGTCAACAGTCAGATCATTTTATGCAACATGAGAGCTTATAGAGCATGAGAAAGCCATCATAGTAGCAATGTCTTGATTTCTATGTAGGAGGCATTTGCCCTGCTGTTGGACAGTATATAGGCTCCTTAACTTAATAATTGCCAATACATAAGTTACTATAACAATTTGATGTTATGACTTGTACCTATTTATTAAAATTGTAATAAATGCAACAAGGCTATAAAATATTTGAGAATAATTTGAATTCATTTAAACTATATATTTTATCTAAGTATTTAGTTACCTACATTAAAATACAATCATAATAAATGAAACTGTAATTATTTTGCATAGTGTGGTAAACAAACCTAATTATTATGTTTTGACCGTATATTTTAACGTAAAACTTATCTTCTATCTATCTTCTATCTATCTATACTATATAAAGAGATAACTTCTATAGACAACGACAAGGCTTATAGGTAAACCGAAAACACGAAACGCTTGCGCGATGTGATTGGACACAGCGCCATCTATTGGCTCATTTCCGAATTACGGTCCTGAAGCGAAGTGAGGGCGGGCCACTAGTAATGATATATAAAAGTGTTCAAGATTCGACCTCATTTTTAATGATCGGGTTCGATAAACTTCTGTTGTAAAAGAGTGTGAGGTTTAATCATTCTTGTTTAGTTAGTCATTTTTGAATTGTTTGGTTTTTGTTCACACAAACGAAGTATGTTACTTTTCCTGCTAATAAAGTGAAGTTATAGATCAGCGGTCATCGTAGCAATGAGATAAACATAAAAATATTGTTTGTAATTATAATTTATTTATCAGCGGTCTTATCGCAGTTTGAGTGTGTGCTCGCACATAAATTAAGTAATCAATTCTGAGTGTCTTTAGGAGCTGTGGAAATTAAATACGATTTCACGTGTTTATCAACAAGTATAATTCAATAAAAACAGGTGAATTGACATAAACTGCCAGACGAATATCTTCTTCTTTTCAAAATATGGTGTTGGCCATCTGTGGAGGCGGGAACAAACCTTTCAGGCAAAAATCGGGCGTTATACTCTGATTCATAATTATGTAAAGTAAACTGAAAGATGAAAATGACATGTTTCTATGCATTTTGACATTTTGCATGTGTCAAATTGAGTGATAAAGTATAGGGATGACACATTGACATCTGTCAGTTTACTGTACATGATTATGAATCAGAGTATAGGTATGTACTTACATTCAGAAGTTTCTATTTTTTTTATACGTTGTTTCTTCTATACGTTCTGGCCAGTACAAAGTTTAGACAATTCGTCAAACAAAGTTTTGCATTAAGTTGGTAGTGTATTGATTAAGTAATTTTCCCTTACAATACGTCATGAGTTATTAGGATCCTTAATCCCGGGCTATTTCGAGAGTCGACACCGTAATAAATGTCAACCATCGTTATGGATAGCTCGTTACTCCTAACATTTCCTTAAGATTTTGCTGAGGGTCATATAAAGGCGATCCAAATCGGATCTCGGAAAGAGGAATACTTAATCTAAGTTATAACTAAACAAAACAATTACTGTAATAAATAATGTTGTTTCCTTATGATAAAATTATTTTGTACTTACTGAAAAATAACGCCTCGATGGTCTAGTGATTTAAGAACTGGGCCTGGATCTCGGGTCTTAGGTCCGAATCCCGGGTCGAACAAAGCATATGTTTCGAAATCTTCGAACATAGCTCGGGGTTGTGATCACCAATCCGCATTTGGCAAGCATTGTGATTAAGCCTAATCCTATTACCGTAGCGATGACTTGATTTCTATGTTAGAGGCCTTTGCCCTGCAGTGGGACAGTATAGTTATAGGCTGATACTTTGCTGGGCAAAATGGGCATATAAATTGATTCACAAGGTTTACAAGGACTCGATTATTTTCAGTATTCCTGCGAACCCTACTCAATGGATGTCTTCTTCGGCTTCTGAAAAATCGCAGTTTGGAGCATCTATCGTACTGCACGCAATATTAATTTTGCGACAGTTAGTTCCGTTTTGGGGCACATCAGTCACACCAGATTTATATTGCAGATGAGTACTCATCAGCAAAATGAGACTGGCTACTAATAACTAAAAAACTTAACTACTTAAAATGCTAGATAAAACTTTCAATATATTACAACAGAACAAAAACAGAACAAAAAGTTCTCATTGTTACCTCCCAGTCTTAATAGGCTAATACCAAATACTTATGTACAATTTTAGGTATTATGCAATCAAATATTTGTGGAAGTTTCTGTCATTTAAGTTTTTATTTAACCTTGTACGTACCTAATCTGGGTACCTGTCTGACTGGGTCTGGGAGAGTGACTGTCATTGAAGTAACCTGTTCCTTATATACTTGTCTGACATTAGGGATATTATTTTCAAAGTTAAAAATCTATTGAACTACAAATAGCATTAGAAAAAATACTTAATAGTAAAAGTACTTACATATTATGTATATGGGGCGGTAAACTGTATAATGTAAGTATGAATTGGAGGCGAGATAATTATGATAGAAAGAACGAATTGTTTTTAAATTATTATAATTAAAGCTGCAAATGTATGGGAACGCAGAAAAACAACCAGAACTGATCGCGAAACGGGAGAGTTATAAAAACGTGAAAAAAACATAAAATTAAAAAAATAAGGTTATAAATTATATGAGGAGAGTCGCGGCGTAGCGAGTGGCAAATACTTACCTTCATAAATTAGGCCACACGTCCCAATTTTGACAAATTGCGTAATATTCAGCCCACACCAGCCAGCCTTCGAATGTCATCATCCCATCTTGTCGCAGGGCGTCCAACACTACGCTTACCGAGTCACGGTCTCCACTCCAACCGCTGTCAGTTCTGTGGCTAATGTGACCAGCCCACTGCCACTTCAGTTTGCTAATTGCATAAGAGTGGCCGAAAATCGGGAGCAGTGGCGTGCCCGAGACCCATGTCCAGCAGTGGACGAGTTTGGGTGGCTGATGATAAATAGTATTCATCACAATAATGTTAGTCCAGGGTGGGGATCGAAGCCACGACCTTTGGCGGTTTTGAGTAATTAGATTAGGTATATTAAGTTATTCATTCAAATTCAAAGTTACGTATTAAGAAGATAATAAGAAATATTTTGATTGAGCTCGGATTATGCAATCATGTGCAAAAAATGTACATACAAGATGTTTTTTATATTTACGAAGATGGTTTTTTGCCCGTAATCAAGTCGTGCACGCGCTGCAAATTTGATCTATAAATAGAGGTAGGATAAACTAAGCAAAAACGTTACTGGTTTTGTTTCTTAAAGAAGCTCAGTGATGACTGAGTAACAGTGACTGAGGTGACCAGGAAATGAGATCGTGCAAATTTCTTCTGCTAACTCACCTGTTAGCTCCGGCCTATTGTAATGCTAACTTTTATTTCAGCGTGTATCTTTAAACATTTGCATCCTTTTAACCACATCATCTACCGATCATTTTGAAAATGTGTTCTATGACTTTAAAAATTTTGTATATGAAATCAACTTTTTATAGAAATTCGGTCACATATCTTGATCATTTTGTATAAGGGGTCAAAAATACGAGCCACGTTCGTTAAATTCGAAACATATATTTTGGTCGACCTAGTTTACAACCAGGTACTTAAATCACCACACCAACAATGTATTGTGCATATTACATATTATATTTTATTATGATTCTACTAGTGTTGAGTAATCTATGGGTGGCAACAAAAAGTACCTTTTATTAATAAAGTTCTTGCAGTATCTAAGGCCGCTCATTACTTAATAATCATGTATGTATGATAATTTATGTGATTATAGTATAAGGACAAGTTTTTTTTTTTTATATAAGTACATGTTAATTATTTTTATATGCACGTTTTATCAACTCTAGTTCTTTAACAAACCAATATAAATACAACTCTTAATAGGTAAAACCTTTACAAAAGAAAATCATCTACTCGTGGTTTTGTTTCTAAGTCTATTTAGAAGTTAATATTAATAAAAGGTACATTAATCTATTTTATTTGCATACCATAGAAGAAAAAAATATCTTAAAAAGCAACAGTCGAGCGAGAGTCAAAAGTGTGTTTCGAAATTTTCGAACATAGCTCGGCTTTGTTATCACCTATCCGCATTAGGCAAGCGTGGTCCCATCACAGGAGCGATGACTTAGAGGGTTTTGCCATGCAGTGGGACAGTATTTACCTATAGCCTGATACTTTACTTTAATTTTATTTTACCATCAAACATTTTCAACACCGTATTTAGCCAAAACATGAAACGTGTGTCTTGTCAACGCCCCTTTTCTCGAACATAGCTCGGGTTTGTTATTACCAATCCGCATTAGGGAAGCGTGGTGATGAAGCCATATATACATAAGATCATAGTAGCGATAATTTGGAGGCCTTTGTCCTACAGTGGAACAGTATATAGGTAAGCTGATATTTTAATTTTACTTTATCATAAAACATTTTCAAACACCGTATTTAGCCAAAACATGAAACGCGTATGTCTTGTCCATGCGAATTGCCGCTGGGCTATTTGCCTTAAATGTCTAAAATATCTAAAAATTTAAATCAAATACAGATTAATAACGAAAATAGTCAGGAAGCAGTTTGTTTCCAGGTACTGCTTAAAGCCTTCCTTGAACGCCTTATTTGGCAACAAGTATTCTGATAAATTTATGGCTAGATTCCAAAATATTTGGTTAATTAAAATAAAAGACCTTGACTGTGAGTAGATATATTGTTTACTAAGGAGGTAATTATTATAATATTATGACAGTTAACTCTGTGTTTATCACCGTAAATTGCTTGTAAATAAAGTCGTTATGTAAGGATGCCCCTTAGCCCTCTACTCTAGAAAAAATATAAGTACAACAAGAGAAAGCCTTACAAAAATGTTTGTTCAGAAAACCAACTAATTTGGACATACGCAGAACAATTTTACCATGATATTTATTATACTTCAAATTATTGGATAGAGTGCGTAATTCTGATATACGCCCCAAGACTGAAATAACAGATGTAGTAAGTCGAAAAGCTGGAAAACCAAAATGGGACTGGGTGGGTCATGTGTGCAGAATGGGCCACAATAGATTGACAAAATCGTCACCTGATGGCGGTCGATTGATGGACACCGTCAACGGGGCAGGGCCAGAAAAAGATGGTGTGACGATTTTTAAAAGTATGTCCGAGATTGCCAAGCAAGGGCGTTGGACAGGGATCTATGGAGAAACTTGGGAGAGGCCTTTGCCCAGCAATGGGACTCGATAGGCTAACGAAAATAAATATAAAAATACTAGCTAGACTAGCGTAAAAATATAGGCTTCCCTAAGGGTTTTCACACATATAGGTCCTGTGCCGTCTGCATTCCAGAAATTCCTCTTGTACTCGGTTCTCACATTCGTCCCAACGGCCGTCTTTTCTTCTTACATTGTGCCATGAATATTTTTTTTGAGCTTATGACCGTGACCTTAGTTCTCCTGACAATAACATTATTACTGAAACGAATACATAAGGAAAAACCAGGTGAATTTGAGCCTTATTGATTCTCGGAACCAAATACCTACGTACTATGTGCTATTTTGGCCAACTAACCCTAAGGGCCTCGTTCACCATCTCTGAGTAAAGTTCCAAATAATTTTCTTGTCAATTAAAGTGGGTTTGGAGGAAACTGGCCCCTGGTCCGCGGCCTAGTTATCAATTTATAATTTATTCAATACAAAAACCAGGGGCCAATTTTCTCCGAACCCACTTTAATTGACAAGAAAATTACTTAACTTTACTCAGAGATGGTGAACGAGGCACTTAGAGGATGAAATAATGGCGTATTTTACTCCTAAGTGATGGATTTGCGATTATCGGTCAGTGTTAGTCTAGTAGTGTAATAAAGGCGCATCGGTGTTCATTGATTACAAGATTACATGTTGCATTGCAGCAGACGTTGAGTTATTGTTGTTTTTTTTAATTACTTCTTGATTGTGTTAATTTTAGAATAGAAACGCAAATTGATTAACTATGCAAATTACAAGAGGCTTTCGTGATAGATTACAAAAGCCAGAGGTGCGTGCTCATGTTTACCTTCTTAACAACTGAGCTACCTTCATAGAGCTTCAAAAATATTCATAAAGATTTAAATGTTTCTTAAGGTTATCTTTTCTTTATCTCTTAAAATTTGACTAGACCTACTTACTATAAAAGTTCAGTGACAGGTTTGAAAGTAAAGTCAGAACGAGGTCAAAATAATTTATTACGATTAAATTAAATGTAGTAAACCTTTTTTATAAGGTTTCATTTTCAATAATATTTTTTTGATATTGGTGACCAATAGAGTGACGTATTTATTCTTGCTTTGATTCACTTTACATTATTTCCTCTAGGTAGGTAACCATTAGGATAGGTTCACCGAACTGTATTTATATTGTCAGGTATATTCAGTTTATTATATCTATTACCTGCACCCGTCCATGGAGTAAGTACCAACTCATTTAAATAAATAAATACTTAAATTAATAATACAATTTGACAAAAACATAAGTTTAACTATTAATGCGTATAAATATGAGTTACAAGCTTTAGGTATAATTTCACATTTATAAGCGCGTGTCGGAGCGCACTTTCAATATTTTCATTTTGTTTGGTGGTTACAGCCGCTATAAGATTGCCTATGAAATATATACTAGGTATGCCTTAATTGTTTTGTCAGGTTATGCCTATGCCTTGTCTTGTTAACGCAATTACATTTGTGGAAGAGTTCTATACCAATAAGTTGGCATGGCCAGGTCATTTTAGAATGGTTAGTTATACTTTGGTGCATGGTTAATTTGATAGGTATGAAATGCAGTTTCTAATTTTACGTAGGTGTGATTGTAAGTAAAAAAATGTGAGTATCAGCCTATATACTGTCCCACTGCAGGGCAAAGGCCTCCATCATAGAAATCAAGTTATCGCTACTATGATGGGATTAGGCTTAATCACCACGCTTGCCTAATGCGGATTGGTGATCACAAACCCGAGCTAAGTTCGAAAAGTTCGAAACATACTTTTGCTCGACCCGGGAATCGAACCCGGGACCCCGAGATCACGGCCCGGTGCTTAAACCACTAGACCAACAGGGCGTTATTGGTTTACACTTTATTTGTAACAATTTTATAATTCGGAAGTTAAAGGACTGTGTGGTCTTTTCAACTCATTATTACCTGGTGTCTATGGTGTCTGGTCTATCTAAATTATTTCCTGGTGAATATTATTTTTGTATAGAACAGCTGATCGTCGGTCCACCTGGTGGGAGGCCTGCCACGACTGCGGCCTCCTGCGCGTGGCCTCCACTCAAGGACCTTTCCACCCCAACGGCCGTCTGTTCTCCTCGCAATGTGCCCTGCCCATTGCCACTTCAACCACGCAATTCTGGTAAAGGTCGCGGGAGTCCATTGGATGCGGGTGGCACAGGACCGATCTGTGTGGAGAACTTTGGGGGAGGCCTATGTCCAGCAGTGGACGTCTATTGGCTGAAACGATGATGATGATGATGATAGAACAGCTGATTTTTATTTTGCATATGTTGATAATATAACATGCTAAAAGGACTTTATTGGTGTTACCAATTTAATTATGTGGGCTTCGAGATTATAAATTTAATGGTGTACAATATTATTAAGTACTATATTACTTATGTACTATAATTATATTTTTATAATACCTGCTCTTAATTAGTGGTGATGAATAACGATAGATACAAAACGTGAGCCATTACTTATCACCCAGGATATAGATTTAAACTTAGACATATTTTATGAATAATATTTACGTAACGTGCATGTTGTTACACTATTACGTAAGCTATAAAATTGAGTCCTAAGTTTAGGTATTGACAACTGTGATTACAAATACCTAAACTATGGCGAAAGATGAGATGATAAGACGACCCGTTTAGCGCAATGGTTTGAGCGCCGGTTGAGACGTAAGGGGCCACCCTTTTGGGGTTCGATTCCCGCACCAACACAAATGTTTGTTGATGAAACAGATTTGTGTTGGGTCTGGGTGTTTGAAGTACCTTCGTTGTTTCTGGTTTCCATAGCACAAGGGACAACCTTATTTTGGGGCCAGGACAATGTATGTGATGTTGTCTTAATAATAATAACTATAGGTATTGAATTTGGTGGCATAGGTCCTTTAAGTGTTTTATTAAATGTTTTTACAGCTAAAATCTGAAATACCTCCTTAATATTTGCACATGGTAAAAGGGGATATCGCGTGCGAAAATGGCGTATTGATAGACTGAGGACCAACTACAACGTCATTGGCAATGACATTTTGACATCTCAGATCCAAAATAGCCAATCATCGTGTAGATGAACCTCAGTTCTACAGTACGCCATCTAGCGGATTTTTCGCACGCGATATACCCCTTTACAAAGCGTTGATGGATTCTTATTTAAGTATCGATAATATCTATCAGATGTAAGTACAACAACGGTTAGCAAACGTCTTTCCATTGTTTTCAAAGTAGTTCACATAGTAGTGTAAAGCGAGAACAGTTTTTATCTTTTGCCTTGTCGATTTTGCAAGTAATTGGAGCGAAGTGCCTGAACACGTCACAAATTGCATTATCTACTTCCGAGTTCCCCTTGCGCCGCGCCGGCTGCGCAGCTGGGTGGGTGCTCGCTACTATTTGATAGTACAGTCGCCTGCGATAAATGTAAACACCTTGACTCTTGTGCCAGGACGTTAAGGTATACATTTGAATAAGGTTGTATACTTATTAGTGCACGTGTCTGTACAAATCGATTGGTTTGTTGTTGGTGAATTTTTGTTACCTCTAGTGACAGTAAATGACTGGAGAAAAATAACTATATGTAGGTACCAAAGAATTGATAAAAAATACACAATTTTGCATCAAAGACATAAGACAAAATGTAGCTATTTAATGTTGTTTAAACTGTTAATGAAGTTTACCTCGTTCGGTACTAATTTGTACACGCCACGCACACACTCAAGTTAAAAATAAGTAGGTATTGATGATTAAAAGTAAGTGAACCAATTTCACCCCAAAAATAGATCACTATAATCCCTAAGTAGTTTTTTTTTATAAACTTTATGTCTAAAACCAAAATGATTATGAGTATCGTGCTTGGAAAGTTTTTATTTGTTATGGAATATTTTAGTGGCTTGTTCAATAATACTATTTTTCTCTGAAGTAACTACTGTTGCTCCTATATATTTAGGACACTATTTATTACCAACCGTATAATTCTCAACAATATGATATTATATTTTTATATATTTCACTGAAGTAGGGCTTTACATTTATCTGACTCGGGTTTAGCTATGGTCAATATGGAAAAAAATCTATGGTGAATATGGAAAAATAAATCAAAAATAAATTAATTAATTAAAACAACATCACATACATTGTCCTGGTCCCAAACTAAGGTTTTCCCTTGTGTTATGGAAACCAGAAACAACGAAGGAACCACAAAAACCCAGACCCAACACAAATATCTGTTTCATCAACAAACATTTGTGTCGGTGCGGGAATCGAACCCGCGACCCTTACGTCTCAACCAGCGCTCCATTGCGCTAAACGGATAACGGGTAACGGTCTTCTATAAGGCCGTGGTGTCACTCCGGTCGAGCCGGCATGAAGCGTGGCTCTCCCACGGTAATCTGCAATCCGACAAGTCAAATTGTGACAGAAGCTAATCTATGTACTCTTAATATTCACGCAAATAACAACTGGACCTAGATCTTTTAATTTATATTCCAAACCTAAAGCAGTTATAAAGTCTGAGTCTGTCTTGAACTAGTCGAGAAACATTAAATAATGCAAATTGTTGTTTAAAAGTTTAAACAATAACACTTCAAAACTTAAAGTAGTTTAGTTACTTTGTTAACCCTGTCGATACTTTACTTTTTAATATTCATAAAAACATTTCTTATCGTGTCTTACATACTATGGTTCAGATAAGCAGCATAGTAAAAAAATAATATAAATGGAATGAAATTATAAAAAGAACAGGCGGAAATATCAACGTGTCCAGGAATCATCGAATCATACATTTTCAGACTATAATTTTTTCAAGGAATTTTATTTGTTGATGGCACGTTTGATAAAGAGCAAAGTAACCTTGCTAGAGTAACTTAATTAATTCATACTCGTTAAGTACACGATCTTTTATAAATTATTATCTTAGAGAATCGGTTCGTTGATCAGCCTATTGTTGCAGTTAGGTACCGTTGAATACTAGAGAGCTAACTTTAAAATCCAAATTATTACACTCTTTATAATAAAAAAATATCACCAGGAAAATTCAAACATTGTTGGGACTCGTTACTACATCGCTGGTAAAGAGTGAAATACTGAGTTGAATAATCAATTAAAAATAAAAAAAGTAAACTCATGGAAAAAAAAACTATTAAAAAGAAAAATTAAACCAGAGAAAGCCAATTTCCCCAAAATGCTGGCAGGGTGACCCGTTAGCAATGGAAATTCGCTGGGCAACGTAGCTGGAAACCTTTGGGTCTCCCGTGACTTCAACTAAGCGCTTAACTAAGTCTTGGAAGATAGAGAGAGCATCGGGGCCCAGTGTTTCGACAAAAATGTCCCCCATACAACAATTAACTACAAAAAGGGGTAATTTTGTATTATGGACATATCTAGTTATCTTAGTACCATGAAAACGTATCCTTCTCTTTCACCAAAGCTGATGTAGACAAAATCATAATTGACAAGGAACTATGAAGTGGGCTGTAAAATAGTCAGGATAATAAACAATTATGTAAAGTCCTTCTCCACGTACCTAATTGTTTAATATCCTATTCCTAACAAAAATATTATTGCCATAAAAAAGACAGGATCTTCCACAAAAAAAAACAAAATACTTAAATAGAATTATATGATCCATCCATGTTCGAAAACTGTCGGACATAAGTTCGACTCGCATTTGGTAGGTTTTATGCCATTATTTCTCAACTTTCTTTTAATTATCTGCCAATTTCAGACCTTCACAATACTTTTATTATTGGCAACAAATACGTTTCAGTGTTATAACCCTGCGCTGTGACCGGCAACAAGAAGTTAGACTCGCATTTGGTAGGTTTTTTTACCATTATTTTCTCAACTATCTTTTAATTATCTGCCAATTTCAGACCTTCACAATACTTTTATTATTTCCAACAAATATGTTTCAGTGTTACGAGTAACCCTGCGCTGCGACCGACAACAAGAACTATGACCTTGGTGTGTGCCTGATTATGTCCCGCGGACTTACAGTCAACCTGATAATATATTGTTTGCGGTTTATAGTCCAAAACCAGTAGGCAATGACATGCACGATGACCTCGCTTGCAAGTCTAATTAAATATTTTAATGGTCCTCCATGTTTAGTTTTGTCTACGCTTTTTCTTAACAAAATGTTTAGCACTTGACTTTTATATTATACCCGAGTTATGTTCGAAAAAGTCAAAACATACTTTATGGTTGATCTGCATGTTGATTAACGCCGTAAGGCCCATAAGCCTTTTAAAAGGCATAAAACAATTGATTTTCCATAGTGTCTGCTGTCTGGGCGTTACGACGTTCAGCCTTATTCCGTCATAGTAGCTATATGACTTGATTTTTTTCTTGGAGGCCTATGCCCTGCAGTGGGACAGTAATAGGCTGATATTTTACTTATTAATATCGATGTCATTGTTCTATGGGGCGTTTTTTTAACAGGGTGCGTCGTCGCAGCAGCAATTTCATGCATTTCACAATTTGTTTCGCATTGTATGTTATTATGGTAATATGTACTTAGTTAGATTTTAATTGACCGATCGTTCAGCACTCGCATATTTACTTGTTGCAAATGTATTCACTTTCTCAAATTACACGCAAAAGTGTTGACTAATTTATATTTTGAGATTACCTTTAAAAGGAAAGGAAAAGGGGAGGGAGTAAGTTTAATCCCCTCGAAAAGTTTTAAACGCGGTTAAAAAAGAACGGACCTTTTAGCCGGGGTTTTCTAATTAATATAAACATTACCACTCGTTTTATCTAGCTAAATTGAGCAAATATTAGGGACACATCGTGCGTAAAAAATGGTAGAATAAATTCCTATTATATGCAGTTTTGAACAAGGCCAAATCGCTCTGTTGACCTCCTAAGTCGCCTTCTTTATTATGACTACAGTGACATGAACGTTTAGATTATTTGAAAATCGAATAGAGTAAAATATAATAGGGTATTTGACAAAAAAAAATTATGTGTTTAATCAAAAGACCTCTCAATTTAAGAAACATTATTGAAAGAATTGCTCGATTCTGATTTGAATCACCTGAGATATCACAACTTTAAGAGCACATATTTTGGGCAAGCCCAAAAACGCTCTATACAAATGGCTACAGGCAAGTGACGTCACACGCCCGTATCTTGTATGCGCGTCTAGTAAATTTTGTTTGGTAGCTATATCAAATGTTTCGTTTATGTAAATGGTTTCATAATAAAAGTTGGTGAAAAATGTACGGGTAGTTCGATGATATA
Source organism: Cnaphalocrocis medinalis (assembly GCA_014851415.1). Classification (NCBI taxonomy): domain Eukaryota; kingdom Metazoa; phylum Arthropoda; class Insecta; order Lepidoptera; family Crambidae; genus Cnaphalocrocis; species Cnaphalocrocis medinalis. The sequence continues at coordinate 11,981,230 of CM026273.1, read as the reverse complement.
TATATATTTTTTTAATTTTATACTTTAAAAATAGACTTGCCCATGAAACTTTGAATGCTCATAAAACCAGCTAGACGTTATATTTTTAACTGAAAATGTTGGCCATTGGTTCTCATTTACCAGTATTTTGGAAAAGTATAAATATTTTTTACTATATCGAGATTAGTCAAATACCCTATTGTGTTAACCAATATCTTATCGCCATTTACTAATTCTAAACGAACCTAAAGCCGAACGTAACTATAGGTAGGTACATTTCGTAATTACGGCACCAATTTGTACAGGACATTCCAGCAAATGCAGGTAATATTTCTTTCGATCCTATTAATCAGTCATTTACCGATCAACAGTGGTGTGTCAACCCAAGTGGGTATTTCCATACGAGTATAACCTTTGCGAATAATACTTAATTGTAATCTAAGGGCCTATCATAGTATAAATCAACAGTTTTTTTTTCACTTAGGATCCGCAATTGATCACTGGTGATCTTATCTCTAACACTATGAGTATAGCTCGCTGTGCGGTACTTACTAATTAGTTATGTTGGTAGAATTCAACTAAAGTTCTGTAAAAAACTTTTTGCACGCTGATTTGACGTCAAAGAAGTAGGTAAGTCAAAGAGCAAATGGATTCTAAGGATTCAATTATCAGGAAATAAAATAGTTTAACAAAATGATTTAAGTAGGTACATAGTATTGTCATCAAGTGTTTTTCCAAATAACAGGTAATACCCAAGCTCATATAAACATGAAGAAGAACAAGTGAGTCACGGAATGTTTGGTAGACATTTGAACGGGAATTTTCGCAGCAATTATTTATTTATTCGGCTGCTGCTATTGTGACAAGTTTTGTGACGTAGATTTGTATCATGCGCGAGAGACGTGTGACGTCAATTTGTCGTAGGTTTTTAGGCGGGGCATATGCGAAGAAGGCCATTGGACTTCACGTATTTTTTACGCAACAGTTTTAGCTTTTTCATTGGAATGTCGACGTGGACTGTTTTTATTTAATTGATTAGATTAAAAAATGCGTAGTCCTTGAACCCATCTCTATCTTACAGTTAAATTTTGATTGCATACCTTTGTTAATATCGAATTTGAACTAACTAAAGCTGTCACAGAAACGCTTATCATACATAACTGAAATCAAGGATTTAAAATGACTCCAAAATCACAAAAATATCCACGGAAATAACATAGTTTATTTATCTCAGTGTTTTATTATTTGTGGAATTGTTTTTTAGATTCACATCCGTGTTTTTATATCTTTAAGTGAAACATTTTGCTGCATTTTTGGCTGATTCTATTAAGTGAATCCCTTCATTTTTTCTTTCTTCTCACTCTGGTCTGAGATAAACCCGTAAACGCCTTAGATACTCGTAAACATGTCCACCGGGATTCTGCCTTGTAGGCAGTAAAACTTGTATGGTCTATTTATTATATTTTTTTGAATCTGCTTTGGTAGGTACTTATATGGGAGGAGCAACAGAAACGCATCTAGTTATGTACGTATATTTTGCCTTATTACAATTGTTCATGTTGCTCAATCTATTTAGACGGTATTGGGTAAATGTTTGAGATGTTCTAGGGATTTACTTGTTACTAGTGGCCCGCCCAAGTTTTTCGTTTTCCCTATAAGACTTTACTATATCTATAGACTTTAATTATGTAATTATTTAGACGGCCGAACGCCCAGAGGTGTTTATACCATTTGAAGACGGGAATTTTTGAAGAGATCAATAGTAACAATATAAACAAAATGCTCAATAGGTACATTGGTATAACTTCTGTTCTTTGTCATTTAATAGTTGTTTTACAGTGTCTTTAATAGTTCCGCTCATTCACAAACCGGATCCCGCGGATTAGTCACGCCAGACGCAGAACTAACGCAATGAGCCAGTCGGTAATTACGATGTGCCGAATTAAAACTGCAAAAAAATGTATTTTCCCAATAAATTGCGTAGTTAGGATCCTGATCATTGTTTCACGTTAGAGGAAAACTCGCCCGAAAAAACTCGCACGAAAATTTCATGATTTTTTTGCTCGTCACTGCTCTAACCTAACTTCACCAATATTTTTCCGTTTAGAGTTTTGTTAGTATTATCATCACAAAAATATTGGCTAGGTTAGGTTAGAACAGAAACCGGCCAAAAAATCTAAAAATTCTCGGGTGAGTTTTCCCCCAAACCCTTGTTTCTTATAGCCCATATTCTACCAATCAGGTAGACCAAAAAAATTGGCTTTTGATACTTAAATTATCGAATTTATTGATTGATTTGTCAAATTTAATTTTTGCATTCCCAAGATGTGTTTCTAAATAGTTACACTTGTAAATACCTGACCTTACGTTTTAGAATTCCATATTTTACCTTTTTTAAGTTTATGAAAACTCAATGATTGAAATCGGAATATTATATGTTAAGTATACAACACTAATAACGAATCATGTTTTTAATTACTTGTCTAATTGAGGGGGACGGATGCGGAAATCATAAATATTGTAATGTACTCGTATGTGTTACATATTTAGACGTAGGTAGGTAATATCAAAGAACTTCATAGTATGCATAATAGAAACGATATCCTTATTCATGTAGATGAATATTCATAAATTCCGTATCTATTAGACTCGATGGGTAATTTTTTGTCATCGCTAGTTTTAAACACAAACATTTGTTTGATACATGAAATTTTATCATCATCACTATTGAAAACGAATGGGTAAGGATGAGGTGGCAGCTTAAGTGGCAACTCACATAAAAATTTCATGTTTATTTTGCTGGTCTCTGTTCTAAAGCAATATTTTTTTCTTTTAGTAGAGTTTAGTCAGTAGGTATTATATTCACAAAAATATTGGTTAGATTAGGTTAGAACCAAGAAGTGACCAGCAAAAAAATCTTGAAGTTGTTTTTTTTTTTTGGGTGAGTTGCCACCTAAGCCGTCTACCTAGCAGCGGGGCGGTGGCTCTGAAGACGGATAGGAACTCACCGGGAATGAAGTCAGGGAAAAGCACAATAATTTTCTGTTGCAAGTTTATTCACTCACTTTATACGATATAATTACATTAGGATAAGATACTTGACATATACCTACACTAAATCATAAAAATGTGCCTATCAAAAAATAAGGCTATCCAAGAACAATAATTCAAAAGCCATAGATAATATTATAATATTAGGTCTGTTGAAGTGTGTTGGAAGATATTAAGATTATCCATACATCCATACATAATCCTAACTAATATTATAAATGCGAAAGTAACTCTGTCTGTCTGTCTGTCTGTCTGTCTGTCTGTCTGTCTGTCTGTCTGTCTGTCTGTTACTCTTTCACGCCAAAACTACTGAACGGATTTAAATGAAATTTGGTATACAGATGATCTAGACCCTGAGAAAGAACATAGGCTACTTTTTATTGCGAAAAGGGGGTTGTAAGGGGTTAAAAGGGGGGTGAAAAGCTACTTTTCCACGCGGACGAAGTCGCGGGCGGCCGCTAGTAATATTATAAATGCGAAAGTAACTATGTCTGTGTGTCTGTCTGTCTGTCTGTCTGCTACTCTTTCACGCCAAAACTACTCAACGGATTTAAATGAAATTCGGTATACAGATAATCTAGACCCTGAGAAAGGACATAGGCTACTTTTTATTGCGAAAAGGGGGTTGTAAGTGGTTGAAAGGGGGGCTACAATTTCAGTGTCTAATTAATCCCGTTTTCATAGAAGGCATATCTTTGAACACTAGTTAATATGGGTATTCATCATAGACAAACAAAGAAATACTCGTATAAGTTACATACCTAGGTATAGAGATACCTAATAAGAATGTTGAGTTATACCAGTAATATAGTTATTTGAATTTCGCGATTCAAATTGCAAGTAAAAACCACGGAAATTTGCGACTCTGAATGTGATTAGAGCCTATATTAATTAAAAGGTATGTAACTACTATGCAGGTTTTGGGTAAAAAAATTACGAAGATATTATTTAAAATGTTTTTGAACAATGGTCTATCATCTAAGATTACTAAGTTTTAATTAAATTTAGTTTCACAATTACCTAAATGCTATTGAATATTTTAACTTTATTGTTTATAAACCGTTCGTTCTTGCGCTAGTTTTTTGTAGGTTTGTGCAGTCAGCCGAGAGATTGAACACTGCTTACAATTAATAAAATAATACAGATTATATACATCTCATTATATAGATATGGCCATACAAAACAGATTTAGATCGGATGGGTATGAAGGTTTAAGACATATTGAACTGGCAATAAGCAATTTCAAGACACAAGTTGGCGTAACAAGTTGCAAGTTTACTTATGTATTACTAGCTGTTACTCGCGACTTCATCCGCGTGGAATAGTAGGTATATTTGGGTTAATTTAATAATTCGCCCCCTTTAACCCCTTGCAACCCCCCTTTTCGCAAAAACTTATGTCCTTTTTCAGGGTCTGGACCATCTGTAAACCAATTTTCATTCAAATCCGTTCAGTAGTTTTGGCGTGAAAGAGTAACAGACAGACAGATAGAGTTACTTTCGCATTTATGATATTAGTTAGGATTCTCGACTGGTGTGATAGGCGCTTACTGCCTTGTCATGTTACTTAGGTAACTCTTAGATCAGGAGTCTAAATAAAAAACGTATCTGAACTAGGATTAATGTCTGTACAATCGTGCTCAGTTCTTATCCTGCTTAAACGTTTTATTTGCCAGATCATTTCTATAATTAATTTTGATCCTTTCGTTCGAACAATGATTGAAGTAACAAAATCCATTTAAGACTCCTATGACAATATGAAACCAGCATTTACCTTCCGTTAGGCTGTCGTGCTATGAGTACAAGCAAGGACCTCGTCTTTTCCGGTCACGATAATAATATCTTAGTTTCCGACATAGCCAATGGGTAGTTTATTACATTTATATTCATTTTAATGTTGATATAATAGCTTATGAAACAACTGTCTGTAAAATGGTTTTTATTTTGCAAGCTCTTTTTATGCATTATATTTTATAATATTTATTTACTACTAAAGTGCTGCTCGATAATATTAACATTTTTTTTATGTAGGTAAGTAGTTATAGATAGAGGTATTATGAAAGGAGTTAGAAATTCTTTATTCTTTCATTGCCGCTTAGGAGATTATCTTGCGTCAGATTAAAAATAAATCACGGCCATAAACGAATGCAACACGCACTTTCAGTTAGCTACTGTCAGACACATTTCTTTTTTCAGATACCATAATAAATTACATAGAGAACCTATTGAAGTCACTGTGTTAGAATTACAACAAAATCTCAATGAATAAGTATTTAGCCTATATTGTCCCACTGCTGGGTAAAGGCTCCCTCGAGTCCCTCCGTCGATCTCCATCTGTGGTCAATCACATCCGAAGCTGTTAAGATCGTCATTTCATCACATTCTATTAGGGAAAACCATTTTCGCAATTTCGATGGATCAATATTGTTTTGGCCTTATTCGGTACCTACCTCTTATCTTAGGGACACTAGTAGTTGTTTTTATAATGAACTAGCGGCCGCCCGCGACTTCGTCCGCGTGGAAAAGTAACTTTTTACCCCCCTTTCAACCCCTTACAACCCCCTTTTCGCAATAAAAAGTAGCCTATGTCCTTTCTCAGGGATTATCTGTATACCAAATTTCATTTAAATCCGTTGGGTAGTTTTGGCGTGAAAGAGTAACAGACAGACAGACAGACAGAGTTACTTTCGCATTTGTAATATTAAGTATGGAAGTATGGATTTATCTTTGTACTTACAAAGATGCCATTGGCAACTATAAGCCTCGCGCGTCTAGAGTCTAAGAGAATAAATATGTTTTCCGTATTTGTACCTTAGTTATTTAATAGTGTCCATTTGAAGAATACTGTATACCTATTAAACCAACAGAATAAACTAAACTGCCTCTATTAATCCTCCCATATAAATGGCAAAGCACGCAGTTAGCAACTTCGCAAAGATCTATTTGTAGATAAAACAAGTATGTAGAACGTTACATAACATAATTTACACCAATTATTGTATTAGAACCGTTTCCATAAACGTAACATATACAATTCACAAAGAATGCAATCAAAATATACCACATTACGAAGTCAAACGTTCGAATGGACCGTTTTTGGGCTTGCCCTAAAAACTCTGTTTTTTCATCGTAAACTCTTTCTTATATCAGACCTTATATAGGGATGGATAGTGAGATCGTAGTATTTAATTCTTTTGTAGGATGAGAAGGGAGATGGAATTTTATTGTGTGTAGATGAGAAGGTTGACAACCGGCACTACCAACCAACCACTAAATCTGACAGAAACTATAATAGTAGATGATCAGAACCCACGCCAACTTTTTATAAAAATAAGGCTCGTAAAGCTACATTAAAATGATTACGAGACTATATCTTTATAACAATGAGCACAGACGTTAAGTAGACGTTGGAGTTATAATGTGAATAGGGTAAGTGTTTCCTGCTCATACAAGTCGACGCCTTGCCGTTGCCCGGGTCAAGGCAATGTGGCAACTTATTGTACAAACCGCAGCAATTTATCTAATTTGCTTTTTTTTTAGAATTGCGATTACGATGGGTAAGGTTACTGCTAATTGATTTTACCTAGACATTGGTGGAGATCTCAATAGGGTAAAATAGAGGAAAGTGCTTCGAAAAATTTGTATTTTTTTTTATTACACCTGCCGCTTCGGTTAGCCACGTCAGACTGAAGTAGAACTGCCAATCTTTAGATTAGATGAGTCTCCAATTGAAGACCATTCTCAGGCGAATCATATAACGTAGTAGGTACCTAAGCATGGGATATATTTAGACGGTATTAGGGGGGTACCATGTACACGTGTCCGGTCACATACTGTTTATTGATCGATTGAATATTAAAATATTGTCTAGTACCTACAACAACTTTAAGCCAAAGATTTTTTATTCATTGTGTTATTTTAAATCCAATGACAAAAACGTTTGTACTTTATTCTTAGCAGCAGGACCACCTGTCCCTAAAAAACAGAAACAAGTTTTAATTAATTAATTTTTTGCTGACTTACATTATACATTAGAACTTTTTCTTCACTTTAAGCCTTTGGTTCCACTGCTAGTGTTTGGCTATTTAAAATGTATTCCAAAATTAGCTATATTGCAAGTGAAATGGACATTTACTGTAAGTTGTAAGTAAAGGTAACCTGACTCGGCACCTAAAATGTAAGAGTTCAACGCACTCGTGCTGTCCTTGTCGATTGTCATAATATTACATTGAACATTCGTGCCGCTAAACGGTGCTTTTGAACGCAAACCATTTTTTTTATTTTTATTTTAGAAAGATCTAAGGTAACCCGCGTCTCTTCCCGCTTGAATCTTTAACTTGTTATTATACCTTAAGTATAACAAAACTCAAATGTCTAATATTTTTATCTATGAACCTATTTAAATGTCAATCTAATAAAATTCATGAGAGTGACTATTGTTAAAACAAGGGATTTAGACATACCAGGTTAAAGTTAGGTATTTAGGTCTTTACCTATGAAATTTTAGTTTCGTATGAGCTTTTTTGTGAAGCAAAAATATTTTTAACCAAAATGTTATCGTAGCAAGTCAATTTCTAGTTAAATCTTCCAGTGCCATGACAATAACGTCAATATCCTAATTTAAGTGCGCATAGAGCAGTGAAATTAAAGTCGTAACTGTTACCAAATTTACCGCTCTGTTACGCCGTTTATGTAGTGATCTAACAAGCATCGCTGTACATGAGGTCGACTCCAAGGTTAAAGTCAAGGCCCGCGAAGTCCGAATCAGTGCAGTGGTCAAGCGCGGACGGACAGCTTGAGCTGACTACGAAAAACATACAAAAAGTAATAATAACAAAAAAATATCTGTTGAATTGAGAACCTCCTCATACACGTCTTTAGACGGTGCGTTTGTATTATTTTACCTAGAATCTCTAATTGTCAACTCTACGAAATATTTAATTATTATCTATAAAACAGACTAGTATTGTAGTATCTAAATAGCTCAGGTTTGCGTTTAAACCTTCGTGCTTACATACGGTTGTAAGACCCTAAAGCCTTTTTATAGCCTAAAACAATTGATTTTCTATTGTGTCTCTCTTCAGGGTCTTAGAACGAGACTCTTTACATTAAAATATTGTGTAAAACGTATAGGAGTAAATACTTGAATATGGTTCGATTCGAAGTAAATATATGATATAAGGCTGTCATTCCATACGAATCGCAGCGTTATACCAAAGGTTTACCCTCGGATAAAGGTTAGTCGAATCGGGCCTATTTTAATAAAATGTTAGACATAACTGGCAGTAAGTAAAATCCTCTAAAATAAAACCATTATTGATTTACATATCATAGGATATTTTCATGATCCCACTTCGCATAACAGAAGATGTCCTCGATTTGTTATTGTGCATGATACGCAAAATCATCTGTTTAATTGTAGCGTAGCGATACTAATAGTCTTTTGTGTACATGTCCCGTACGGCATACAAGATGTTTTTGCAAAAAGTCGTTACGGTTCAAAATTACAATACGAATATAATGTGTTCATTGTTACGTGATGAGGATGTAATTGTCAAAACAAATGACAAGATTGCATGAAGAGTCTCTAAATTACTCGTATATCCATCCTGTTAGAATATTTTGACACGCTATAGTTTATAAGCTTAGGTTGAGTTGATAAACCTTATTGACGATGGACTGTAGTTCGTTTTAACTTATTTTACCATTTCACCACGCCTTGCATACGAATGCAACCTTCCGGCCCACTCAGACCAAAAGAACGCGCCAAATCAGCATCCAGGAGGGTGAACATCGAACCGTCGTCCAAGAGGACCAAGGTGTCAATCTCACCCTTGGAGCCACTAAAAACATCAGGGAGCACCCGCAACAGAACCTTCTGACACAGCGGGTGCCGCTTTATTAAAAAAAAAAATCTATTTCTAACTTCAATGGTAGAAACTTTTGAATAGTCTGGTTTGATGCCAATAAAAACAGGCGTTTATTAGAAAAATAATAATTATTTTGCAATTAACACTACAGGTCAAAGAACAACAAAACAATCATATATCAAAACAATAAAAACATAAACAATATAAAAGAAGGTTGGTCTAGCCATCGATCCCCAATAGACCTCGTAACATTTTACACTTTGATTCAGGATTTGGCATCATGATTCAGGATTTGGTAAGTCTTTCGTCTTTTGGATTAATACTTAATATAAATACGGAAGCCACGCTTACTCAACGAATCGGAAACAATTTATTTCCTGTTGTATTTTTGTTGTTTCAGTATTCAAGGTTTATTATTTTTAAATTAAGACTACATGTCGGTACACTTTCCCTTATCTATAGCTTCTCTTGCAGTTGTGTGTGAAGTTTAATGTTTGGATGGTTTTAAAGTTTTTACGTCGTGACATGTATTTCGTACATTTGCTTATTGTAATCATAAGTAAATATATAAGTTTATGTTCGAATTTATTAGTACATCTTAAGTGTTCTATTTGTCAAATACTTAAGTTATTATTTTAACAGTGACTGCTGACGCCCTGCTTTATGGGACATTTCTACTCTATCAATAGATGATATAGAGTAGAAAGGACGTCGATTGTTCACGCTAGTGTTTCGATTTTCCAGTTTGCATATAAAGATGTATCGATATCTACAGAATTTATCTCTTTAATAATAGTACATACACAAAGAAGATAGTGATAGAGATTATTAAATTTTCAAATTAAGATCAGATCATTCGTAAAAATTTAATATGGAGACGGTTAGTGAAAATGTAGTAAACAGGCTTTTTTAGAGCATAAATCTTATATGTAGAGGGTCATATTCGGTGACCAGATTTATACAGATACCTACGTCGACTTGGCAGCTTTCCACATGTTGTTAGCTTGCGGTAGAGTGCGGTACTCCCGCGCAGGCCGTTCCAATGCCGAAGGTGAAAGTCAAGGCCACGCTGCTGTGATCTAATGGATACCATGCATTATGTAACACACACACATTTACAACTCGTACTTTAATAATAGTCCGTCTGAGTCCGATGAATTAACCCGTTTATTGTATTAAATTAGTGTGGCAAACAAGGTCCGTCGTAAACATGATGCCTGATGTTCTGTTTATTTTTGTTTTTTTAATTCGAGTTTTTAATTTGCTCTGTTCTAAATTATTGTTTTGTGTTCCGTATTTATACATAATAAAATATACATTAGTATTTCTCATGTTTGTGAGTAGCTAATTCCTATGGGCACGGCAGCTATACCTATGTGGATATTTCTACAATAGTGTATTCAATATCCATTCCACCAGTGGGGAAAATAATACGATGAGAACACCTCCACGTTTCAAATACGTAACATGTTCAAAAATAAATATTGTTTTTGAACATGTCACCATGATTCAGTCGGTCGCCTCTGTCCCCTTGGATAGTCCTGAGTCTTGTTGAGAAGGTCAAATGGCAGGACTCCCTTCTTTGTAACTAATTAACAGCCTTCTAATCTTGGTCCAATCTAAACGCATCCCGGGCTTCGAAATGACGAGATTGGGAATACACGCCAAGTTGAGTTATTATTATAATACCATAATCAGAAAAAATTAACTTATCTATTTGATTAAAAAAAAATCCGTCATTAAAATATCCTTGCTTGTAGATTGTTACATCTACGGATATGTACTTATCTGGTGGTTATAAATATGGAATAAATATTCTAGACATACCGTCTATACCTAGAGTCAGAGAATTATAAATCCAGTAGATTACTTATTCATAAGCTTGCATTTTTGTATGCAGTGTAACTTGGTTAACGGACTTAAAGCTGAAATATGTAAGTGTACCTTGGTACCTACCTGCATAAGGCGTAGGTGTTTATAAACGTTGAAGTCAATACATTAAGTAAATTAATTGTGATGACAGCACATTCATTGTCCTGGTCTCAAAAAATCTTTTGCCCTTTAACTATGGAAATATAAAACAACGAAGGTACCTAAAACTAATATAGACACAACTGAAAAATCTGTGTCATCAACAAACAACGTGTCACACGTTTACGTTACATTGGAAGAGAAGTAAAAAAATTTGAACTGTACAAAGATTGGGATTTACATAAAATATAATAAACAAAAAGAGGGTGGTCTGTACCTACCAATAGTTGCAATGTATAAACCATTTGTTAACCTACAGATTTGATGAACCACTTTGTTGTTTTATAGTGTATTCCGCTATTGGAAGGGCGAAGCGTCTAGAACATTTCGCGCTGTGCAAATTTACATAATGTATTATAGCACGGTATGACCCTTTCAAGAGCATGTGCTGGCAGCGCACACCGTTGTTCCGGTTTCGCACACTTCGGCTGCCATACGGGACAATGCCGAGGCCTATGAAGTCAGGTTTCGATTCCTTATCTATTTTCTAGAGCGAGGTATCGAAGACTAAAGTATCAAATGTGACAAGACTGTTTTAGGTTTCAGTCATCGAGGTAAGCAATTCTTGTGCTTTTCTGGTTTTAGACGAAATGAAATTGGTATTATACTTTTTGTCTTCTCCTCCACACCGGTCTACTACTGATTTGCTCATATCATATTATTGACAGTAGTAAATCACAACGTACTCATTTCATGAGCTTCGGAACGTCGAAGAACGGAGACACCACGTCAGCCGCATCTGCGAAATGAAAATGCAGCATCGTTAACCACCACTATTCTGCCAAGATTAAACGACGTAAATACAGCGATTCTGGTGTAAAAATAATACCTAATAACTAATTATTTCACTAACCTATTCTTCGTAATCAGCTTCTGTGGTTGATATTATCCTACACTTGCCGGTTATTTTCCGGATTTCAAGTCTGTCCGGTTAGATCCACAATTTATTCATGTTTTAGTCATAAGGATTATTACCATTCGTTTTCGTCATTTGCCATGTTATCCTGGAACGTTTTTTGCATGTTATCAGTAAATGCATAGTAATTGTAATGTCTCTGTTGTCTGATATCTCTTACACAGAAGTAAGCACTTGGCTTAAGCTAGACTGAGTCTAGTCAATGTAAGTATGAAATGTTGTGTGAATTTATTAATTACCTATTTGTAAATAGTTAGAGTAAACCTACTCTTGTTTTAAAAACAAGTTTATCCTAGCATATTTATAAAGGAGCCTATTCATTTTATAATAACCTTTGCCTATTACAGAGTCCAATCAATTGTTATTATTTATTTAGATAAGCTTATGCTAAACCTGTAGTATACAAACAATTGCAGATAATTATCAGATAAATAGCTATTAATCCAATAATAATAGCTGGAATTTAAATAATAACGGCACGTGTATATTCTGTGCGTGTACATATTTACTGTCATTTTATAATATTGGTCAATACATAATATGATAGCTTAAAAATAAAATGTATTTTCTATTCGCATTGAAATTCCGATTTGCGATAGTTTCATTTTATTTTATTGTATGACAAAATACACAGCTCTTATAGAGGTAAATGAGTTTACTGATTAACTGAAATAAAGAACATACAGACAATAACTACAGGGGTCACTGTCTATCCTTGTAATATTTGTATGAGGTGTAATTCGACCTATCTTTATCTGACAGTAAATCTATGAGATGAATGAAAAGATGCGGCGCGTGCGGATTTCTACCATTCCATCGGTGAGGGAATACATATCGTGGGGAATCCTGCATGTTTCTCAAATTTAATTGTTAAGAAAATTATGGCGCCGACCCCAGATAACCTGGGAACAGGGCAGGGAAATGATGATGTGGACCATGATGACCGTGGACGTTCAGTTTGTGGTCCATGGACGTTCAGTCTATCGTTCTGGTATGCTTGCCAGCGTCTTCGTTTCAGGGTTGCAAAACACAAACTGTAATGCCGTTTGGCAAAATATTATATTACTTGTATGGGTGCCTAACCTACACATATAAAAACTCTTTGGAAATAAAATACAAAAAAATTATGAAGGTCGGACGGGCAGTCGCTTTATAAATAATTACTAGACTCTTTAAAATCCTGGATCACGATCAGAGCATACTCCGGGCTCCAGAGCAACGGCTTTGCACGTAACTGGAAATATCACGCTAAGATGATGACATTTATTTACATACAATCTTTAACTCCCGAAATCGATCATAGAAAAAAAATGTTTGTCGCCGCCATTAATGACTCCTTTCGTAAAAAAGAGTATTTGGTATTTTCGGAATTTAAAACCAATTAGGTATGGATATGGCATATTCGAAATGTTAAATGTCTATAGCTGTAATGACAGCGCTGTGGGGATTGCGATTGGGACCACTCTTTCAAACGCTTCCAAAATCAAATCAAAATCAAATCAAATAGTTTATTCATAATAAATAGGGTTGTACATAAAAATGTAGATGGTAAATACATAAAATGCTCTTAGACCTATTTAACCTTATACAAAGACATATGAATTTTTTTTTAACACCAATAGGCAATAATCACATCTTAACCTAAAATGTATCTAGAGATTGTATCGATGGTATATTGTATAGATCAATATAACACCTAATTACCGACAGCGAAATAATTAATATTGTTAATAGCTTGGACTGAAAAGTGCAGCCTTGTACTCTTTGTGTCAAATCAGGGCAAGCGGATCAAGGCGAATATATTGTGCATAGTGATGCACGAAATGGCATGAATCATTCGAGATATTGGATGATAGGATTTTATTGATGCATAAATTATTATGGATTTTTGTTACTTCAGTGATTTTGATTTCCATAATCAAGTTAAGTGCTGAAATTGAAGCATAGAAATAAAGTCAATAATCTAAAGTGAATGCTTGTTGTATGCTTGTTTGTTAACTGATTATTATCAAAATATCATTTTTTTTTTGGTTAAAAACAATTAAATAAGCCACCTAATTTTCAGCGGATACACACCTACATATCTACTTATTACTAGACCGTTTTAACGTGACTTTCATTATATATAATAACTTATTTTACTTTATATATTATACTTTATTTTTTCACTATTAAAATAAAAGCATTGCATTTCTTTGAAAATCAAAGTTTATAGTTTTACTGAAAGGTTGAAACATAACTTGATGTAAGCTACAAATCTCACACAAAGCCTAACAATCCTTTACATACCTGAAAACCAAAGAAACTACATGTAATGCTTTTCTCCAGGTGTTAGTTTCATGGTTTGAAAATTATTATAAAATAAGTAATATCATTAATATAAGTAAAAATTAAATGACAATGGTTATCACCAATAACTTGAAAAACCATGAAGGCAGATTAACACACATAGGTTATGAAAAGGGGCTACCTTAGCAGGCTTTCAGGGTGAGGATGACAGACTCAATAGGTACTTCGTTTGTTCTTTTGTGCCTGTCAACCTCATATTTGGAACTCACGGTGGCATGGCATGGTGACATCAAAATTAATAGCAGGTGTTAATGCCGAGTTTCTAAAGAGATGAGATAACATGAATCAGGAATGAAGATTCATTGGCCTAAAAAGTAGGCGTTATAATCATAAATAGGGCGTTTACGCTTCATTTTAATAGCCTGTACTAAGTACATCATTTTAAACATTCGTTTAGTCAAAATTGTAAGAGTATCATTTTTATCTGTATAGTTTCTCATCCTTTGACAAAGTACGGGAATACTCTGCATGTACCACGTAACTCTATAATACTCACCTCTACATCCATAATGTTTAATATAAAAATGAATCGTTGGGGTTGGTTTATTATAGTCGGTATATTTTGTTATGTATTCGGCTAATTAGGGGAATCAATAAGATGCATTTCTCGAACAGCAAGTAGTAAAAGGATGTGCGCCGGTTTCGAGCTGATATAAAAGGTAACTAGAACGAATAACAATATTGAATATACTTACTTTTGTAAATAAATAGCTAGGCGTACCTACGTCGCATGTTCGACGTTATCCAGTACTTAATAATTCCAATGTCAAGAGCGTTGTCGCGCGGTCTCAGGCGAGGCTGGGAGGAGTCCGTGTCCACTTTACTGGGGCGAGGTTTTTGCCGCATAAAAAGTCGAGTCATGCACGTAGCAATCATTTGATGAACATTCAGGCTAAGGTCTTAGTCCGACGCGCCCCCGCGGTCAAGTACGCTATAGCTCTAGAACAGACTAATCCCGCTTAGAGCTTCCTACACGAGCGTGTTTAATCCGCGGAATAAGCTTGTGACGATTTTATGGTTGTTATAACAGGGTCATATTGACATCATCTTACCAGCTTGTCTTTACCGAATGCGACAAAGGTGCCTTCGGCGCCTATAGTACGCTTGAGACTTGCATAATTTTCATTTTTAGAAACAGATACTGCTTGCTGCACTCCAGTTTCATTTAGATTTTGCGTCTTCAGAGTTATTAGATTGATACCATACTCTTTGTAGTATGGTATGTTTTATAATGTATGAAGGTGGTATTTATTAAATACTTTCTTATAAAGAACTCGTGTTAGAGTTGCTTGAATTCGCCCCTGTAGCGTTTACGTTGCGAAAAGGTTTTTGAAAAATAAAATCATGCGTGATAAGCAATAAATACGATTATCTCGCTAAGTTTACCGTTCGGTGCATGAGACGCAAATTGTAATGTACAGTATTTTAATGCACATTCAGGCTAAGGTCTTCGTCGAGCTAATCTGTCTCTGGGCGATCCACGTCGAGCACATGACGTGACCGCGTGCGGTGTGCGGAATAATCAAAAATGTTTTCTACCTACGCTGTATAAGTAATATCAGTATGCACTTGAGACCGTTATGGTCACGACCGGACGTAAATGTATATCTTACATACGTATGTATTATGAGTAACTTTATGATGTGATTGTTACATCCTAACAGTTTACGAGGCTTGCAAAGCTGTTTTTTTACTCAGCAGTAGCGCTACCATGAGTTGACATCGAAAACTGACATAATGTAAACTATTGCTCTGTCTCTTTCAAATGCATCACGATGAAAGAGACAAAGCGATAGTTTTCGATAGCGAGGATAGTATTTTTTACACCTCGGTGGATGCTTTTTCAGCAGTTTATGACTACTACAACTACATTCTTAATTAACTGGGTTGAGTGATGATCCTGACTTGTTTTATCGATTTCAATTAGTAGGTAACATCATGATCCAGTTGTACCCAAGTTGGATTGTGTCTTGTGTATAAATACACCATGATGTTACTGATGATTGTGTCACATAATCGATAGCCCACTGAAGCGGACTAAGTCAGCTCCAACAAGATGTCGCTCGATAACTAAGAAAAAACTCGCTTGAGAAGAGAAGCGTACCTAATACTAGAAACGTCATCCCAGTACGTACACCATTACTTATACTTATTTTCGTATACCTTTGATTTGTACATTTTTATTCCTACCATCGGGAGTGTAAGGGACAGGATCTCTGCATCCGTATTAAGATAATTGTGAAAAAGTGCCGCTCCTGAAAGACTTTATTGCAGTCAAACGTCATTCGGAGACAGTTCTGGAGACTGATTTGGGGGATCCGGAATTTTGGAATGTTAGGATTTGGCGCAAAAGGTACTTGCTTGTTTGGAGGGCAAAGAGTGCTCGTCATTACTCACGTTGGTTTCAACTAGATTGACTATTGATTTTCCACGGTGCACATTATGATAAGAATAATTTATTTATGTGCATTTTTAAAAGTGCAATGAGTGAAAACTTATTCACTCCGTAGTTTCTGTTCCCCAGATTGTGGAGCATGTCTTTCTACATACATGCATTTTTTTCACATAAGTTGAATAGACTTGAATTGCAGGGTAAAAAATTTGAATTATATTGATGCACCCCTTCTTGATTAATACTTAGCACTTAATACTTAGCACTTTGATGTAAAGATTACAACATGATTATAGCTTGAATCATGTTTACTAGAGGTAAATTTAGTTATATAACAGTAACGATAATTGTATTGTTCTCTTCCTGTGTTTTTAATTGGGTTTGCCTTCAGATAAACTGATGGTTCCGATCGGTATCTAAAATGCGCTGAAGCATGATTGCCCTTCTCTGGATCTTTGTCTTTAATACCTACGTTTTTGTTTTGTATTAATTGCAATTTTTCTGTTCACTGTGCAAATATTCTCATTGAGGTTTTTTAATTTCAAAGTCCTTCTAACAATATTTAATTTTCCCCCGTTCTTCTTTAAAAGCAAAAGTGAAAGTATTTCACAAATTGCGATAAAGATGAAAATATTTACATAATAGTCTGCCCCGCAACTCAGCGTGTCCAGGGCTGGTAACATTTTTTTTTATTTATTGCTGAAGTAGGCAGACGACCATGTGGCCCATCTGATGGTAAATGGTAGCCGCCGCTCATAGACAACAACAATGCCGAGGTACAGTCACGCCGCTGCCTACCGTGAAATAAGTGCTTTTTTCAAACCTCGTTTAAAAAAGGACATGTCATAGCAATCAAAGAACACCGCAGCAGGAAGGTCATTCCACAATTTGCACGACTACCTATATATTGCGAGTTGTGACGTAATATTCAGTCAAAGGGGAGGAATGGTCAAATGTTATCAAGTCGGACCTAGTCGTAAATTTTTAATAAGTGAGGTAGTATTGCACCCGCATAAAGCTAAGTTGTATTGATTGAAATTCTGTCTAAATCCGCGACTATGATAAGAATGTTTAATATTATTAGATTTATTGTTCAATTCAGTTTTATTATATACTTCGCAAACTATACCTAATATTACTGACCTAAGTTGAACCTTACCTCTTTTGTTTTGTTGTTACCTTTTAATTTGAAATTCCACGAGATGCCGGGTTTGTACTTACAGTTCTATATAAGCTATTGTCATAACGATCGATATGACATTGACATGACAAAGCGACGAGGTGATGAATTACACTGTAATTAGAAATACAAGGAAAACTTAAGCACAGGCTGTTTATTAAATTGAAAATTTGAAGCGTCGTAACATTGCAAGTATTATCCAACTAATAAACAAAGGTATTAATATTTTGTTTGTATTTATAAAATTATTATTTTTATTAGAAGTCCGTCGTGTCCCGCTGCTGGGCAAAGGCCTCCCTGCCCCGTGTCCACATATCACGATTTTGGGCAACTATGAATCAGTTGGCGCTATAAGAGTCGAGCTCATCCCATCATTTATAAAATTTTCGATGAAATTAATTTATTTTCTCCATTATTTAATAAGCAGGCCACTCATCAATCTGTCATTATTTAAAAAACTGTGGATTTACTGTACACACTTGAAAACGGTGGAAAAAGATATTACTACCAAGTAAGTAAGTATCGAACAAAGTTAAGTTAATGTCCAATTACGGCCATCCGGTAGAATAATGTATAGCGATTGCATTTTTTTTTAAAACATATTTAATTATTTCATCTATACCCATAGTAGAAGATCCGAACTTACATCGACCTTCACCGGGCTGATAATCGAATAAAATATACTTTATGACAAATTTTATATACTAGACAATTATATACTAGACAATATATTAAAAATAGGTTTGCTAAAAAAATCCTGGACAGACTATTTTTATTTAATTTTTAAAAAAAAAATATTTAACTAAATTTTGCAACATTAAGATAATAAGAAAATTTTCATTCCTACTTAAAGTATAAAACGTATAGAATGTGCCGCCATGCGCATTGGGTTGTCTATTATTACCTGGACAGAGTAACTCGGTTGTCAGGTATAAACAAACAGGTATGGCGATGCAGTTACCTTCACTTGAAATGATAATAAAAAAATTGGCGGCACATTCTATACGTTTTATACTTTAAGTAAGAATGAAATTTTATTAAATATTAAATTTAGTTAAATATTATTTTTAAAAAATTAATTAAAAATAGTCTGTCCAGGATTTTTTAAGCAAACCTATTTTTAATATATTTTCTAGTATATAAAATTTGTCATAAAGGATATTTCATTCGATTATCAGCCCGGTGAAGGTCGATGTAAGTTCGGATCTTAGACTACCAGTAAAATGTTTTGTCCTGAATAACTGGCTGATGGATAAATGCAGAGCCTAAACCACTGAGACCAAAGTACTTGATATAGGATATTTATTTAATCAGTATGCTTAAGTGGCAAAAAGCTGACCATATATATCTTGAAGAACTCACAACCGTTGGGGTAGGCCATTTACTAGAATCATTGGCGACATTACGCGAACGAAGTCGCGAACAAAAGTCAGCAATACTCTATAGACGTATAGAGTGTTTTATAATTATTGAGTTTTTTTTAATAAAAAACTCAATAATTATAAAACACTCAATAATATGTTCAATAGTTCAATCATAATCAAAGGGCGATTGAGTCATTGAAGGAATACGGCAATGTTTTTTTACAATTATTATAAAAAGGTGCAGAGTATAATGAGTTTAAAGTTAAGTACCGATGGTTTTGATAAATTAGGGATGAGTATATCATACATAGGTACTTAGGTAGGTATATATACCTACCTATATGTACGTATCACTCATCCCTATATTGCGAGCATAATATGCTCGCAATCCAAAAAATGGAACAGTAGTTTCATCTTTCAACGGTGGATTCTTCTCTTAGTATATAGAAAGGGACTGGAGTGCTATGGAGAACATTCGAACTGCCTGTGAGGCGTCCTTGCGCTGTCTTTAGCAGATTTAAGGAGGATGGAGGAGAAAAAGGAGGAAATCTGTTTATTTAGGTATAGGTACCCCTTAATTATACAAATGGAAAGGTACATAAATATTTTCACATAATTATAAAAGCCTGTCAGGCCATCAAGACAATTTTTTTTTTGTCTAAAGTCCAACAATACCTAGGTGTTATGTTATGGCTGTAAAAATATTAATATTTTCAGTTTCATATTTATACATAACCTTCCTTTCTATGTAAGTACTTGTGTAGAATTAATTTCATGTGTAGATACCTACAGAACCTCGGGCAGAATAATCAAGTAGGTACCTACATTGTTTACAGACTTAATTAATATTTACTTAACTAATTATAAAGTCTTAAACTTGTTTTTTTTTGTGCATTATAATTCTTGGTGAGTACTTAAACCGGTTGAACATTAAGTATGAATAAGTTGTATTAATCAAAGTAGCAAAAAGGTCCGCAAAGTAGAATAAAAACGACTAAATACCAAGTATATCTTGTTAATATGATGCAGGGCCAAGTTCATTTTATGGATGGAAATAAGCTCTTCCTCTACTGCAGCCCGTGCGTCAAACTTAACAAGACTAGCTGTTTAGTCCTAAGAAGTGTGGTGATAAGATGACGGGGTAATACAGATTTAGACATAATAACGTAAGGTTGAGACGTAAAGGTCAGGGGTTCGATTCCCGCACCGACACAAATGTTTGTTAATGAAACAGATATTTGTGTTGGGTCTGGGTGTTTGTTCCTTCGTTGTTTCTGGTTTCCATAGCACAAGGGAATACCTTAGTTTAGGACCAGGACAATGTATATGATGTTGTCTCAATTTTTAATTTAATTTAATTTAAATACATTTTTGCTCTCTCCTGCATCTATCCTTAGCACTAAGTTCTGTAAACTCCTCTGCAATAGAGTAAGTATCTATTAAACAACTCTATAAGTAAATGATAAGTTTAGGTCTGACAATCATGGTTTTAAAGAAAGCAGATGAGCTAATTGTACCACTTAAACATAATTGATGTAAGATTACCCCTGATATCGCGCTGACTAAACAAACAACCTTCAGTAAAGCAAATTAGTCACTTAGCTACTGTTCTTCAGATCAAATGCAGTAACCATAAGTAGGCGAATGCGTGACTGGTCATGTCAAGATCGTCTCAAACACGAAACACCGCTGGTAACATAGCGATTATGACAGTTAAAAATAATTTGAGATTAGTTTCAAAGTGGAATACCTACCGTTTGTTTTAGGTACTTTAATTTAAAAAAGATTTTCGGAAGAACTCCCAAAATTTGGAAGTAGTTTTAACGTTAGGTAGGGGTGTAGGTATTAGTCATCCAGCGTCAGTCAGCCAGCGCTGCTGCGGCACCGCAGATAACGCCGTAGCAGCAAATGCTGAGGTCGGGACCTGATTAACCACACACAAGCATATATACAACCTAATTACATACTTAAGTTCTTTCTCTTTGTATATTCATTCTCACTGCATGTGTTATGTTTTGTATTTTGTGATGGTCAATAAATGTATTTTCTTTCTTTCTTTTTTTCTATTAGTTAATATTATTATAACAAAACGTGGTCTAAAGTTTGTCTTGGTTTGAAAACTGGTGCTGTCACTCAATTGTGACTTTTATAAAAGTGGCAATAGCATATTTAAAACCAAGTCTAACTTTAGTCTCCATTTCGTCTATTATAACTTTCAAACAAAAAACCTGAATCCAAATCGGTTCATCCGTTCTGGAGATACGATGCCACATGATGAAGACACAGACACACACACAGATAAACCAAAGATAGACACGTCACACTTGTAGATAAAATATTATTCATTTTATTGTCAAATCGTAAAACGTAAGCAATTTGTAATTTAATGCTTCAAACACCAATACACCGGACAATGGTCGTTATCTCTGTGCATGCGCATTAACGATGCAATTAATGTTGTAGATTTAGTCTTTTTTCAATCATTTATAACTGCGGTTGCTTTAATAAATTCCTAGAGAAAATATTTTTGGTAAACTTGAAGAAAACTGTAAGATGAAAACTATTTGAATTATTTTTAGGCTTTTTTGCGGTGAAGGTTACTCTTCTGGGTATTTTGGCGGATTATAAGTACAATAGATATAAAGTAGTTGTCAACCTTGTAAATAGGTACCTATAATTAACATAAAATTAAAAATGCAAAATTAAATAAATGCAGAAACGGCCATTTAGATACAACACGGCAGTTTGAGCGGAAACCGTCGCAACGTAGGTTGGCAGCGCACTTGTGATTCTCACAAGTGCGCTGCCAACCTCCTTTCGGTCTTATCGGTACCCTCAGTCACTCGACGAGACATAGCGCTAGTTACTCTTGGAAATAATATTCATATCATTCAAAGGGAAGCACAAAAAAAAAACAGTAACTATAATCTAAAGCTAAAATAAAATACCTACCAAAAAAAAAGTTAAAACAGAGTAGGCCCCTGTGACAATGTTCCCAAAATGCTGGCAGCATTACCTCGTTGGATAGCAATGGAAATTCGCTGGGCGAAGTAGCTGCCAGCTTTTGGGTCTCCCGTGACTTCAACTAAGCGCTTAGTTAAGTCTCGGAAGAAAGAGAGAGCATCGGGACCCCACGGGCCCAGTGTTTCGACACCGAAAGCTACGAAGTGGTAGGTACCGGATAGATGCCTATACTTCGCACCTTTCAGCTTCTCTGCAGCTTCGGCCGCGGCTCCGGCATTCCTCATAGTCCCGGGAAGATGGGAAGGTGCCAGGGTATCAACGCATGTAGCGTCCCACACCAGGGCACGTCCCATCCTCCAAGGGATAAGAGACATTCCGTCTGGCCTCTTGCCATCTTGGAATGCATAAAAAAATATTTCTATAGGTGGTATTGCAACAAAATTTGTGTTGTTCTCGACCAAATAGCCGCAGTTATTGTTTAATCGATCGCAAACGATACCTGCACTTCCGCATATTTCAGGGCCAAGGTCGATCAATACCAATCGCAAAATGGATTGATTGCTTTATGACTGTAATTTAATTATAATGTAATAACATAGAGATCACATGCAATCGTGTACTTAAACGGCCGACTGAGTTAAACAATGAACTGAGAACGAGTATACGTTTGCAATTATTGACAGTTATTTATACTTACATGTACTTATCAGTTCCATTTGGTTTCAAAATATTGCATTGGACCAAGTAATTGTTTTATAGGAATGCCTAATAAGTATAGCTATTTCGCTACACAGTTAACAATTGACTATACACAAGTATTAAACATACACAAAATCATTTATTTCGTACTAGACTCTTATAACTCCTAGATTTTAAATAAATAATAAATTAAATAGTTCTTTATTGCCAAAAAAATTCGACAGGGTCTTAAAATTTTGCGACTTCTGTACTAAGCATGAAGGCTTGTTTCGCAGGAGTCAGGTAACATTTACTTAATATTGTACTTGTACAATTGTATTCTTTGTTAATGTTACTGATACCGGGGTCAGACCAACAATTTTACTTGTTATTTCATTTAACAGTCAGTTAGAAATTAAATTAAAAACACTCTAAAACGAATTGGAGTAGGTATGATTAAACAAAACTAAAATAAATTAAACAAATTAATTAAATTAGATGATATTCTATTTTAATACCAACATACAAACATAATCATTTATTTGGTAGGTGCAATACTAGACCTTATATATTTCCATGATTTCAGATGGTTTATTGAGGAATTGATTTTATATTGTTCGGTGACTACATTTTGGGGACAAAACCAAATAATTAAGGAACACAAAACTAATGTTTACTTACTACTTAAGCAAGTATGTAGCTAAGTAGTTAGTAGATAGATGTCCGGCGCAGAAAAACAAGTAAAATTAAATAAATGTAATTGAAATAAAAAGGCTGACCTTATAGATTCCAGACCAAGGAAAAAATAAATCAACCTACTTTAACCGGTTCTCCACTTAAAATAATAAAATTAGGTAATGGTAGAAGTATATACACCTATCTACCTGTGTTGTATCACAAAGTTGTTCCCGGCCTGTCTCGACAGTCGTTGGCGTTTGAACGATCCTTTGGTCGGGCCTAAGAAAGTCCTTTTTCATACTTGGATCTCAAGAAAAAAAAAAAAACTCAGCACAACACATGCCATAACACACAACACAAGACACTTTCATATTTAGGAGAAAATATAGCTAGGTATTTTAAGAGCACATGCAAATTTACCATACGTGAATTATTTACGTAATTCAAAGAAAATGCGAAAGAGATACGGTCTTATAATATAGTCTACCTCTTCTTGCAAGCATTTTCTAGTACTGTTTGCAAAGTAGCTCAATATAAAAATGATATTGCACATACATAATTTCATTTACCAAACATACATTTTGTTAATTAGGTACTAGCTTCGTTTATTTTGCTACATGCGATTGGATTTATGCGTCTTCAAAAGTTTGGGTTTGGGTCTGTAATAATAATGGTATAGAAACCCTACAGGAATATTAACTAAACAAATTGTTTTCCTGGAAAGAGAAAATAAACTGAATTTCTTATGTATTATGTCATAAGTGTGAAAACATACATAACCTTAGGTATTAATATAAATATGGTAATATTTTCGTATGAATGTGCATCTATCTAGTGCCTCTACTAGATAAGTAAGTTGATTCATTTAACTGTCCTTACTCTGCATATCGCTGTCGATAAGCACTCACACTATTACACTTACAAAAAATTGCCTAATAAAAACAAAATTATAGTTGTATTTTTATCTAAGTATAAGGCCTACGTGATCGCCGCGTCGTAACCAGGAAGCTGTTCTATCCTGCAGTTCCAGAAGCCACCTGGCGCAACAGTCGGCGTCGATGTCACCATATCAGGAAGCGGTGAGACCTTCATACTTCCAAGTAGTACCTAGCTTAGTACACTTACTTAATAAGCTATAGTCCGGTCAAAATAGACATTCAAGGTTGCATTGATTCGCACAGAGCTGAAAATTAGCATGAATGTTGGAAACAAAATATTTTTTTGTCCACGTGTCGGACCGTTGCAGACTTTTTGCAAATGAGTTGAGAAATAATACCCCTACCCCAAATCTTGTTGCTAATTAGTCTGAGCTAACTACTACGCTCCTGAGGATATTATAAAGACCGCGTACTAGTGGTAGTTTTTGAATATTTGTGCATTAGATATGGCGAGGAAATTTAATTTTGTTGATCACCGTTACGCATTGCGAACAACAGAATTGATGGCTAGATTGGTTAGATTGCACAGTTAAATACCGGATGAAGAAACCACTAGAATATCCCTTTTGATATTTATTGCCTTTGTTTAGACAATAAAGCAAACTAAACCAAATTCTATTTACTTGTAGCCATATTTGGTATAGAAATTGGTTTATTCCGTGATTGTTTATCTGGCACCCGGAAGCATTTATATATAACCTTCGATGAAAAAGTTCGCGAGGTGAACTCTGTTGCAATGGAGGGTTCAAGGCGATAGACTAGGGCCTGTAACACCAGTCGGTTTTATTCAGAACCAGCTTCCGTTCATGACAACCGTGTCTTGTATAGTCATCATTTTTTTTTTATGTGATAGGTAGCAGGCGAGCAGGCGGATCACCTGATGGTAAGCAATTGCCGCCGCCCATGGACACTTGCAACACCAGTGGAGGTACAAGTGCGCTGCCAACCTTTTATCCCCTTCCCCCCCCAAGTGGGCCTCCGGTACCCTCACTCACTCGGCGAAACACAGCACAGGTTCTACATCACGCCGGTTTTCTGTGAGGCAGTCATCGACTTAGGTTGCAAGACTTTAAGCAGGTGTCGAGTATGTAGATGAACCAGCGAATGCAGTATCCTCCTGATTTAGTCCAATGACCTTTCAAAATCTGTTAATCTATTTAGGATCTATGTATTGTATGATGCCATAACCGACTTCAAACGTTTCACTTTCCTTTTTCTTTGTTTGTTGGGTTTGAACCGATACAAATGGAGTAGGTGAAAGAAAACTTTTAACTTTTGGTCAAATCTTTCGAAGAATTACTCATTACAATTAAGTGACTTTTACAACCTAATAATTGTATTAAGTTTGCGGTGCCCCACCGGGGTTGTGTGTTACAAAGCACTGGATTATATTAATTTAAGTCCAAATGTACCATGTGGCATGCAAAATAAATAAAAAAACCTTGACCTGTGTATATCATGGTTTTATTGTTCATAATGATTAATTTACAGAACTTTAGATATTCACCATTTGAATAAACTAACCGAATTTTAAGGAACCTTTTGATACAATAAGTAGGGGAAAACCGGGAGACTTCCCCAGATGGGAGAGTTGAGCCACCTTTCGAAAATGTGTTAAATTTTAGTGCGAACAAAACGTCCAAGCGTTCATTGGTCGCACGTAAGAAGCCAATCATAAGTCCGCAACCATTTTACACCATAGCTATGTTGTTCGTCAATGACAATGTCAAACGTGTTTTTGTTGCTACGGAGTGCAATTTTTTGTTTTAAGAAGATTTGCGATTGCTGCCGTATTTATTGAGGTAGGTATTGTTTGTTGCTATTATTATATAGCCAGATAAACGTAGTTTGACGTGTGCTACTGTGTTTTTACTAGACGAGCGGCTTTTGTTTTTGTCATCACCTCAATGAAGAATTAGGGTGAGCGGGAGAGTTGCACCACAGTGATTGCGGGAGACTTGCCCAGTGGTTGATTTCTCCCTGTGCAGGGAAATTATTACTTAATCTTTATTAACTGGTATTTTTTCTTCTTAATAAATTTATTATACTAACTTGTACCAATTTTTAATACAATCAAATCAATACAATCCTCCTAAAAATGCATGCGAATGTAATAAATACACAAAAGTGGATTTGCGAAATTATGTAGGTACCTAGATAATATGGCATTGTCTGTTGTGTATTTTTCACAGATCTATATTTACAGACAGTTTGTCTACTTCTAAACCAGTCTTCTCTAGTCAGTTTTTTTTGGTGGCAGACAAGCAAATGGTATACCTGATGGTAATCGATTGCCGCCGCCCATACACATCTGTAATACCAGTAGAATCACAAGAGCGCTGCCACAACAGCGCACTTGTGATTCTACTGGGGTTAAAGGGTGGCCTTTGTGGTAGCGGCCATCTTAAGTTGGCGGCCATCCTAACCTTGTTAAGAACACTCCCGACTATTATAATTTTCAAACTAAAAAAACAAAATCCAAAGCGGTTCATCTGTTTGGGAGCTACGATGCCGTGAACAGACACACGCACAGACAATCAGACAGACACGTCAAACTTATAACACCCAGTCATTTTTGCGTCAGGGGTTAAAAATAAGTTAATTAGTGCATAAAATAAGATAATGAAACTGTGGTTGTAGCTAATAACCATTTTTATTTCCCACAAAAATGATAGGGTCAACTCTCCCCATACCCCGGTTCAAGTGTCCCTGCTGGTGGGGAGACTTGACTCATGTCTCATTTTTTTGAAAAATGCCAATAAAATTTTACCTGCATATTTTATTAGCAATACAATTATGCACAAATGTACCTACTAAAGTAACGCATCGCATAAGTGTATAATTGATTCACTAAACCCAATAAGCAAGTAATTATGACATGATAAGTAAAAAGTGGTTCAACTCTCCCGGACTTCCCCTACTCGACCATTTGATTTAAATGTGTAATAATTCACTGAGCTACTGTTACTGTCGCTCTTAACAAAGGGGTGTAATATTTTTTTAAGTACCTAATTATTGTAAATTTTCTTTTGTTTCCTAAGAATCTTGTCTAATAATACAATGATAGAGCCCTTTGTAATTTTGCGCTCAGAATATTTCCTTTTTAATTACACCGTTATTTTTTGTCGATTACATGTCGATGTTCACTTAATTAGTATATATTGTATCATTTTTTCGCTTTTATTGTTGATTTAAAATAAGTTATTTTCATTCTCCTATGAAGTAATCAAGCAGTTACGATGTATGTAATTGAATAGGTAAATAGTTTTCATGCGATTATTGTAATAAATACTGATAGCATTAAGAAATTTGAATAAAAATACCTAATAATTATGATAGACCAAGGAAATTTCCTTATACATAGGTAGTTGACTCAAAAATTAAGTCAGTTTTGTAACGACATGGCGTTTTCCTTCCTTAAATCGCAACTTACGATATCTTTAGCTAGTAGTGGCTATTTACCTTCTTGAATCAAAAACTTGATATACTTGATTTTTTTGAAACATTACTTCATGTGATGCAATCTTTATTAAGCCAAGGTACCTATGCATATTCGTTTTACTTTACTTGTCTTGTGTCTTTAGGTTACATAGCAAGAGTTAATATATAGTTCTGTGCAGTTTTATACTACTTTGCCTACCCACTTGTTTCAATCACTACTACAAGAAATTAAAGGGAACTAACTTCTTTGGCAGTGTCATAAATATAACTTGTTCATATAATATTGCATATAACTATGCAATTTTTTTCCTTAATACACTTTAATATACTTATTACGCACACTCATTTTCTTAAATGGTACTCTCAAAACGCGTTTACCGTTGAATTCTTGATTTGAAGATTATGGCATGACTCAGAATCGGTAGAATTTATTGAAGTTACTTAGGTACTAAGTAGGTGGGTGCATTACAATGAATTAATGAACTACTTAATCATTTATTTTTCGAATCTTTGGTACCTTACTGGGGTTATTTACTGTCCTGGTATGGTAATACCAATATTTTTTTAAAATCTCTGTCGTAAAATTTTCAGGGACTAATATTTAATTTATGCATGGGTCTTACTCCCAAAAATTTGAGAGAGTTTCTTCAGCCGTCATTTAGTTAATCACCTATGTCTAATTAATTATTAATGATAGCAACTAAATAATCAAACAAACAAAACATTGTACCTAGATGCAAAACATACTTAAAGTTCTAAGTAACGGTAGGTAATGCTTATTAAATTAATAATAACAATAATATGAGCGGATTAATTAAATTCGCGCAATGATTAATATCTGATCCGCATGGTGCAGGCCTTCGACGTAGGAAGGAAGCAAGATCGAAAGATAATAGGTACAATACACTAGGTCGATACTAGAGCACGATGGAATATTTTATACAATTGGCAAAAATAAGCAAATAGGTATGTCAAAGAAATCCGATGAAATTCTATCTACTTATTTTCAGACTCCGATTTCTAAATCGGATTCACTTACGCGACGCCTCTCACTTGCGTGGACTATGTAGCGATAGACAGTACTGTAAGGCGGTTTTGTCCACTGTTGAGATTTCTTCCAGACAATTCATAGGTAGAGGAAAGAAAACGCAGCGGTTGGGCAATGAATACCATTTTGTGCTAATAATTTCTTGATGAACTTAGTCTGAGAAATCAAAGATTTAAATCAATCTTTGTGAGAAAGTGTCCTCTCTAGTGAGCAAGACATGTCATTACCGTGCCTGGCCTAAGTTTTTGATTTTAAATCAGTTTTTGAGAATATTCAGCTCATTCTTCTTCATTCTTTAGATCAAAAAATACGTAAAAATCTCTAAGTAAGTACACATAGGGTAAAGGCGGGATAGTTGGCCCACTATTTTGTTATGTTTATATTTTTGAAGATTTAAATTAAATTAATTAATGAAATATTTTAAAGAAGGTACTTAATTACATTAAAACAAAGAAATAAATTATATTTTACTACACGCTGTGTCCCTCTTGTGTTATTGGATAAATATGCGTCCAAGCATATCGTCTCCTATCGTAATATTTATCGGCCAACCAAAGAGTACCTATACTAAAATACCACAGTATCCCAATACAGAAATACAGTCTAGTCTCGCACTGGACGCGGCATCGAAACCGAAACCGATATTCATCGCACCTTGGTGCGGTTCGGGTGTACGGGGTAAACCCTTTACCCGGGCTGCTTCTCGTGCCATCTTGTGGCACGGTGTCGTGCTTCAGGTGGGGGGACGCGGCATATTATGGTTTGTTGTAGTAGTGCCATCTAAAAGTGTATCGAGAAACTTAACATCCAATATAGCAAAGGGTGCTGGGCTGGGTGTTAAAGCAATAGCAATACCATAGATGGCGCCGCATGCGTTGTTTAGATAAAAAGCGGGCTAGTTTATTTGGTGCGGTCGTGATGTTTATTAAATAAAAATGTGCATTATTATAGTGACTTTAAAAATGTGGCTAATGAAGATAAGATGATGAATTATTATGCAAGTGACAAGGACACTATTTGACCATGGCTTGTGTTTGTTCAAATTTGTACTGGAATAAAGCCATTTTATGATGGTCTTATAATTTAAGGTAAGATTATTTTCTTTTTTAATTAATCTTAAAGGTTTCTGTTATGGAAGTGTATGCCAAATAATGGCAATGTAGCAATGTTATAGAAGTTATGCAATAAAGTTTCAAGAAAAATAAAATTATGTTGGGTGCAGTACAAAGGTGAATGACCTCATAGCCGAATCCTAAGCCGTAGGGCGAGTCGCAGTGCACTGCGTTACCATGGTTACAGTCCTACTTGATGTGGACTTGCTGTTCTATAAAGGGAGTAGAAAATATCTTGCTTATTTTGGTTTTATCTTTGATTTAAAAGAACAGTGCAAGTGGTCGCTAACTTAATATGCGGGTGGATATTACCTATGTTTACTCAGATCGTAGCAGAGTATTTTATTATATTAGTAAGTAGGTATATTGGCCCATATAGCGCTTAGCAGCATATTGATGCATAGGTATAATTAAGTATATTTGAACAAGGACAATTTTTAATTATCTTACTGATACCTTTTGACATAGCAGGTATAAATAAGTTAACTCAGATTTTATCAGATAATGACTTGGGCGGCCAGGGTTCTTATTGAGCGTAGCCGTACGAAACATGCAAAGTAGAGAATTTTATATCAGAATTATACATCCAATACTTACATAGATATGTAGATCTTTCACTTAACACATTATACTGGTCTTCTTAGATCTTGTATTAAGTACAATTAGCTGTAACGCTGCCATATCGATATTTCCGACTTTTTCAGTGTGATTTATATACCTCGTAGGAAAGCGGACCCCGGATCCAGAAGCGTGACATGATGAACGCTCATACCTATGATACTGAAGGGCTTAACGATCGATCGTCACTAGCAATAATTTTGTTGGGAACTCATTTATAAAGTTAAATCGTAAACACAAACCATACATTTATGTATGTGGCCTGTAACCACCTGTAACGTCGTCGGTAACAAGTTTTCTTATTTACTCCTGTTGAGTGAGACAAAATTGAGTCGTTGATCGTTAGATCTAATTATCCAACTCAATCATCGATTATGGGAAAAAAAATCAACCAATCGGATTCAGTACCGGTTCATTCGATCGGTGATACCACGGCCTCAGTGAAGACCGGCGTGAAGCAGCGCCTGCACTGTGTTTCGTCGAAGCAATAAATAAAGAATTTATGAATATGAGTGAGTGAGGGTACCGGAGGTCCAATAGGGGGAAAGGGGGTTAAAGGTTGGCAGCGCACTTGTGATTCTACTGGCGTTGTACCGGCTGTCCCCGTCCATAGATACCTGTCTATGGGATGGGCGGGGGCAATCGCTTATATCTGGTGATCCGTCTGCTCATCTGCCACCTATTACATAAAAAATCATCTGACAATTGGAAAATAGTGACATCTATAAATGTTTAGATGAAGTTTATTCGCCGTTCAAGTCTTGAAGTCCGTGTTATTTCTTTAATAACATCATAGATGGCGCTACTAGTCTAAACTTTCATGGCAAAGATTTTTGGGCGATTGTGGTGTATTGTGAATATAAATTATTCAATAGGTCATTTATTTTTTTTATATGAGCCTACTAAAACTATACCTAATTAGTGAAGGACCAAAATGATAGCTACTAATGCAGTGGACTGTATTTTAAATGGGTGCGAGGTAGGTATGATGGAAACGCAGGAATTATAATTAGGCGATTAATTCAATAGAAAAACATGTAACTGATAGACAGCGCGCAGTGACAAAATATTGTCAAAATACCACCATAAATAAAAACACTAGAAAAAATGTAACTAAAGGGGCTATACGAATGAAACTAGCGCCGCCAACCTATTTACACTGATTGTGGCGAAAATACGATATTTTTTAAGAAAGTAAAACATTACAGACTTAGATAAAAGTAAATTGAATTTTTCAAGATGCAATACAATTTATAAAACACGCGACAAGTAACAATAATGTTAATTATTGCTGAAAACGGCCACTTTTAGCAACGCCCCGCCATTAGGCGGCAACGTCGGCCCATTGCACTCCGGGTCGGCGGCATTCCCCAGCGAAATAACAAAAAAAAGAAGTAACTAGGTATTTGATATTGATATAAATCGATAAATGTAAACATTTTTGGTATCGCACCTATTTTTTTTCCCAGATGGACATCTGTCCATCTGGTACAAAATGGTACGATCGATCACTCAAATAACCAAAGACAATAAGTCATTCTCAAAACCGTTGCAGCTAATTTCGTCCGCGTTACCATTTTTTTTTGTTATAGAAGAACTACTTAACTAGTTTTAAAAATAATTTTATGAAAGTATTTGTAAGTAACAAAATTGTGGTTTCATATAAAATGTAATAAATCCGTAGGAATTTTGAATGGTTGGTACACTACCATTGATTTAAGTTTGCCCAATGTCTTTGAAGAACTAAGGAAAATCGGCTTTGAAGTCGTATCCTCTTTCATTATAAAAATGGTGCGATTCACACCGCAAAGATGATAAAGCAATTTTTTTCTTCAGATGTGATGCCGGGGAGCCAATACGGCATCACGCATGTACCTGTTACTTACTGTCCTCGCATAATGCGATTTCTTAATTTTTCTAAAAAATAATATTTTTAATAAGTTTGACCTGAACGGAGCCGGATATTCTTCATCCAGCACTTGCAAATCTGCCCTTAGATCAATGACCTTAGGTTAGGTACCATAAGTTAAAATTGTTTGAATGGATGAAAAACTGCTTTAGAATGTAACGGGGATTACTTTGAAAACAATAAAGTATACTATTTTACAAATTAATTGCAGTTTACCCAATTCATATAGTATCCAACTTTCCCACATTGTCAAACGCAAAGTTTCGCGGATTATGCTAACTGACAATTGTCACGTTCCCACGAAACAATACCCTAGGTACCAGGTCCTTTGTTAGGCTATCAAATGTGTCGACGGTGTGTACCGGCTAGCGTTTCCGACATTGCGCATGCTGCATTGGCTTTATCGTTAGGTATCGTATTTCCGAAAGGTAGATTCTAAATTCTAATAAAGTGCAATCTGATCGATCATTGACTACTTACGCTACTGTGGCCTTGTCATCATTTATTGCGGTATAACGATTATTGGAAAGTTAATGCCATGTTTGCACATTCTCTAGTATGTTGTGTATGTAGCATTTCATTTTCTCTGGAACAGCAAGTGTTTTCGAAGCGATATAGGAGTTGGTGTCATTACAAAATATTGTTTGCTAAAGGAATGTTAAGAGTAAACAATCGTGGTTGGAAAATTTATACGAGCAGAATAGGATTTCAATGTAACTGAAAATGACTGAAGTAGAGCTTACGCAATGGTTTGCTGAGTGAGTGACGGTATCGTCTCCCTTCTTGTCAACGCACTAGTGACTCCACTGGTCAAATGTCCACGGGTGGCGGCAATCGTTTAAAACAAACTTATAGATTGTGTGATTGTCAAAATCATACCAGAGAGCTATTATAGTGCTATACTTGATGAGCTTGTGACACTCACGGTTCAAAGGGAGTTTCGCCGAGTGTGTTTAATTCCACGAAGTGATCACGAGGCTTAATTGCATTTCGCAGGGCGGACAAACATGGCGAATAAGCAGAGCCTGGGCGTAATTTGTAGCACACGAAATTAAGTTATATCAAACACGAAGACTTGTGAGAGGTAGAGAATTTCATTGATCAATATATATCACGGAAATAAATTATGATATTAAGTAACTGCCTTTGCCTCGAGTATAACAGTTAAGTACGTACAGCCACACATCAAAGTATACAAAACTGTCAAATTTCTTCAATCGACTCTCTTCTTACTATCATACACATTAGGTTGAATAATCAATTGAGGAAATTTGACAGGTTGTGGTAACCTGACGTGTGGCTGACTGTACTTCCCTTTGAACACACAGATCCTTTCGAAAACTTTCGAAAATTTAATATCTCTACTATAATTGCCTGACTGACTGAATAGTCCTGACTTTAATAACATAATATTACTGAAGTTAGGACATTTCAAAGAAAAAAGGGCAGCAATTATAATCTTCTGCCCTAGGCGGCTGGGCGGCCAATACCTACGCTACGTTACTGCATTTTTTCGCTCGTTTCATAGCTAGATCAACTACGGAAAAGTTACCATAGGTTTTGATTATTATTGGGAGTATCGAAATATTGCCTTTTGGTTAATACTGTCGTTTCTTTTTACTTAATTTGGGAGTTTGATTATTTTCACAATTTCAACTGTAAATTTAGTAAGTATGTATGTATATCGTTTAAATTTCAACTGCTCCTTCAATAACTCATTATGATAACCAATGGGATATGTTTGGACTCAAGAGAGCGCCATACGAGAAAGAGCCCCGTCCTTACCCATGGCGTCTCCCACGATTCGGTCCATATGCTAAGGCAAGAAGGCGGGCGGGAAAGACCACGAAAAGGTGGCGGGTCATGCTCCTTCATTCGTTCACGAAATAAAGCATCGTGATAATCAGACGAAAAACACATACATTTTAACGGTTCTATTTCCATTTGAGGTTTCGAATCTAAAAATTAAGTCAGCTGCAAATTAAAAACTTGCAGCTAGATCGTTTTAACCATTTTTTTCTTTTAATTTCAGTTTTTATGCAAATCCCAATTTCCGCAGGGCGAGTAAGCATGGCGGACACGCAGAGCCGCACGCCGGGCGTGATTCGCAGCACGCGAGACTATGTCCGCGTCCCGGCGTCGCCCGCGCCCGCCTCGCCCGACGAGGATGCTCGGGGTCCCTCGCCCATCTCCACAGTGTCTGGAGATGACGACTCGCCGACTACTTCTACCACCAAGTAAGATTTAGATCTTGTAACCCGGTGCAGAGAAGCGGCTTTTGTTTATCTGGCTAATAGGTAGGTATTTTATCCCGACTAAATCGATCGCCTAGAACATCACTAGGCGTAATACATCCCTGGTGGCGTCTGCTGTCACTAGAACTGTCAATCCTCTGAAATAGATACGCGCGCACTGACATTTTTAATTAATTATTGCGAATAAAACTGTGTATTACCTACCTACCTACCACTTTGAAAAATGCGTTTCATGGTTATTATTATAGACTGTTTGATCTCTTTTAGGGAACCGATAAACAACTCAAATAATATAACGTATATACATACATAACTATATAGTTGTTTCTACAGATAGCGCAGTCGTTGTGGATGGGACAATTTAATATCTTGATGCCATCGACAATAGAAGAAAAAGAAGGGAAAAGAGAAAAAAACAATGCCAAAAGAAAAGTAATTGGAAAAGTGGGGAAAATACCTATTTGTATATTTTTAACTTTGCAATAAATTACCTACTTGTAAATGCTGTTACTTACCTTGAAACAAGCTAAATAAAGTACTCCAATAATTTTAAGTAAACCTGACAAATTTTAATAGAATATATATAAGCGCACGGTAGCCTACCCCCGCCAAGTCGAGCAAAATTTTCAACTGTTAGGTCAACGATTAACAAAGGTGCTAATGTTAAACCGTCGTGACCCCTAGTTTGTCTTCAGTACCTATTAATCCCAAATTATCAATATCGTATTGACCAAATTTCATGTATTTTTTAGGATTCCTAAATATCAAAACGGGACCCTTATAAGATCACTGTCAATGTGAATTTTGTACTGTCACTAACAAAATTATAACGATATAATTTGGCACGACGTGTCGCTAACAGAAATCTGTGTATGTAAATTTATGATTTAAATTATGTATGCACTAAGGAGCGCGATGACTTGCTGATTCCTATAATAACACGAGGCTATTCGTGTGGTTGAGATAAAAGCGATCTAAGTTTAAGACCTCCGGCAAATCTATGTCGTTAATATTAATAACCTAAGTAATGTTGCTGGCTGGAGATGTTCGCAATCAAATATCTACTTATTAGCTTCTCGTTGGTTGCATGACAAACAAACCGTTTTAATTTCAATGCAACAATGTTTCCGAGTGATGTTTACCTTAATTTAATTAAATGGCAGAGAGACAAGTCACCTTGGAATAGGTTGGGGTCACTGCACGTCACGAGTGATATCATTGGGTTATCATTCGTCTCTGCTAATAAGTAACGTTGTTTATCTTAAATCACACTCTGTACCTGTGCACTGAGGTGGTACTTTTCCTAGCACATTGCGTTACATAAATTGATCTCGTGCCTACATGACTAATCGTTGTGATTCTATTCATTATGCAGAAATGCCCACTTTTACAGGTGAAATTATTTTTCTATTCTAATGACAACTAAAAACTAAAAGGTTATAATTTTTGCTGATGATTTATTCAAGGTATGAGTACCTAGAGAGAGAGTAGAGATTTTTCTGGAGTGTAAGAAACGTGGCTAGGTAAATATTTGTTTATTTACTTACTTTTACTTAGAATTATTTTCATTCCCTAGTAGAAATAATAAAGGTTCCTAATAGTCTACGGAACCCTCAAAATTAAGAAAATTCAATTAAATGTCTAAATAGACACACACTAATAATTTATTATACTTATTATTAGTGTGTATCTATATTGACATTTATGAGTATGCTGTAAAGATGGACCTCATTTGAAAAATATTTATCTTATATCTAATTCTGATATGAATGAATTAAAACTTTATTTGGCACAAAATCACACACAGTAAAATACACACAATAAAATAGAAAAACATACACACATAAAAGAAGAGAGAACAATTTATAATAATATTAAATGCGCCAAATAGGAGGCCGCTCAGCAAATTGTCAGTGCAGGTCCAAGTGACCTGTCCCGACACTGGTTTTCAGCGACTACCTTGTAAAACTATTATGCACCTGTTCCATTGTAATGTTTCTTTTAAAAAGAAAAAAGATAAAATTCTGCTGAAAGTTACACAAAATCTCCTTTAGAGCTAAAATTGCTGAGAATAAGGAATTAAGATTGTCAAATTAGCATTTTTATAGTGCTCTCACTTGACAACTGCATCCTGAAGATATTATAATCACTTGGTTGAATAATATACCCAATCATTCGACGAATCTTAAATAGAACGCATCTAATGGGAAAACGTTGACACCATTTCAAAACCGTTTTATTTTCAAAGCATTTTGCACAGGACTCACTTGGATGAAATTGTCTATCCTCAGGAGATTGATTTGTATATTGATTGGTTTATAATGGATTAGTTCGTGGCTGCCACCTGGATGCTCGGATGTGTCTCCTAAGAGTTTGCGCTGCAGCTAAATGCTTTTAAATAAATAGCTGCATTTCAAATTTCTTAGAATATTAAATGGGACGTTCGAAATTGTAGACTAATATTTATCATGGACTTATTTCTACCTATCATTCATCATCATTATTTCAGCCAATATACGTCCACTGCTAGACATCATAGGCCTCCCCAAAGTTCTCCACACAGATCGGTCCTATGCCACCCGCTTCCAAGGGACTCCCGCGACCTTCACCAGATCGTCGGTCCACCTGGTGTGAGGCCTGCCTATATTTCTACCTACATTATTAAGTTATTATAGGTAACTATGTTTAAATTTGCAATTGAGTTATCTTGAAGTTTTTAGGGCTTTT
The DNA here is from genome assembly GCA_014851415.1 of Cnaphalocrocis medinalis. Taxonomy (NCBI): domain Eukaryota; kingdom Metazoa; phylum Arthropoda; class Insecta; order Lepidoptera; family Crambidae; genus Cnaphalocrocis; species Cnaphalocrocis medinalis. Next base: position 11,943,731 of record CM026273.1, on the reverse strand, counting down.
GAGGTACAACCTCAAACGGAAAAAAAGAGATCCGTCTTTGTAAGATAAGATAATCCAATCTTCATCCGAGGATAAATCTATGGTATAACATTGAGATTCGTATGGAATGACGCCTTGACTATAGATTTACTGTCGGAGGAAGAGTCGAATCGCACCCTAGTACCTAGTTATATTAATTTAGCGACTTGAGTTGTAAAAATGTTACAATTCAAGAAAATGCACCATACCAAACGTAATAGAAGAAAATAGATTTTCACTCTCATTAACTCCATAATAAATAAGCAGGTACACATAATGCCTACATTGCAAAAAGGATACATACAATAATGTATTAAATGTAACCAATCCAGAGTTTACAATCCAATAGTGCGAGTAAGTACTTTCCGCAGGTTCGTGCCGCGTAGCCGCGATTGCAAAAATCGTTTTACCGGGATTAGCCTTGCACGCTGTTTGCCGTAAAAAACATTGTATTCATTAAACGTCACGTATTGCGGCTGATATTTTCCAACGTGAATTAAAAAAATTCAAATCTATTGAACAGTTTTTCTTGCTTGTCACACATGAACGTTTCCTACACTCCTTTAATATAGACAACTTCAACAATAGCGGGGTTGCATTTTTAAAAGACATCCGGGTCAAAATTTAAATCGGTAAAAGAATTTTAGTGGCTGCCCGAAATCAACGTAAATGTCAAATAATACTTAAGGCGTTGTTGGCTCAATAGTTGATAATACTCAAGGCATTGTTGACTCAATAGTTGAGATAATAATGCCATAAATTTTTAAAGGCTTATTCGACATTTACGTCTTTTAAGAACTAGATGTTCAAGAGCCCTACCGAACATCTAAAACACCAAAACACATAATCAACAAAGTAAATAATAATAGGTAAATAATTGTGCCAGACAATCACACCAATCAACCTGGTCTCAAACTAGGGCAACCCCTGTACTATGAGTACTAGGTGACGATAATTAACTGAGGGCGCGTCAACCCAGAACACCCAGACCCAATATAACTTAGAAAATGTAGTTTCCTAAATTGACTTGACCGGGAATCGAACCCGGGAACTTTCGCGTTTCGGGTGAACACCTTAGCCACTGCGCCATTGAGGCCGTCAAATCCTAACTAATATTATAAATGCGAAAGTAACTCTGTCTGTGTCTGTCTGTTACTCTTTCACGCCAAAACTACTGAACGGATTTAAATGAAATTTGGTATACAGATGATCTAGACCCTGAGAAAGAACATAGGCTACTTTTTATTGCTAAAAGGGGGTTGTAAGGGGTTAAAAGGGGGTAAAAAGTTACTTTTCCACGCGGACGAAGTCGCGGGCGGCAGCTAGTAAATTATAAACATAAATAATTATTAGCAATTTGTACATACCTACTTATTATTATAATACATGCATACACAAGTAGCTAAATGTGATCTCATAATGGTACTCTAAACTCGAAACTAGGATCTTCCAAACAATATATTAAAATATTAGGTATCCTTAATTTAATATGTCATAGGAAACTTAAGAAGCAGAGACGCTTTTTGACGAATAAATATTTCGTACACAAAATATCAATGAAACTCCTCCCTCGTACAAACAAAGCGATGGACACTCATTTTCCTGTTGTTGTTGATACTTAGGTCACAGAATACTTAATAGTACCTTAGGTACAGTAAGCTGCTAATGTAAACACTATGTCTTGTAATAACAGTCGACATGGATTTTGTAAAAGCAATAAATAGTTAGTTATCTGAATTCTACTCTCTTACGTATGTTATTAAGGTACTTAAAAATCCTCTTATACATTTTTTTCATATTATGTCTTTCGGATGGGACTCGAACTTTTTCTTAAACTGGAAGAATTGCTCTCATCCAAATTAAGCTACATTTAAAGCGAGGATGTAGCCGATTGTACATTCGCAAAGTGTCACACCCGCCTATTGAGAAATATCAGTCAATAAAATTATCTGCTTGTTTTATTTTATTACGTACCTACGGCCAAACTTGATTCAAAGTATTCTAAGTATGTTATTAAAAGTACTAAATTGTGTATGGAGCTTAATTAATTTTCGCCACCTTTTTATAAGGGCAGGAGTTGCAACTACCTCATGCATCCAATTTTGGTACTGGGACGAAAACCCAAAAAATAAAAAACAAAATAGTTTGCTAGAACAAAGTCATGTTGACAAAATAAATAGGTGAGAATACGCAAAGAAAATTGAGAGACCGCGCTGACGATTAAACGCCACTTTGCTGTCCTTTATCAGTTGCGTCTGTATTATGAAATCGCTTTGACGACCTTATAATCTTCGCAATAAAGTTGCAAATAAAACGGCTGTCACACGCCGTAGCTGACTATACTGCATCGCCAGATAAAGGATTTGCAGTTTGTTTACAAGTTGCATGGGTGGCGCGGGAACGGGCGGGGCGCGTCAGTTCAGTGCGCGCGCGATGCGTTCGCCGATGCACGCGTGCAGTACCGCTGCGCATTAGTTACTCGACCCGGCAGTTGTGCCATGGCCGATTGGTCGGTGATGGATGGAGATTGGCCATTTAACCAGTTCGATCCCTTTCAATTCAACCCCAACCAGTACAATCCCGAGAACCCTGAGGCGCCACCATGCCAGCCGCCAGCGATGCCGCCGCCGCCGCCTCCGCCGCCGCCGCCGGCGCAGCCGTACCTTCCGCCACCTCCGACTTCTCTCGCTGCCTTGCTGTACCAGGAGCCTTCCACGTCCAGGGGCCTCCAGTACGCAGTGCCGCAGCCGCAGCCGCCACCTAAAGGGTAGGTAGCTCTGGCAATAAGGAATGCGTAATAACTAGTAGTAGTAACTCGATGCGATGGTATTGCGAGCGAGCTATGCAGTTAGCACCCACGTGTTCCTTCTTGAACCGGCGCATTTTGCAAGTATACAGAAGAGTAGTCCACATTATTATGAAACTATGTTTGTACTTACTCCGAGGGCATTGTTTTAAACAATTACATGCGGTCAATTGCTAATCGCTTAGACGCACAGTGTGCCATAATAATTTTATGCTAAATAATATTAGATTCAGTTATTCATATACCTATTGAAATGACGTGAATGTTGTAGTACGTCTATTGTCTTTTTATGAGGTATAAAAATGTGTGACGCATTTATTTATTTTGTTTCAACTAAGTATTTAAAGTTCGATCTGTTAACTATTTTTACTCAATTAGGCTACTTCTATTAGCGTTCAAATAAGTGTCAATCTTGGGATATATTTTCATAAATTGCAGATTTCAACTCTGATTTACCTATAACTATACTTACTTAAGTAGGTACATTAACATTTATCGGCATTAATAGTTAGCATGTCTGAATTAATTACCCAGACTTTTATGTCAAAAGCATTTAATTTTGCTGTTTTCCAGAAAAATTGGTCCTTAAGTAGCAGTGATAACTGCTACCTAATTTAACATACAAAAGTTATCATTAATGATTAGAGCTCCGCACATAGAAAGAATCCACGTCCCTTATCAACCAACCCAAACAGCTCTATACCTACTATAAACTATAATAGGTAATACAACTATCGGCCACCCGCGACTTCGTTCGCGTGGAGTTAGTTATTTGCAAATCCACACAATATATTTTTATTAATTGTAGACTATGTGTTAATCTGATGTATAAGCTACATTATTGTAAAGTTTTATTAAAATCCATTCTGTAGTTTTTGCGTGAAAGAGGAGCAAACAGCGCTCCATCCATACAAACTTTCACGTTTATAATATTAGTAGGATAACGTTAATTGTTACTGAAATTGTACTCAGTTATAGCTAAAATTACTTATCCACTCAATAAAAAATCTTTTAAAACATTACTTTGCGTACATAGAGAAGTATTGCGCTTTATATATCTACGGCCTAGACACCGAATTAAGTAAAAATTACGTCACTGATGCAGTTTTAATATTTTCAAAACGAAACCTACAAAAATACAAATAAGAAATAAGCACTAGTTATGACTGCCGACGTTAAGTCTCTATTACGTGTGGTAGCCTAAGATCCCACAGCTCAGAGGAAGTACTTAATGGAGTAGTGATAGATTCCCTAAAGCAGTTTTCATCCTCCTTTGTGATGAGCACTGTCAAGGAGTTGAACACCCTCCTTGCGTCTGTTTTCCCCAATGAGTAAAACCGATTTTTTTTAAAGCTAGAGTAAAGAGGCTACTTATGGGTAAGCCCTCTCTTATAAGATTCTTCTTTGCTAGAGTTCGGTATGAAACCAATCGCAATCCCATTTTCAATAAAAAGAAGAAAAATGGCTTATACTGCTGCGGGTAAAACAAATACATACAAAAATATTCAATTTAGTGATAACCAAATTATCAAAACTGATAAAACCTGCAAAATTGAGCATTGGGAGCTTAGACTCAGGTCAATATTTAGCTTCTAACTGTTATTAACTTTAAACCAACGCCTTATTTGTATGAAATTTCTATTATTTCCCATAATTATTTGTTATAGAAATTGGTACTTACATTTTTTATAATTAAATTATTAAAAAGATGACTACGATTATGATCAAATTAAAATACAGGGTCATTAAATAGAATATGCTTAATTTTGAATTAGTAAAATAGGGACGACTTGTTTAAGCTGTTAAAACTTGATGAGAAATATTTATAAAATAAATAGGTACTGTAAAAATTGCTTACATAATAATATTCTAGGAAAATTTTAAATAAGTTATAGCCTTACACACTTGCGCGTACGTTATGCCCGTTCGATTCATATCATTTGACCTAATTCATCAAGAAAGGGGACAGTAAGTTATGTGTCTGAAGATAACATACTTATGGAAGATATCTGACATTCGTTTTGGTCAAAGATTGCCTATTCTAACCTAGTTATGTTACCAGGAAGTCAGTTGGCTTTCGCAAAAGTAAATAACCTATTTGAGGAGTTTCCAAGTGTCGAACAGTTTTTAATTGCATTACGTTATAGATGTTTTATTTTAATATGTATTATGGTAATAAGTTAAACCTTTTAAGCATTGGCATTACATTGCTCGTGTGGACCGCCGCGGCGTGAAAAAAAGTCATTTAAAATACAATCAACAATGCGTGGCCTTGCATTCAATAATCCTTGCAAATGTCTTAAGCAGTCTTATTTAATGAGGATATTGGCATGAAGGAATAAATGGACTTAGGTGCGATTCAACGAATCTATATCCGACAGTAAAATAGAGTAAGGTTGTCACAGTAATATACTTTCATCATCATCATCAGCCCGTTCGTCAGATCCCTTCCCTTTCGATGTGCCCGGTGTGTGCCCGGTCCTGAGCTGCTCAGATCCATGTAGTCCCTCCGATTTTGGCGGTAATATTCTTACCATAGATTTATCCTTGGATGATGATTGGTCGAATTTGGCTTTATAGGGGACATCTAACCGGCCATAGCGTATTACAAACTTTCTCGATTCGGCTTTATGACTTTATGAACAAAAAAAATAAAACGCTTAATTGCAATAACTAAGTTCACTCAACATGCTCCTCGTCGAACTATGAGTTAAAGTCCCAGCTGGTCCAAAGGAAGAAAATAATCGGTTTGTAGGTTTAATTCTAAATCTTTTTGTGCAAATCAGGAAATAAAAGTTAATTAAAAGATGAGTCACAAAGATAAATAATTGTACAAGAAATAGGTATACAACAATTATAAAAATAAATAATTTAATTACAATCTAACTATGTATTTACAATGTCTAGTCAAGTCTTCTGTTGTCATTTGTCAGTCTAGTCGTTTTTTGTTTTTTTTTGGGTACTATTTAAACGAGCTTCTTTTTATTAGCATTTTTCGCCTCAGAAAATATATGTTACCTTCTAAATTACTAAGTCAGCCACAACCAATGCGCATCTGAATAATAGCATCTCAGCCACTAGTTATTTTATATGCAAGCCACTGTAAATATAACTCAGCATGGCAATTATTTTTTAGCATCTAAATTTGTGGTATGCATTCAAATAGCAACCTTCTAAATTATTAATATATGACACCAAAATAGTAATTATATTAGCTTCTAATTTCATAATTTAGTATGAATAAAATGTAACTCATCCTACATTTATCGATCGTTAAATTTACCTAAAATTGTCATCGAATATTATATTATAGCCACTATTATTATTACACATGAACTATTCAAGGCAACAAAGCGACTATACTAGCCGCCAATCGATTTATATTAATTGTGAGGATTATGAAAAACATTTAACAAACAATCCAGCTATGAAAACAAAAAGGAAAGTACCTTTTAATATTTTTTTACGTATTTATGTAATAAATTCTTTCCACAAATCACAATGATTTTTATTGCAAAATGATTATTATTTGGCGCGTGTAAAAAATATTATTACGCAACTCAAAAAATTGTTAATTCATTTCTTTATGTTTTCATAGCTGGATTTTTTTAAATATATCTCATAATCCTCACAATTAAAATAAATAAATTGGTATCGTTGCGATGGCACCTTAAGGACAATCAAAGTCAAACCCTTTATTTATGATAATCAATTTTTGTATTGAAATAAAATAATTTTTAGTACCTAAGTAATAAATTTAAATAAGCACGTATATGTATGTAATTACGAAATTATAAGAAAAAGAAAATATATATTACTGGCTTATTAATGCCGCTCGCGCTTAAGTTTGCCTTCCACGCTTTCTTTTCAGTCCAAGCACTATGCTTTAAACTCCAATACCTGATTGCTAGGCCGATCAGATGCGTGCCAATTGCTGTCATGTCACGCACTGGCGCCAAATCGTAGCTACAGTGGCTATTTTCTCGATAAATGAATATGAAATATTATTTTAGATGTTAAGTTATAATATTTTGATGTTGAGTATTGAAGCTTGAATGTATTATTTTTGAGGATTTTACATTGAAGCTGTAAAACTTAATATGGTGATGAGTTACAAATTCCGTGGCTGAGTTAGTAAATTAGTTTGCAATATATAAATCAGAAGGACAAGTTAAATTAATTGTGGATATTGATTTGACGCTTTCTTTAATATTTTTAGTGGCCATTGTAAAGAAGATGAATCAGTTAATTAAAGGCTAAGTAATTTTCCCGATGCTTAGTTATTAAATGAGAAGTTTGGGCGCGTGGCCAAATAAAAATTTTGTGGCCATGTTTATTATTTCTCTTTTTTTTTTATGTGATAGGTAGCAGGCGAGCAGGCGGATCACCTGATGGTAAGCAATTGCCGCGGCCCATGGACACTTGCAACACCAGTGGAGTTACAATTAGTGCGCTGCCAACCTTTTACCCCCTTCCCCCCCGAATGGGCCTCCGGTACCCTCACTCACTCGGCGTAACACAGCACAGGGGCTGCTTCACGCCGGTTTTCTGTGAGGCAGTGGTATCACTCCGGTAGTGCCGGCCCATTCATGCCGAAGCGTGGCTCTCCCACAGTTATAGTGGCCAATTTGTCAGTCTGTAAAAAGTCCAGAGCATTCCCACATCCAGTCGTGTAACGCAATACTCAGTCAGGGGTGAGACGTCGTCAAATCAGGCCTAGTCGAATGTCGTAAAATAGGTCGTCTATAGTCAGATGTTGGCAATCAGTCGAAAAGTCCAGTCTAAAGTTAAGTCATCAATTTACTGTCCAAGTTCACTGCTCGGAGAGTGGTTATCCTAATTTAGTAATTTATCGTATGTGATCTCGTATATCTGTATGAGAAATTAAGTATCTGTAAGCCTTGAGTGGTACATGTTTTAAAGTAACTAAATATTATATGTAACAGGGTTTTAGGAGACATTGTTTGTGTTTTGTCACCCGGATTGTGGACAATCTCCACAGGCTCGGATTAACCTCTCAACTAATAACAATTTGCTAAATTATTCGCTTTGATGTGGAACAGGGACCAGAATCATTTCAATGGGATACCAAATGTTTTCACTGCCTAATAACCTAATGATTTTATTAATACCTAACAGCGAAAGCGAAAATCGTTAAAACAATGGGATTAAAAGATAATTATGTACTTACGAGGGAAATAAACCTAGAAGAAAATTAATTAATTATGAACCTTTTTTGTGTTGTCATGTATGAAAACTATAAGTAACAATTTAAACATGCGTAATGAAACGTAAGTTAGCTGTCTTCGAAATTTTCTAAATCAATGCTTACCTACTAAAGTACCTGATTATAAAGAAAGTCAAGTTATCTAGTGACTCAAAAACGGGTGGATTCTTTATAATTATAACTAATGATCTTTGGTTTTGTAAATTCATCTCAGCCCTGAGAGAATATCTATAAAAATATTGAGAAAAAAGTAGAAAGAATAATATAGAACGCTAAAAATAGTTTGCCAAAAGGGCTCACATAATAACAATCTTTTTGATTGAAATAATGCTGAACTAAGCAATATTATTCCTCCAATCCATTATAGTTTAATAGGTATGTAATAACAGAAGCTTAACTATAAAATACAATGACTTTCATTGTCATCAAGCGCACTCTCTATGAGTCTCGACACTCGCTGCAGGCTATGCTTCTGCTTGTATATAGCCTAATCCAGAAAAAAATGCACTACTTACTTCACTAAAACAGACTTTAATATTGAAGCATATTTACAATATATTATTATTTCAAAATAAAAAAAATATCATTCATCAACATTTGGTATTGAATTATTGACCTTTTCAATCAATTCTGTGTGGAATTGCTTATTATAACTTTAATTTATTAGACAATACAGTGCATTTCGACAAAACAGTTTCATGTAATATTAACTATATCAGTAATTTTATTAAAACACAATTTTGCTGAATTTGAAGAAAAATGTTTTCGACGGCAATTGCAGAGTTGCAATAAAAAATAGAACATACCCGCTTGTAGTATATTTAATTGTTTGGCATTCTCTTCAATACTTATCCGGTCGACTCTGTTTAGCGTTCAAGATTCTGCAATACATCTTTGACGGAAAAATTTGCATAATTATGTAAATGAATAGCTGGAACCAATGAAACATACATTTTTATACAAGCTACCCACCTAAACGTCGGCGTGGACATTAACAGATTGTGATCGAGTATCGCGTTGTCAATTTAAAATAATAATCTGAGATTAAGTTTTTTTTAGTATTGTTCGAAGAAAACTGAACGATTTCACTAACTGCTACGATGAAAGATAAACCAATACACGTAATGGTCTGCCTATGGAGAGAGACCATCGTGATTATTGGTTTTCGGAGAAGCATTAAAATACTTCCTCGTAGTAGGATTGCAAGTGTCCAATATGATTGGTTTACACAAACCGTTTCCCAACCTCGAAATCTCTTCAAATCGTGTAGATTACATTATTTATTGGGGAATTATGACTAATTTATTTGTAGATGAAAATATATTATTACGAAATCTAGGATAGACTCAGATACAATTTTAAAAGAGTGTAACATGTATGTTCTTTATATACCTGTTTGTACCTACGAAATTATATTTTCGTAATTATATTTAATTTTTATTTCAATTTATAAATATTTAGTCCATCAAGTAAATTAAATAATTGTTTAACTGTTATTTAAAATAAATCATCTAGTTACTTATCGATAAAACTACCTTTTAACGATATCACAAACCGATGATCATAAATTAGTTCAGTTTTAATTCATGATTTCAATTGTTGTAGGTAGTAGGTATAAAAGTGATATTCCAGTCTAAATAGTCTAAGGTTAAATGTAATACATTCACTTTGTAACTTGGTTGACATCATGACTTTAAATTTGTGTATAATGTCATCAAAATCATTGTAATCAATGGATTCAATACGTTCAATAAACTTCAGCCGTTTGGCTCATACGGTGCATTCCACAAATAATAATATTGGTGGCACCAGTAAAGTAATCGTACAATAAATAGGTATATAACAGTAGTTTACGAGTATGTGATTGTCACATAACAAGGATTATTGAAACAGAAGCGAGATTTCAGCAAATTGTATAGTACAAAAAACAAAAATATTTATTTCTGTTTCTTACAACATAGTAAAATTATGCTTGTGATACGAGAACCCCGCTCTTCTATATTAGTACAGTGAATAGATATACTACCGAAATAAATAAAAAAATAGATAACAGCATTCGCGAGTGTTAATGTCTGCGACACAGTTATAAACTAATGCAGGCATTATCAAACACAATTTTATTGTAAACTATGTTCTTATTCCAAAAAAAGAATTTATTATTGTTAAACAAAAATCCAAGATGTCCACTACTAACATACACTAAATACCTTATTATCCTGTTTTAATTTTTGATGTAAGAAATGAAAGGGCAACTTTTTGATTAAATTATTCGAAACCTGTTTAAGGCTTAGTTCTCACCGCGCGGTTTATGTCCGTAGCCACGAGTTGCGCAAAATTGAGCGCAATTTTCCGCAACTGTCTTGTCAAAACCGGCGAAATGAATTGAATGATTGACGCCACCCATTGGACCCCCAAAACTAGTGAAATCACAGTGTGCATGCAACTTTTAAAACTTTCAGTTGTCCGAAAAACGAGTGAAAAGTGTATACTTAAACTACCTTGAATAGTTTTAGTTGAGTGGTGCTTTTTTGTTTTGATTTCTATGTGCTCATAAAAGGTTATCAATAATAAAAAGAGTCTACATACCTAACTGTAGAGCAATTATTAGTGATAACCTCGATAAACCGCACCATTAGCAGTGCTGTTATCAGATTTTTGACGCATTTGCCGTAGTGTCATCTTCGTACGGATGATTTATGCATTTCCAACACACGCCAGCGTAAAAAGAGAACTTGATTGAGCATTGTTGCACTTGACATCAATAATGCCTACTTGCTTTACTAAATATTTCACAGGAAAGTGAATTGATCAAGTTAAAGAGTAACTTTTATGGTCATTCACATACAGAATAGTTATTAAAGAATTCCTACCTTGCATATTTGCATTTTCCGATGTTTGGCGCTGTTTACTGCGCTGCGCACCGGGACCAAATTGACCGTACCTATAAAATTGCCCTTATTTCAATGGACCGTATTATGGATAGACTGTATATACTACATATATCAACAACTTTTTAAGAGTTTACACACAAACAATCGAATTTATTAAAAAAAAATTAGAAGGATTGCGGACTAAGGAAAGGACTTTTAGCGGCTCTATATTTTTTCTTTATTTTTTTAAAGGCACTGCCGACATGTAGTAATTATGAGAAGATTAATTTATTATTTAAATATAAGTATTAATATATGATTCTGCATAGGTAGCAAGTAGGATAATAACACATAGCATCACGTTCTACTTCTAAAAAGATGACTATAAACAATGGACAAACGAAAATGAAAACTGGAAATGAAACCAATTTTACGGAACTCTCCAGTGGAAAACCTCTGCATCTTGGAGCAGGTTTTAAACGCACCACTTAGATATGACTTCATTGCCATTTCTTTCACAATAGACAAACAATAATTGCACGCCTATTAGATACCAATTACATATGTCTATAGAAGTTATAATGCGTACAATGGCATTGTAAACATTTTGCTGCTAATTGCCTATAGGTAGGTGAGATACATAAAAAGTAAATAATCACTTCTTTCACGGTAGGCAGCGGCATGACTGTGCTTCGGCGAAATGTTGATGTTTATGATCGGTCACCATCACTACCGGCCGCATGCTCGCCTGCTTTTTTATATACCGCCGGTGAAATGCGGCCCTCCCGAAGTGCAATTTGAGGACAATGCCATATGTAAACCCCGAGGGCGGGGGCCATATCTGTAATATGCATTTTAGATGAAAAAAACTACTCATATCTAAATCTGCACTAACATCTACATATCCAAAATGTTTTCGGGTCATCCCGCGTCGCCTCACACAGCTAATTAGAACTTTCAGATTTCTCCTTTTATAAAATTAATCAAAATCGACGGTTGATGTAATTTAACTTTACGACAAATTGTGTTGGGCCAGTGTTTACTAGTTCCGAGTCCAACTTGTTTCCATAAACTCATTTTTTATTCCAGTTGCAGGGTTGCGCTCAATTTTCTAAGTAAATCAGTAAAAAGCTACGTAGTGTCAGCGTAAACAACAAACAAATATTGTCCTGGTGTTTTAAAATTATTTTTCTCTATTTGCAGCAGCCTCTGCGGAATGAAGTTTTCCACTTTTACATTTTGATGAGTAGATTGTTACATAGTAGGTTCTCTTCCTCCGGGGATTCGCTCATACTTAAATTCTAATGATATACGTTCACCGACCGTATAAATGAAACGTGCCAAGGTTTCATTACTATTAAATTAATTGTATTTTTTTATGCTAGAGGCGGTAAACGAGCAAGAGGGTCACCTGCTGGTAAGTCACCGCTGTCCTGTGAACATCTGCGAGATCAGAGAGGTCGCTGATGCTAATTTGCATTTACATTCATTCATTATTTTTTGATTTCAATTAATATAGTAGTATGATACTAGTTTCAATACTAATACAGTCCCTACTATGCAATCAAGGTACCGGTACCTATTGTATCAGACCAGCCTTCTCTTCGTTTCGGGATATAACATAGACCAATAGATTGGCGCTAGATTAAAAAACAAAACACGTCATGTGCGATGTAATTGTCCATCAGGTATCTACATATAAGCCTTGACTTTGGCCATCAGATGTACCTCTTTATAAATAGTATAGAAGATATAGATAGAATAAGCAAAGATCTTTGAGGATAAGTTTAAATATCTAAAATTGTAACGTAGGTACGTAACTCGTATCATAAAGAAATCGACGGTTATAAGTATTCCTGTTCTTTCACTAGCGCTGTGTAATATGGCGTTGATTTCCCTTACAAACATACTCGTATTCAGTAAAATGTGAAATAACATTACACACTAGAGAGGATTTCCTGTTGCGCTTACATAGTGTGAGAGCAACTTGGTATTACTATCAAGTCCGAGCGGGGAACTAGTGTTAGTGCAAATACGCTGGGATTCCATCCGTCTAAAATGTATCTGCGAAATCTTGTTTGGCAACTGACCGTATAGTCTGCATTTTGATTACTAATATTTGGTTTCTATGTCCTACGAATAAATAGCCGTACCTAGTTACAAAAAGACTCACCACTACATTCTGTATGGTTTATTCTTCTAGATCTAGCTTTCGAGTTAACCATAAAATCCAATATTTCTCAGAAATTTACTTCAGAATCTTATAGTTAGTAATATAATAGTTTTATTATTTATGGAAAAAGCTTTCGCAATAAATAAATAGAGATATTTAAAGATTCTGATGTTAATTTCAGAGCAATATTAGATTTGAGAACTGTCACAAAAGATCTTGAAGAATGTACCATTTCCACTGCATCGAATACTATTCATTGCCGTGACTTCCAATGCACCAAAAATAAAGTTATTCAACTGTATCCTGCAAATCAAACTTCATCGTTGAATACTGCAAATAACATCGCATTCTCTAACTACGGTCGCCTGAGTTTCTTTATCACTTGGAAATACTACCAACGCCGTCCTCGCGCTCACCGTCTACGCCACATTGTATCAGTGAATCTGGCCGTTATGTGTAATTCGCCGAAATATTAAATAGAACCCCTGGTAATTTATCCTGGAATCAATTCTAATAAGATTATGATAAGACATAACTAGAAGAAAAATTGCAGAAGTTCAGGAATTACTTAAAAGTTAAAACTCCTAAATTTTGTTTTGATCGGGGAAAATGTTCCAGCCTTTCAGACTGCTGAGTCAGCACCTATATATAGGCTTGGGTGGATGGCCCGCTTCACGGACCTTCCTTACCAGTCTTCAGACTCTTAGAACCAGCTTTTAGGTATATAATCTTATACATGACGGCTACCTGTTACTTAAAAGAAACAGTGTAAATTTTAATCACTCACCCTCTTTCTTCGTTTAGGGTTAAATTAAAATAGATTCTTTAACGCACCAAACAGTTCTCAACTAACTATGGCCCTCTAACCTACAAACAAACACAAAATTAAGAATCGATACGAGTCCAGCGGGTTCGGGTTTAGGGCTGGGCAACGCTTACATATAACTGATGGGACTCAAATCATAACTAAATCGAATAATTCGAATCGTGGCGCTCTGGACTTCATTCGAGTTAGGTTTCATTCGAATCAATTCCTGATTTAATGCAGTCTCTTTGATACAAGTACCTACATTGAATGGGAAGTGGTATACTTCCCTACCCTCATATTAATTTATATTTTTTTGGTTTTAATTCAAATAAGTAGGTACGTTCTCATTTTTATCTCTATTCATAATTATTAAAAATAACACGGTTTTAATCTGGTTACCTACTTATCTCACAATTCATTTTGTTTCGAGTTATAATATCGGTTTGAATCAGGCTTTCTCACTGCGTCATGCTTAATAATTCGAGTCATCATATCCATTTGAATCGTCGCCGATTTGTATGGCGATTCGAGTTATCTGATGGGTGATTCGAGTAACATTTTTCAATTCGATTTCCATCACTACTTACGAGGCACCCTCTAAATTGACTTCGCAATAATTTGCGCGAAGTTTGCGTGCGTTGACAAGTTTGTTCATGTGAACTTTGATTAGCGAAGTGAGTAGTCTTGTAAGAGTGCATACTCGTTATATACAGTAGGATATAAGTTGTAGTATGTAAAAACACATACGAGGTCACAGAACATTTATTTTACTTTCCAAATAAAAATGGCTGAAATATCACCACTAGTAAATGGGGGCTGTTATTCATACCCTGTTCTCGACGACTTGCTACGTAAAACTCATGGACAGAATCTGTGTACAGAACATAGGTTCTGTCCATGAGTTGGTTTGAATGGCCCAAATAGTCCAGCAGTAATATTTTCGCCAGGCATTTGGTAAGGTTTATCAAATTGCAAGGAGCTATAGGGATACGCATAATATTGTTGTGTAGTTAATATAACTTTTTATATTTTGTTAATTTCGGTCAACGAGATTTCTTAGGCAACGAGCTTGAATTTAAGTAGGGAGGTATTCCGTTCTCTAAATGCTCAGTACCCGATTGAGCATCGCACTTGACCATTTTTTTAATTAGGTTATGCTTTCAACGAAGGTACACGTTCAGGTACTTCCTTTTGTAGAAAATAGTTAGCAATTTACGGGATAAATCCTCTGGCAGCTTTTAATTTGAATCTTGCCCATCGCAAGCCGTCTTCGCGTCGGTTTTCTAACCGTAACTATACTTCCTTTGGTTTTGCATTTTAGTCTTTGTTTTCTCCAGACTGGACGTAGTTGTTGAGATTTTTTATTCAGCTAGTAAAAACATTATTTCATATTTCTCTTTGTTAGTAGGTTTTGTGTTAAGGAATAGGCTTGTTTCCAAGGTTAGAGATTGGAAGATTTTTTGTATAAAATGAAGAAATAACGGTAAAAAAAAACTATATAGAAGAATTTAGTTTGATATTTTTTGTCATCAGTCAATTAAAGTTAGATCTAAATTTGATACGTAACTTGATTTTAAAAGTATTACATTTACTAAATAATTATATACAATTAGATAATTCAAGCAAATTAAAGCAACTTTTCTTTTGAACCATTTTCATAAACGCATTATTTAATATAGCTATCGAACAAAGGTCTCCCGTGATGAACACAAACTAGCACGCTGTGACGTCACAGCGTGGCAGGGCCGTTGTATGGAGCGTTTTGACAAGGTTTATTTTATGTGATCTTTGAATGGTGATATCTCGGAGAATATTCATGCTAACAGAGTAATCTTTTGCCGATGTTTCTACTTTGGAGAGCTTCTTTGATTACTAATCAGAAAAAAAAATTGGAAACAGGCCTATTATCCTTAAAAGATTTGAAATTGTTTATAAACAACTAATTAATGTTTTACTTTTTTAATATCCAATCTTTACAGTAAAATAGTGTTCTCTTCTTCTTCCGTACGGGCTTTTCCGCAATTAGGCTCCACTTGTGCCCATTTCGCGTGCGTTTTACTAATTGTTCTATTCACTGCAACCGATGCCAGCTTAACTTGTTATCCAATACATATTTATTAGAAGGTAATTAATGAGCATCAACGTAATAAGTCGTTCAACAAAAGTACGCTTTTTTACATGTGACTTGGCTATCGCCTACAGAGAACTACGGTTGCGAATGGTGCGCTATATTTAATCTTGGCATGGACTGCAATTTGTTCTAAGGGTACTCTAATACACTTGCACTCTTATCATTCAGATATAACAATTCAAAATGATCACGTATAGGTAAACCTGCTTTAGAGCGGCGTCCAATTGACCATAAATTAAAACTGCGTTTGCGATTCTATGAGTATGTTTATGGCGAAATGAACCAAATGCAACGGAATTACTTAAATCAATTTGTTTTGTATCGGTTCAATGACAGTTTATTAGAACGGATATATTATGTACGAGTATTTGTCTATGTTTTAAACTGTGTGCAACGATCCACTCTAGCATTTAGTAGCTCAGCAGTTTTGTTTTTATTTTTTTAGGAAATTTTTTGGACGTGATAATTTGTCTTCTTTGCCTAGTAGTTGTCCTACGTTTTTTAGCTGAAATTTCAGATTAAAAGACGGAAAGTATTTACCTGCCGTAAGAAATAATTTACCGTTAAAATACCAAAGATTAATGAAATGCAGTTCATGTGGGCTAGTATTTGCCACATGACTAATTTATTCGTGACTTGATGAATGAAGCTGTGAAGTGATGGTAACTCTTTTCATATTTTAGATTTTTATGTTTTTTTTTTTAATACTATGTCGAAAAAGAACTATTGTTTTGTGAAATGGATTTAGTCATATAAAGCCAACGACAGTTGACTATAATGATTAGAGTGTGAACTCTTTTAAAAAAATAATTAAACTAATGAACCTTTTTTGAATAAGTGCTATCTCAATTAGTTTATATCTTGCAGAGTTTTACATTTCCTCTGAATAGTATTCTCCCTAAAGGCAGCCAAGAGGCAGTGTAATGAGGCCCTATTAAGTTTCTTTTAAAATTCGTCGCCATACAATTCACTGTTATTTTAATAAATCTTATCATTATATGTTACGTAGGTAGAGCTACTTTACAACAAAATTAGGTAGTTAAGTTATAATAGCGCCGTTTGAGGCCCAAGGGTTGCGGGTTCAATTCCCGCACCAACACAAATGTCGATGAAACAGATAATTGTGCTGAGTCTAGATGTTTGTGGTTGCTTCGTTATTTCTGGTTTCCATAGCACAAAGGAATACTTAATTTGGGGCCAGGACAATGTATGTGATGTTGTCTTAATTTTAAAAATAAGTAAGGGTTGCACGCTTTACCAATTAATTCGATCAAGTAAGCTTTAATAATATGAGTGGCAGTTTTGTACTGTACTGTATGATTCGATTTATTATCCATAGCTAACCTACTATGTTTTAAATGACTATTCAACGGTCTTTCAGTATGTTTACATGGTAGACTTGCAGTGCAGATCAGATCACAGCAAAAGTTGTAAAGGTTACTGCGGCAAAAATATTTTATAAAGAACACACAGTAACACGATAGTTTAAAAGGTGACACGTTGAAATGCAATATCTGTATTTGTCGCTTGCTTCAAATATAATTGAGACAGTCCATGGGTGGTCTAACATACCTATTTAGATTAACATTCTCGAATTGAATTAAAATGCGTATTATGTACTTACGTAAGTATTCACTTTATACTACTATACTACAGTATTGCAGTAAATTATGTCTATTCGCCCAGTAGGTATGTAGTTATCGTAACTTCGAGCTCTTTGCAGGATAATATGGTTAATAATTCAATTAAACATATCTTCGTTCAACTCTAGTGAATTAAATACTGTTACAGGCATGATAGGCTTGCGTTATCGCAACTCACTTGACGGATATTGATCATTTAAGTCTACATTCGAAAAAATCTTTTTGTATCAAAGTGTCAATCACACCCATTAAACTATCGACTGGCCGAATGGCGCATTTAGTAGTGACCCTGCCTCATGTATACACCAAAGGTTGTGGGTACAATCTCCAACCTGGACAAACATTCGTGTGATGAACACTTATGTCTGGGTGTAATATACATGTTGTCTTTGGTATTGACCCTGATTACGCATAAGATCATGGGTACAATTCCCATTCTAGGCAAATATTTGTGTAACGAGAACTCCCTCCCTTACTATAAAATATAGTCTAAAGTTAGTCATGACTAACTTTAGTCTACGTTTCAATAAGGGGACTTTGTTCAGGAGTTGAGTATTTTATACCTATTAAAGTACTTTTATATATTTTGTGGTTCCTGGTAGATTCATAGGAATTGGATAGCCAAAAGAGTGCTCAAGCTTTTTTACATTTAGGTTAGGTTGACGTATGTGTTGTGTAATTTATTATTATTTATGATGATTATATTAATATTAAACATCATAATATTATGTGCTAAATGTGTTGATCCAATTACCAGTTCCACCAGCAGTATCCAATATTAAGTGACACATTGCATACTAATTGGGCTACATTGACCGCCCCCAGATCTACGCTTACATCAATACTACTTCATTATAACCGATACAACAGTATAGTAGTTGTATTCATGAACACACGTATATTTGTTTGTGTAAGTTTGCATACACAATGTGTGGTGCTTACACCCCAGATATTACAAGATCAAGGGACGTGAGACGTGACGTCAGATTTGCCGAAAAAAAAACAGTTATATTTCGAAAATAGTGGTCTCTTTTGGCTTCACTCACGTTGGTTTCGTTTTGACGCAAAAAGTTATTTTCACGTGTAACTTTTACCGTGTAAATTTTACCCTTTGTTTTAACGCTTCCATCGAAAATATGTTTTGTGGGAAACCGAAGTACCGCCCGTAATGACGCCCACGTGAACTGTTTTCCCGAAGGTATGAGATGTGTTCCAATGTTTCTCATGGTGAAAGAGTTTTTGAAATGGGAATTAATAGGATGTGATTTATTCGTTACATGCGTGCACATCTTTCCTACTCTTGATAAGATTATAAAGAAGCAAATTCTAAAGACAATGACAACGCTTAAAGTAAACCGATAAAGCGAAACGCAAGTAATGTAATCGACGTCCAGTGTTATCTATTGGTAGATACTATTTGAAACCAGTTTCCCGAAACGGAGTAATCGAATTACTAGTTCTTCATATGATGACATTATTCGAAGCACAAATTATGTACCTATTTATAGAGACCAAAACACTCTCCCGGTGACGAAATTTCAAAAATATTATGACGGTTTGCAAGCTTGCCCATAAGAAATTGCACGCGCGGCAGTATCCAGGAATCCCCGTTCTCGCGCTCAAATGCTTAAACGCTCAACCTTTATTCAATGAAAAGGAAGTTTAAAACTAAAACCCAACTACTGAAAATTAAGAAACAAGAAAAAAGTCTCCGCAGAAATTATATAAATTATGAGAAATGTGTTTAAAGGATAACCATTTTTCATGTTTCGTATTTTAGTAGGGTTTTCAATCTTCCTTTTTATTTAACTTATGTTTATTTTGGGATAATTCGTGATAACTGTAGTTATTATACCTTGATATACAATTACTGATAACCAGTGGGCGATCAAGAATCTTCCAAGGACGCCCCATTTGTGCAATAAAGTTGTAATACCTAACTATTTTCGAAGAAGTAATAAATTCTTGCATTTATCAGGTAATTCCGAGCAAAGCTGTGAGCAACAGCTAATAATGTTTACATATTTGAAATTTGCTTAGCTAACCAAGCTCCACGCGACCCCGTAAACGGGCTTTTTTTTGTTCCTTACATTAAGTCTCGAGAGCGCTGTAGCCAAATTTTACATGACGCAGTATAGCCTATAACCAGCGGACGATCCAGAGGCTTCTAACAATATCTCTTGTCCAATTATGATAAATAGTTTAAAAGTTATGAGGGAACAGATGAATACCCATACTCACATACATTTTGCTTCTCCGTAGTCGGGTAAAAACCCACTCAGGCCTCGAGAGTGGTATGCACATAGAACTGAATACAAATATTTTAAAACAGTCTTAAATGCATGAACTCATTAGAAGCTTTGCTACATTCTATGTTACAATAGCATACATTGCAGGTAGAATTAATATTTGTTAAAGAAAATTTAACGTGGTTTAATAATCCAACGTAGCAGACAATTTTAGTTTAGTTTGTGGCAGACATAAGGTATATTGCAGCGACTGCTTCAGGCGCTACAGGAAACTTCATGGGAGCAGTTCATGAAAGTACTTCAACTAACATTTGATCTGAGCAAAAGTTGCCATGCATACTTAATGTGTTACTTTGAATATAATATTCCGAAAATATTTACAACAATTTACGAGCTTATTTCAGATGTTGTTAATTTTTCAGAACTAAGTTTTAGTGTGTTTAATATTTTCGTTTGTTATCAAGAAGACGGTTGGTTGTTGGTTAAAATATACTTTAATATACATTTAGTTTTATTACCTACCTAGCGAAACCGTAGATCTCGTATTAAAATTCAACTACATATATTTTTTGAATATACTAACAAGTAAATGTCATTTGTATATAAAAAACCAGGAACTTCTTGAATGTATGGTGTTCTAGTGTTAACTTTTCTTCGAGACTTTATTAATTAAAAATTGTAGCAATAGATGGCGCTGCGTGTCGATTACATCGCGAAAATGTTTTGTTTTTTCTATTTACTCAATTTTTTTTATAATAAGTAGGTATAGAAAAGGTATTGAAGGTTTAATCATACTCAGTACTTTCTGCTTCAAACATTGGAGTATTAGTGTCGGTACTCACGAAGAATAACAGGCCAAGGTATGTGAAGCCAGTCGTGGTCACTTGGAAAGCTTCGATTAGCTAGTAAAAGTGTTGGCATTATTCTCATGAGCCATGCCGTGCATAGGCGACATAAAACGTCAAACTAAAGTGCATATTATTAATACATGTGAGCAATATCACCGACCTTGCTCAACACGGACGGTTGGCAACGCGTTAAATGCCTATTGCATAAGCAATCTCCACAATGGGACAGAGTGTAATATAACAATAATAAAATTTTGCACCTGACTATTACGGTGCGAGTAAGCGACTAACTACTATTATTATAACATTCCACAGCTGCTAGTAATAAAAGAAAAACAAATACTTGGTGGCAGAATTTTGGGGCAAAACCATAGATTTAACATGCCGCCCTGCTAAAATACCAATAAAAGTACGCTTCCTACGGGAAAGAAAAGATTTAGGTAATTTTATAAATTTTGCTCAGAGAAAAATGATTGTGTTACGGCGTGTTAACCATTTAGGTATCATCACATATCACCACGGCCTGAAATTCGTAAAGAATTGTTTAATATAAAATCCTCTTATTACCTTATTTTTATTTTTAGTAGGAGTCATTTTAGTTAAGTAAATCAACCAATATTAAACGGATTGATTTATGCCTATTCAGTAAAGAGTAATAAATAGCCTCATTTTTGTATTAACAGAATAGTAAATCATTGATCAGTAGGGACTTAAGTAGTCAAATACTTTTCCAACAAAACTTCAATGAAAATCAGTGGCCATAATAAATTTAAGTTTATGTTTTTAAAAAGATAACCTGAGTACTAAAGTAAAACTATATTATTATTTACATTGTGAAGTATTAATGGATGGTCGTTATGAATGTTAAGGTATTATTTGTAGAAAATCAGCTATTTTCCTTGATTAGAATCTGGAATTCAATGAATCTTTTATTAAGGAAATGTAACTGCCTACATATTTTTTGAATATACTAACAAGTAAATGTCATTTGTATATAAAAAAAACCAGGAACTTCTTGAATGTATGGTGTTCTAGTGTTAACTTTTCTTCGAGACTTTATTAATTAAAAATTGTAGCAATAGATGGCGCTGCGTGTCGATTACATCGCGAAAATGTTTTGTTTTTCTATTTACTCAATTTTTTTTATAATAAGTAGGTATAGAAAAGGTATTGAAGGTTTAATCATACTCAGTACTTTCTGCTTCAAACATTGGAGTATTAGTGTCGGTACTCACGAAGAATAACAGGCCAAGGTATGTGAAGCCAGTCGTGGTCACTTGGAAAGCTTCGATTAGCTAGTAAAAGTGTTGGCATTATTCTCATGAGCCATGCCGTGCATAGGCGACATAAAACGTCAAACTAAGTGCATATTATTAATACATGTGAGCAATATCACCGACCTTGCTCAACACGGACGGTTGGCAACGCGTTAAATGCCTATTGCATAAGCAATCTCCACAATGGACAGAGTGTAATATAACAATAATAAAATTTTGCACCTGACTATTACGGTGCGAGTAAGCGACTAACTACTATTATTATAACATTCCACAGCTGCTAGTAATAAAAGAAAACAAATACTTGGTGGCAGAATTTTGGGGCAAAACCATAGATTTAACATGCCGCCCTGCTAAAATACCAATAAAAGTACGCTTCCAACAGGAAAGAAAAGATTTAGGTAATTTTATAAATTTTGCTCAGAGAAAAATGTTTGTGTTACGACATGTTAACCATTTAGGTATCATCACATATCACCACGGCCTGAAATTCGTAAAGAATTGTTTAATATAAAATCCTCTTATTACCTTATTTTTATTTTTAGTAGGAGTCATTTTAGTTAAGTAAATCAACCAATATTAAACGGATTGATTTATGCCTATTCAGTAAAGAGTAATAAATAGCCTCATTTTTGTATTAACAGAATAGTAAATCATTGAAGAAATCAATCAGTATTTAAGTAGTCAAATACTTTTTCAACAAAACCTCAATGGAAATCAGTGGATAATAAGTTAAGTGCAGGTTTTTAAAAACATAACCTGAGTACTAAAGTAAAACTATATTATTATTTACATTGTGAAGTATTAATGGATGGTCGTTATGAATGTTAAGGTATTATTTGTAGAAAATCAGCTATTTTCCTTGATTAGAATCTGGAATTCAATGAATCTTTTATTAAGGAAATGTAACTGCCTACATATTTTTTAATCTATACATATAATAAAAATGTAAAAAAGCTGTGTCTGTACATTGAAGATATTTATCTCAAAATAACTTAGGACGATTAAAAAACAGTAACAGAACATGAATCAATGATTTTTAAAATTTTTGTCTGTCTGTTTGTCTGTTTGTCTGTTTATCTGTTTGTCTGTTTATCTGTTTGTCTGTTTGTCTGTTTGTTCGCGCTAATCTCGGAAACTACTGAACCAATTCGAATAAAACTTTTTTTATTGTGTAGCTGTAATATCAGGGCAACTTATAGGATACATTATATTTTGAAGATCTGGCTCCTTAATGTAAAACCACAACAGCCCAGCTAAACTACAAGAGGTAGGTCAATGGCACCTTAACAAAAGTTGTTCAGATTGATGAGCATTTTATGATGCCATGAAAAAAATCCAAGATCATGGAACATCTGGTGTGGAACCCGGCTACACTATAACAAATATGGAATGAAATGGAATGGTAAATTGTCAAATGTGATGAGCTTTTTTGGATGAGATCCTATAAGGAAGGATATTCCGAACTTAAACCCCTTATGGAGCGAAAAGGGGGTTCCAAGTTTGTTCATGGGACTACGTGATTCCTTGGCCCAATCTACTCCAACTTTTGCATACACATTCTTTGCCAGAATTGATGGATAAAATATAAGATTCAAACTTTAATAGAATACTTACATCCCCTAATGGAATAAAAAATAATTTGGGGGTTACTTTCATTAGAAGTTGATAATTTTTTTTAAATATTAAATGGGTTTGCACTTGATCTCATCTCACCGGATGGAGAGTGATAATGAGGTCTAAGATGTAGCGTGCTTTCCCAGAAGAAGCCTATTCACTATCGACTTAAAGACACCCAAATTGTAGCTCTTTGGAAATACAGAAGCTGGCAAGTTGTTCCATTCCTTAGCAGTTCGTATAAAATATCAATGAGCCGCCTTAAAAATCTATTAGCTTATAAAACAACATTTATAATAAGTAATATTTTTTTAAATTTCTATTTAAATAATCATCTTTAAGTCAAGAGTCATAAAGTTCACGCAAACGAAGTTGCGGGCGGCCACTAGTCATTCAATAAAAACAACTTAGATATTTCTATAGGAATGATAGATATATTGCAATTATAAATAAGATTATTTTTTAGGGTTTTTAAATGGGTCTTTGGAAGAGATATTTATAATTACTTTTCTGACTGACGAATGAATATTATTTTAAGCCATTTGCATTCGATAGAGAGCGACGACGAGGTCATGTGGTGTCACGCGATTGCCAAAAAGATGCTTGTTTGTTCCTCCTTGCTTTAGAAGTCCAAATTGAATGATGTTAGTTACTAAGTAGGTTTTCACCGGATCAGATTATTTAGAGCTGATCAACTTTAATTTCATTGAGTTTTCCTAAAACATAACGTACCTTGATGTAAGTACCTATGCATACTTATACAGTTTGTATGGATAGGCACAATTTTAAGGTTATTAAATAAAAGTACATATCTAAGTCGAAATTATATAACTATATTAGTATACAGTTTCTGATTACCTATTTTACTACCGTAACCTAGTAACCGTAAATTAATGGACAGTAAATTTAATAAAACCATTGAAAATCAATGCAGGGCACAGAGATATAATTTTCATCATTGTATTAGCATAGGTCAGTGTCCTGCAACCTAGTCGCGACATGAGCCACCAAAATATACTTACTACCGGGTCGCACCATTTCAGGCTTATATAAGTAATAAAACTTTCCGCGATCGTAGATTCTCTGTGGAATTAAATAGATAAAATACCGGGAGATATATTAGCAAAAAATAAAAATGGGGTGGCCGGAGAAAAGTTTAAAACATATCGTGGGAGGCTCAGAGGAGCAGTCTGAGAATTAACGGGTCATGGCAAAACAAAGTTGGTGAGCTCTGGCGTAGGTCAATGTTAAGAGCATTCTATTTAAGATAACTATAAAATGGCGCTCCTCGTTATGATCCTACGCAATGCTTTAAAATTCGATGCTCTGAAAACAGTGGCTGTCTCTTTTCGCCAAGGAACATTTGGCAGTACTCCACCGTGTTTGCCTTTAAAGTCCCCACACATGACCTTGTTCCTTATAATGTAACAAGGAGACGGCTATATGGTTTCATCCTCAAAAAAGGTATCCAGAGCTTTTATAAAAAACAAGTATTCTGGCACACGATTCTATTGTAAAGATCCTTCATACTGCAGACTCAGTGAGACGGACACGTATTCAATGGGTTCTCGCATATATCGGCCCCTTGCGCTTGTGAAATTGAGGAATTCATAGGAATACTTCAAAGAAAAATATTGCGTGTTACCGATTTCCCTACTTTTCTATGAAATTTCAAATAATTTGATTGCGATTTGACCTCTGTCGATGGAGACTAGTGCTGCCAATTGATTTATTTTTTTCGATTAGTAATTAGAAAAAAATCAGTAAGGCAAGTATTAACAATCTTGTGACAAAAAAAGGTAAACATTTCTACAAGTATTTTTCAGAATTGCCTGAAGTGACCACTTTTAATTAAGAATTATTGTTACTTGTTGGAAGAAATTTATAGTAACCTTATAGCTGTGTGTTTCATAAAGGGGAATGCCCAAAGTTCAGAATAGTTTTGGCTGAAAAGCGCACACCAATAATTTTATGCGTAAAATATAGTATATAATGTAATTATTGTTGTGAGGTAATCATCAGATAATTAAAAGTCGGAAATTCATTTAAAAAACGTTCTTTATTCATCGTCATAAACAATTAAGACGTCATCCAGAAATTGCGCAGGTACAGCTATATTACTTTCATGGCGAGCCCATCCCAAATACCAGATCACCGACAAGACGTGGGCACAGCATCCCACAGTTCGACAGCCTACAATACAATTGCAACAGTATTGTTGTATTGCTGCACAACCTGTATTATTACTGTTGATCAAGATCAACACCGATCAGATTTATCAACACAAATAAATGCAACCTTAATAAAGTCAAAAACTTACCTCATGTGGTGCAATTTGACGAGTAATATCTTGTCTAATACCATCCACACGAGGTGTGGTATTTGTCAATGTGTGTGATCTTCTTCGTAAAAGCTACCGTCCACAGGAGATGCATACATGTGTATGACCAACAATTGGTGCACTTTGTTGATCTGCAGAAGCAGGCTGTCTTATTTCACTCCAAGCTGCTGTCCAGCAAGAATAATTCTTGTTAATACCTTAATGTCGTCGCTTGTTAATACCTGTTGCAATGAAAAAGCCCATATAATACAATCATATTGTCCACTGTAAATTGTTAAACAATCAAAAGATATTACGATAATTATTTACCACTGATTAATCAATCTTTGAATGAGATTTTACACCTCAGCGATAATGGCGGGCGAGTGGTTGCGGAGGAAGCGGGAGCGGAATCCATGTTCAAGCCAAGGTCTTCAGGATTAGATCGATCACCGGAGTCCATTTTTATGCAAATTCGTTGTTTTACTTAATAAAAATATTATACTCAATTTCAAAAGTTCAAAACTCGAGAGCTAACGTGAATTTACGTAAAATGACGTTTGACGTATTGTAAGTGGAGTTGCCACTGCAAATATAACAATCGATACCTATTGAATAAATGAAACAGTAATCAATATCGATTGTTTTAAATTATTAAAAAAATACATTCATATTGTTTTTTGTGTACCTAATTGGTGTCCTGGGATATTTATTTATTATTATTTTTTATTTTTATTGACTCCATTCGGCCTGGTGGTAAACAAAATGGTAGCCAACGGTAGACAACGGATGAAGTATCCTCAGGGTATCCTATCCGTTGGCATCGCCATACTGGCCCGCAAGCGTGAACCAAGGAATCTGTCACGATACTGGATAAAAAGCGCGAAAGACGGTAACCTCTCTCTCTTTCTCAAGTATGGTAAACCCCCGCTGAGTCTCCGGTACCCTCACTCACTGAAAAAAACACAGCAGTTAGGCTGGTATTGACGTTTGGCATGTTGACATTTTGGGAAATTATAATTATATTAATTGTTCTATTTTGAATAAATAAAGAAAATAACGCCTAATATACCTAAGGACGCGTCCTTAGGTACTTTTATTTAGATCCTTAAAAATCCGCCCCCTTGAGTGGTGGTGCGTACTCTAATCGATAAGAATCGATTTAATTGACGTTTGGCTCTAAAATGGCAACTCGGCTCTGCACTTCCAGGAAAAGAAAGATTCCTGTGTTAGTGGGGTCAATTCAAAACTTATTTAGTGTGATAAATTATTTTGGACTTTAGGGGTAAAACGAATATGTTGACCATTAAAAATAATTAAAAACATAATTTTTAAAAAAAATCTTTTTTATGGGCGTGCTATGGCCATTTTTGGGCATCGTGCTTTAGTGATAGGTAGGTACTTTCTTTGAAGTATTGCGAAGTATTTTTATACTTACTTATGTCATAAGCGCCACAGTCAAAATAAATTGGGGACGCTAGCATCGTGTTGGTAGAGCCTTAATGTTCCAATATAAACAGGACTGTAAACCTAATTTTGCATAGCTAGGTATGTGCAATTGTAATAACTTGGCAAATCCGTGTTAACCAAACGTAATTAAACAATAAGAAAAATTAATTACTATTTTGTTGATGGAAATCATAAAATAAGTAGATATTCCTGAATTATAAACAAAATCAAGTCGTAATATTAATATCATTACTATATTGGCCCCTGATAACGTGGTTTGCACTCAACGCTTGTCGCTAATTGGCAATTTGACAAAGTCTAACAAAATGGTCTGTTGGCAGTGCATGGATTGTATGTCGTTCTCTCGTATAGTAGTTTAGTAGGTATGAGTAAATGCGTAAAACATTGCAAGCATATCAATGTAGGTCACTAAAAATCATGTATCACAGATGCATTTACCCATAGATTATTTGATTTGCATGTCACATGGTACACATTCGCTCTTAAATTTATCACATTCTACTTCTTTGTAGACTCCCAGTACTTACATTATTGCATTACCCAATTACCATTAAAGTCAGTTACTCATACATTATTTGATAAATTAAGTATACCGAGTATAGGCAGTAGACATCATGGACTTAGGATATAAATTCTACATTTACATCCCTTTAGACAGGTCTTCTACCAACTATACTGTTTGAACTGACTTCGAAATTCTAAATATCTATAGCTGTAAACTGTTGCGAATGCAATTGGGAGCACTTTTTCATACGCTTTCAGCTTTCACTATGGAATTGGGTATTGTTGGAAGTGGAGGAGTAGGTTCA
Source organism: Cnaphalocrocis medinalis (assembly GCA_014851415.1). NCBI lineage: Eukaryota > Metazoa > Arthropoda > Insecta > Lepidoptera > Crambidae > Cnaphalocrocis > Cnaphalocrocis medinalis. Next base: position 11,915,465 of record CM026273.1, on the reverse strand, counting down.
TCATTCAGTAAAATCGTTCAATTTGCTTTTCAATGCTTTATTTTCTGAAAGAAATAATTGTTCTTACTACAAGCGCTAGGGCTTCGCCCTTTTCACTTTCGCAGCAATTGAATATATTCTTTGATTAATAAATTCACAATAATAATAATGCGTAGTGGTTAGGTACTTGCTTCGTGAATAACAAATCAGAACGAATCCGTCTTACTTTTTAAAATACCACAGATTCTCTTTCCTAAATACCGGCCATAGATAGCAGCCACCACCGAAGGAGTTTTCCAACGGTACAGTATCCAGAGATTATATCGATGCTAATCAACCACAAAAGAGGCTTAAAAGTTTGGACTTTACAAAACCAATCATTTTCATAATAGGCCAAATGAACACTCATTCCAATTTTACTTTTCTTTATTTTTTTTCATGTGTTAGGTAGCAGGTGAGCAGGCGGATCACCTGATGGTAAGCAATTCCCGCCGCCCATGGACACGTGCAACACCAGTGGGGTTACAAGTGCGATGCCAACCTTTTATCCCCTTCCCCCCGAGTGGGCCTCCGGTACCCTCACTCACTCGGCGAAACACAGCACAGGGGCTGCTTCACGCCGGTTTTCTGTGAGGCAGTGGTATCACTCCGGTCGAGCCGGCCCATTCATGCCGAAGCGTGGCTCTCCCACAGTGGAACTTATATTTTAATATTATGGGTATTTAAAGAAAGCACTTCTGCTCTCTACCACTCTTCGGTGCCCTTATGGGGCGTCACATGTCTCTGTTCATGTTATTTTGTAAGATCTTTATACCATGTGATATGCAAATAAAGAAATATGAAATATCATTAATTACAAAGTTATAGTGGTGCGGCCTTCATTGTTTTAGTTCCCAAAACTAGTGTTTTCTTGAGCTCAAACACGTTTCCATGGCCTGCACGCTGCATCCGCACGACTTACCTACATTGTAATTTCTGCTCCCAACGGGATGTTTGATTACACAAAACTCAAGAACTTGTAAACTTTCAATCATTCTATTCCTGGTTAGCATAGTTTTCTACCCCCATCGATAGTGTTTTGAACCATGAATATTGATTACGTTTTCAACAGAGAATTCGACACGCTTAAACATTCGAGTAAAATAGTTTTGATATTGTAGTATTTTGTATTGTGTATTTTGGCCACGAGGTAGACCGAGAAGGCGATGGCGGGATGAGCTCGACACATATTGCGCCAACTGGACCGTAGTCGCCCAGGATCGTGAAATGTGGAGGAGGGGTACGGAGACCTTTGCCCAGCTGTGGGACACGACGGGCTTTTAATAATAATAATCATTGTGAAAATGTATGAGTTAACTCCGAGTAGTTGTACCCTGATGATTACCAATATTTTATTATTGAACTAGCTGTGCCCCGCGGTGTCACCCGTGGTTTATTAGGGAAAATTTGTATTATCAGTATAAATAATGACTATTCACATATCCATATATAAGGTAATTCACCTTCATCGATTTTAATGTTTTCCTGTAGGACAATGTAGCCTATATATATATATATGTTAATCAAGGGTGTCCGCTAACTCCATATCAAAATTTATCACGAACTTTCGCCTATACTCGTATGATATTAGAGTAATGTTTTTTTTATATATAGTCACCTGCAACGCCAGTAGAGTCACAACTCCGCTGCTAACTTTTAACCCCCTTTTCCCCCATTGAATCTCCGGTACTTACCCTTATTTATTCGTTAAAACACAGCTCAGGCGCTGCTAAACGCCGGTCTTGTGTGAGGCCGTGGTATCTCTCCGGTCTCCGGTCGAGCTGGTTAAGCTGAATCGTGACTCTGCCGTGTCTCTGCCACAGATACAAGTCACTTGTTGTTTAAAAAAATACAAATAAATAAATAAATTGAAACACAAACACATACATACATTGTCCTGGTCCCAAACCAAGGTTTTCCCATGTGCTATGGAAATCAGAAACTTCGAAGGAAGCACAAGCACCCAGAGCCAACACAAATATCTGTTTCATCAACAAACATTTGTGTTGGTGCGGGAATCGAACCCGCGACCCTTGCGTTGTGTGTGAATAAAGTGTGGTATCCCCTTGCATCCTCATCAATCAATACTGAATGGTCCTGTGTGCAAAGTGGCATTGTTTTATTACGTATTGGTAACGCGAGTGGCAACCTATTCATTTTGCAACGACACGACATCATCGTTAACTTGAATTAATCCCTTTGAAGTGGTCTATCTACAACTAACACGGGTTTTTTTTTAACTTACAGGTTGTATCTGTAAACATTTACATCCCTTTAACCACGTCTTCTAATAATCATTCTGAACCACATTTGTCTTTTCGAAATTCGCTTAAAAATTTTAAACTTTTACGATAACATAATAATACTTCAATGAGTACCTTGTCATAATACTTTACTCGTAATACCTAGGATCTTTACAACTAGTGATAAAACAATTAGTTTCCAGCCTTACCTACTATGAAGTATACTTCTATTTGGTATTAAATGGCGTTCAACAAACCAATCATTTATTCAAGTAGGTATTTTAATAAACGTCATATCTAAGTATAATTTACCTAGGTATATGATGAAATTCTAGAACACTTTTCATAGTACTAGCGTTTAGTATCTGAAGTTTAGTTCTATATAATTATTACTTGACACCTTACAAAAAAAAACAATAGGCACCCATTTCGGTAGATCGCTGGGGCAATACCGAAAAGAGTATTTTGAAATGTACGGAAAAACATTTTTTGTAAGAACTTTTTCCCAAGTTTACTTTATACGGATTCTTTACAGTTTGCCTGCATTGTATTGTACCTGTGTAAGAGAGACAAAGAGAGGGCGAAACGCAATGAAAATGTTATAAATTTCCCATAAGATTAAAATTAAACTCATTCTAAACGCCTTTACAGTTAGTTAGGAGAAGAACAGTAGAGAACAGTAACCAGTCGCATAGAGGTATACTAAAGAAACGTCTCTCTGTCACTCTCGCACCTCACATTTCCCTTTTATTTATACATACTTTCATCTCATTCGTTCCATCATCTCCTTCGGACACCTTATTTGACATTCGTTCTTGAATAGATATCCGTTTCGCTGCGTTCATTCACATTTTATTTACAAATTACATTAGACTGCGTTCGGTAACATTTTCATTCTACACCTATGTTATTTACGTTTTTTGTTTTCTACAGAGACAATCCGCGGGAAATCCGCAACAAAGCAGAGAAGCAGCGGCGAGACAAGTTGAACCAGTCGATTGGGGAGCTGGCTTCCATGGTGCCGCCCGTGGTGGCAGCGAGCAGGAAGATCGACAAGACCGGAGTGCTCCGCTTGACGGCGCACTACTTGCGAGCCCATCAGTACGGTGAGTAATAGCATTTTAACGCTTCTTAGATCCATCACAATCATAAATCTACACATAATAATTCGTCCTAGATGAGTTGCCACCCTTTTCGAATTAGTAGGCGTCGATTGATCCGCAAGTGGTGTCGTTGTCGGATGAGTTGTTACATAATAATATATTGAAGTAGTCATTTCATCCAAATTGATTGAGATGTCAGGAGACCTTTCTAACCTTCGCTCTAAAGTGTAGTTTAATGTACCAGGACAACATAAATTTATGGGATATACTCATTACTCGTATTATGTTGCTGGCGAAAGATAACTAGGTACTTTCTTTCTGTGACTGTATCGACAGAAAATCAAAACTGTTGTATCCTTTTCAAAAGTTAAGCAAGAAGTACCAGGGTAACAAGAATGGTTAGGAAGTTTGTTAAATATCTTTCAGATGGATTAGATGGATACTCGTATGTAGGTAAACGTATTGGGACTAGGGAGCTAGGGGAAGAAACATTTGAAAAGTACGGGTTACATCCACGTGCGTTTTCTACAACTTACTTCATGCTCTTCAGATCTACTCAATTCATATCTATACCATGACCTGCAGTTTTATTTCATTATATTATTCATCTTATATAAAAAATATATTACGCTAGGCCCTGAATCCTACCAGTAGACACTTAGTTTGCGCGATTATTAGAATTGTTTCTCTCATACGGAGTTTTCTCATATATGCCATCGATTCGTTCTTAATCACTAGAACGTTCATAACGCTTCGTCGTTTGAGTTGTAGTTGTATTTACTGTTATTAAAGACTCCTGGGGCACTAATTTGTAGCAATTTACAATAGTATGAAATAAAAGGTCTCCATTTGGTTCTAAGTCTAACTAATGCCCTGAAGCATTTTTAGATGTGTGTTATGATTTGAATAGAATTTACATAATATTATGATACTAAATACTTATTGACAACTAGAAACTAGAATTTGAAAATGATTAAATTATGTTTTAGTATAACATAAGGAGGAGGTCAATCAATTCGACGGTATCTACTGTTTTATTTTTGAAGGCAAATTTTTCAATTGTATCACAAAATGCCTGGCGGCGGCTCGTTTCAGTCTAGTTGGCGACGCTTGGTGTACTGTACTTGCCTATTATAATTCTGAAATTCGATCATCAACATGTCAGCCAATAGACGCCCACTGTGACATGGGCCTCCCCATATGTTCTCCCCACAGATCGGTTCTGTACCGCCCGCATCCTAGGAATTCCCGTGATCTTCATAAGCGGTCCACTAGCTGGACTGATGATCCCTGCAATACTATTAATAACTTATTGCTTCGGGCGGCGGCACTCCATCAGGGACCCTGCCGTTGTACCAACAATTAAGAACAAAAAACAGGTTACATAATAAGTTGGTAGTTAATACGACGCGACGATGCCTGCACGGCTGCGGCCTCCACTCGAGACCTTTTCGCCCCAACAGCCTGAATTTTTACTATATTTTTACCGATTAACTCGTTGGAACAGTGGCTGTTGTGTTTAAGCGCGGAATGATGTGTAAAAACGCGAAAACACCCAGTTCTAAATTGGGAAACGAAAGTTTCTAAGTTGACTCCGGTCTGTTGTTTTGGGAGACGCCCCCTACACAACTTGTTTTAGACTAGTTGATCAGTGTAAATTGTCCAGCACTTTTATTTTATTTTACTTCTATCGTAAACATCGTTATCTAGAATAACGATCCCATACGGAAAACTGTAATTACACTTGGTTTATCAACTGGTTCCTAACGCCAATGTCGAAGGGATGGAAAATCCCACAAGTCCCACGACGGAAAAACTTCCACTGTTATTAATTCTTGCAATCTGGGAACGGAACAAAAACAAGTTCACATGTACAGTCAACAGCAAAAGTAGATGATCAAAATCAAAAACTCTATACTCCCTATTGAGTAGAGTTCGAACTAAATTTAAAAAAACATCGTACAAGTCAATTTAATAATTTCCCCTTTTTGGGGTTCCAACAAGACTTTATAAATTCGTAATGTCGGTCTTTCTATCCGTCCGTATGTCACTGGCACATTTTCACGAAACTATAGGTACTAAACTGTCGAAACTTGTATATAAACAGTATTTTGGATTAAGGTTATTGTCGCAATAAGATTTTTGCACAAAAAAAGTCTTGGGTTCTCCATACTTAGAACTGAAACTTAAAAAGGTTTATTTCATCCAACTCATAAGTGAGGTCGCTATACACAAAGGTCATCCAAAACACCCAATAGATCTTGAAGAATGATATTGACGTTTCTATGAAAGTTAAGTCTAAACTGAAAAGTTGCCTCAGTGATACTTCCCCTAATGTGTGTAATCCTTAAATTAAGGAAATTATAAAACTGAAAAAAAAAGAAATACATTACAATGCAAATTACTTACCGAAAATTGGTCTGATCGAAATGTAGTAAGTAGTTTTTTAATGGGTCATATATCGTAAACAGGAATAGATATACCTTTTTAAATTAAATTAATAAAATCAAGTATAAAACTAAATGTAACTGCTACTGCGGAACCCTTCATGTTCGAGTCCGATTTGCACTTGGATGCTTTTTTGGTTTGATCGCGTCTAGAGAGCAAAATAAAATAATTCTTGTTCTAAAAACTTACAATTATTAAGTTTTAGTTTTCCTTGTTGATGATACCTATAGGTATTGTATCATATCACTTATTTAGATACCTTGCACGTATTATTTCACTTATGTAATCTACTATTCAATATAGTATGATTATTAATTGTGCCAAATGAATACGATTGTTGAAACGTTCAACAATTTTTTTAATATATCCGAACAGTTGATACACTAATACGCAGTAGACAAAGTGAGTCTATACCTAAGAACTAGATCACTCATATTACCTACGTTTCGACGAATAATTTTCTAGTTTCGCTACATTCCAGTATGTAATTGTTATGAGTCGGAATGCGAACTCCACCCATACCAATTAAATGAGGACTATGCGACCAAATGGAAAGCCTGGGTGCAAGCGTGGCGAGGACCGACTGCAGTCAAGTGTACTGTTTTGTTCTTCTGCAAATGCATTAAGGTTCATATTTTAATGAGGTTGAGTACATGTCAGTGCACTTGACTGTACTGGCCGTGTGCTTGAGTGTATGGCAGAATGACGACGTGCATGCAGGTGCGAGCTGCCACAGCGTGGAGTTAAATTGATATCATTTATGAAAGCAACATCTTGATAATATCATTATACTTTTTATGCAGATATGTCGGTAGCTCATTGTTTTAATTGATGATGGCAATTATAGAAATATTTATTAATTGAGCGTATATAGAGGTAATATACGTAAATGGAATTATAACAACAATCAAAATTAACGAGTCTTATGACGAATGTTTGATTGCTTAGTATTCACTAACACGCAATATCGAAAACCATTTTCTATAAGTACAACATTTTTCTTCATATCGTAAACCATTTTCTTTAGGGTATACTAAAATTTTTTTCTTCAAACATATTACTAGTAATATTATATTGAATGTTAAAAGACTTACAGGAAGTTTTGCTTTTGGAGACAAAGTACGACAGGAGTAATATACATAGACCTTCGGGATTTTAAAAGATGAGCTTTTTAAGGTACAGGAAGGTGAACGTTATGACTTTTTGTCCCGCTTTCAACTAACAAAATCCCACATCTTTTTTCGCAATTAACGTCGTAAGGGCCAGACAGCAGACACAATGGAAAAGCAATTGTATTAAGTAAGCCTTTTAAAAAGCTTTTTGATTTTACGACGTTGAGTTCAAAATAAGATCTGGCAACGCTGGTTTCTGGACACGCGGGTAAATTACTTAAGCAATTAGGTTTAGAGAATTATAATTAGTTGTAATTTCCCACACATACTCACTCTGAAATTCAATTTACATCATGGGTTATCATCAGTTACCTACACGCTCTGCGACTTGGGCCATTTGATTACAAATTAATAGGACAAGACGGTAATATGTAACATGTGTGTACATAGTTATTATTGAGTATGCTTGTATCCTATCTCTTTACTTAGGTACCTACACTTGCTAAGAAACCTATAAACAGAATTAAATACACCCTTATTTTTTAACTAGTACAAATACTTTAAGGGTAGTTCCTGAACATGAATATGAAAATTTTTCAACAAAATTCAACAAATATTATGTAAGTAGGAACGTCTATAAGAATTAAAAGAAAATATCGTATACCATACGAAGAGTATGAGTTATATGAAATTTGAAAACCTATAAAGAAAATGTACAAAAAATATAGGTAACTACTTAGTCACCGCATTTTTACGTTGATAGTGATAGTCTAGCTTTCTATTAGCAGCGTTATGAGTTGGCCGCGTGGACTAAAGGGGCCAACTGGCCACAAAAGAAAAAAATAGATCTAAGAAATGGCTGCCGCTTATCTAACGCACTGTGCTTACTTAAACCGTCGATCCGATGAACAGTGATGAGAAGAAACTGCTATGTCCAAGGATGTAGAGGAGCAAATTACCTTAATGTGTTTCTCTCGGAATTTGCTTCCACGAACCTCAATTTTGTAGTACAGTTAGCCGCGGCCGTATTTCCTGACGGCTATGACTTGGGGACCTTCATGAGAAGAGCTTACTCCTCTCACTCTTAAAAGGTCGGCAACGCGATCTCTCTAATCTCGCAGATGTTCATGGGCGGCGGTGATTACTTACCAGGTGACCCGCTTGCTAGTTTGACGCATCTGTTATAAAAAAAATAGAACCTCATGGAGTCGTCACATTCCTTAAAACCAGCTCCAAACAAGATAAGTCGATATTCTTAAACTGTAATATATTGATAAAATTTATAGGTATCCCTATCCCTAGCCTAAAACTATAGATGCATTTTTGCCTATCTTAGAAAAAACTAGACATGTTATTATACCTATAGATTATGATAAAACTCAATCACCAGAGCATTACGCATATATATGTATTTATATACTTACCTAGGACCGTATGCTATAAAGTACATACCAATGTTTACCCACATCAAGTGGCATGACTCACCGAATTAGAATATTAATTTATGATCGTTGGTCGCTAAAAAACAGGCGACATTGTTCGAGAAGCTGCATTACAAGTACATATATACTACTAACATATAATACATATAATTATATGAAGCAAGGGCGCAATGGAAAAAGACATCAGTGAGGTAGGAAGTAGTTTGAAATTTCCCCACTTGCAGGATGGAATATTTGGCTGCTTAACTGGACTATCGTATCTACATTCTCTGTTGTAATAAATACTACTTCTACGAATGTTTCGATGCTTCTACTTATATTATGCTGTTCACACTTGCTAGTAGAGTTACAGCCTATGTTAAACTTACCAAGCTATGATGTCTCATTATATAGCACCTACGAATCTAGGTTTTGTGTGACTAATCTATATCTATACTATTTATAAATAGACTAAATCCATAGACATCGACAAATTTTATATACAAACCGAAAATTTTTTAAAAACTAGTGATTTGCAATCGACGCCCAGCGCCATCTATTGGTACACAGTGGAACTACTGTCCTGAAACAAAGTGAGGGTCACTAAATCAATAAATGTATTGAGAGTCTACATACTGTTGTCCTCTTTATACTGTGATAGCAACGGGCACCACCAGCAAAGTCCACTAGCGATGATTATTTTGATATACAGCCTTCCCTATTCGTTCTTCATGATACCCTAAAGATTTATACGCTGAAAAATTTACGTTTATTACAGTCTCTTGTTTCCTTTTCATTTAATATTTCTTAGATTACATTTTCTTAGGAAGTGTTGTAAGTTTTTATGTATAGTAAAATACAGAATACGTTGATTTTCTGGTTTCACTGTGAATGGGGTGTTTTAGTACGTACTACGTAGTATATTGGTAAACAGTTAAATATCTTTACCCACCACTTTGAATAAGACCATTAGGTAGGTTCTGATTTTTATCGTTACTATGTCATCATTTGCTCACATGACTAATAAATGCTGACTAAATTTGCTATTAGCTGTTTTCATTATTAAACAGCAATTGATACCCCTACCGAGATTACTACATCCAAATATTAATACGATTTATGTAATAACTGTTGTGAAGACAGAATAGAAATGCTATTTTCACATGTTGGCACAATGCCGTTCACCAATAATCCAGAGCTCTATCGATGAAGGAGCCTCACTAAATAAACAAAGGTTGTATTTGTTTAACTTTTGACGGCATTATGTAAACCGCGGTTCACAATACGACAAAACTTCGGTATCTAAATGAATTCATTGTACGGATAAATGTAAGTGTAATTTAGATGGAGTGGAGATGGAGACTATTCACAAAATCAAACTTCCCACGTAGGTACCTTTACTCGTCCATAGTTGGGTTTCATCCTCGGCCTATTTAATGATATTCGACATTTTGAAGAGAAAACATAGACTGGGAATAGGGCAGGAAGATGATGATGATTCACGGCTAACATAATCACACATATCAATGACCATTAAAATCGGTCCAGCCATTCTTGAGTTACTTACAATGTTCTCTATTGTAATTAGCCTGGTTTCCGAGGATAGGCCTTGTCGCTTTTAAACGATTTTTAGGTTTTGAAAAATAATATTCGTTCGGATATCTCTACTCGATTCTCTACTTCTGCTGTTTAGGCTTTGTTTGGTATTGTGTTTTTTTTTTGGTATTTTATTATTATGGAAATATAGTTATTTTACCCCCTCAACTGTCTTCATTGCAGTCCGACACATCGACTTTGTTCATGTACGGACAGCCGCTAATCAGGTTACTACAATCTGTCAAATTTCCTCAGTTGATATTGAACCAAACGCGTTTGACATAAAGGTGAGGTTCGATTGAAGAAATTTGACAGATTGTGTAGTAACCTGATGTGCGGCTGTCTGTACATAGATGACATTCCCATAGTCGTCCTTCAAGGTCAATTGTATAATATGTGGAGTAACAATTAACTGCCGTAATAGAGGTATATTATCTCTAAAGACTCCACACGGTCACACGTTACTCGCTCTCGGCTTATTGTTAATAAAACGGGCATTTGGGGTAAGTGAACCCGGTTTAGTCATCTCACGGACTTCGCCGTCACTTACGGACACGGCCAATAAAACTAGTGCAAAAGTGCAAATCTATTCCTAGCGTGCGCTCACACATTCTTGCAGTCATTTGAGTATGCACCCGGCGGTGAATAGGTGTTTTCTTGTTTACTCACTCATGGGTTATTGAGTTTCTATTAGCGTTTCTCTTATCTGACCTACTTTTTTCAAGGAATTGGGCCGCTATTGTTTCCTCAAGAAAATTTAGTTACCTTATACTCAAAAATGTATTGCTTTAGTTAGTAAGTTATGTTAGTATGATAGTTTTTTACAAATTTTAGTAAGACGTTGTTGTTGTTTTATGGTTTTGTTTCTGTCATGTAATATTGGTTCCAAATAAACATTTCTTCTTTCTTTCTTTAAGACGTATGAAGAAATAGACATTCTGCGCCGACCTAAGATTACCTGGGATGGATACAATTTTCATCATCCTTATAGGTACCCTGTTGTTGATAGAAATTTTAACAAGTGAATGGACATGTATATTATTACTGTTTAATTAATAAAATCGAAATTGATTATTTCCATAGTTAATATTTGAAATACTTGGAGATATACGTGTATTGATGGATATTTTTCTTCACCTTGGTGTAAGTAATTTATTTTGTGACCAACTGGTATGTTAAAAAAGGCCCATTAATTTGCTGTATTGGTAGGTAATGGCAAGTAAATATTTTTAAATACGTACATAAGTGTGTTTACAATTGTCTATCACTGTTGAATGCAATCGTGCGAAGTAACGTGAGCAGAAACATCACAGCACGTGCTCGCGCATGCTTTTTGTGCTTAGGCCCCTGACACACACTGGCCGCGCATTAGCGTGCCAGCTCACGAACTTTCTTCGCGACAATGTTGCAGTCCGCTGCGCGCGCGCACGTCTCCACTCGTGTGCCAGAGCCCTAACTTTATTCAACACTTATTAGGTAGGTATACATATGCCTACGGTGTTTATATTGTTGCGTATCGCTTTACATGCATATCATAAATTCTAACGTCAATGCCATAATGCCACTAATGCGTTAGAATACACATAAGCAAAACCAGTCCAAAACCATTACGCGCATATTTGTGATTCGTTTACTCGACAGAAAGGCTTACCTATAAAAATCTGAAATATCAATACTGAAATGTGAGCTGGAACTAATTTTCCAATTACTAATCATTGCCGGCGTAGTGATTCGAATAATTAAATAAAACTGGCTACGTTCCAACACTGGTATAATTGACAGCAAATTAATACATGTACAACAAAGACTTATTTGAGTAATAAGATGGCAGCTTTAAGTTCATTTTGCGTCCCACACCACATGGAAAATATCAACCTGTTGAAATGATTTAATAATTGTAAGTGCTGCCGCCATTTTACTACTTTTCACTTTGTAAAGCTTTTTGGCGATCGTCCAAATTAATCTGTTAGGTTCAATAAGGAAAAGTGTGTTAATAATTTTTGTTCACGTATGTAAATGCCAAGCGAACACTTTTAATTATTAAATTATTGATAAATCTCTTTGTTTTTGTAATTAATTGTAGAAGTAACATTATAATAAGATAGTTTCGAGTCTTGCAAAATTAAGGGCCTCAAAGGTTACGCACGGCCAACACCTCATACTTATACCATTCCTTTAAAATACAATGACTTTTGTGAAATTGCATAAAATAATGTAGATAAAATTTCCATACAAAAATATTAAAGACGAATTTCATAAAGTCATAGAAGAAATAAGTGTTATTCAGAATGGTTGGTAGAACACTTAGTTAAAGATATGTAAATGTTTACAGATACACCTTGTATTTATATTCCAAAATTTTGTTGACAGTGTTTGGGGACTCGATTGCCCAAAGCGATCAACAGTTCAGCGCCATGTCGACGCGGGCTCTGCTCTCGCTGCTCAACGGATTCCTGCTCACCACCACCTACCGGGGACTGATCGTGGTCATCTCGCAGAATGTACAGCAATATTTAGGGTACAATGAAGTAAGTACAAGGCATAACATCGATAGGAGCAATGAAATATAAGTAAAGAAAGCATGAACGCTCTTCTTCTTCGGGCCGCAAAACTATGGATTGAACTGTCACCTGCGGTTTTTCAGGAAGCGATGCGACCTACAAACCTTCAAATAGCGAGGGTGATCCTCTTTAAAAGGTCGGCAACGCACTTGTGACTAATCAGGTGTTGCGGGTGTCGTGAACGAAGAAATACTAGAATCGAACAAAAAGATGTCCAGTATTTCTGTTTAATTGTAAAGATAATCTCCTTTTGTGATTACAAAGATATCTCTTAGAACTAACCGGTTGGATCACCATACACACAATCTAGCATAATCTGTCCTGGGTTTTCAGAGCTTCCTAGTTTTTCCAGTCGAGTAACATAAACTAGAATATGATATCCAACCAGCTAATCGAGTAGGTATTATTTGATTGCGATATAAAAACAATCATTTTTATTGACTAGATTTTTTCTTCTCCTTTACAATCTGGGATGGATTAGTAATGTTGCAGAGAGATCATACAATACCAAATACAGTACTAATTTAATGTGATGCAAACAATTTTCATAGCTTGAAAATTTTATCTCCCACAGTACCTAAACTGTAACAAAAAGGGAAAATTTCACCAATACATTTTGCAAGCACGCAATTTCACAAAGCTAATTTTAAATTTACTTGTGATCGAACAGTTTCTTGAATAAAAATGTAAGCGTATAGATAGGTTAGTACCTATCTATACGCTTACATTTTTATTCAAGAAACTGTATCCGTTATGGATAGCAAATTAAATTCTTAGAATTTCTCGCAACTACGAACAAGGGCGGTACTGCTTCATGTTGCGACGGGGTGCAATCATAACCTGGTGCCTCACTCACTAGGACCTTTTTTGAGAGACGTGTTTGTTGAAGGAAGAGGGAGGGGAAAAGGGGGGAAGGGATTGTTAAAGCATGCTCCGCTTCATGCGAGCATGTTGCGAGCACCTCTCAGCGCGCCCTATAGCATGGCGCCCGGGTGCACCCTTGCGCTATGAGTAAAGGCCCCTAACATAAGTATAAAAGATAGCGATCACGCGCACTTGTTTCCGTCGGGATAGCTTGTATCGCTAATATGTTTCTTTTTCCTATCAGAATTAGAAAATCCACCTACATCAGTTTTGATCCAATAGGTAGTAGCATTGATAGCGTGCAGAAATCCAATTTGCTAACTATTCATTATTTGATATCTCATTTCTAAAGTAACACGTTTTTCAATAAGGTAAGTAAGTATATCAATAAGTAAATAATTACCGTTCAAACCCTTTACCACCAGGTGGACCTTCTGGGGCAGAGCATTTTCAACATAATACACGAGGATGACCGCCAACTCATGCGGGACCAGCTCATGCCAAAAAGCACCATGCTTGGTCCCAACGGGGAGCTGCTGGTGCCAGATGAGCCCGAAGGCAAGCGGCAGGTAGCTGAGATACTGGCCAACGAGAAGAGGCGCTTCATTATCAGGTACGTGTGATTTTGTTGGAAGTCTATTTCTTTTTAAAAATCCATAATTTTGCAATAGACACAGACACAAATAAAAAAGTATAAACATTTTCAAAACAATCTTCCTTCTCACGTCTTATTCCGCAGCATGTGAGAATAGCGATGACATTGAGTGCGCAGAAACCAATTTTAGTGGAAAGTCTTCTTTGTTACAAGTGCGCAAACTAACGGTCATCGCTATTGTTCGGTGCGATTGTTCGCGGACTATACCTGACCAGCCTTTATATATAAATTCTTTACTACTTGACTACCAGGTCAATATTGGTGTTGCTTCTGCAGATTCAAGAAGCAAGGCCAGCGTTCGGAACCCAGCCAGTATGTGACGTGTCACATCGAGGGTTCTCTCCGCAAGTCCGACCGCGCCTGCCGCGGGTACAACCGCTGCTGCCAGATGGTGCGCCGGGCCCGCGCCCGCGGCGACAACCCTTGCTCCAGTGGCAACGATGTGGTAAGTGGAACATAATAAATGGTATTTAACTACTTAATCTCGAGATAGTAACAAATATTGATACTTTATCAAAGATATTTGTCTTGGGTCTGGGTGTTTGTAGTTCCTTCGTTGTTTCTGGTTTCCATAGTACAAGGGAAAACCTTAGTTTGGGACCAGGACAATGTATGACGTTGTCTCAATTTATTTATTTTATTGGTAAATAAGAACGTGACAATCTTCTTTGGCAAGATCCCAAGAACAACAAGGTTTTTAAGGGGCTATACGAATGAAACTAAAAGTGGCCGTTTTTAGCAATAATCAACATTATTGTTACTTGTCGCGTGTTAGAAATATTGTATTGCATCTTGAAAAATCCAATTTACTTGGATCTAAGTCTGTAATGTTTTATTTTCTACAAAAATATCATATTTTCGCCACAATCAGTGTAAATAGGTTGGCGGCGCTAGTTTCATTCGTATAGCCTCTTAATGGACGAAAGTTAGAATCTGCAAGCCCGTGCCTTTTTATATTGCATGTTCGCCCAATATTCAAATTAATTACATTGCGATAATATTAATGAACCAAAATTTTAAAGTGTTAAAAAAAATTACACCTAACCTGCACTAACGCACCCTTCGTAGGATACACTAGTGACGAAATATTGGAACAACGTTCCAGTAGGCGTGAAAGATTTCTGCCTGTTTATAATATTTTTTATTACGTTTCTGACCACAAAACTAGCAAACAGCTAAGCGCTCAAAGCGTTTGTCCACGTGACAGTAATACGCCAAACATTTCACACCAAACGTTATCTCAAACTAGGTCATTCCCAGGAATACCACAATCCCATAGTATTAGATATTATGTTTCATTTGTATACACAGCATCCAGGCAGGAATTATCGCATATATACCTATCTGGAACAAATAGGTGGTAACCTATAGGTTAGGTTACCTATAGTTATGTATACTATAGTATACGTAACTATAGGTGGTAACCTATAGTTATAGGTATACTAGGTATCTAACGTATTCAGGTGGTATTAAATTGTGATTGTGGTTCAAGCATTAGCAAAAAAGGTGTAATTTTTTATAAAATATATTGGTCTTTTTTTCAAAATTAACTAATATCTTAACTAGGAGGTAGGTAGTTATACCAACTCAAAAACGGTTAGTGCGGAGTCAGGTCAATGTATGAGATGTTGTGTGAATTTATTTATTTATTTATTATTCTTCATTAAAATAATATGCGACATCATTTAAACATTTTTTCGCGCTGTAACCGAAAAAGGTATTGACTTCGATTTTTTCTTTTTGTATGGTAGTCGACTTAGGAGTTAAACAATTGAGTGAAACTTG
Source organism: Cnaphalocrocis medinalis (assembly GCA_014851415.1). NCBI lineage: Eukaryota > Metazoa > Arthropoda > Insecta > Lepidoptera > Crambidae > Cnaphalocrocis > Cnaphalocrocis medinalis. The sequence goes on along the minus strand of CM026273.1, from coordinate 11,899,659 downwards.
AGGTTAAAACCTCATAGTTCATGTACACGTTGATGTAACATGGATAAGTTGCAATTTATTCCATGTTTAACTAACTGAGCCATCCCACCGGACACTGCATGTATGTTTGCACACGTGCTGTTGGCAATCCTGTGAGCTTTTCACACATAGCAAGTTTAAGTTTTTATTTGTTGCACGTAATAAATTAGATAGATACTCTTTATTGCATAAAAGGTTACAGAACTTAATGTTATGGTCATATAGGTATGCATACATACAATCTCGGTCCTATCGCTAATAGCAATCTCCTTTTATACAACTTAGGGTAAAGGAATACACAGAGTTAACGAGAGAGATCTGTTAAGTAGATTATAAGAAAATGATTAGACTAAAGTATATATATACTAGCATTTTGCCCGCGACTTCGTTCGCGTGGATTTCAGGTTCGTAGAAACCTCAAAAATTGTAGCCTATGTGTTATTCTGATGTAAAAGCTATATTGTGGTAAAGTTTCATTCAAATCCATTCAGTAGTTTTTATAATAGTAGTAGGATTGTGCCATCACATATCTGCCAAGTGGCGGAATGCTAAGGTTTATTAATTTAGACAATTTTAGCAACAAAGTTCATTATAATAGTTTATTCGACCTCGTAGAGGAAGGACTGCGCACAGCGTAAAAGTACAGTTGTTGCTTCGTACCTATAGTTATTCTGTGATGCGGAATTTGACCCGCGTGCGGATTTGGCTCTGGGTGTCTGCGGTTTCTTCGTTGTTTCTGGCTTCCATAGCTCAAGGGAAAACCTTAGTTTGGCACCCGGACAATGTATGTGATGTAGTCTCAATTTATTTATTAACATTTTTTAAAATCCTATCAAGTTTCAAAATCTTCTATAAGAACCATAAAATACGATTTCTGTCATTGAAAGCAATGCAAATTCATAAAACTTCATAGGATTTTAATCCTATAGCACAGGAAATGAATGTTTGTTTGGTCCGAGTTGTGCATTCTTTTTATAAAAGCAGGATTATTGAGTGGCAGGACTCATTTCTAGTCCGCACACATGAAGTATTCTTTTCTCACAAATAGGTATAGGTGAAATAAACTGCAGCTCAACTTTGAAACGTGCTATTTACTTATGTCATATATTAATCTAGTTGAGAAACTATGTTTGCTAATAATCGCTCATATACATAGTTTTCACAAAAACTCGTTTTTCATTGTTTTCTTCCACAAACATAACTAACATTAAAATGCATAGTTTGCATCGACCGTCATTTCTTAACACTTTAATCATTGCGATTGCAGAATCACTAATCATGTCTGCAGCCAATTACTTCGACGAGCAATTACTTACTGATTAATTTAATTGCTTTTCTCAGGTGTTCGTCGGTATCGTGCGCCTTGCGACAGAGACTTTCCTCACTGAAAGTAACATGGAGTACCACCGTATGGAATATCGCACACGCCACTCGATCGACGGACAAATTATCGAAACGGAGCAGCGTATATCTCTAGTGACTGGCTACATGACACACGAGGTGAACGGCATCAACGCGATGAACTTCATGCATCGGGACGACGTACGATGGGTCGTCATCGCCCTCAGAGAAAGTAAGTTGACATTGGAATATTCAAACCCGACCCTAAAAGATTTGCAAGGCATCTTTGTAATATAGGGGCTGCACAATTCTACGGAAGACGGTCATCATCTCACGGTCTTGCTGGCTAGAATCTGTATCTTATACTTACACCGTATCTTTATAAAAATATTGCGCATTACTGACTCCTAATATCCTTACCGCTATTATGATATTTTCCGATACAGAACCATCATACAGCCATTTCTCCGTACCGTTCTGTCTTTGAAATATTTGTAAGACCTTCGTGAGATACCCGTACAGATCCAGTTTCAATCGTGAAAAAGCTTTTCCTCGTGTAAAATATCACACGTTCTTAGAGTATTGCTTTTACATATAATAAATAAAATCTGCTTACGAAAAGTAGGAAGATTTGTTTCTGTTTTTACCTATGTATTTTTATAAATACGAATAGGTACATATTCAGATCATGTCAAAAATGTTTCATCCCTAAATAGTTTGGCATAAAATAAGTTACTTAAGTAATTGCACTTTTTTACCATATGACAAGTCTAAGCTAAGCTAAAGAATACGAGCACCAGCAGACTGAGCTAAAACGTGTGTAGTGAGGTATGGAGAGTCTTACTAAACGCAAAGGAGTGCGGTAATTCGCTTCGAGCGTTTGGCCCGTGCTCGCATGTGCTCCGCCTATGGTCGGTTTTTGGACGAACACAATGGAATTGTGAGAGAGTATTTATGTAGGCAGATTTTACGTCCACCCTTGATTCCAGATAAGAGCGGCTCGTCTTGTCTTGAGCTCAGTTCGAGCTCGGCGCGTCTATCATCAAGCTCCCTTTCCCTTCTTTCCTCTCAGGCCACATAAAGACAGCAACATTAAATCAAAAATGTATTTTCGTCCACTGATTTAATTATCATTAATACCTACTGCATGAAATAAAAACTTTAGAAAATAGATCTAGGGATAATTTTACTTTCAACAACTATTAGTAGTAGGTGAGGAAAAGTTTATTATTCACTTTAATAACTTTTCCTGTAAAAAATAATTAGGAATCTAGGGACGCAGTGTCCATAACATAGCGGGAACCACTATGTTTTAATTTTATAATAGTTAACTTTCTGATATACACTTTTAGGAATGTTTCAATCTATACTATTTATAAAGAGATAACTTCTATAGACAACGACAAGGCTTATAGGTAAACCGAAAACACGAAACGCTTGCGCGATGTAATTATACACAGCGCCATCTATTGGTTGTTTTCTGAATTACGGTCCCGAAGCGAAGTGAGGGCGGGCCACTAGTAATTCAATAAATTTGTTTTAGATCACTACTTTGGAAAAATTCGCATCGAAATACAACATAAACTCATTACGAGCATACGTAACTCTAGGTACCCTAATTGAAAACACAGCTATTTATATTTCAAGCACATAGTTACAACTAATGTTTCTCTGGAAATTTTATGTGGAAGTCTCAATTAACAACTGTGTTGCAACTTTTTCCAAAGTATTATCTCTAATGGATATGTTTACTCGTTATTATTTTCATTACGCAAAGCGAATGTATCTGTTTTATCCGTACACAAAGTATCAATACGATACTAATATTATAAATGGGAAAGTGTGTCTGTCTGTCTGTATGTTTGACTTTCTTTCAAAACGGAGCGACGAATTGACGTGATTTTTAAGTGGAGATAATTGAAGGGATGGAGAGTAAACTAGGCTTCTTTTTGCCCCTTTCTAACCATTTTAGGAAAGTGGGGGGCATGAGCGAAACCACGGGCAAAAGCTAGTAATTAATACAGTGGTAAGTCTTCTCATGCTGGCGAGATCATAGCTCGTCGCGCTATCCCGTAGCTGACACCCTTCAGCTCCTGTAAACAGAGTGGCTTTTGTCCGAGACTACTACGTTGACCAGTCTTAGGGTCTATTTCACAATATGCTACCTTATTGCTACCATAATGTCGAATAGCGTTTTATGTCACTTTACGTCCATGAGTCAGATAGAAATCGCAAATCTTTTTCTCAAAATAATTTGTGTTGCATATATATATATATATATATATATATATCTTTAGATTGACAGACCCTTAGATTTGTCCCCTCTGTATGTGTATTTAAAGCAAAGCAAAGCAAAGCGAATTTCAATTTTATTTTTACTTATATGTGGAGTACTTAATACGTTCTAAATGATTCGTTTTCTCATAAACTTACTTACTTGTTAATTTATTCACCACACGTAAATACTAAACAGTTCACGTAGTTCGCATAAACCGTAACAGGAGTTGTTGCGTTTTATATTTTTCTCTGCTATCAGGTATGCAAATCATTATCAATAAATATTAAATCAATCTATGTGTGTTCGCACTAGTTATTCATCTATTTACTGATGGCACTTGTTTATTTGAGCATCTGCCACGTCTATCGCCACTACTTCTATAAAATATTATTACTTTAGTAGATAACTTTCAACATTTCCATTTGCTCTGCATAACGACAGATATTTGTCGACGAGCACTGATATTGCGCTATCAGTTGACTTAGAAGTCTCGAGTGTCTAACCTCTCTTAGGTTTAAGATTTGATATGTCAGTATTGTAGGTACAGCATTAGATAACGTTGGTAAGTATTTATAGAGATTTGATTCTCGAATAAGAGCGGTGCTGTCTGCACTTTAAGGTCTATTGTGAATTATGCAAATATAGACAAAATCTCAGAGTAAGGAATAAACAAAAATATCAGTAGAAAAGAAACGTCTTGTAATGCCAATAGTAAATGAGCCTCTCTCCTACTAACTTTTACGGAAACCCAATAAAGATATAGTCCGGGTAGGAACAATTTTGATTTAAATAATGGTCCGACTCGACATTAAATAAACATTAGTGTATTTAATCATTTCTAAATCACGTTAAACAAATAAAATACAGGATGCCATACCAAAAATATAATTTGGCGTTATTTGTAAAGTAAAATACGCATAAAAGGAATCATATTCTATCCACAAATACGTGTTTGTTCATAAGTAAATACACGTACATATTTGTGGAAGTTAGGCGAAAGTATGTGTACCTATACTAGAGATTACGCTTAGGACCAAATACATACTTGCCACCCGACTACCTTCCTTCATTGTACCTAGTTGCACACTTTTGATATTGATCGGGTTTTGATATCCAAAATCCTAAAGTCGCACAAATACCTACATATTTATTTAGGTCCATGTAGAAAGGAATTGCGAATTTTCCGCAGTTTCAAGCTAACGAAGTGCCTACTTGTACACACAATAAAAACTTTTACATCACCGTCCCAGTCCTGCGCAGTCGGTATTCAACTTTTACCTGCCCTATTTTTCAAGTCATTAGTCCATCGTGATGCACGGCGACAAACTCTACGTATTCTAATGTGACGACTGCTCCATTTTGATAGTTACGGTGTCGAATCCATCATCCGTTCGTCTAGGCATGCTGAGCCCAGTTTCTAATCCTGTGAGCAATATTGATGACTTCAGTCGTGTGATGAATACACCGTTCCGATGGTTCTATCCGCCGCAAAAACTTTGAAACTATGCTGAAGTACCCAATTCAAGATGAGAGTGCGTAGACTAAGATAAACTGGTTAAAACCTAGGTCTTAAAGCATTGAGGAGTACTTGACGCAGCTTCCGGAATGCAATAAATTCTTCCGATAAACTACAAATTAAGGTATTGTTTTTTATACACTATTAATAGACTATAACCATATCCGGTGACTAATGTATTTGTTACTTCATACATCTTACTTTAACATTTAACTTTCCAAATATACCTTCCTAAATACGAGTTACGCCTAATTTTACCTTAAAAAAATGGAGAAAATTATTTGTTCGACTGCGTTTTTTATAATATTTTCCAATTTCGCCATCAATTAATAACTGCTTTGTATAAAATTATTATTTATATTTTTTACTTTAAAGGACATACTCGTACCCCCAATATCGCCCCCTTGGATCTACACAAATACCTACATACTGAAAGCGCTCGAAAAGTGATTCCAACAGCGTCAGCGTTATCCTGATTCAGAAAATTCCATCACCACCAAATTTTATTCGACCCTAATTCATAGAAATTGGTTTTAAATTCAGTAGGTGCTTACTTACATCTTCTTACATAAAATTCAGACTACATACTTATATTGAACTTATGGTTTAATATTATTAAATACCCTACGATGGAAATCTTCAACAACTAACAGCAAATGAACCGCGATTAATGGAATAATACACTTACGTACTTAATTAATTTGCTAAATGCGGGCTGGCAGTTTGTCCCCCTTTCCCCTTTCTATAGGCAAGTGGTTTTCTTGCCCAAAGGAAGGGCAGCTGGTAAACAGTGTCTGGTGGAGAAAACTCAAAGACTAAAAAGCGAAACACAATATATTAGTGACTCTACGAAACAATAAAAAAAGTATTGAAATCGACATTAACCTAACTCCGTTAAACTCATACACAAAGTAGGTATCTTCTCTCCGTAACATTTAAGTAAGTAATAGGGAAACCCGACAACTGAATCAAGTTTAAACATTTCAGGAATTATACGAGGCATGCACGGTGTATGAATGGTTGAAATACGCACATAAAAAAATAAGAGTAGGAAAATCGAAAGGTGCATGCTAGGATTCGAATCTACGACCTTATGTATGGAAGTCGCGTTTTTATCCACTGATCAACCATCGCTCAAACCTAATTATTTATGTTTTACAAGACTGTTTAGTCTAATCAATGTATCTGAATCTTTTTTATGTGGCATGATAAAAGTGAATTATATTATTTATTTTGCGTATGCTTTTTGACCGTTGTTTTTTAAGTTGTTACTTCTAAATTTTGTACTCGTTTTCTTAGATATTTTCGGGGTAAAATTAGTTTGCTCCGGTTGTGCCAGTAATTGATTCAGGTTAGCCATTTTACATACTCTGCAGTCGATTTCCTAAACAATTTTCTAAACAAAGGCTTTGTTTATTGCGTATCTGTTTGCCAGGCGATTGTGTGCGGCGATCAAAACTTTGTCTCTAAGCTATAAACTTTATGCTTACTAGGGTTACCATAAACTGAAGTAATTATTAAATATGTTTTTTTGTGACACACATCTACATTCCATGCATATTTCATTTTACCTAACATCCCAGACTCGTATTCAATTAGGAATCGTCTATATAACATTTCGGAAAAAAAATATTGTGACAATTATGACAGACAGACGGACATGATGAATCATAAGGGTTCCGTTTTTGGGCATTTGGTTACGGAGCCCACAAAATATAATTAAAAAACTGTAACCAGACCACCAAGGTAAAAATAAGTTTTCAATATTAATTAAGCAAAATTTGATTAACCTGACTAGTTCTACATTAGGTTGAGAACTGTTAAATTAATTTGACAGATTTGTTAACATTAACGAGTAGCCAGCCGTATTTTACCGCCCTGGTAATAAATTAAAAATGTAGCTGGATAGTGGATATAAGCAGACTTTATTGCTATTGAGTCAGCAGCAACCCTGCTAGTGCGTTCTGGAGATTCTATAATACAGGGGGTTATACGGCAGTATTTTACTGCCACCCCTGCTATTTACAATTAAGGCGATAGGTACCTCGTTGAAACTAGCTCCGACAATTGATTTCAATTTATTCTTTATAAATAAAGATTAAAGATATACTATTGAGAATAGTTAAAGGAAAGTATTAATAGTTGATAACATGCTTCTTACGAGTTACCATATTTTTATTACCTTTTGCCTAGTCACTACAGTTAGTTAGGTACAGTCAGCTCCAAAAATATGTATACACTTAAGGACCTGGTCACAATGCATAATGTATAAGAAAGTAGAAGTCGTTCTTATATATGTATTGTGACAAGGTCCTAAAGTGTATACATATTTTGGAGTTGACTGTACAGGTAGTTGACATACAGGGAAATTGGTCCCATCCATTACAACAAACATTCACTTTTAGTAGTTTGCGCGTAATCAAATCTTTTTTCATAAAGTGGTAAGTTTTATATTATTAACATTTGTTTGAGTATTCACTTTATATAAGTACAATATATTTGTAACCTATGTAGTAATGATCGAATTCAAATAATTAGGTGTCCAACTTTATTGAAATACTTTACCTCGATGATCATAAAAATCTATCGGTGTTGGTTCATACAGAAATACCTAAGGATCATGAACAGTGATAGTAAAACGTTATAACCAAAACTATTTTAACCGAAATAATACCTAGCCCTTAAACTAGGAAAGTTTAAGTACCTACCTAGTTCTTCCCAGTTTAAGTTTTTGTCAATAATGAAACACCTGAATCCGATAACTGATTATGAATGTCAAATTATATGAAATCTGTTGTTGGATCTGAATGCCCATTGATCAAGAAACTCCAAATTTAGGTACTCTTTTCAAATGAAACACAAAATAATATGGACGCCACATTTAATTTTCCTTACACTACAACCATAAAACACTGAGATAAAAGGGGGTAACCTAAATTGAAACTGACTGTTAGTAGTTATTCTCATTGCGATTGTTAACTCTATCAGATCAAGACATCACAAATCTCGAACTGTTCCCAAAGTAAATAGCTAAAACTTATGGGTATAGAATAAACGAAGGCAGCACCACACTTTTATGACACACCCTAAAGGAACACAAATATTAATCATACAATTGCTCGTCTAGAGTGACCACAAGGCCAAGTAATGGATCGACCCCAAAACTACTTATTAGGTAACGTGAGACAAAGTCAGCGAAAGCGCCGTAGGACCAACCCACTTATGTTTGATCAACAGGTCCGATACGCAGTCCCTTGATAGTAATGAATTTCTATTTTCAGTGTACGATCAACACCGCTTAGTTGGCGAGTCGTGCTATCGGCTAATGGCCAAGAACGGACAGTTCATATATCTCAAAACGAGGGGCCGTCTGGAGCTGAACCGCAACACGCGAGCTGTGACCAGCTTCGTTTGCACCAACACCGTGGTTGACGAACACGAGGGCAAGCACTTGATCAGGTTGATGAAGAAGAAATTCATGCTCATGGTCAACAACAACGAGGAACCGGTACCAGAAATCGAAGAATCCAAAGAAGTAAGTCAATATTAAGGCATTAGTAAAATGATTTAGGTACAAGTTACCTGTTCCACTGTTACCAATTATTAGCATTGAAAAAAATACTTTAATTTTGAACAACAATTTCCAAGTTTGCGTATTAACACATTTTATGCAGTAACGTTAGGTTTCAATTAGTTAACTCCAACAGGCTATAAATCCTTTTAAAGCTGCAAAGACAATGGACAAATACAATTTTATTTGTGTGAGTCAGTTAACTACCGCCAGTTTGCCTTATTTTCATATTGGTACGACACCTCAATCACCCACGCAGCGTCTAGTAATACCTAGAAGTATACTTAATATGTGCATGTGCATATAAATTCATCTCGGGCTCAAATGCCACCTATCGGGAGCTAGTCGAACGGGGATGAATTGAGGGACCGGGGCGGCTGCTGTTGCAAAGTGCATCTGTAGTCAAATAGAGGCCGCTAATTGCATCGGGCGTTTGTATGGGCGCCCGTAAGCCGCTAGAGACCTCTATCAGAACCCGAGCACACGGCGCAGAATGCGTGTTGCACCTATATGCACCACGAATTGAATTACAGCCAGCATGGGCTTATTTTGTTTGACACTCGAATCGTTATCATAAATATTGATTGCGGCACAAACGCCCATCCGCGCCGTGAGATAGTACACCTAGGTCGCCTAGGCTTTGTTCTAAAATTTTGAGTTTATACTCAAAAGTTCCGGTTTCTGTTGTGTTTAGTGAACTGCAAGAACCTAGCGGGAAGCTGTGGCATAAAAATTGTTGGTATTTATTTAAGATTTCTACTTTTATCACCTATGATTGATAACTCCCTTTGTGTCAAGCGTTCGACATTTTCAATTTTCACCTTTGACCTAAGTATATCGTTATGGGCTTCTTTTCATAAGAAAACTCCAAAAACAGTTTTAACAATGCTGATTGTTTTTACTTAAAATCGTAATAGGCCGAATAATAATTAATAATATCTTAAGGAAACGAATAAACCATCTCGCGGATAATTTCACTTGAATTTTTGTTCGGTAAAAAGGGCGTGTCTCGACGCCCTTTCAAATATTAGTGTATTATTAAATGTTAGTCGATCCAACTACAAAACTATCTTGCTTGACACCTAATGTGACGGCCAATTCGCTTGTTTGGAAAATAATTTGTTGAGATTAAGTGTTTGATGTGTAAAACTTGGTACCTACGATGAGACCCACCGGCTGTATGTAGAGATGAGTGAATACATTTTTAATGTACCTACTTATGTATTTTATTTAATACACGCATATACTTATCGACCTTCGTGCATACTCTTTTACGCCCGTGTGTGTGAGAGTAAGCAAATTGTGCCAATTTCTCAAAATAGCAATAAGATAAAAAGTTGTTCTTTAGAATTTAATTACTCTATTAGATAGTATTTCCATTGATAACAACTGTTCAGAAAAAATAAATTGTCGTTTTTATAACCTTGTGAAGCTAAAAAGATTTTTTCTTATGCCACCTTACCCTAAGACAATAAATGAGTACGTCAGCTATTTAGATTTTAAAAATATAACATAGTCAGCTTCAGCTATAATATATTTGTTTCAGGTGAATGATCAAAATTTGGCGGTAGAAGATCCAAGGCAACTGGAAAAAGTAATTCTTCACTTGGTCACTAACTTACCTTCACCACAATCGGAGGAAGATTTTCAGGGAGAAACCGCTGACTGCAGCATACCGCCAGCCGCCCGACTTGCGATTATCCCGCCCAGGAAAGAGAGGATCGTCAGCGCTATTGAAAAAATCTACAGCGTTATTAAGACGTTCCCTGAGAAAAAAGGCAGTGCCCCAAAAATACAACAGCTAGAAAACACACAAGAGTCCCAAATAATGGCTTACAGAAGGAAGTCAACCCGCACCCCCAAGCGCTCCAGCGACCGCCAAGCCTCGTTCAGGCCGGTCTCGGAATCTCCTGTGCCCAAGCTTCCGACGTTCAGTGACGTCTACCAACGACGTCACAACGAAACTCCTGGGATGCTCCCAGAATTGAACATGTACAGCGCCAACAACCCGATGCGCAACAGTTCCGGCACCAGCCGCAACCCCCGAGCTACGGCTACGATCACACGACCAGAATCTGAGATGCCTTCCACCAGCTACACGGGATTGCCCACCATCACCTCACCAATGTCCGGTTTGGGTAACAACAATAACATGGCAGCAGCAACTACTAGCGATATGTCAACAGCCACAGTGAAATATCATGTGTACGTAGCGCCAATTCCAAACCCTGCTCAGCCCGAGCCCGTGCAGGAGGTGGATTTGGCTCTGCCCGGGGTGAGCGGCATCGCTGGAGTCAAGCGACCAATGGAATATACAAACCTGGAGGTGGCTTGCAAGAAGAAGCCTACTGACTCCGAGATTAAGGCACCTGAACTTGCTGACAATGATGATTCTTTGCTGGATACCTCTTTCCTGGATGACGCTCGTAAGTAATTTTTTCAATTGTTCAGATGTGAAATGGAGGGTTTTTGCAAGTGAAAAGTGTGATAGACGGCGCTACGCCTTCGTCAGGTCTAACTTTAACGACATGGTTAATCGTAAATTTTTCATGACGCGTCATAACGTAGTCAATCCACTTGTTATTGGGACTAATTGTCTACTTAACGTCATTTATCGAATTTTTTATTTGAAAACCGATCGTAATAATTAATTAAAATGTGTTTGTTTTTTTACAGCCCTTACATTCTCTCAAATCGAATCGGCCATGAATACGTTGGATCAAGGCGATCCCTCGTTTCCGGACCTGTTGGTAAGATTTCTTATAAGTGTGATTAAATTTCTAAGGTCTTCTGCTATAGCGAATAATTATATCTCTGCGAATGAGTAATTATAAAAATGCCAAGCGAATAATTATTAGCGATGTGTATTTGCTGTTATAATTTGTGCAGAGTTATTTGTCAATTGTACTTAATCGGCGCAAGTAGCGGTCGCATTATGAAGTGCAGTGTTCGGACTTCCAGGTCTCCCAGGAGGTAGAGGACATCCTACACGAGATAGAGAAGACGCCGCCCAACAACTAAGCCATCTTGGAACTCCTGGAGCTGCCTCGGAGGCATGGTGCGCCTCAAGCCTTGATATGTCCGATGTCGATGAGCCAATCACGTCATCACTCATGTTATTTTACCGTAAGAGTTAATGTTGTTACTTAGTCAAAGATTTCTCGATTTTAGAATGTAATGTAACATTATTATATCGTGTCATACTTTAAAAGATCTCTTAAAATTGATTCTTGTGATCTACGAGAATAACAATAAGTCAAAAATATTGTGCCACTTTAAGTTAAATGTCGGTAAATACAATAAACCACTAATAGTTTACTTTCTGCCATAATACAGTTTTTTTCAGTAATTTAACCGGATGTTAGTTTAATAGGGTTTAAAATACTTATATTAAATAATTAATATATATAAAGGCAAATTAGTGGATTATGTGTGCTTCCTAAATTTTATGAAACAAATATGAGAGTGAATCATAAGTGTTGTTTTTAATTAGTATAATTATAAACATGGTTTAGAGTTAAGACGAATTCAGTTCAATTACTTTACAAGTGGGTTGTTAACTTCGTGTATATTCATCTTTTAAACCCCCTTTGTAACATGACAAGATTGTGTCATAAGAGGAATTACTTATTGAGTATGTTTTTGTTATTGTTATAATTTATACATTTTCAATTAAGTATGCAACTATAAATAAGGCATCTAAAATAAGTTATTACTAATTAAATAGTATAAATACTATATTATTATAAACCTACTAAACTGAAACATACTATTATTTTTCAATTCAGAAACGCCATGCCATCTGTATATCTCATATAGTTATATGCTATTGTAACATAGTAATCAAGTAAAATAAGTAAGTATATTATGTAAGTTTAAAAGAAATATTACTTATCTGTGAAGTAAAAATATATTAATGTTAAGTAGGGATAGCAGTTATTTTTATTACTTATACGATTCAACCCAGTAATAGTTAGTTAAGCTATAATAACAGATTACGTAATTTCTCATGCCAAAGAAAAAATATTACCTACATCTTACTCTATCTCTAGGTTACAAGCATTGCAAGGGTAACTTTGCAGTACAAAAATGATACAGTACAAATTTGTTACGCCTGATAAAAAAACCTAGTCACACAAATCCATATTTCGATAAAACCTATTTTATCTATGTGAAGTAGAAGTAGAAATGAAATAGAACTTTGTGTCCCAGACTGTTGATAGCCGCAACACTGTTTATTTAGCTTGGGTGCAACAATAGGTACCTATCAATGTAAGGGCTTAACTGCAAAATGGCGCCTATGTGAAGGCTTGGCTGCTACAAAAGGTGCCTATGGAAAGGCTTGGCTGCTACAAAAGGTGCCTATGGAAAGGCTTGGCTGCAACAAAAAGTGTCTATGGAAAGGCTTGGATGCTACAAAAGGTGCCTATGGAAAGGCTTGGCTGCTACAAAAGGTGCCTATGGAAAGGCTTGGCTGCAACAAAAGTGTCTATGGAAAGGCTTGGATGCTACAAAAGGTGCCTATGGAAAGGCTTGGCTGCTACAAAAGGTGCCTATGGAAAGGCTTGGCTGCTTCAAAAGGTGCCTATGGAAAGACTTGGCTGCTACAAAAGGTGCCTATGGGAAGGCTTGGCTGCTACAAAAGGTGCCTATGGAAAGGCTTGGCTACTACAAAAGGTGCCTATGGAAAGGCTTGGCTACTACAAAAGGTGCCTATGGAAAGGCTTGGCTGCAACAAAAAGTGCCTATGGAAAGGCTTGGCTGCTACAAAAGGTGCCTATGGAAAGTCTTGGCTGCTACAAAAGGTGCCTATGGAAAGACTCGGCTGCTACAAAAGGTGCCTATGGAAAGGCTTGGCTGCAACAAAAAGTGTCTATGGAAAGGCTCGGCTGCTACAAAAGGTGCCTATGGAAAGGCTTGGCTGCAACAAAAAGTGTCTATGGAAAGGCTTGGCTGCTACAAAAGGCGCCTATGGAAAGGTTTGGCTGCTACAAAAGGTGCCTATGGAAAGGCTTGGCTGCGACAAAAGATGCCTATAGAAATGCTTGGGTGCAGCTAAAGGTGCCTATGTGAATATATACCTGTGTATAATGTGGTATTTTTTAAATACATTTCATTACTGTGCTGGAGGAGTCTAGCAAAGTTTTCAGTGGATATTTTCTAATTTCACTGCAAATATCGTTTCAATTTGAAAATATCAATTTTTTGCAATGAATAGGTGGGTAGAAAGTCGAAGGACTTGATCAAACAATGTAGGCGTCCCCCTTATTTTTGGTATATTAGATTAATAAATAAACTATTAAACAGTAAAATTCGCTTAAGACGATTTCACAGGGACTAAATACGCGTTTAAGCGAGAAAGCGTAGCGGGATAGGGACAATGAAACGTTAAGAATATTTTTATTTTCTTTAATTTCTTCTCTTTCTTTAAAATTATGCGTAACGTTGATTTGTGGTAAGTAGCATTCAACGGCTGAACTGAGTAAGATTTGTTGTTTGTGATTTTTTTTACTTTATTTTTTCGATTTCTTTTCTTGCGATTGTCGTATTACACGAGTAATCGTATTAAGCGTGATCGTCTTATGTGGGTTCTACTGTAAATGGATTTAAATAAAAAAAAACATTAGTTTTCCAAATTTTTATTTAATCTTGTATGTATCTTAAAATCCTATCTTTCTGTTATACGTAGTTAAGTTTGTATACTCGAATAGAAACGGGTTGATAACGGGCAGCTTCCAATACCTATTGGGCTGATCTTAAGGTAACTTACTTTAGAATTTTGCTTATTCGTGTATCTTGTAAGACTGAGTATTTGAACTCTGGGTTTTTATTTAAGTATATTTAAATACATTTTAAGTTTTTATATAGATTTATCTAAGCATTTTGTAAATGACTTTGGCTGTTGTACCATTTTTAAAGATAGATAGTGGTACTTGTAGTATACACCATTCTCTCTAGTTAGTTTATAGTTTATAATACACTTTTGTAACGTAATTTTCAGTTAGCGTTGTTATGATCGATGTTTATTTTCTATACCTCATTCTATTCAATTTCATAAAACTACCTGGTAGGTCGCGAAACATTGGTATCAGTTTACAAGAGTCTGTATTTTATTTGGAAAAAGTAACTCATTTCTTATACTTTGGATACGGGCTAAATAGCTAGATATTTAGTCGGTGTGTAGCCTTAATCGAGAAAATCAAAAATAAGAAGTCATCTCCAAATGATTTGGGTCATCCAGTTACATACATTGATTAAGGCTTTTGCGCGAAAGCTGTAATTGCAACGGGTAAAAATGCTTTCTCATTTTAGTATGTAAAGGCGCATTATCATTGTGTACTATTAAGTAAATAATTATCTAGTTATGGTAAGGAAGGGCCAACTTTGTGCCAAGATCCTAATATCATTAAGCCAACTTCGTCCGAAATATCTGGGCTTAAATTTTGAGTTTTATTTTTTATGTTAATAGAGATTTGGACTGATTTACAAACATTATGAAAAGTTAACTTTTATGATATTTTATACGGAGCTATGGGTTAGATATAAAATAAGTTCATTTAAGCGTAATAACATCGCTAGTAGAATGCACAAAAGAAGAAGAAAATTACCTAAATCTTACAAAATTCAGATATCTACTTATCCCTATTGTTGTTTAATATGTATAATATTTCGATCATATAATCTCTAGATACACAAATCCACATACTGAAAGCATTTGAAAAAGTGATGCCAACAGAAAACGCTGTCATTAGAGGTAGACCAGGTACAGCTATAGAAATTCTGAATCCCGAAAATGTCGGTACATACTCGTACTTACATTTTATTTTTGACCTAGATACATAGTACGTACAGCCACACGTCAAAGTACACAAAACCGTCAAATTTCTTCAGTCGACTCTCATCTTCGCTTCTAACACGTTAGGTTGAAAATCAGTTGAGGGGGTTTGACAGGTTGTGGTAACCTGATGTGTGGCTGAATGTACCTAATTGATTTTAAATTTCGAAAGTGTCAAATAGTGTTTTTTTGCAAATGGGGAGCCTTCATTGGCGGCGAAGATTTTAGCGCGTTCACGCTCTATCTAGAGTTTATAATAATAAAATTAATAATTTAGATTAAAAAGCACCTATCTTATATTTTAGGTAGTTCGTATATAAGTATGTATACAAATTTGACATCAACAATAATTCGATTCTATCCTAACCATCGTATAAATCGTCTTATAGTGACATGTGAGTATATACCAGGCACATCCAGAAATACATTAAAACATCTACAAGACAAAAACAAAACGACCTGAATCAAATTATCTTTAAAAATTCTGCTGTCACCCAAACTTAATCAATATTTTTATGTGATTTATTGAAGGGTTCTGATGATATTAACTAATATATAATTACTTTAAGATTAATATTATTACAAATTATATTATAAATATTACAATCTAATTTAAATACTATTATGATATTTACTTGTTTTGATAGTTATTTACTATTCCTGCTATTTTCTGATAAGTGTACCAAAATATATTCTTGTAATGTAAGTACTAAAATGAAAAGAATTAAATACATGCTTTAACAAAAAAATTCTAGGTCAAGTAGATAGATAATTTCGTGGCCCTATAGGTACATAGTTGATTTGCTCACTTCATGGAATGCTTATTGTTCAGTTCAGTTATTGATTACGATTCGGTCACATATGGATGACAAAATCATGAAATGTTAACGAATTAATGATCGGATCAAATTCTTGGTCATTTCATGAAATGCGCTCATTTCTCAAAATGAAGTGAACTAATCTACAATATGGCCACGACAGATATTTAGAACTTACAATATTTTTTTGTGGAAGCAACTACGAATTTTATGACTAAGAAAATAAAACAAACGGTCCATTTTCCAATTGGTCAAAATCTTGCTTTTTTTTTATCTGTGTCATTCAAAGTAGACTTATCTGTAAAGAGCTGAGAGTATTTAAAAAAAGCTTATGCAGAAGTGTGCAAGCATAAGTTTGGTTATATTTAAACAAATAAAGTTAGGAACGACCAAGCGTTTTGTTATCTTTGTCTCTATATTCTTTATATACTGCTTTACTTTAAAACAACCAACCGCTGATTATTTAATAAAATGCCGATATAATACTGTTTAACAATATTTTAGTTCGAGTGCCATGTTCTCAAATAAGAAAGCAAATGCAACCTCTGATCGATTGACACAAACATTACTAGTCTAGATAATATTAATAAAATACTTAATAAAGGGACTACTGTTGTGATTCGTACAAATAGTCAATAACGTTTTAAAATATTATCGACCCATTCAATTAGTGATCATATTATTTTTATTTCATGGAATAAAGAAAAAGAAAAAACATTTAGAAAATTACAATAATACTGTCTTCTTTAAACTGAATGTAAATTAAAAAGTATCTAACTTTGTAAAAACTTGATGAATAAATGTATCAGTACCTAACAAATGTATATTTAAATGTCCAATGAATACCTACATATTCTATCTTAACAGGGTTTGTAGACAGAGGATCTGGGGAGGCATAGCAGAGGTCTCAAGAGCGAGCCGGCCGTGCCAGTTACTGCTCTTCATAGTGTGACCTTTTCTGTATTGTTAATAATTTCTACTATTTTAGACTTCTTCATAGTGTGTATACAAATTCAAATTCTGAACTATATTTTTTGAAGAAACCTATATATGTGACAATTTTCTGTCTTCTCTTGTAAAATGCCTAATGAAATTAATTAATTATTGATGCGTTTTTAGATGTAAGATAGGGGTTTATGTAAGCCACATCATTACTGTTATTCATGTGGTTAATACTTTAGGAATAAAGCTGTGAATGTGCGACATTATTGTTTCATTTTCTACGTTTAGCAACTTTATGGTATGAGAATTACTCTTGCATATATATGGGAATATGCAAGAGTAATTCTGGTTGGGAGGGATCCCAACCCATAAATTCATACGCCTAGCAACTAGCAAATAAGATTTATTAATGTGATAAGCGGCATATGAGCAGTCGGATCATCTGATGGTATCATCCGATCATAGATACCTGCAACACCAATTAAGTCACGAGTCCGATGCTAAACTTAACCTTCTGTCCCCCCAATTAGGCTTCCGGTTCTCTCACCTACTAGAAGAAACACAGGGCAGTCGGTGCTTCACGCCGGTCTTCTGTGAGGCCACGGTATCACTCCTGTCGAGTCGGTCCATTCATGACAAAGCGTGGCTCTCCCACGATGAAAGTTAAATTAATTTTACAAAATAACCCTACTTTGTATTATGAATTGTCGTAAAGAAAAAGTATTCTGTTCGGAGATAAATGTATCTCAGACTTAATGAGCTCGAACCTCCTAGAGATCATTTCAAGGCTTTAGGCCTTGTCATAAACCGTATACTTATATAATCGTAATAAGCCTAGAAGACTATACAATGGGTGTGCACATAGATGCACAGGTAGGTATCTATCAGCCTTAATAGAAACTTCAGCCTCGCCTCGTCGCGTCATACGTCTTTACTCATACTTAATGTAAATAAAAAATCTAATTTTAATAATCCCATGTTCCTTACACGCTATTAAAGCTGATTGAGGTTACTATAGTTCAGAAGGAATTTCAGATCTTCGTTTATGTCAGCGGATAACCTAACCTAACAAACTTTCTTAAGACGCTATATAGTAGGAGTATGTCTTATTAGGATTATAATTTGTATAATCAGAAATAAATTATAATATAATTTATAACTACTTACTAAGCAAAATAAATCAAAATAGTCTATAGCGGGCTTACATAAATTCGCGTTGGGTTAGGTAGTTCATACTTTCTAGAATTTCGGATGATAAAAGAGCTGAGTGCACTCGACATTGAAGTCGAATTTAGTGATTACATACATTTATTCGTCCATACAAAATTCCGATTCGATTTCAATGTCGAGTGCACAAAAATCGGTATCCTGGAGATCCTGTCTTGTGAAATTCTACAGCCTTTTTTTATATGATAGGTGGTAGGCAGACGGGCAGACGAAACACCTGATGGTAAGCGATTGCCGCAGTCCATAGACACCTACAACATCATTAAAGTCACATACAAGCGTAGTACACTCGTATTACCTACTTAGTCAGCTTTTTTAATTTGATGTCATTCATAACTATTAATTGGTACATAAAACTCTTACAATAAGATATTTTGAAACTTTGCGATACTAAAACCATTATTATTACTCGTACTAGCATGTTCAGCATTAAAAATAATGTGTAGCAATAAATCAAATTCTAAACAAGAGTCGCGTGTTGCTATGACGTCAATGAGTGCTGAAACAGCCCGTTTCATAAATTAATTCCCGATGGTATCTATGTACTCCCAGACACAATAGGTCGCCTGCGTGGGTGCCTAGGCTGGAGACGGCCACCGCGCCCGGCTGAAATCGATACAGCTTTCGATGCACATCAACAGGGCCGGGACTTCAACGCGCATGCAGGAATTGCATGATCAATAGTGCTCGACCTATTTGAGTGCACCTCCAGTCTGAAAATATTTATTGCTTCACCCTGCTCGTGGCGGTAACATCTCACTTTACTGCCTCGATAAAGGTGCAAGTTAATCTTAGTAAAAGACCAACAACAAGTGATTAGTTTGACTTTGATCAACAGGCTGAAAAGCATTTGCGGCCGGCATAAGCCAATCTGCCTAAAAGATATAAGTGATTTTCCTTTGTACCATGGGCCACGATTCCGCTGGTGCCGGGAGCCGGCCTGCAACAAGTGGCTGAAGATTTGCCTAACTTAAGGAGGTATGTTAATACTTTTACTTGTACTTCATACATAATACATTATAAGATTGTTTTGCATGTTGCTACTTAATTAGCAGACTGGCTTATTAGGCTGATTCAGTATACTTACCTACATGCAATTTTTATACGAGTAAGTTTTTATTTCGTACATCATGCTCGAATTTGTGACTGAACCGCTTTGGGTAGACCTAATTCTTGCCTTGATTACTACAATGGAGGCCTATGCCCTGCAGTGGGACAGTAAATAGGCCGTATTTTACTTTACTTTGTTCATGCATCATAAACATTATACTATCTTTATAGAAGCCGGCTAAAGTCGGAAAGTTCAAATAGAAAAAAAGTTACCCCAGGGGTTCACAGGGAATGGACCCTATTTAATTGTACATAGGTAGGCTTTTCGCGTTCCGGAAGTATATATAATTAGCTTATTTTTTATAAAATTTTTGGTCTGGGTAAACTAGAGTTCAGACTCATAATCAAGTATAAAAAGGCTTTTTTGTTTTAATCAAGTATAGAGTTACATTTATTCCCATAAATCAGAAGAACAGAATATGTGACACGAAAGAGTAGGTACAGCTGTAAAGGTCGATGCGTGCGTCATATATAGCCTTTTGAAATAACTGCGTCCCGGGAATGCCCTAGCTAGGTACAGTCAAGGCAACGTTATCGAATATAGCTTGACCTACTTCAACCGGGATGCTTAGGAAAATATTTCATAGGTCAGGCAGCTTTTAGGCACTAGCCACGTAGTGCAACCGTCACAATTATTAAATTAACAAATTACTTAGGTATTTATGAATGACGTTACTATTGGGCAGGCGGTCGGGAGCTCCCGGCCTTTCGGTTTCGGTCGTTCTCACATTTATTAATCTTCATTTTTCGGCTACAAACAAGCAGTGGTTCTTTAAGGTTTCTATACCTATAAGTAATATATTTAAACTGTCTTTAAAATTTTACCGTTCAGGATAACATAGATAGGGCCGGCACTTACGCAGTTAATAAAATTGCGTACAAAGTTCGCACCTAATATAACATTAAGTACTTAATAACATTATTGTCCTACTGAAAAACGGCCGACCTAGCTTTGAATCGTAACTTAAGCTGAGTGAGGGCCGTAATGCTGGATCTCTCAACACTATACAATTATGGCAACACGCGGCATTACCTGGCGAGATTCATGTTATTTTAGGTATTTTTAAATATTTTGTTATTTATGTGTAGGATATCACGTTCAGAATCAAATGTGTAGTGTGTGGGTGTTATCCATTTTATCCAAAAAAATGCATTTCTTTTTTCTTTCAAGTCATATAACTTTTTTTTAAATGCAGCTTTGTTTTGTATTTTTTTATAAAACCTTCGAAATTATCTAAATTTAAAACACACAAATTTTACTAAGTTGTTATATGATACTTTTTATTTCAGTTTTGTCTCCCTCATATCAACTTAGAAATTCGATAAGAACAAAGGATTCCCGTTATGGATAACCATAATGGGAATGCCGCTAAGGACGAAAGTCCATCAACTAGTTCCAACAGTGTACCAGAAGATAACTCAAAAGAAAATAATGGTGCGACAGAACAAGAAAAACAATCGGACAAGTGTCCTTATGATTTCGATGAAGAGGACCCTGATGACGTTCCCCTAGAGGCCTACAAACCTTTAAATTTTAGGCCAAATATTGTAGCGCCGGTCGAAGAACCGGTTATAGACGAAGAAGTTGGCGAGCAAGCAGACGATATGTCGGCGGAGGAAATAAATTTTCTTGAAGATGATGTACAGTTGTGCGAGCTAATAGATGAAAATATAGTGTTACTTTCCATCTTTGGTGCCTAACGGTGCAAGGGCGGTGACGAGTCACCTCCTGTCCAACCTTCCACATCCACTGGTGTAACAAGACTAACAAGTGGGACAACAGGCATGACGAGCGCGGAGGCAGCTCGCGAAGCCTACCGGGGTGACAACGCCCGCGACCAGGACGGTCCCCTCGACGACCAAGATATGGAGATGGACCCCCAGCAAGTGGAATCCACTCTGGAGGCTTACGCTGAAGTTATCAATCTCGACAATGAGGGTACTCATGACAACTTGCAGTTAATAGATTGGATTTTGCAGGTAAGTGAGAAAATATTCATAATTTTTACTCTTGGCCTGATTCTGAATCTTCGAGATCTAATAAAATAGAGATAGAATTTAGTTAAATCAAGACAAAATAAATATCATTATCACACATCCTCTGAAAAACTGTCATAGCACAAAAAAGCTTGTGTTGAGAAAAACGCATTTTAATTTTTTTGTTAAGTACTCATAAGAATGTTAAATACTTACTTATTGATGCAGATTTTTAACAATTTATTGTTTTAAGTGATGTAATCTTTAATAAACTTGTTTCTAGAATTAAAATAAACTAGGCATTTATAAAAGGAAAATCTTAAAAATGTGTTACATATATTACAGTATTTGAGATGATGATCTTTCATTTTGGTTAGATTCATACCTATTTATGTGTTTAAAGCTTAAAATCAATTTTTATTTCTCTAAACATCTACAAGTTAATATTAATCGCGAGAATTGAGCAGTGAAGCATGTCTTCCGCCCGGTTCGACCACAGCGGCTGATCTGCACGTACCTACTGACATTCATTCAGGATAATTATACTGCACTTGTGTTGCGCACAAGTGCTTTGTCTGTTCCGTTACCCTCTTATTTCGATGGGGCACCAAAATAATAAAGACCTATTTATACTAATAATAAATATTTATAGCTATATATTTATTACTTACTAGTGGCCGCCCGCAACTTCGTTTGCGTGAACTTTATGACTCTTGACATAAAGATGATTATTTAAATAGTAGATTGGGCCAAGGAATCACGTAGTTCCATCACCTATCTTGGAACCCCCTTTAAGTTCGAAATATCCCTCCTTATCGGATCTCATCCAAAAATGCTCATCACATTTGACAATTTTGCATTCCATTTCATTCCATATTTGCTATGGTGTAGCTGGGCTCTTAGAGTTCTTCACCAGGTGTTCCATGATCTTTGATTTTTTCATGGCATCATAAAATGCTCATCAATCTGAACAACTTTTGTTAAGGTGCCATTGACTTACCTCTTATAGTTTAGCTGGGCTATTGTGGTTCTACATCAAGGAGCCTGGTCTTCAAAATAAAATATATCCTATATGTTGCCCTGATGTTACAGCTATACAATAAAAAAAGTTTCATTCGAATTGGTTCAGTAGTTTCCGAGATTAGCGCGAACAAACAGACAAACAGACAAACAGACAGACAAAAATTTTAAAAATCATTGATTCATGTTCTGTTACTGTTTTTTAGTCGTCCTAAGTTATTTTGAGATAAATATCTTCAATGTACAGACACAGCTCTTTTACATTTTTATTATATGTATAGATTATATGTATAGAAGATATAGATGAAAAGAAGCCTTTTAATTTATGCATTCATCATTGGAAAGCAAGCTTGCGGAGCAATACCATTTTAGAAACTTATTTGTACAAATGTACATAGTACTTACTTAATATGCCTGTATGCGAATGTGTCAATTTGCCTGGCGAAATATATTTCCTATGTAGGTGAGGGTTTTCTATTATTGGGCTTATGAACTCGTGTATGTTATTATTTTTTCACGAGAACTGCTTATGCGATGGCTATAACTTAGACTAATTTATTATTAACAAATATTAACAACTGTCAATAATAAAAGTAAAACGTACTTAACTGTCAATAGTAAGTGCTATAATGTGCCAATATTTTAAATACCTATCCTCGCGTTTAGTCCCGTTTATACCAAGTATTTGTATAATGCAACGCAAAAGTTTAAAAACATATAAAAATAAAACGTTATTATTTTCATTGATAACGTTTTGACAAATTCAAGCTCTTGTTTTTGTTACATAAGTATAGGCACGATTTGCCTAAAAATAATAAGTTGAATACAATAGGTACTGTCAGTAATGATGATGAATAAATTATTGAATAGGTTAACCACATGTAGCACAGAATCACAATAATAATTAATACACGCCCTGGAGCCCAATTCTCGTGCACTCTATAAACATATCGAATTAATCATTTATATGAACGAATGTATGGAAATATCTTTGGCCGAAAATTGGGAGCGGTGGCGTACATTAGGGGAGACTATGTCCAGCAGTAGACGTGTTTGGTGGGTTGCTGATGATGATGATGATGATGATGGAAATATCTCATTCGATATGTAGGTATATCGAGTGCACGAGAGTTGGGCTCCTGGTCTACATGTAATGAGTACCTAATTGCTTTTGTACTGTTGTTTAGAATCCATACTAATATTATAAATGCGAAAGTAACTCTGTCTGTCTGTCTGTATGTCTGTCTGTCTGTATGTCTGTCTGTCTGTTACTCTTTCACGCCAAAACTACTGAACGGATTTAAATTAAATTTGGTATACAGATGGTCTAGACCCTGAGAAAGGACATAGGCTACTTTTTATTGCAAAAAAGGGGTTGTAAGGGGTTAAAATTGGGGTAAAAAGTTACTTTTCCACGCGGACGAAGTCGCGGGCGGCCGCTAGTCATTTATATGAACGAATGTATGGAAATATCTTTGGCCGAAAATTGGGAGCGGTGGCGTGCATTAGGGGAGACCTATATCCAGCAGTGGACGAGTGTGGGTTGCTGATGATGATGATGATGGAAATATTTCATTCGATATGTAGGTATATCGAGTGCACGAGAGTTGGGATCCTGTAGGGCTAACATGCGCACCGCGACAAAATTTGGTCGACTCTCTTTCGCGAGAGCGCATCCTTCTATCACGCTCATCGCTCAGCCAGGTGATCGAGACGCAACTTGCGCCGACAAAATACGAGTGTCGACAAATTATTTCGTGGTGCGCATGTTAGCCCGGCTGGTCTACATGTAACGAGTAAATTCTTTTGTACTGTTGTTTAGAATTACATATATACAATGATGATGATTTGTTACAGAGCAAAAACAACTCCACTGACCTGGAGTCGTTTTGCCGGAACCGAACCCCAGAGCCTGATCAGGATTAGAAGTAAATTTCCAGCCAGCGGAGCCGTCCTAGAGTACAGTGGTACCTATAGGTACACATACGAGTACTTCATTCTTAATAATGTATTTTCATTGGTGTAAATTATCTATCTATATAGTTAATGTACAGTCAAGATCACTGTAAAAGCAAGGCACGAGGCTTTTTCAGCCAACCGTAGGAAATTTAGAACATTAATAGTAGCATTCAAATTACTATAGATTAAAAGTTTTCGATGCTGTATGTAAATAATGCAATGGAAATTAAATTTCCAAAATCAATTTTACCTCCGCCTATTCTTTTGTAAACCTTTGACTGTCAAGTTTTCTAGCCAGGTTTAAATTTATGTACTAATATTTTACCAACACGAGGTACAAACTCTTTCTAATTAGGTTAAGTCACAAAAGAATACATTTATTTACATTTCTATATAATCAATAAGTTTGACTAACATTAGAATATTTTTACCAAAAATTACCTTCGAGTACCTATATTTTCAAGAGCTCTTTAAAAACTAGTGACAGAGTATTGTAAACTACGTAAAGTATTTACTTTATTTAGTTAGTTGCAGTTTAGAAAACTATGATATTGAAAGTGACTGAAGTGTAACTAGGGACCCGCTTTTCTTTGTTGTTTAATTAGTTTACTTCATCCTGTTATTGAAAGTTTTCACCAATTAATAATAAAAACAATTTGGTTAACGACAACTACAACGAAATTCCCACAAGTGGTCGAAATAATTATATTTACATTTGCTTAATTTTATATAAACGAGCATACCTACTTGGGTAAAGCGATGCCTGTTTTATGTAACTTAAGAACACCAAGTTTAAAGATCTTTAATTTGTTTAAAATTCGTCTTCCCTTTCTACTTATAAAATATCGTTAATGCAAACATTATTAGGTACCTAAACTTTGCATAATTTTCTGTCTGTGAGTGTAAAAAAAAGTATTGAATGTTGTATAATATTAAGGGCAAAACATTTGTTGTGTTTAAAACACATATACAGGGTATATCTGTAAACATTTACATCCCTTTAACGACGCCTCCTACCATTTGTTATATGATTTATGATAATTCGGCAAATAAATTTTCGATTTCCAAATACAAAATAAACAAGTCACGACTTCGACCGTCGACCGACTTTGTATGAAAAGTGGAAAGAGTCATAGAACAAAATGAAATGTTGTTCAGTATGATTGTTGGAAAACGTGGTTACTGGTATGCAAAATGTTCACAGATACACCTTGTATGTCCATTTGTATAATAAACGGCCACACATTGCGTTGCTACAATCTGTTTTGGCTCTATTGTCACTAAACATAACGTGTTTGATAGGAAGTGGATAGTCGATTGAAGGAATATGACATATTTGGATAACGCAATGTGTGGGTGATCGTTCATAATAAATGTGATTTAGAAATAAGTATGTAACCTATATGTCTACTGTCATTATTACTTAAATGTTTAACATTGTTGTGCTTGATACGATAACGAAAATTACAACAAACCACTTTTATATTAATTTACTCTTAAAAAAATTACATGGTGTTGAAAGACTGAAAAAATAATCTAGTCTTAATAAGAAACACTGTCGTTAAGTTAGTTTAAAATATAAAAATGTATGTAAGTCTGTCAATTTGAGCTGAAGTCACGACTTCTAATCGTACCTATCTACTAGAAATTTATATTGAACTAAGTATTTAGTTTGTCTTAAAACGAATCTAGTATTAGAATATCTCAATCTCCAATTGAGGCTTTCAGCGCAAGAATGGTCTAAGCCCAGCCTAATTCATTAGGAGATAATCAGAAACTAAAATTTTGTTAAATGTTTTTGAATTTGGTGAAAAAGATTGTAGGTAAAAGGTGGCTTACGCCACTATCGAATCGAAAGATCATATTATTACAAATGTATTTAAACCCTTAATAAGGCAATGACATAATAGTTAACACCTGATTATGAACCTTATCTATCAAACCATATGTGCAAAAACCAATAAAATTTTTCGTCAACTTATGCCCAACAAAAAATGAAGGCTACTCCACTTTTGCACTGAAAGCCACAATTTAATGTGCTACATCTATTAAATACTTATCTTAAATAATTAAACAACGAGATAAGTACCTAATAAATTTTAATTAAACATTTACACAAGTGGTTTTTTGTTTTTTACGAACTTAAGATTTACTGTATGTAGAGGTAAATATGTCATGATTAAACTATTTCAATTAAAAAACTAAAGTTCTAATTAACAGAACCATGCATTAATTTTCAATTTGAGCCTATTTGTGCAATATTTTTATTTATTTGGTCATCGTTGAACTTTAAGATAATATTTCTTAAATTAGATTGCACGTAGGTTTGTTTCATTAGTAAGAAATATTTGGCTCTAAAATTATTGATGATTGATAATGATTTTTATCTATTTTAGTTGCAATTTGTGTATTTTTTTTTTATTACAATATTATCGGCTGTAAATAAGTAGTTACATATAAATAATAGGTGTAATAGTAGGTATATTAATGCTAACTTCAATTAGGAATTTGTTAAATTGTAGTAGGTATTATTAAATGGAAATGAGTGTTACTAGGTTTAAGAGACTGTTACAGATTAAACTGTGTACCTTATTAGGTATAATCAAAAATATTTTCATCACATTCTCACCTTCACGTTCAGTGTTGTCAACTTTATGTCTGCCAACCCACGGAATGCTACCAGAAACCACTTTTTCCGCCAATTTTTTTCCACCGAAAGACATGTCAAATGTCTAGTGGCAAATCAATTACTTAAGTTAACAACACTAGGATTCACGTTACATGCACGAGAAATGTTGATACCTAATTTGGTAAAAAAAGTAAAAGTTTTACCATAATATTCTGAGGTTTATAATCAAAAGACCTCTCAATTATATACTTAAATCTTGTTGAAATAATTACTTGAATCTCATTGTAACAACTTGAGATATCTCAACTTTAAAATCACATTTATTGGGAAAGCCCAAAATACTCCACACAAATTGATATTGTATGCATTCCTTTTGAATTTTGTTTGGTAGCTTTAGATATTTAGTTTATGTAACCGATTTTAATACAATAGCTGGTGCAAATTGTATGGGCTATTCAAATACATATAATAATATATTTTTAATAATTTCATACTTGTAAAATTGTCCATGAACTTTTTAATGATCATCAAACCAGTTAGAAATTAATTAAATTTTTAGTAAAATATTTATGCTATTCGTACTATTTAGCTTTATTTTGATAGAGTATTAATGTTTTGTATCATCTCGAATGTAGTCGAACACCCTATTTTATAAAGAGTATGGCACACGTTTGGCACATAAAGAAACCAAAACCTTTGTGGCTGTTCTTAAAAAAGATTATGCAGGTTCTGGTAGTGTAATAAGGCTAATTAATAAAAGGACTAAGTATTTCTATTGAAAGTTAGCACTCTAGCACTCGTTAAAGATACACAATGTCTAACTAATCCATACTAATATTATAAATGCGAAAGTAACTCTGTCTGTCTGTCTGTCTGTCTGTGTGTCTGTCTGTCTGTCTGCTACTCTTTCACATCAAAACTACTCAACGGATTTAAATGATATTTGGTATGCAGATAATCTAGACCCTGAGAAAGGACATAGGCTACATTTATTGCGAAAAGGGGGTTGTAAGGGGTTGAAAGGGGGGTAAAAAGTTACTTTTCCACGCGGACGGAGTCGCGGGCGGCCGCTAGTATTATATAAGTAGACTAAAAATGATATTGATGAGAGAAGAGTAGTAGCATAATTGTTGCATTAAAATTACTTAAAAATCATTCATGTTGGACGTACATTCAATAAACGAATATTGATGTGTTTTAATAAATTATTATACTATTACCTACCATTTCCTAAAAACCTACATGATAAAGTTGGATCGACTCTCCTCAGTCCCCTCCCTTCCCTGGCTAGACGGAGATAAAAATATAAATATTCTTTATCTAAGTAATTTAAATCCATACAGAACATTTATGAATGTCAAACATTGTGTAAGCTACCGCTGATTCGGAGAGTAGATTTCTACCGAGACGAAACTCAATACTCGGTACTCTTTTCAAATAATAATAATCATTACAATTTTCATTCTGATACCTAATTATAAAAAAAAACGTAACAGTGCTTTTATAATCTTAATTTTTTTTTGCAAATCATCAGAATAAAAATCTCAACCGAACTATGAACTGTTCTGTATTGTAAAAAAATAATACTTAATCTAAAATCTGTATTGTAGGAACTGGAAAAAAAAACATTGATCTCTCAATTTTTGACTTTATTATTGAGATATTTATCTTAACAATATTGTAAAAGAGTAGGTATTATACATATTTTATTTTAATAAAAAAACTAATTAGGCTATGAAAATCAATATAATTTAATAAAAAACATAATAAACCTAATTAAACAATTACGGAGTATCCTCCTATTGATGTTCAAGCTTTCTTTAAATGGTTATGGAATTAGCATAGTCATTACACATATTTTCAACATTGATACCTTTTTGGTTAGCTAGAGCTGATAATAACATTAGAATCGCAAAATACAGAACTACGTTAAAGTTATCTATTTTTAGTTATGTCCTAGCTAGAAATAATATCCAAAATAACCCTTTGACTAAATGAAACTCAGAAGCGCCAAAGCATTTACAAATCGAAAATAAATAAAATATTTTTAAATAATAACGTTTTTTTTAATCCAACAGTGTCATTTTGTTTTGATTTGCTTTTATATACAAATTCACAATAAATACGTGTTTTAAGATTAGCATCAAGATGTGTGTATTTAAGTATGCCTAATCGTTTGCGTGATACAATGTCCAACTTTTTGGAAGTAAAAAGTAAAATATAAAATGAACATTGTATCGAGTAGGTAAGATACATTTATCTATCTTTTCCTTTGCCATTTATAAAGACACAATATTTATAGGCCACCAACATAAAATACGTAACCCGAAAAAACAAAACGCTCTCGCGATGTAATCAACAAACGGCGCCTTCTATTGGCAGAGATTTGAACTAATAGCAAAACTAAGTCTCGAAATGAAGTGAGGGTGGGCCACTATTCTTCTAATTAACTTGAAGTTTTTTAAACATTATTATAGCTGTAAAAAACTAAATATCAAGTTTTGCGCATGAAAATAAATTACAGTAATACCTACTTACTAGGAAAGATACCTACGAACATTTTCAAAATCAGTACAAAAGATTTTATCACATCTAGTTACTTCAATCTAAACATAAAAAATACTTTTACACTTATTTAATTGCACAAACTTTGTAAAGTCTAAATGCAAATTCATTTATTTTATAAACGACAACGATTCTAAATTAACGCTACCATAATAATATTCGTAATATAATAAAACTACAAGACTAATTATTTATAGATACAATATGAATAGGTACTATACACACAGTCAGCCCAAATAGCCATGGGTGAGAAGCATTACCTAAATGAGAAAAAAATTACAAAGTAAATAGTAATATTCGGGTCTCTACCAATGAAATTTGCGTTTTACATAAAAATCACTTAGAAGTGGCGATTCCCATACCAAAATTTTGAAATTTGTAAAGTAACTCATTATACTACCTAGGAAACCACAAATTAATTATGTATAACATTTTGATTTCAATATTAAGTATATTACAGATTTCGTGAAAAAAGCTTTATTAATTTGAAAATATAATGACGAAAACGTTAAATTTGCCCAGCAAAAAGAGTCACATTCAACTTGCATCCATTTCAAATAAAGTCTTGAATCAAAATATAAATTAAAAAGTAGTAAGTACTACATCTTGTTGTGTCTAAAAATAACAGCAATTTCATAGGTAAAGATTATTTAGATATTATAATTAATAAAAACGAGTTGCGATATCTTTAAGTTTTTTAGCACGTTACCACCCCTTCCGAATAAACATTCAATTGTACCTATTAAAGAAATGAAAGGCTTCACAATTTCATATTTATATGTTTAAAAACTTAAGTCTTGCGTAAAATAAAACGTATTTTACAGTACAGAGGACCTAAAATGAAACTGTGTCGTAACGAACAAAATTATACCTGACATAACGCTTGAAAAAAAAAAGGAACCCATATCATGCAATTTGAGTTCAGTGACAATGAATAATATTCGGTCGTGAATTGCGTTTAGTGGTAGAGGGAGGCAAACTATCAACCGCGTAAGCGATACTACCATCCAGGTGCGAATATCCACTACTCCAGAAGCATTCACCTGGTGTTTATAATAGTTGTTTAGGACTACACCGTTTTACGAGATGAAAGCTCGTTCGTACCGTTTTTTGTGTGTATCGATACAATAAATAGACTTGTACGTCCTCATTGTTGATTCAATTAATTAATTATAAGTACCAAAAATTGGGCGACGTCTTCCAAAGGTCATCTCAAGATGAATGCATGGGGCTTAAATATGTAGGTACGTTTTAAAACCAATCCCGTCAATCTTGAAGTCAAACAGTATTTTGAAAATATCGACCTCCATAATAGTGAAGGTTCGCAAATTTTCCTACAAAATAATCTTTATCTTCATAGGTTTTCTACTTTCCTTTACGTTTCTTTAAAAAAAACTAGATTGCAAGGAATACGAGACAATTTATTTACTGACATTTTCCTTGTCTTGAGACTGGCACTTACCTACTTTGTAGGAGATGAATATAGGTACTAATTACCTTTGTCAGATACAGATGGGACCTTTCCGTTTCTAAAATATCAGGAAAAGGTCCAATTTTGTAAACTTCGAAAAATAATGGAAGCAAGCAAAATCGGCCAAAAACATTTTCAATTTCAAAATTTACAAAGTCAAGTAATTGATTATTATACGTCAACATTATTTTGTAGTAACAATATTTAGCCCTGCCCTGCCCTTAAAGCCCTGTGCAAACATGTAATTGGGACTTTCCACAGTTTTTATACTAACCATTTGAATCATTGAAAACCCCGACTATTCATGGGATCATCAAAGATTATTTATTGTTTGAGAGGACTAATATAATATGTAACTGTATATTGATTCATCCACATATTGTGTATAATTAATAAAATTTGTTAAATTCGGCGTCTTTTGACAGCGGCGTCACCTCCAGAAGAATGGCCCTGCAAAAAAATTTAAATACATAAATAAATACAAATTCACACAAGATCTCATACATTAACCTGACCCCGTACTAAGTAGCTTTTGCACTTGTGTTACAGATGTCAGAGAACAGAGGATTTAAGGAGAAGCAAATGGGTATAATACTTAAATACATATCTACCATTAGAAATAGACACTAAACAAACTCAAGTATTCATACGAATGTTCCTCCAGGGTTAGGATCGAACCAAACTACCTTTGACATATGACGCAGGGTCACTATAGCCACACTATGGCGCCCAATGACGCATTTGGTTGGTGGTAGATATCAGGAATTAAACAAAGTTGTACAAAAAAGAAGAAGTATTTTTTGTTACCTACACTGCCACAGCTGCTATCCGTGCGGATAAATAATGCACTATTCTCGCCCACTATTTGCAGTATAGACGGAAAAAGTGTGCGAGCGAGAAGTGAATAGATTCACCGCTATTTCTGATCCCTTTTTTATCCGCACGGATAATAACTAAAAATTGGCGCTTTGACTCCGATATTGATATTTTGGGAGTGTTTGGGACCTCACCTCAGTTCACGACCACCGCTGCTGCAGCCGGTCT
This sequence comes from Cnaphalocrocis medinalis, assembly GCA_014851415.1. Lineage (NCBI taxonomy): Eukaryota > Metazoa > Arthropoda > Insecta > Lepidoptera > Crambidae > Cnaphalocrocis > Cnaphalocrocis medinalis. The sequence continues at coordinate 11,867,338 of CM026273.1, read as the reverse complement.
CGCTCCTGCATCAGCAGCTCGGTCTCCTGCTTGAGCCGCTCCGTGGCTTGGTTCAGCCAGTCTCGATCCTGCTTCACGCCTTCCCGGTCAGTCTTCAGCTTCGTCAGCGCGAACACCATGTCTGCATTCACGAATATATAAGTAGGTATTATTTATATATTAAATTGTACCTTGTTACATTAGCAGTTTTAAAAGTAACTCAGTATTTACATTTAGTACTGACAAACATGTATGGGTCGTTAACATTAATCCTGTAGGTATGTAGCAATGGGACTACGGTATGTAGTATGTAGTGGATGGCACTGTTATACAAGGTGAAATTTTAATCACGATCCAAATTTCTAATCTCGACTCAGAATCTGTAAGTGTACAATTCTCTGCAAGAAACATTAGTCGAAATACCTACGACAAAAATTTTGGGATTCCCATACTACAATCGATCGCGTGATCAGTCTGATTTGTATGAAAACTATAAAAAAATACATTCGACCCATGTGTCTTGGAGAAAGCTATTCACTTACAAATTCTAAGTCTAGCTTAAAAATTTGGATAGTGATTAAAAATTCATCCTGTATAAGTGATTAGCCCACGAAATGTACTTAATACTACGAGTAGAATAGGTAACCGAAATCCGATGCTACATGTAGGTACTTATTACCAAAATAGGAGCTCCTACTGGGATCCGAGCAGCTCAGGGCACTTTAGCGAAAAAGAAAGGAGCCCATCTATACTCCGCAGCGGGTACTTCCACGCTGATGATGATGTACTCACGATCGAGTTCGAAAAAGTGGGCCTCATGCAGCAAGAGGTCCAAGTGCGGGAAGTCGGCGGGGTGTACCGGCTTCTTGTTGCGGAGGAATTTAAGGATAAGGGATACTTCCAGGCTGATGATGATATTATACTTACGATCGAGTTCGAAGAAGTGGGCCTCATGCAGCAAGAGGTCCAAGTGCGGGAAGTCGGCGGGGTGTACCGGCTTCTTGTTGCGGAGGAATTTAAGGATAAGGGATACTTCCAGGCTGATGATGATATTATACTTACGATCGAGTTCGAAGAAGTGGGCCTCATGCAGCAAGAGGTCCAAGTGCGGGAAGTCGGCGGGGTGTACCGGCTTCTTGTTGCGGAGGAATTTAAGGATAAGGGATACTTCCAGGCTGATGATGATATTATACTTACGATCGAGTTCGAAGAAGTGGGCCTCATGCAGCAAGAGGTCCAAGTGCGGGAAGTCGGCGGGGTGTACCGGCTTCTTGTTGCGGAGGAATTTAAGGATAAGGGATACTTCCAGGCTGATGATGATATTATACTTACGATCGAGTTCGAAGAAGTGGGCCTCATGCAGCAAGAGGTCCAAGTGCGGGAAGTCGGCGGGGTGTACCGGCTTCTTGTTGCGGAGGAATTTAAGGATAAGGGATACTTCCAGGCTGATGATGATATTATACTTACGATCGAGTTCGAAGAAGTGGGCCTCATGCAGCAAGAGGTCCAAGTGCGGGAAGTCGGCGGGGTGTACCGGCTTCTTGTTGCGGAGGAATTTAAGGATAAGGGATACTTCCAGGCTGATGATGATATTATACTTACGATCGAGTTCGAAGAAGTGGGCCTCATGCAGCAAGAGGTCCAAGTGCGGGAAGTCGGCGGGGTGTACCGGCTTCTTGTTGCGGAGGAATTTAAGGATAAGGGATACTTCCAGGCTGATGATGATATTATACTTACGATCGAGTTCGAAGAAGTGGGCCTCATGCAGCAAGAGGTCCAAGTGCGGGAAGTCGGCGGGGTGTACCGGCTTCTTGTTGCGGAGGAATTTAAGGATAAGGGATACTTCCAGGCTGATGATGATATTATACTTACGATCGAGTTCGAAGAAGTGGGCCTCATGCAGCAAGAGGTCCAAGTGCGGGAAGTCGGCGGGGTGTACCGGCTTCTTGTTGCGGAGGAATTTAAGGATAAGGGATACTTCCAGGCTGATGATGATATTATACTTACGATCGAGTTCGAAGAAGTGGGCCTCATGCAGCAAGAGGTCCAAGTGCGGGATGTCGGCGGGGTGTACCGGCTTCTTGTTGCGGAGGAATTTAAGGATAAGGGATACTTCCAGGCTGATGATGATATTATACTTACGATCGAGTTCGAAGAAGTGGGCCTCATGCAGCAAGAGGTCCAAGTGCGGGAAGTCGGCGGGGTGTACCGGCTTCTTGTTGCGGAGGAATTTAAGGATAAGGGATACTTCCAGGCTGATGATGATATTATACTTACGATCGAGTTCGAAGAAGTGGGCCTCATGCAGCAAGAGGTCCAAGTGCGGGAAGTCGGCGGGGTGTACCGGCTTCTTGTTGCGGAGGAATTTAAGGATAAGGGATACTTCCAGGCTGATGATGATATTATACTTACGATCGAGTTCGAAGAAGTGGGCCTCATGCAGCAAGAGGTCCAAGTGCGGGAAGTCGGCGGGGTGTACCGGCTTCTTGTTGCGGAGGAATTTAAGGATAAGGGATACTTCCAGGCTGATGATGATATTATACTTACGATCGAGTTCGAAGAAGTGGGCCTCATGCAGCAAGAGGTCCAAGTGCGGGAAGTCGGCGGGGTGTACCGGCTTCTTGTTGCGGAGGAATTTAAGGATAAGGGATACTTCCAGGCTGATGATGATATTATACTTACGATCGAGTTCGAAGAAGTGGGCCTCATGCAGCAAGAGGTCCAAGTGCGGGAAGTCGGCGGGGTGTACTGGCTTCTTGTTGCGGAGGAATTTAAGGATAAGGGATACTTCCAGGCTGATGATGATATTATACTTACGATCGAGTTCGAAGAAGTGGGCCTCATGCAGCAAGAGGTCCAAGTGCGGGAAGTCGGCGGGGTGTAGCGGCTTCTTGTTGCGGAGGAAGTTGAGGGTAGTGGGTGCTTCTAGGCTAATGATGTATCAACTTACGATCGAGTTCAAAGAAGTGCGCCTCATGAAGCAAGAGGTTCCAAGCGCGGAAAGTCGGCGGGGTGTACCGGCTTCTTGTTGCAGAGAAAGTTGAGGATAGTGGGTGCTTCCAGGGTGATGATGTACTTACGATCGAGTTCAAAGAAGTGGGCCTCACGAAGCAAGAGGTCCAAGTGCGGGAAGTCGGCGGGCAGCAGTGGCTTCTTGTTGCGGAGGAAATTGAGGATAGTGGGTGCTTCCAGGATGATGATGTACTTACGATCGAGTTCGAAGAAGTGCGCCTCATGCAGCAAGAGGTCCAAGTGCGGGAAGTCGGCGGGGTGTACCGGCTTCTTGTTGCGGAGGAATTTAAGGATAAGGGATACTTCCAGGCTAATGATGATATACTCACGATCGAGTTCAAAGAAGTGGGCCTCATGCAGCAAGAGGTCCAAGTGCGGGAAGTCGGCGGGCAGCAGTGGCTTCTTGTTGCGGAGGAAGTTGAGGATGTGCCGGAACATGTCCCCGTCCCGGTCGATGAAGTAGTGCTGCTTCAGGGTGTCCAGCACGATGGGGATGGTGCCGTTGAACATCTTCCCGAGCCGCGAGTCTGGGTACCTGGAAATTAGATAGGTATAACGTTTATTGGTTGCAACAACACACAAAAAAACAAAAGAACTTGTTATATAGGCGTTACAAACTAATGCATGACTTCTGCAGCAACCAGTGGATCGAGGCACAAAGCGAAAACCCTGATGATGATGAAATTGAAAAAGCGCTATATTGGAGACCTTTGCGCTAATATGTGTAGGTCTAGGAAAGCATGGCCAACCTTCACATATCATCACGTGTGATCAAGGTCAACTGATGACATGATGGAGTAAGAAAGATTATAGATACAGAAGTTGCACTGCTTTGACCTTGCAACAAGCCGCCATGTTAATTGTCTAATAGTATGTTTTCATACATCTTGCATAAGAAATCCTTTTACCACACTTTCAATTTGTTTTGTTTTGTATATATCTCTGCCACCTATCTCGTAAAAAAAAAGATGTCTCTAATATCTTTATCCAATCGCTTCGTTTTCTGGTTCAAAATACACAAAAAATAAATACTGTATGATTCTAGTATAAAATGTTTTAGTTTTTAAAAACACACACTATTGCGATCCGGTCTCTGATATTTCCGATTAAAACAGTGTAAAGGGATGCATCGATTTTACGTTGGCAAAAACGTTATTTGACGAATCAACGAAGGATAAACTCGCAAGATATTTATTTACGTGTCGTGGAGTGGGTTGATTAAAAAGCTGGCAGAGAGCGGACGAGCGGGGAGAACATCCCGCGGAAGGGATGGGAAAAGATAAATCGATTACGGAAAAAAGTTCTTGCATTAAAAATCGATGTCATATTAATAATTCCCCATTTTGCTTTAGAATAATAACTTATTTTACTGATGAGATAACACAACTGCACAAAAAATGGCAAATTTTTAAAATACTCTTATAAAAAATTGGCTCAGGTAGCTACAAATCAAGAGCAAAAGCAAATGAGCATATCTGTGCAATAGTTCGTTTTTACATCTTTGAATATTTATAGACTACGCGGACGAATAGGTATCTATGCTTAATGGAAGCCTATAAAATGTTAATATAGGTAGTTTTTTTTATTATTAACTTAGTTAAGACCTACTTACCTATTGGGTAGCGAACTACCCAATAGGTATCTATGACGCTCGAGTAAATCCTCTTTCGCACTTCGGGACCATCTATAAGTAAGTACTAAATGGATAGCATAACAATCGACTTCTCGTTTACAAGCCACATCTCTACCCGCACGGCCCCAGGCGCCACCGCCGGCTCTCCCGTCGAGGAATAACACGCTGGGTACAGATAAAACAAGCTTATTTACAATCCATCTACCCACCAACACAGTTACATACAGTAACACATACGCTGACTGGCGACCAAACCAAAAAAATACTTCGCATGCCGTCGTTGAGTCATGTTAACTAAGTGGCGTTTATGTTTTACCTACGCTCTTTTGATTCATGTTTTAATCAAAAATATAAGTACAGCTCTATTGTTATTTTTCAAAATTATTAAAAACTATTTATGTTTCTTACTAATCATTTTATGTCGTCGTACTGTAACACAGTGTCCCCTACTATGTACATACATAACTCGGCAATTACTTACTGTGAATTGAGATTGTGTCATGTTGATAAAAAATAGGACAAAATTCAATTTATACGAAATCATATTTTGCCTTAGTTTTTTCAACTTTTTACTTTTTTACACTAAGATACTTACATCAATTTACATCTTACATTACTTGAATAAATTATAAATAATGCAAACTACTTATTTAAAATCCGCATTAGGCATGCGTAGTCAGGAAACGTGGCATCATAGTAGCGACGACTTGATTTCCATTATGGAAGCCTTTGCCCTGCAGTAGGGCAGTATATAGACTGATACTTTACTTTTAATTAATCAGACAGGAATTAATAATTTTCGTTATTAATCGAGTAATGACTATAATGCGTGCATGTTGTAACTTAATTTCCTACATAGGTACCTACTCGTACTATTTATTCCAACTCAACTGCTGTCACTGCTTCATAATACGTGTAATAAAAAATACATATTATTACCTAGCTAGAACTACCATTTAACTTCTTTTACTTTTTGTTTTAAGACAGAAGCTTAAGCAGTTCAAAGGGGTCCCCAGGCTATTAACAATTATTTTAATTAGCTCTGTTTCGTACAAATAAAAAACGTATGTCGCAGAAGTAATATCCAGTTAAGTCAGTGTAATTGCTGTAAACGCTACGTGTGTTTGTGACTGGCCCTGTGGCATTGGGCGTTTAGAAAATACATAGGAACAAAAATATTCTGCCCTACACGGGATGCGAGATGTGGAAAACTATTTACCTACTACGGACCAATAAAGTCTCATACTTTATGGGCGAATGGATGTTCCATATTGTACGTTACGATACGATTGATTAATAATATTTCACTACATCACATAACATTGATCTGACTCTGAGATAGGTAGCTCAAGCACCTGTGTTACAGATATCAGAACCAACAGTGGGATTACAAATATATACATATAATACTTTTCTTTTGTAAATACATTCTTATAATACATAGAAAACACCCAGACCAATACAAACAGACATGTTCATGCACACAAATGTTTGTACTGTGCGGGGATCGAACCCGCAACCCTTGGCCCAGACGCAGCATTCACTACCACTGAACCAACTGGGTCGTCGTGGGATTGATGGATTAATAAATAAACCAAAATCACACATTTACCATACATCGATTCTGTGATTCCCAAAGACTTACACTAAGTATATAGATAGAGCCTGTCTCGTGGGTGTAAAGTTTTATAGTGTCCTTAATGAGCAATTGTTAAGTTTTTATTTCATATTGACAAATTGAGTTGTCTTTTTATTAAAAGTTTGGTTTAAGAACATTTTTAGTGGTTGGTTGTGAGCGTGTCCCGTGTATTATGATTATTATTAATGTATAGATATAAATAAGTACATACCTATTTTAGTATTGTGTTATAATAAGTGAATGTGTAATGTGTATGTTTGTTTATGTGCATGGTACCTATTGAGGATTTGGAGGAAGGGGGATTGGTTTTTGGCTTGCCCTTCGATCTGAGTTCTGGGATTGAGGACAGAAGAAGCCGCGCAGCCCCACACCATTATGCAGTGTTACATAGCTATTGATTCGCATCGGTTCGTTCTGACAAACTATCAACTTTTTTCAGTAGTCAGTCATTATTCGACTTACGCAGTGAGAGTCTCGAGCGAGGAAGTGTAGATGGTGCCGCCGACGTCGATGTGCACGGGGGCGTTGAACTTTGTGGTGGGCGCCACGCGCGGGATGCCGGCGATGGGGGGCTTCTCCATGCCGCTGCCGTCCGGCTGCGGGCTCCCTGGCTTGGTCACTGGCAGCATTGTTCCCTGGAACTGGAAAAACAACACGTCATTTACTACCCCGAACCTATAAGAAATGAGCCAAATGTAAAGTGGACCCCTGTTTCCGCACCTAGACTCCTACTTGGTCAAGTGTACGTGTAGTAGAAGAAGAAACGAGCCTATACCTTCCTAAAAGACCGTCAGCGCATCCGCACTCGTTCTGGTGTAGCCGATATCCACGGGCGGCGGTGACCACTTACCACTAGCTGACCCTCTTGCTCGTTTGCTTTCATGTATCATAAAAAACCTTACGCTTTTTAGGTTTTCGAAGCCAAATGGAAAAAACAGAACCTATGTCGCAGCCACTTTTTTCTGAAGCTATAAGTACTAGACTGTTGAAATAATGTATTGTGTAAACCGCATAAAGATTTCCACTTCCTTCTTCAACTTCTTACATCTATGGATAGGTCTTTACAATAATATTTAAGTTTCTATATTTATTACTTTGCGCGTTTTATTTTTATAATCTGCGCGAGAGACTAACCAACGTGGTCAGGTTTCTTTATGAAATTTTTATCTTTAAAAAGACTGCACCATTCGGTGGAATAAAATAGTCAATCTTATTTTTTTCCGATTCCCGGGCATCCATCCCAACCCAGATTATAGAGCACTGTATATTAGCACGTTGTACTTATTTAAAAAAAAATCCCTAAGTATAACGTGCTTACTTAGAAAATCAAGATAGTTTTCCAATCCAAGTCCAATTTTTCCTCCACCTTACTTCTATAATATAATTATTCGTACAGCACATGGTGATTTTCCGCCGACCCATTCTTGTGGAAAGTTCTTACAATGCACTTAAAAAGAATGGTGTCACAGACGCAGCAAAGTGGTAAAGCCGTGATCCGGCCGCGAGAGGCGTGGGAGCCGCCGCCCTGGCCCGCCACTTCCCACGGCAATCTTCCCCTGATGTGCCATTACCCTTTGATACACAGTTCAGGTCGCTAATGATCATGTTTAAAAAATAGAATCATTCAGTGTTTCAAGAAGCAAATAGATTTTTTTTTTAATTAAGTAAGTAGTATTTACTTGTTCTTTTGTGCAGTGTAATGGCACAAAGTAATATTATTAAGGGGCTATACGAATGAAACTAGCGCCGCCAACCTATTTACACTGATTGTGGGGAAAATATGATATTTTTTAAGAAAGCAAAACATTACAGACTTAGATAAAAGTAAATTGAATTTTTCAATATGCAATACTATATATTAAACACGCGACAAGTAACAATAATGTCAATTATTGCTAAATGTGGCCGTTTTGCTTTCTTAAAAAATATCGTATTTTCGCCACAATCAGTGTAAATAGGTTGGCGGCGCTAGTTTCATTCGTGTAGCCACTTAAGAGAATCGTTGAATTGTATCGTTTATAACACTCGAGTTGACTGAATTGTCACGTGAATAACTTGATTTAACCTATTAGTGTCTTAAAACCAGCGAGTTTGTTAAAAGTAATCTCGACGGAGTCTACAGGTCGATAAAATGCTAAACAACGATGTTTTTTTCTTTTTTTTTTATGTGATAGGTAGCAGGCGAGCAGGCGGATCACCTGATGGTAAGCAATTGCCGCCGCCCATGGACACTTGCAACACCAGTGGAGTTACAAGTGCGCTGCCAACCTTTTATCCCCTTCCCCTCCGAGTGGGCCTCCGGTACCCTCACTCACTCGGCGAAACACAGCACAGGGGCTGCTTCACGCCGGTTTTCTGTGAGGCAGTGGTATCACTCCGGTCGAGCCGGCCCATTCATGCCGAAGCGTGGCTCTCCCACAGTTAATATGTTATATTGAATAGAATAGTTAATAATGTTATATTGAATAACCGTGACTTTAACTGACTTCGACAATTGACTACCCCTTTAACCACATTATATCAATTATTTCACTTGACTTAGGCGAATTAAGCCTAATAAAGGCGCGTAGAGCCATATTCCAATAAAAAGGTAGGTAGGTATATGATTTAAACTTATTATCTACCTACCGTATCGGCGAGCCATATTCCAATAAAAAGGTAGGTAGGAATATGATTTAAATTTAGAGGTATTATCTACCGTATCGGCTTTGCTGCTGCTGGTAATTTTTCATGTAACCTGCAAGCCTTATTAACAAGTAAGTACTTACTACTACAATCTTGGTGGTATTTACATTATACGGAGTGTATTTGTCAATATTTTCATCCCTTCAATCACGTGTTTGACTTATCATTCCGAACAACATTTTGTTCAGAGTGGTTATTATAAAAAGCGGTTATAGGGATAAAACTGTCTACAGATAGGTACAGTCGCCTGCAATAAAATGTAAACACCTCGACTCTTATGCCCGGACTATAAGGTTCATATTTGAATGAGGTTCTATACTTATTAGTGCACGTGACTGTAAACCCTGTAGAGAACACTGTAAAATGTTAATTTATTACAATTAGGATATCTACCCGATTGAACCCGTGACGCTAGGAAACTTCTTTGTTTGGTGTAAACTTTGCCGCAGGAGCTATTCGAGCGAAGTTCGGAGTTAACGGGAGGATGTCAATATCCGCTCAAGTCCTTGTTCTGATTGCTATGACTTCGTTCTGCTGAATACTTGCAGCATATTCTCTGACGCGGTTCATTGAAATTAGTTACCTCTCGTGTCGATGACATTAAATTAGTTACGTGATAGTCTAGATTTAATTAAAATTTTAGGTTTTAACATACAAAGAAGAAGTTTTAAATACGAGTACCTGCATACAGAAAGGTCTTATGAAAAGTCGGAGTGATTTGATAACTGTCTGTGGGTGCAGTCATCACCAAAATAATCATAGCTTTTCTAAACTATCAAAAATATGCAAACATTTGACAAAAGACAACTGTTGTTAGAACCAATGACAACAAATGCAAGTACAGCTTAAGTTTATGTACTCAAAGTGACATTTAACAAATGCTCAGATGTTTTTGTTATAATTTTGAATATTTCGATTCTGACTGTTGGTAGGTAGGTACTTATGCCTAATGGTACGAGTAGGTGCACATTCCTTACAATTGTTGTTCTGTCACCTACCCCTGCTATCCTGGGCTACCGGCGGTCCACCTGGTAATTATGTAGGTATTTGGGCTGTCGCGAAGCAAGCCAACAGCCCGGGGCCTATTTATAATGAAACCAGACAGGTGAGAGTGCGCGACGCGACGTAGCGCCCCCCAGCGGTTTGCTACTGGAACTCGCAAACGCGACCAACTTTTTTGACTCGTTTCGAAATGTATGTAATAAACTGTAATTTTTATAGTTTAAGTGCAATTTATTCATTGCATGTTGTTTGAGTGACAAGAAAGCCAGCAGCAACCCTTTAGCAATGTTTCAATTCAGCTTAAACCAGAAAATGGGTAACCTACTTTTTGTCCAATAGATCGATAATTTTTATAGACCCGCACCGACGTCATTCGAAACTTTGTTAGTTTCAAATTAATACCAATAGATTGCGCTGGTGTTAATTGCAACGCCCAAGTTTTCTGTCTTTTCGGTTTACCTCATAGAGTAAAGTAATAGCCTACCTACTGTTTACCTATTATCCATATGATTGTTTGTAAAACATACCTATTTATAAATAGTATGGAATATAGATAGATAGATTTCCTTCCATTCCAAGCTAAAAAGTGACAAAACTGTTCAAAAATGTGTCTTCATTAGGAAGGTATATCTATTGCATAGTGTGCGTAAATATTCGGAACAGTTTTTACCTTTTATTAATAGTCATAGTTTTGCCTAAGTTAAATAAACATTGTATCAACTTATTCGTACTTAAGTGACAACTGAAGATACAAAGAACTGGAAATTGGTCTCAGATTAAACATAATTTACTACAGTGAGAAATGAACATTCTCATGGCTTCGCGTTGGCTCTGATTTTTAATATGCAAAAGTTTTTTCAGATTGACGTACGTAACGAATACGTTACGTACGTTAATAAAATATTTATTCCAAAAATACCTCTGCTTTTTCAGCACTGTTTTCGACAGACATCGTGAACAGGTGAATCAAAAGGTCTATGGAGGAAATATTGTGCAACTCCGCAAAACCTCCCACAGCAAGTGTAGGTACTATTATCCACTAGTATTATGAATATTATCCACTATCATTAATTCGATAACACGATTTTTTAAGAGAATCATTTTGTAAGTCAACGTGTTGTTTAAATATTAGCTGCAGGACACAAGTTCTATAAAAGCAGTCGTTCTTCAACTCAAGATTTGTTGAATGTGGGAATGAATAAGAACGTTTTACTTCACAAAAGCATAAATCTACCGTGTGAATAGGGCTTAGGTGTGAAACAGGCGAGATAGGCCGCTACCAGGCGGCAGAGCGGAGATGCATTCAAAAGATAAAAAATAATTGAAGTCGGACTTGGTCCGGCTCAGCTGCATAGAGCTTATGGCGTCACACCAACATTTAATTTTGTTCCATAATGTCATGAACTTACGGGCTATAATGACCATGGGAGTAAGTAAACTAAAAATTCTGGGGAAGTACACTAAAAGGCTTTCATTTAGGACATCTTACTTGCAGCTCTCGCTTTTTCTGTCGTATAATGATGCTATTTATTTCTATTGGGAACTATGAGAAACAACATCTTCTACAGAATGACGTCAAAATGAACTATAGTATTTTGCTAGCCAGTGGTATTTCGAAGCATTTTCTTGGTGTGTTGTCAGGACTGCGTTGGGGATTTTACTTAGAATCTCTAAGAGTGTTTATGGCTAGTTGAATATCTTTTCGCTCCTTTTCAACCTACTTACATTTCAGGCAGGATTTGTTTGATCGCTGCATATTGTTCGATTTATTTTAATACGTTGCCTGTTTATGCAAAGGAATCGTTTACTTTTGTAGTTGTGAGCCAAAAGCACGTCACTACCATAAATTAATATTCCTCCATCAATATTAATGTAGGTATATTATGTAAAATTATACAGGTTGTATCTATGAACCTGTGTGATTCGGCTGTAGTCAGAGCGTATCGGAGATCGACATCTATATTATATTATTACTTAGATATATTTTTGTATCTTCTAAAGTTTTGATTAATTTTATATCCTTTTATAAGAACATGGATCATCATATAAGCATTACAATTCCCGGTTGCGTCCAATAAAATCATATCGCTTCGGCGACCAGGGTACTTTTGCACATTGATCCAGCTACCATCAATCTCTCTGGTGAGAATCCCAAAGTGAACCGAAAAAGATTCCGTAAATCAATAGTTCAATTAATCGCCTGTTACTGGTAAACCTACCTACCTGTATGTTGTCACTGATCTTTATATCATTGACAACGGAGCCATATAAGTAGTAGGTAAGAGCTCGGGCAGATGTTGCGATGACGACCTATAATTACAGCTAGGACACACACACCAGGAGTGACATAGGTACCTATTTTTGTGTAGTGTTCAAAGGCGGCTCGGCCTGGCGGCGTAGCCTGGAGCCACGCGTAGGCTGTCCTTTAGAATCGTAATTACGGCCCCGCGGCGGATCTGCGGCCTACCCGAGACCAACTTCATCTGAGGGGTTCTACGAACATATAACTTTCACACATACATGGAATCAATGAAACTCGAAAATCATATTTTACACGCGACTTTGAGGAATTGAACGTAAGGTAGGTGGCATACTTACCTACATAGCACCTAAATGGCGATGCTTCACGTCAAGGAACTTTAGTTTTAAAAATGGATGACCTGTAAAATGCTGTAGTTTGGACGTATTCTGTCTCACTATATGGTGCTTCAGATAATTTCTTTGACAGTCTAAACTGACAATTGGTATTATATTTGATAGCTAAAGGGATATACTTCTTTAACTTTAGTCTTGTGGTCTTATGTTGGACCTAGTATCAAATGAAGGTACTTGAAAAAGAACCTACGTAGGTACTCATTTTTAAAAATGCAACAATGAATTTGTCAAGACATTTGATTGAACTAGAAATGATGATGAGTAGATAATAAATTAGTAAGTACCTAGTTCAGAATCAGAATCAGAATCAGAAATAATTTATTTGCAAGAATATGGTAATACATGTTGTTAAGTAATTCACAAAGCCAACATATTCTATCGATGTAACGATGTGCAAATGTTTTATAATAACTAATAAAATTTATCAATCCTACAATTTGACATTTATCGAAACTAATATAAAGAATATAATTTTAAGCGGGTTGTTTAAATTTTTTAAATAAAGTCATTATGTAACATCATTATAAGTCATGTTTTGTTAGTAGATAATTGTTAGTAGATTATGTTCATTCACAAATATGTCAAATTTTATCATTTAAAAAATCATTTAAAGTATAGTACAATTTGCTCAATAAGAAATTATGCAATTTAAATCTAAATTCATTAAATGTCAATTTTTTGAAGTTGTCAGGTAATTTATTATAAATTCGTACGGCCATGCAGTATATGTTTTTTGAATACATGGCTAATCTTTGCGGTGGGGTCCACAATCTTTCTCCTACTCTGCCTCTGTGTTGAAAATCTTTGAATTTTTTAAATAAATCGTCATATCTGTGCACGAAGATTCCAACTTCAAGTATGTATAGACAAGGAAGTGGTAATATGTTCAGCTTTTTAAATAAAGGTTTGCAACTATCTAAGTAGTGAGCTCCACACACTGAGCGTATACATTTTTTTTGCAACACAAATGCATTTTGAAAGTTTACTGAGTTCCCCCATAAAATTAGTCCATATCGTAAGATGGATGATATATAGCCATGATAAGCCATAACAGCTGCTTCTTGAGATGCTACGTGCCTAATCCGGTTCAATGCATATACAAATCTATCAAGTCTCTTAACTAGCAAGTCGATGTGAGCTCTCCAATTACAGAAATTGTCAATGGTAATACCCAAGAACTTCGTTGATTGTACCTCGTCAATAGAATTATTATGGTAATGTATGTCAATTTTATTAATCATATTTTGAGCTGTTTGAAATTTAATGAATTTGGTTTTATTAACATTAATATTTAAGTTATTTTTATCTAGCCACTGTATTACCTTTTCCAAAGCATTATTTGCAAGATGTTCCAATTGATTTATATTTTTAGACTTTATAATAAGAGTAGTGTCATCTGCAAACATAATACATTTCTGATCAGTGACATTTGGCAGGTCATTTATGTAAATCAAAAACATCAAGGGACCTAGCACACTACCTTGAGGGACGCCACATCTGTTAAGGCAATATGAGGACGAATACGTTTCTTTTGTTTTTTGTGACGTTTTAGAAATTTCCACACATTGTTCCCGGTTGGTAAGGTAGCTTTCTAACCATAATAATGCATTGCCGCGTATTCCATACCTCTCGAGTTTGTCAAGTAGCAATTTGTGGCATACAAAATCGAATGCCTTACTCATGTCCAGAAATATTGCCAGCGTGTGGAATTTGTTATCTAGGCTTTGCGTGACCTCTTTAATAAGATGAAAACAAGCTAAAGTTGTGGAGCTATTTCTCCGAAATCCAAATTGTTCCTGTTTTAATAATTTTTCCGTTGAGAAAAAATTATAGATCTTGTCATACATAACCTTTTCAAAGATTTTCGAAAGTACAGGTATAAGCGTTATAGGTCTGTAATTACCCAATTGATCGCGAGCGCCGGATTTATGCAAAGGCTTTACAATCGATCGTTTCAACTCTTTGGGAAATGTTCCTTGTGTAAGAGACAGATTAATTATATGTGTTAAGGGAGTAGCTAACAGAAGCGCACTTTTTTTTAATATTTTGGTATTTATATTATCATATCCCGTAGAGTTCGTTTGTTTAAGTCCTTTTATTATTTTAATTATGTCATTTTCATTTATTGGTGTTAGGTATATGCTATTGTGATGTATTTGTATGTCAGTCAGTATGCCTTTGTAGTCTATCTTGTGGTTAGTTTCTTTATTTGTCATATTTATGTAATAATTATTAAATTCTTCACATATTTTGATTGGATCATTTATTAGAGTATCATTTCCTGTCTGTATGTTTTGTATTTCAGTGTTCGAATTTGTGTCGTTTGTGTATTGTTTTAGTATATCCCAAGTTGTTTTACAGATATTTTTAGATTTGGATATATATTGTGTGTTAGTGTTCTTCTGTGCCGTAAAAATACATTTTTTTAATATCTTGGAATATTTGTGATATTGTTTCAATACGTGTTTATTATTTGATGTCAAACGGTATTTAAGGTAGAGCTGTCTCTTACGAATGCAACACCTTTTTATTCCCTTAGTAAGCCAACTATTTCTAATAGGTTTATTTGTCATTTTTACCTTAATAATTGGAAAACATAATCTGTAGAATAGTATTAACATATTGTAGAAGTTAGCAAACGCTTTCTCCATATTATTTTCTGTAATTACGTCACTAAACGATAGGGATGAAATACAATTTAAAAATTTGTCAACATTTTCGTTACACATATCGCGTATGTATTTAAATCTGGCTTTATTATTATTAATATTAATAGTATGTACTTCAAAAGTGAGACTTTGACCTGTTTCATGATCTGATAGACAGAGATAGTGTACTTTTGACTGGACCTGGTTTTGCATGTTGCTTGCAATTAAGTCCAAACATGCATTCTTACGTGTAGGACTGTTTATGTGGGTCGTTAAATTGTAGTTACGCAATAGACTTGTTAGTTCGGTACTATATTTGTTTGTTTCAAGTAGGTCTACATTCCAGTCCCCGCATAAAATCACCTTTTTCTTACTTTTTCGTGATAACAGCATGTGCAACAAAGACTGCAACTGAGCAAGAAACATCTCAGTCCTTGAAGATGGCGTTCTGTAAATGCAAACTACAATAATATTATACTGGGTCAGTTCAATTGCGCAAGACTCAAATAAGTAGTCAGTAGCCTGGGGAACATTAATTTGTTTAAAGTCGATGTCATTATTTACTAATATACAGGTACCACCTCTACGCTGATCTCTAGAGTAAAAAGCCGCTACTTTGTAGTTCTTGAGTATTAAATTTTTCTCAGATCCTTTTTTCATAAATGTTTCAGAGAGACATATGATATCTATGTTTTTAAGTTCTTGTCTTAATTCGTCCAAAGTTACTTCAAATAAGTCTTGCTTACTTAGTATACTAGCAATGTTTTGATGAAACAATGTTAGTGTATTAGTGGGTTGAGTCACGAAAAAGCTCGTTATGTTCCTTTGATTTTGCTGTTGTTTTACTAAAATAATCAGGTATTAATTTTTGTGTCATTTTTGTGTGTGCGTTGTGTATAGTTTGTAGTGGCAACATATTATTTTTGTGTTTGAGATATTTATTTTCATATGTCAAATAGTCTATTTCTATGTTAATTTTACGGCATAGTTCCGTTAAAAATACATTTTTGTCAAAATTATTTGTCTTTATAAATGAACAATTATTATAATTCCTAGCTATCAATTTTAAGTTATAATTCAATAATTCGGTATTTAAATATGGATTAGATAATACATTGGCTATAAATACTTTACATTTTCTTAACTTATATAAAGCAATTCCAAGCTCTGTAAACAGTAGGTAGGGATTCTTGTCATTGGAACCGATAGCCAATATAACTACGTCATTTTCCTTAAGACTAGTTTGCAAGCTATCGCAGGAGTTCAATATTTGTTGACCCGTTGCTCCAGGTTTCAATATAGTTGTAATCGTGTAGGGGTCGTTTGTAAGTGAATTTCGGCTGTTATGAATCTTTTTCGATAATCCCCTGAGTTGTTCATCACCAAGAATGTAGGCTTGATGCCGCTTACTCATGCATTCTTGCTGTTCTTTCATACTACAAGTATTCTCTTCCTTTTTTCTTCCAACTTCATCTTCCTTGACATCTTTGGGATGATCTCCTTGTATTATTTTCGAATTAGAGATTTGAAGTTGTAGCTGTTCGTTATTTTTTCTTAGGTTTTGACATTCTTTTTGTAGTTTGTTTACTTTATTTGACACGCTTCTAAGTTTTTTAATCATCTGTCGGCTTACTTTTACTTTATTTCCAGATAGTGGATATTTTTTGCGGTGTTTTGTGGGGATAGGTCTGTTACTATTCTTCTTTTTTTCCTCTTCCAGCCATTGACGAAGTTCTAAGATTTGGTTGTTTAATTCTTGTATAATTCTTTGTTGCCTTTCATACTCAAATTGTTGTTGTTCCAAGTTTGTCGAAGTTGAGGCTTTTCGCGGGGTTTGTGATTCTTCTGCGAGCATGGAGATACGCTGTCGTTTCCGTTTTCTGCCTAAAGAGGGGGTTGCATCGCTGTACTCAATTTTTTTATAAATTTCTATTAGTTTTTTGCATTTTTCAAGCTCTTTTGCCTTTTGCCCATCCTTTATTATTAGATTTTCAATTTCATTGTTTGCAGAGCATAGTTGGGTCTCTAGCATTCTTATTTTTTCCGTTAAGGTTGATTCTAGCCCACTCGAGTCTAGATTACTATGCGGTAAGCTAATTCTAGTCGATTCGAACAATGAGGCTCCCTCCATCAAATTTCCTAAAGAGTTTGCTCTAGGACGTGGACGTTTTGTCACATTATCAACATCCATGTACTCAGTAAAAATATCTCTAAAATTGTGCTTCTCCATTTTCATACAGTAGGGGAGACCGGGGATGGTTGACTATAGGGGTAGGTAGACTAATCGCCAAAAACTCGCCAACGGTTTGAGTATTATGTCATCCCAGCGCAGCCACGCATCACTCTCCGCCCCCCGCACAGTTGTCGGTAACGCCGCGTCGCGGGCACACACCGTTTTTGAGCAGTGACCCGTGATTTGTTTTAATAACATGTAAGTAATATTTTCGTGTTGCATATTTTTTGATCTGGTACCTACACATTTTATGTGAACCGTTTGCCTATTAGTCAGAGTGTTTTATGAGTCTATATTGATATTCTTTCATGTGTTATTTCTTTATTAGGTGACAGTGTGTAAGTTATCCATGCCTTCGAAACTTAAAATGTCGTTTGGGGCTGGTAGACTAATTTCTTTCGGGGCTGGTTGAATATTTAGTCAACCAACCCCAACAATATTTTAAGTTTCAAATATCTTTAAAATTAATCCATTTATTGGATTCTTGATAAATATTTTCTTTTTATTGCAACAGCACGATGAGGACCTATAAATTAACGAGTTGATACACCGAAGGATGTCGTAGAAAGAGCTTGTCATCAAGTAATTTTTGACAATAGAAGTGTTAATGCAACTGCAAAACAATATACCATTCCCTATAAGACATTATTACACCGTTATGTGCCCACATCTTTATACAATGAGAACTTGCCCTCAACTTTATTTGCAGTACTTGAAGAAATAAGACCCTTTCTTAAAGCTGCGCCACGTTTAGATAATAGAAGTAATAATACTCGGAAACGTAATCATAATCATAATAAACAAATCTTATAGATATGAAAAACAATAGAGAAACTTTGAAGAAAAGAAGGACAGATACAAAAAAAACAGAATAGAAAAAGGAGAAGAAACAAGAAAAGGCAAGGACAAAGGAAAGTGGAAAGGCAAAGAAAAAGGAAAGAGTAAGGGGAAAAGCTACGGGTAACGGAAAAGGAACGGATAAAGTAAATGAGAAATATTACATAAATAAGAATTAATAAGTATGTTACATTCATAAGAATTAATGGAAATATTTATGTGTGATTTAACTGAACTGAAGAAGATTTAAGTTTAAAAATTTAAATATTAAGAGTTGATCGTTTTGTTAAAGACTTATAAAATACTACTGGCCGCCCGCGACTTCGTCCGCGTGGAAAAGTAACTTTTTACCCCCCTTTACCCCCTTAAAACCCCCTTTTCGCAACAAAAAGTAGCCTATGTCCTTTCTCAGGGTCTAGATTATCTGTATACCAAATTTCATTTAAATCCGTTCAGTAGTTTTGGCGTGAAAGAGTAACAGACAGACAGACAGACAGGGTTACTGCGCATTTATAATATTAGTATGGATGTATGTACCTAATTATAATTGTTTTTGAATAAAAAGTTTAATTAAATTGAAAATGGTGTTTTATTACTTGACTCTTCTTATAATTTGTTGCTTATTAAACCGTAGGTCTACTTACCCCGGGCATATAGTCAATCTACCCCGGAACTGGGGCAGATTGACTAAGAGTTGATGTTTTGTAAAATGCATCTAATTATGATGATGATATTTAATAATGAACTATATTTTGATGTTTTTTATTAGTTTAATAGTTCTTCTATCCATTAATGCGATTTTTTTGTCTGTATGGGTGAAAACACAAAAAATATGTATGATTTAGTAAAAAATTAGTCAACCATCCCCGGTCTCCCCTAATCATAAGTAAATAATTCAGGAACAAAGCAAAAACACAGCAAAAAGAGAAAAAAAATTTTTTTTGGTTTGCGGCTGGGTTTGAACTGGTGTCGGATTGATATGTATGGGCGCCTCGGCTCAGTCGCTACACCACTGCACCACGAGACGTTGATGTTCGGTGTCGAAAATTGTGTACGCTTTGTCAATATTGTTGACGATCGTGAGTAGAACGAGCTGCTTCGGTTGTGTTCGGGTTGAGTGAGCGATCTCAGCTCGCCGAGTCACACACAGCTGTTTAAAATCAACGCACTTTTTTGTAGCACAACAAATAACTGGAAGCTTTTCTTGTTTATATCACTCCACTATGTCATTTATTATTGAAATAATTGTGTTTATAGTAATCCATTTTGCGTAATACACTGATTGATGCACTTTTTATTGCCAAAACGTTGTATTAATCACGGTCTTAGATTTTTTTTGTACAGAGCTACGCTAGAACACATCCACACGGACGCGGGGCGCGCGGCGGGAGTCGTTGTTCATTATACGGGAGACATTCCGAAAGACGACATTGAAGTTAAGAGTCATAATTCTCCACTATTATTTGATTTGATGAAGATCGATTCAAATTGAATTTACATGGCTACAACTAGAAAAGGCAGAAAGAGAGTAGGCCGCAAAATATCAAGCAGGAAGACAAATGTTTATATTATTGACTGACGATGCTAAAACGATTTGAGGCGATGGCCAAGACAACACAGACAACAGAGTTCGAGACTTCAGACAAATAACAAAGAGTTTGTTTTTGACAAACATTCTCACGTTACAGTATCAATTAACTAATTAGGTTGTTTATGGAAACGTGATCATTAATATCAATCATATTCTATACAGCATTTTGTTTTAATTAGCGCCAAATGATCTCTATTACACGTTGTCTGTTGTCGGGCAGGCATAGGCGCGAGCTTAGCCGCAAACAGAAGCCGTGCTGTAACATTATTAATTAATATTAGGTGCAGTCAACGACACGTCGAGTCCACACTCGGATGTTGGCATATTCGGAAATTCCCGGACGTATTGAATTTTGTTTCAATATTTGATGGGAACCCGATGGTCGGAATACCAAGTTTAAGTATAAAGCCAGCCACACATCAAAGTATACTGTAAAACTCATATTTCTTCAATCGACTCTCATTTTACTGTCATACACATTAGGTTGAATATCAATTGAGGGAATTTGACAGATTGTGGTAAACTGATGTGTTACTGATTGTACTTACTGTTCAAGTTGAACCATTCAATCATTAATCCCACTTAACATTTCTATCTTACTTACGGAGCGATTAAGAAAAGAGTTTTACGTCAAATTCTAATAGTGTCACATCTTAGATACACAGATGAAATGGATTTATGACTTAGTTAGAGATTAGGTGTTTTAACTGATGTCAGGCGTATTAATAGATATTTCATATCATAATTCATAATTTTATGCTAAAAAAGCTACCAAAATGTAAAGCATGACTAAATTAATCTCCGTTTTGCTATAAGGAGGACAAAGTTTTGTTCGCGCCGAAAGGTATTTTTTATAGGTCATAAGTTGTCTAGTCTTCTTTTTCTGTTAATGTTGGCAACCCCAGTCCCGCGGCTGATAGAGGGCTGGCAACACTCGCGCGCGGATAATGGCGCAGATACGAGTATAATGGCCGCGGGTATACCTCACGGCGCCAGCTTTGTTCTGCTATATTAATATTCACATTTTAATGCCCGACATTGTCTGACTCTAGTACACAACCTTATTAGGTAACTCTGACTAGCATCCCGCCCGCGGCGTTGCCTGCAAGGACTTATTGATGTTTTCCGTAGGCATGAGATAAATAAAAAAATATAAAATTGAAAATTTATAAAACCCCCAACAAGTTGTCATAATGTACGTACATTGGTATGCATTCTAGTTCTCAAGCCCTGCATTTGATACCTGTATTACGGGAATCAAGTGAAAATATGAACTTCATCATTTTTTGGTAGCGACCATCCTCCTGACTAATTATTACCTACTTTCAAACAAAAAATTAATAAATCGGTTCTTCTGTTCGGGAGCTACGATGCCACAGACAGACTCATACACACACACAGACAAACAGACACGTAAAACCTATAAAATACCGAGGGTTAATAATTTGGGACTACACATAGATATGTTGTCTTGGTCTGGAAGTTAGGTTTTCCCTTAAAACCAGGAACAGTCAGACTCAACAAAAATATCTTTAGTGTAGGATTCGAAACCGCGACCCTGTCGTCTTAACCGGCGCTTTGCACCACTGCGTTGAACGGGTCGGGATTAACAACGAGACAAAATTCTAGCACGTTTCATCAGAGATAAATCGTTTAGCACATTGCCATTGGTGAAATATATTTTTATTAAGTTTATTTGCTACAAATAAACTATGATTTTCCTTCTTTAATATTCATGCTCTGTATACATGTAAATACGTTCAATTAGTGTAGTGTAGGTACAATGCAAATCCTGATATCAAATTAATCCGTTCCGTTCGACCTGTTTTGACTTAACAGATTCTGCGAATATTAATGTAATTTGCTATAATCCACATACAATGCTACTTAAAATGACGTCAAATGCAAGTAAACGCCGCTGGCGAGCGTATGTAACCGTAACCAGTTGCTGTTTAACGCTCAATTATGTCAATCGCAGTACTACACAGTACTTCTCGACGCAAGCCAAACCTATCTACTTACTTATTGCATTTTCGCCGGTTATTTAAAGGATATCAATTAATTTATTATACTTAAATCTATCGATATTAAGTTTGTATGTATAAGTAAGATGGAAGGATGGATGTTTGCTCCTCTTTCACGCAAAAACTACCGAATGGATTTTGATGAAACTTTACAATGATATTATAGCTTATACATCAGAATAACACATAGGGTACAATTTATAAAAGTATATTGTTCAAAATATTGTTGACAGTGTCAACAACTAATTCCACGGATACGACACCGCAGGCGGCCGCTAGTAAAGAATATTTCTCAACCTCATATGGTCTCTTGTGTCTGAAGATGGTAGGCACTACGTTACAAACTTTCTGACATTAAAGCTCTATACAATCCGCGTCACAAAGTCTCATTATTATGCACAAAACAGAATGATCAGCCTGTATAATGGGCTGGCATTGTGGGGCCTCGCGCCGCGGGCGCAGCCGCGGGGTTCGAGCGCCTTTCCTTTTGTCAATAGTTTATGTATGTGCCGCGAGCTAGCGCTGAGAGAGGGACCTTTAAAATGCACCCATAGGGACGCCTCAATGACCTGGTGGTTTAACATGGCTTCCACCTATAGACTTACTATGATGTCTGCAGAACAATCACTCACTGCAATCAATAATAAATCAGACGACAACACTACCCACTCCGGTAACTACATCGATAGTGTAAATGCGCGTTATGGCTACGATCATCAGCAACCCACACTCATCCACTGCTAGACATAGGTCTCCCCTAATGCACGCCACCGCTCCCGACTTTCGACTTTTAGCGAGGGCAGGGCAATTTATGCTGGAAGCCTCACCACAACACAGTACCTATGCAAACTCACAGCTGCTGGCCAATGAGGAAGGACACTGTTTATCTTTATGGGCGTTTTTTATTTATTTTATCTTTGTTGCGTCATCATAAGGTCCAGACTTCAGAGACAATAAAAAAAAGGAATTGTTTTTGGCTTTGAAAAGGTTTATCATATGGGACTTACGACTTACTTATATACCTAGGCTAGGACCTTACAAAAGACCAGCGTGAAGCAGCTCCTGCGCTGTGTTTGCAGAGTGAGCAAGGTTCCCGGAGGGCTAATGTTTATAACTGGTCTACGGGCGGTGGTAATCCCTTACCATCAGGTAATCCGTCTGCTCGTTTGCCACATAAAAAGTTAATATTTTCTTTAAAATCCACACCCGTCTGTGAATTGTATTCTTTGTGACTCTTATTACGTTCTTGTTGAACGTTGTGTTATTGAAACAGGATAGTCGCTTTAATGACTCCTTTTGATATGATGGGAATATTGCTGCGACAACGAAAATCGCATTTTCCTTTGTTAGCTGGTAATATGAATCTCAATCCTTTTTAATGTTTACGTTGGACTTCTTTGACGAGTTTTTTTCATGATCTTTATTTTATATTTTACTTTAGATTTTTTGGTTATAAAACTTTAGGTATATAACTTTATAAACCATTCAACTGTCTTTTTTTTCATATCTTTCTTGGTGTGTCCTTCTAGAACATACAATTTCTTACTTTAGAAACTAATACTTTCATTAGGTGAAACTTCACACAGCATGAACACAATTTCCAAGCCTTCCCTGGCAACAGCCATAAAAAAAATATTAAAAAATGTAATACATCTTGCGGGCAATCACGAGGCACATTTCGATACGCCGTGGCCATCGGCGCTTTCTGAACCGAGGTCAAAAATATATCGCAACATAGAGAGCCCGTACGAATTATAATTAGTACCTACCCACGCGCGACCCCTCGCGCAACCACAGATTCATCCTTAAAATAAACTTTTTTTATGTATACTGTGGCAGACGAGGAGATCACCTGATGGTAAGCGATTGTCGCCGCCCATAGACACCTGCAACACCAGTGGAGTCACAAGTGCGCTGCCCACCTTGAACCCTCTTTCCCCCAATTTGGTCTCCGGTACCCTCTCTCACTCGGCGAAATAATGTAATGAAAATTTGAGTACATTATTATCTATGTATTAGTTTAGCTAGTCGTTCGATCGTATGTAAGTAAGAATAGAGATCAGATACCGCGTGAACGCGCTAAAAGTGTCGCTGACAATGAAGACTCCAAGGAGTGCTATTTTGAATTATCAGAATTTGATAACGATGGGTCGAAAACTTAGAGCATTGAATGCTCATTGCTCCAAGGGCGAAAATAACAGGTGATACAGTAATGATGACATTTTCGGAATCCGAAATATTTATACCGGTAACTGCTAAAGACAGCGCTATTGGCTTCACTTTTTCATCCGCTTTTGGTATGAAATAAGCACTAGAAATTTTAATATGATCGAAGGATGTGTGTAAAACTAAGTAATTAGTTTTTATTACCCTCTCACTCTCAGTGACATTTATTCTTTACTTTCATTGTTGATTCTTACAAGCAAATAATAGTTTTTCACCAAGCTACAATACAAACTGTGAACTACTCTCAAAGTTAGTTTTTCTTTTCATTGAGTGAGTTGTTGAGGCTGATGTTAAAACCAGGCTAATGGCCTCGCAAGTTCACTAGAAGGCTACTAGAAATTCTCGTAGTTCCTAATAGGCTCTAGTTGTAAAAAAAAGATTTGCCTAGTAGTACTTCAATTTATTTTGTCCAATGTAGCATAATATTTTATTTATTTAAAACTTTCTTGCACAATAAGTCCCGAAACTATTATGGTAGCAATATCGCGTTCTCTATCAGTAAATTTTTGGTCGTGCAGAAGTATAATTAAGCATTGAATACGAGTATTGTGAAAGCCTGATGAAAACTTAATTATCAGAATACCTACCTACCTACATTTTAAAAACATGATATTTTACCCAATTTTTAATATATTGGTTTGTGATAAACTTTACTCTTGTCGGTATGTGAACTTTGCTTTCGCAATGTAGGTTCGTATGAGAAGTTCTGTTTTGGAACTAGTAAACCATAAGGCTGGACAGCCCTACCGCGGCTCGAAGGTACAGCCAGCAGCGACTTTTCCTCGTAGGCGTGCGCCTGCGCCTAGTGGGGGATGGCGAAGCTCGCGGCTCGCCGTACAAATGACATTTATGTGCACCATAAATCACATATTTAACTAGTTTTTAATAGAGGTCATTTTCAAAAAATCTTCGCGACACTTGTGACCTTATAAAACTCAACTAGTGGCCCGCCCTCACTTCGCTTCGGGACCGTAATTCATAAATGAGCCAATAGATGGCGCTGTGTCCAATTACATCGCGCAAGCGTTTCGTGTTTTCGGTTTATCTATAAGCCTTGTCGTTGTCTATAGAAGTTATTTCATTATAAATAGTAGGTATAGATAGATAATTGAGTTAGGTTTAAATACTAAGTAGATACAGATTAAGGTGAGCATGCGTTAACTAGATTTGCGACGGTAATGAAATCTCTATGAGAATGACCTTGGCGCACTTAATTCTAAGAAGCCTTCTCTACCAGGAAAACCTTACTGTCATGCAGATAGGATAGAGGTGTGGCGAAAGGAGAGTACTTATTGGTTCGACGGAACAAAATAACGTGTAAAAGTTAATAACGTCACTCGGAATCATAATGACGAAGAGCGCTCAGCGCAGCCCCAGGGCTCTCGCCCCCGGCCACTACAACCCTTCCAGGCGGCCCCCATCTAATACACAATACGACAAAAATGTTCATGTATTATTTATCTTTCTTCTCTCATTCATGTCTATAGACTATTCATTCGGTAAGAGCGGCAAAAAACAATGTAACAGAACCAAAATATTGGTAAAAATTCCTATCCCCTTATTATAAAACGGAGACTAGAGTTTAAAAATAAAATCACTTTTTTACAAATCTATATCTTCTGTACTGTTCATAAAGAGATAAATTCTATACACATCGACAAACCTTATAATATACAAACCGAAACAATAGCATGATTCAATGTATAGCTAGCGCCATCTATTGGTGGACTGTGGCACTACTATCCCGAAACTAAGTGAGGATATCAGTTTTAAATCAAGACTGACTTTAAACCACGTTTTGTAATAAGAGGTTTAATGTTTAAGTTTTTTAAGGTGCAGTACTCGAGAGAGTGAGATTAATTCTATGATTTTGCTGCATATAGTTAAATACAGGGTGTATTTGTGAACATTTACATCCCTTTAACCACGTGCTCTACCAACCATCCTGAACAACATTTGTTCTATGACTTTTGAAAATTCGCATTAAAAAATTTCATCTTTCCATTACATAGTCAGTCACGTGACTTGGTCATTTTGTATCGGGAGTCGAAATTTTTTTCGAAGAATTTGGAAAAGTTGTTGAACAAATGTTGTTCAGAATGGTTAATAGAACACGTGGTTTAAAGGGATGTAAATCTCCACAGATACACCCTGTATATGGTCTTGATTAATTGAAATGTAATGTATTATTTTGTAGTTAGTAATTTCATGTACTTAACGACAGATTCTAGCCAAAATAAATAAGACGTAAAATATCTATGGAGAATTCGCCTCGTGATCAAACTGTCCGTATGTTTGCAAATGAGTTAAAGGCGTGTTACCGACAGCAGACAGAAGCTAACGTAGTTATTGGGATTATCACATCACAGCATGCGTCGGGGGTAGTGTCCCGCCGCGTGTCATGGCAAAACCGTCGTTGTTCCGACAGTCGAAGGTCCAGAGTAGCCCGCATTTCGTCTATCTAATTTTTTCAAACCGATTTTTGGCGCAGGTACGCAAATATTAGTTTTTAACACTTCTTTTTGATGTTATCTCGTAAAGTTTATGCACGGTTGCACAGTTTACGCTGCCGATGTTTCAAACTGCAATAACAAAATAATAACAACAAGTGCTAAACCTGACAACGTTATTAAAATACGTTTTTTTTTCAATAGTCTGAGATTAAAGAGTTTTAAAAGCAACAACATTAATATGAAATTAATGTAGTAAGCATACTGCTTATTGTGTACCAACAACGTCACGTGGAGTCACCCTTTCTTGACTTTGGACTGTCCCTTATGTCTGAGACAAAAGTGCTATTTTTGAACTGCGGGGAAGGAGAGGGCCAGACGCCGTCTAAACAATGCTAATTATGGGTACCTATCTATCAAACTAAATAAATAGTAGAATTTCCTGTCTTTAAAACAGTTATAAAATGGATGTAAAATACTGAACGAAATTGGAAATGACGGCCCAAGATGATGATAACGAATCAGGTGTCTTTCACATAGTCTACGAGACCAAAATGTCCTTTACATTATGTGCATTCAAACCAATATCCACATACAAAGTCCCGCAAAAATCCGGCTCGGCAAATACACACCGATCTGTTTAACGCCAGGCGGGCTCGCCTAGCTATCGGCGCCCGCGGCGATTTGACTTGAGGCGCTCATCTACAGAACAATCATTTTGAAAATTATTTCGAAAGCCCCGCAAGGCACCGGGCCGCAGTGAAAGATATGTCCGTAAACCAACTCATAACTATTCTCGAAATGGGAGCTTATATGTAAAGGGGAACGGAAGACTACTAATTTAAAATAAATAAAAAATACTCGTAATTCCAAACAGAATTACTAACCCTACTATAGCAGGGTTGGTATTATAATACAATTATGAATCCCAAGGCTATAGTAGCAAAATAAAGGGATGCTGAATGACATATACTTAATAACCTACTTCAATTTTAATTATATGGCCAGTAGAGTTGAGTAACATTAACGAACGACTCAGCCTACCCATAAAAACTACTAGCGAAAAATAAAAACCAATATAATTAAAAAACAGGTGCAATGCATCAAACGTTCCAAATTAGTTTTAATTAAAATCCAGGATGAGCTAAACTATCATATTATGGCCTTCATAAATTGTTTATGTCCGTATGTTTTTATCAGTTTCTATATTTATCATAATCATTATTTAAGCGCACTATGAGTATCTAAGGTCAAATTCGCACCTCTTCACCCGCAGTGATGTCAGTATTGATTCCGCAGAATAGTGTTCTAATTGTGTTTTGGTTTAATAGGATTTAAGACCTTATCAAGATAAATATATAAATTTAGAAAACGTCACAAGCATTGTCAATATGTTTGTCCTAAACGTACGTTAAGTTTTCCGTACTATGACTAACGAAAGTATCACAAACACCCAGACCCAATTCAAATATTCTGTATCATAAACCCACGACCCTTGTTCCCTTGCTTTTCAACCGATGCTCAAAGCGTTACTATAGAACAACTAGTAGGTATGAAACCTAATCATTTAATGTTTCGCATTACGTTATTTACAAATAATAAATAAACTACCACATACCCATACAAACAAATACATACAGAGTGTCAGTAAACAGTCAAATCCCTATAACCACGTCTTCTTCAACAAATCGAAACAATGTTTTGATACTTTTGGAAATTCGCCATAAAAAAGTCAACTTTTCATACAGTCGGTCACGTATTCTTTTTTCATGGGGAGGCAAAAAAAATTAAACGTTGCTCAGAATGGTTGGTGCCTACACACTAGGAAGTGTATAGGCACAATAATGAACAGGCACTATCAATTTGCTCCAATCGATTCACACTTTATTGTCAATTGGCTTTACCTAGGACTCCTAGGAGTGGCCTACCGTTAGTCTAGAGGTCCGTGATCTCGAAACCTGGGTTCAATTCTGGGTCGAGCAAATATTTCGAACATAACTCGTGTTTGTGGTCACAAGCGAAGTGATTAAGCCTAATCCCATCATAGTAGCGATGAACTGATATCTATAATGGAGGCATTCGCCTTGCAGTGGGAAAGGATATGGTATGATACTTTACTCTGCCTAGAGTGGCTTTAGCTCACTGTCATTATTTTATGGTGTGGTTGCGCGCGGAGGCACCGAATGTGAGTCAGAGCTCCGCGCCGCGGGCGCCCCGGGCCCGGCGTGCCTCGGAGGGCTGCCATCTACGGAATATCAACCAGGACAAACACCCAGCCCAAGGCTCTTCTATTTCAAACTCTCTGGTTATTAATACACCCTGTACGTATATCTATAGTTTAAATACCTATTCATATCTGTATTTGAGAATGGAGGAGTGATGGTAGCTTAGTGGATAAGAACCTTTCACGTGGGGGGTCGAGGTTCGAATCCAAGCATGCACCAATGAATTTCCATATCTATGTGCTTATTCTACCATCATCTTGTGTGATGGTGAGGGAAAACATCGGGAGGAAAGCTGCACGTTTCAGTAAGTTTCTGAAACGTATAACCGTGATTAAGCTGATCTGGTTCCCCTGAAGGATTGCAAAGGCTGACCTTTGACGACTGTTGCTTCATTGTAATTGTAAGACCCCAAATCCTGAATTATGGTCTAAACGTACCCTGGAAGCGACAGCTTTGAACGCAACCTGGAATTATGCGCTAAGATGAAAAGAGCAGATCTGTATTTGATATTGACGATAGCCGAATGGCGACTGACGTTACGGAGTGGGCCAGACGTATCCTTCAGGCTTCAGGAAAAAATATGTTTTAATAATACATTTCTGTAATGTCGAGTTCCTAAGTTGTGAATTTTGTGCAATAATCTATCTATCAGCACACACACACAGGCCTAATCCACACACCAGTAATATCACAAGAATGTTGGTCCAGAGTGGGAACCGAACCCACAACCCTGGTGTATTAGGTTGGGTCGCTACCACATTCGCCATTGGGCCAAGTAAAGTACCTAATCACTACCCTGATGGGATTAGGCTTAATCACCACGCTTGCCTAATGCGGATTGGTGATGATCACAAACCCAAGCTATGTTTGAAAAATTTTAAACATACTTTTTGCTCAACCCGGTACCACGAAATGGCCTGGTACTTGAACCACTAGGCCAAAGAGGCGTTTTTAGGTTACCTAGCCATCGATATTTCATGCTGAAAGAAAACTCGCGATTGTGTAAGCCTTCGTTTACTTTAAATCTTAATTAAATTTATTGATCGAGTGTTCGTGCCTTTGAATTAATGAGGTAGATGTGTAGTTTACTAAAAATAAAGCATATTTGCGATCCAGACTTTGCTATCTCCGGTTAAATATATAATAGAGTTGTGCGTCAAGGTGGATTCCGTACAGTTGATTTTTATGCATAAGGTTTATGAATTCAAATTTCTTTTTATTTATATTTATTATATTGGAGTTGATTGAATATTAGGTAAGATTTATAATGAACTAGCTGTTACCCGCGACTTAGTCCGCGTGGAATAGTATATACGTCGCAGGGAAATTACAAAACCAGGGATTTGATCCAATCACAAAACGATTTTATCATTTCCCTAAAAAAATCTAGTGAATTGATCAAATCCCTAAATTGGCTCATTTAAATGACAAAAATAATTTTGCTTTATTTGGATATAGGTACCCCACATAAAATGATAAACATTTACTTTCGCATTTTATCTTCTAAACTTTACGTTGCGTTTTTCTCAAACATGCAGAGTGTGTGAACAAAGTTTAGGCCATTTTATCTTTAACTTTTATGTAACTTATGTGTAACTACGTGTATGAAAATGCATATTGTTAAATAAGTAGTAATTTTTGTATGTTTAGTAATTTTATTGACAGTTTCTTTTCTTAAACGTCGCGTGGCAGTTAACTTTGCAATTAAATTTAAGTTACAGAAGACCCTAACACTGGAAGCATTTCCATTTCTATCCAACGAGATAATGCACCGAGCATTTTGGGGACATTGCAACAGAAGTCTAGGTACTCTGTTATTGTTGCCGACATACGATACGCGTCTGATTTATTTAAGCGCGTTTAAAACGCGCCGTAAGCTCTTATGCAGAAACTACGATACGTGCGGAAAAATACTCTAATCTGAAACCACACTTAAGAGAAAGTATGAAAGATTTTTTTTATCTATTAAGTACATAAAAAGTCATGTCCCATAACCGGCCAGCATTATGGAATAAAACGATTTAATTTAACGAAAATATTTAAAAAAAACAACTAATAAAAACATTGGTAGGTACTTACTTAGTACAAATTAAAATATACTACATAGGTATACTGATATGGATATGTAAAATTATAAAATACATTAGCAATTCGCTGTCAGATGTCATTTCTTGTATTGGCATTACCGATACAAAGATTTTACAGTTATAGTGTAAAATGTTTGAACCGATATTATGTTTGTGTTGTCAAAACCAAAGATTTTCAAAACAGACAACTAACACACGTCATCAACATCAGTAATGTTATGTTTTTGTACTAGTAAACGAAGCTCTAAAGAAAATAAATGGTTACAAAGTTTCGTTCCTATGTTAAGAGCAAGCAACTAACTGTACAAAGTCCTGGCCTAGCCACCAAACCATTTTGGACGTCACCTATATTAAACTAACTCAGAAGTTGAGGCAAGTTAATTAGTAAACTAGACCTAATTTGATATAACAAATATCGTAAATAATGTTTAAGTTGATATCTCCTTCATAAGAAAGAACAAATAATCACGTAAAAAACACAACTTAAAATTATATAAAACATTCGCATAATACATACATGTTAAGCAAATAACGACCTCTTTTTATGCACAGTTTTTAATGCTAATCGCGAACGCTATATAAATCGCACCTTTAGTAGAACCAGAGTGAAAATTAATTCAGTTTTTGGACAGCGTCCTTTCATTCGTTTTGTGTATTTCTAATTAGGTGGTTTAATTTAAGAGAGACTTACCTCACTGGAGTGCTGGGGGTAGAAGTGAACGCGAAAGCTGGCGGTTCGTAGTAGGTGCTTGCTTGGTTGCGGAGCGCGCGCTCGGCTCGACGGGACAGGGGACACTCAAAGCTCGCTCCGACTGAAGTGGCGCGCGAGCTTTTCCCCCCGCCCGGGGTTGCTAGCGCGCCACTCCAATTGTTACACCATGGGCATATCGCTCTTCACTCTTTAGGGTTACTCTCATAACAATGTCATTGCAGTCTTCAAACGCTAATTAATAATAATTCAAATCTAATTTACCCAATTTCCTCAATTGATAGAATGAGCGAAACATGTTTGACTTAAAGTTGAGAGTCGATTGAGAAAGTCGCGTTTGGTGCTGGTGTTGTGTCCGTGCGTAGATATCTTTAAGGTTTTAATTAATCGTAGGTGAGAATAGGTAAAGTTAATTATCGTCATCTGGTACAGCCAACTCCAAAAATATGTATACCTACACTTTAGGACCTTGTCGCAATACATGTGTCTATAAAAAGTAGATGTGGTTCTTATTGTGACAAGGTCCTAAAGTGTATACATACTTTTGGAGTCGACTGTACTAGTTGTATTGTAGTAATAGTACAGGGGTTGCCCTAGTTTGAGACCAGCTTGTTTGGGGATTGTCTGGCGCATTTATTTTATTTATTTTAATGATCATGGGAAAATAACTCAACATGGCGTGTGTTGTCCTTACGTTTAGCAAAGCGCTTGATGAGAGAAAACGGTAGTACGGGTTCGATTTCCGAACCAACACCAAATCTTTCTTAGATAGTCTCAAGGCTGAAAGCGTTCATTGTTAAACAACGCAAGTACGTACAGTCACACATCAAAGTATACAAAACTGTCAAATTTCTTCAATTGGTTCTCATAATATATTATTGTCATACACATTAGGTTGAATATCAATTGAGGAAATTTGACAGTTTGTGGTAACCTGATGTGTGGCTGACTGTACCATCACTGATCAGATAATTTCTGGTAAACCCGTAAACTTGGCTTAGGATCGGAACTGAAAGGCTCGATTTATTTATGAGGGAGCATATAATAATATTACAGAATTTATCTGATAAAAGTTAAACAACATTTCGAATATGCCCGATGCTGGGTCTGATCTGGAGAGCGCCCGGGGCGGTCGCCCGGGGCTGCGGCGCCGCCCGGGGCCGCGGCGCCGCTCTGGCCCCCGGCCACAGCCAACATCGCCTCGAGGCATCCAACTTAAGTAATGGGTAGAGGTTTTGTAGGCACAAAGGGTATAGCTTTAGACTTTAGTTCGAAGCACGTAAAGAATTGTTTTGATTAGGCTTAAAACTTTTTTTCGGACGGCCTCGATGGCGCAGTGGCTAAGGTCATTTCCACTTTCATTCGCACTTCGGGCGAAATGTTCCAGGTTAAATTCCCGGTCAAAACAATTTAGGAAACTACATTTTTTTAAGTTGTCATATGTCTGGGTATTCTGGGTTGACGTCCCCAGTCAATTATCGTCATCTGGTACTCATACCTAGTACAGGGGTTGCCCTAATTTGAGACCAGGAAGATTGGTGTGATTTTCTGGCACATTTATTTATTTCTGCTCGTTTGACCAGAAATAAATAAATGTGCCAGAAAACTTGACCTAACGTTCTAAGTAGAGTAAGTAGCTTATTGTGTTACAGATATATGACAACAAAGGAAACACAAATATTATAATATTTAAATACACATATAGCATCCAGACACTGATCAAACACAAGTGTCAATCACACGAATGTTAGTCCAGGGTGGGGATGGATCGCACCTCTGGCGCATGAGGCAGGGTCACTACCAAATGCGCCATCCGGCCAGTCCCATGGCTGGCCGAGTCCCATGAGATGTGTCCATACTCAAGAAACGATTTATTATCCGCGCAAGCATCGGTTGCAGAATTACAGTACGCCTGCGTTTCTAAGTAGATACCACGTGATCCTTCACGTGGCAACTACTTAGAAAATACGGGCTTCTACGACGCGGTTTCTGCCGCTGCGGGCGGGTTTGTTTGCGGCTCCCGATGGCGCAACAAGCACGTTGTGGAATCGCAGGGTTTCATTTTATACGACTGGCTAAAAGAAAGTTTATAATTGTACCTACATTTAATATTTTAACTTTTTTTCATTTCAATTTTATTCATTTCACTCTCTCGAAACTTGCCGCTAAGTGTAATTTTATAAATCACTCTTATTTAATTCCCGATTACTAATATAGACAACGACAAGGCTTATAGGTAAACCAAAAACACGAAACGCTTGCGCGATGTAATCGGACACAGCGCCATCTATTGGTTCATTTCACTGGTTCGAGGTGAGGGCGGGCCACTAGTGGCATATACAGACAGATTACAATCATAATTAATATTAAACAGAAAATTAACTTAAGGTATTTATCTAGATCTAAACCCAAAAACGTGTACACACAGCAAAAAAGCCCTGCCGCTGCAGCGTGAAGCTGCTTCGCACTCTCCGGAAGCGTGCGGCATCCCTCGTGGGCTGGGTCAGGGTAGCGCCACTCCTTAAGAGGATTGCAGGCCGGGCTCAAGTCGTCGGAGGGTCAAAGATGGAAACCACGAGAAAAAAAAATGGCCGCAACGCAGCCAGAGAAGAATAAGCCATTGTGTCTACCTGGTGCACTGTGGCAAATTGTGAATACCCAGAATTAAGATATTGCTAACAAAATACGAGTTGTATTGTAAATATTGTCTTAAAAAATATTATAATTGGCTCGGCCATGAGGGAAACCTGCACGTGTAACCACGATTCAGTTGGTCGGGACCCTCTGATAATGGGTCACGTAGGTCAGGCCCCCAATTCTCGTGATTTTCGATAGTAATGAACATGGCAGAATATCGCATGCAAACTATACCTTCTAACAACAATGAAACGCATTTTGAAATGGTATTCCACAGTTTTACTCAGAATAATTATTAAACAATCACAGAGCGCGCGAATCTATCTCAAAGGATTGACAGTTCTAATGTCAGACGACACTAGAGATGTGTTACGCCTAGTGATGCTATAGGCGATCGTTTTTGTCCAGCTAATACTACATAAAAAAATAATATAGCTTAGTGATATATGCATATAATTTCGACAAATATCACATGCTCGATAATTTTATTGTGGGGCAGACTGCACAGTCACTTTATTTTGATCATGGTAAGACGGATCCCGACACATGGTCTAAGTACCCCGGGCTCAAAAGTGAGGACTTTGGACGCAACCGGGCATAACACGCCAAGATGATGATGAGTCTCAGGATTGGATACATTGCAAGGCCATCGTCAATTAAACATAATTGATACTACAATGTTTATTTATAGGCAGTAGTAACAATTTTTGTAGTAAGTACAATAATACCTACTATTGAAACATTATGTAAACGAAATAATTAAATTAAACCCTATTTCCACAGGGTACAACCTACTGATCTTAAAATTAAAAACGTATAACTAAGTATAAGTACAGGCACTTAAAATACTTTATGACGGCTCTCTCAATTCTGAAACAAAAGAAAAATATTTTTATAATTTTTATAATAATTGTAATTTTAGTGTTAAGACTTTTCAGAATTACAACTATCGACATTTTCTTGTAATAGATAAATATATCCATCTATGTATACCTAATGCCCTAATAGGTTGTCAATAAAATAGACTTATACTCTGATTCGTAATCATGTAAAGTAAACTGACAGATGTCAGTGTGTCATCCCCATACATTATCACTCAATTCGACACATGCAAAATGTCAAAATGCATAGAAACTTGTTATTTTCATCTGTCAGTACTTTACATGATTATGAATCAGAGTATAGTAAGTATTGTTAAAATATGTAAAGTAGGTTTTCAGTATCTCGTCTACCAACATGTAGGAGGTAAACGAGAATTAATCAGTTTATTTTGGATGAGTTCAATTGATTTTGTTTCAGTTTCTTCCCTTGTTTCCCTTAAACAAATTATCTGTTTTGAATACCGCCGATTTAAACAGTTTTTCTTTTCCATCGATTCAGATAGGTAGGTACTTATTAAGGTTAAACTCTCGCACAAATTAAAAATCTTCTTAACCATAAACGTCGCATTAATAACCGTTTTCATATTTTATAATAAAAAATATTGTTTTTGAAAGTCGCAATTCAAATATAGTAGTTGAGGAAGTTCTTTCCAAAAGTTATTTCCCTATCTTTTATATAAGTATTTTTTAATCAGAAATTGATAAAAATAAATAAATGCCGCTATGTGTTTTGATCAGATATGTGGTTAAATAATGTAAACGACCATAAAACTCATTCCCCTTTCTAAAAAAATGGTCTAGAGCTCTAGTGGAATCATTAATATTTTGTAACTGAAACATTGACTGAAAATGTAGGGAACAACTTTACGGATCAATAGAAATCTTTAACAGTAGGTACCTACTTAAATATCAATCTTCCATAAATATTTATATTGAAATTATTAATGCCATTTTACGTACAGTATCTTAGAATATAATTTTGAGGAAAACGATTGTTTTGTTTATTTTCAAGTGGTTTTAATTTAATGTTATCTACCAATTCCTAAAAAATAAATGACCACATGTTTTTTCAAAAGTGGAATAATCAAGTTTTGAAAAGAACTTCCTCATATTGCATACAGGGCGTATCACTGAACATTTACATCCCTTTAACTATGTGATCTGCCAACCACCGTGGTTCAGAAGAACAACATAATTGGTACTATGACTTTTTGAAAACTCATCGAAAAAAATTCGACTACCGATACGAAATTACCAATTTTTGATGCGAATTTCTGGACATCATTTATCAAATGTTGTTCAGAATGGTTGGTAGAACACGTGGCTAAAGGGATGTAAGTAATGTTCAGTGATCTGTATAGAACGTGTGATGTCTCCATGACATAAACTTACATAGCAACACTCGATGCCTAGATGACTTTGCTTCGGACAGAGCACATTTTTGAGGGTCACGAGGTTGTCCTTCGGACAGTCGTCTATCCTCAGGCAGATGCCGCCCTGCCGCACGCAGGGCTCCTCCAGGTTCACCACCGTTACCACTGAAATAATTATAAATAAAAATAAATTTTATTATTATAGAAAAAAGAATTAATAATTATCTTCGTAAAACTCAAAAGCCTTTAAAAAAACATACAACAATAGATTCTCTGTTGTCTCTGCTGTCAGGGCCTTATGAAGCTATAATAAATCCGTCACAACATCTCATACCCATTGACCTGACTCCGTACTGAGTAGCTTCAGCACTGATGTACAGATACAGATATATTGTAAACTGACTGGCCGGATGGCGCATTTGGTAGTGACCCTCCCTCATACGCCAAAGGTGGTGGGTTCGATCCCCACCCAGGACAAACGTGTGATGAACACTTGTGTTTGTTCAGTGTCTGTATTTGTGATCCTCTGTTAGTGATATCTGTAACACAAGTGCTTAAGCTACTAGTACGGAGTCAGGTCAATCGATATGAGATGTTGTGTTAATTTCGTATTATTTATTATCCAAAACATAACGGTAGTTCTATCAAACAACAGGGCGCAGCTTATACTTTATAATGATTAATCAATACGAATAAATCATTCCTTCATAAGGAGATCAAGCGTACATTATCACTTTAGATGACCAACCTATAAAATTAAAATATGTTTAATTTAGCACAACAGATAATTTAGAGTCGATAACAATATCAATCGCAATCATGTGACTCCACGTGATGTTTCGTAGATCAATTATTTGTCGGATGTAGAGTGCCCTCAAGTTCCCATACCTACACACAAGCCGATAATTTTAATTGGTTCTATTCTTAAATACCTACCTAAAAAATCTGACTTCCACCCCCTACGCCGCATCACCAGAAATGGGACAAGCAGACATAAAAAATGTGACAGGCTCCACCCTAGGCCAGAAGCTAGTCCCCATGCGTATTGCTTGTACAGCTATAATAGGCACTTGCAGCTGCCGACGCACAAAAAGTAATCAGATTTCGAGTAACAACAATCGAGTGGAGTGTGACAACAGGCACATCTATCTATCCGAGACGTCTTGATATCTTTACTCTGTGGTATTATATTATTCACTGTGTACCTATACTATGTGTATGTTGTCTATCCAACTCAAGTCAGCGTTAATCAACGCGACCGGCGTACGCATTCTTGAATTTCAACATGTCTATTAATATACCTAATAAAATGTGATATTAAGAAATATCTAATAAACTTGGCAGCGTTCGTTCTGTTTGTTACGAAATATATTTAACTAAGAAGGGATCTACACGTAAAATTTAAATTAATCGTAAATATATTATAATAATGTTATTAAGGTTTTACGAAATGGTTATGGGAAGAATTTATTTTGATTTAGTACCAGTGGAAGCCGGAAGCATCAATCTAAGATTAATATTACCTATCTAATGTAGATGTATTTCAATAGAAACAGGTTCTACTTCGTGTGCATGCATGTACCTAACTATCTATGAAAACAACAGTTTTGTAAAGGTCAAGGGATGAATGAATTCTACCAGAGCATCAGTTCCTGCTGGTTCGGATATCATCTCAGATAGGTACTTATTCTATCGAAAAAAAAAATTATATTGTGTGAATCATTGTAACACATTTGCAAACAAAGGCACAAACCAGAATATTATGTGTCTTAAACGCAGCTAAATCTAATAATTCCAGGCAAAACAACATTCTCCTTCATATAGAGTTCAATTTCAAATCTAAAATGAAAATAAATTCACCAGTCACAATAGTGCGATTCACAACTAGGTACTAGATACCCTTATTTTTATTAAATTAATCTAGGTACTTATGAAACAGTACTTTAATAACGTAACTATTTATTTACCTACCTCGAAAAGCCTAAGCCCGCCTGTGACAGTATTAGTTTAACAAGAAAGCCGGTAAGTTAAGGGAAGTTATAATAAAGAAAGTTATATATTTTTAGTTATATGCTAATTTAACCACAACTAATTAAACAATATTTTGTAGGTAAGTACATCCTAAATAAAGTGAGAATAAATTAAAGTTACCCCATCAAATACTAGGCACTAATTAAACAAATATTATGAAAACAGGTCTGTACCTACGAGAATGCCTCGCAATTAGTTTTTTAAATCAATGATCACCATTTAATGCACTAATGTACTTGCTAGCCAACCATTAATTTATGCTAAATGCTATAAAAGACATGTTTAGACGAAACAGTAACCTACTTTATCAATAAGGAGCTGGATGGATACTTATCGCAAGATTTTTAGAACTAAATCCATTAAACAAGAATTTTAAATACTTAAGAACATCTAATTAATAGATAGTAGCTACTTAGTTATTCGTTAGTTTGCGAAACATTTGATCTATCTAAACTGCAACAATGTCAAAAGTACTTACGCATATTATTTGAAAAGTTTTAAGATCACTACGCCAGCATGTTACCAGGAAGTTAAAGGTAAAAATAGCCTACCTTAATGTATAACAATAAACTACACTCACGTCCTTGTGGCGTGGTCCTTGGATGAGAATCCACTAGCACCATTAGAAAAGCAAAAGCGAACACAATCTTGTAAATCATTTTTAATGTCTGTGTGTACTAAACTCGTATAGTGTTGCGTGTGGCCAGGGAGCATGTGGCCAAGCCGGCCTACTCCCGGCCTTATATACGGCGTGTTGATAAACATGAGCTTCGCAATGACTTCGTTTAATTGTCACGATTCTGTGCATTCTGGTGGTCTTATGTCTGTAAACATAAGGAATATTATTTTCAGTAAACAACCATAGCGTTGATTTCCCGAAACGGTTTTATTAATAAGGATTTGAATTTGAAATAGAGTAGCATTAGGTATAATACTAGGGTCATATTTGTCAAATCTACATTCATATTAATTGGGCATTTATCCAAACTAATATTATACCTATATGCAAAAGTAGCTCGGTCTGTCTGTCTGTTAGTCATTCACGCAAAAACTACTGAACAGATTTGAATGAAATTTGGTACCTACAGATAGTCTAGACCCTGAAAAAGAACATAAGCTACTTTTTATTGCAAACAATCCCCTTGTTGCAAGGAGTTAAAAGTTAAAGGGGGGTGAAATTGAAAAAATAATTAAAAATGCTACCCCAAAGATACTATTCCACGTGGACGAAGTCGCGGGCAACCTAGTCTACTATAAAATTTAACCTATGCCACATCTAAGATGTTAAAGTTATGTGACAGAATAAGTATGATTATTAAATTTTGCCATTAAAAGAGGTAGATATCCTAATTTTGATTTATGATCTCACACCGTTGATAACTGTTTAGCAAAAATTTACTTCTGATAGATTATTTGTATGATAGAGAGAGAGTAGAGTAGATTTTTTTTATTTATTTATTAAGGATAACAACAGCTGTTTTACAATTTCTTACAAAAATCATGATACATATAATTTTGTAAGCCAATTACAGTTATCCACTGGTTGTTATAACAATGTTTTGAAAGAACTTATTTAATGAGAAAACAGAGATATTTGTTTCATACAAATTAAATTTACTCACATAAATTAACCCAGGTATATTAATAGTTTAAAAGTAACACATTGCATACCTATATACACTTGTTATTTTTTTGTTACTTAGATGGTAAGTAACTCCGTGATACAGTCTGGTTTTCCAATCAACGGATTACTAGGTACTACGGGCCGACGGCATTCGTGTGAACATAATAACAAAATTCGCCAAAATAATTGAACTAAATAGTTAAACCCGCAGAATAGATAAGGGACAAGTATTCCGTGGTCGAAGGGCCTCGTGACCTCGACGCGTCGGCATTAACACGGTCAAATTAGAACACTCCTGTGGAAGGAATAAAGATTCAAGCGGTTAATGGAAGCGATCTAGTTATTTATACCTGTAATACTCGTATATAAGTAGTTTTTAAGTTTTAAACCTCTGTTTTGTGTGCAAATAAAAGTATAATATTATAATCATTCAGTGGAGACCGCGACTCGGCAAACGTAGTGTTGGACGCCCTGCTACAAGATGGGATGACGACAGTGGAGGCTGGAGTGAGCTGGATGAGAGTGGCCGAAAATCGGGAGCGGTGGCGTGCATTGGGGGAGACCTATGTCCAGCAGTGGACGAGCGCGGGTTGCTGATGATGATGATGATGATTATATTCATTAATTCATTTTACTTTTGACCACATTTGAAAGTGTCTGCACAAGACTATGATGGTCAACGTTTTATCTACCAGGAAAGATTTGAGGATAGTGCTGCAGTTTCTAAACATTACTTTCTCTAAAAAAATTCTTTTTCTCTGTGCTTGTCAGATATATTGAAGAAAGGTTCCATTAGATTATGACATCAATCAGGGTTTTTGTTGTTTTATTCTTAAGACATGGGTAGGTACCTACAGATCTACTATATAGATAACATTATGATAGATGCGAATAGGTAGTTAGTAACTCAGGTGATAAAATATTGTCGATCGTCTTAATTTATTTTCTTGTTGGAAATTTATATTTCCGACGTTTCTCCTGGGATTGCAATACTTAGGTAAGGCGATCTATCTGAACGATATCGCGAACTAGTCATTAAATAATACCTAGATTATAAAAAAGCTACTCTAGAACACAACTGTTTTTTTCTGCATGACCGTAAGGTTGATTGGTAGAGAATGTGTCTTGGTATTCAGTTTGCCAATGGTAACAAATGTTTGTGCAAAAAGTATAAATAAATAAACACCCTGTATTTTTCAGTGTTACCGATTCAATTTAACGACATCACCTACTTATCTGCTTGATGGATGGGGATTACCCATTCTCTATGTAAATGGATAGGTTACGATTCTTCTTGAAACCCGCAGCCGGGGTCAAATTGCAGCACGTGAGATGTCATGTCAAGCAACTTGAACCTTACAATAACAAATGATACTCTACTTACTACTAAAAGATTAAAGTCACTAGATTTTTGCGTTACTTATAGCGTACCTATTTCGACCAAGAGCGATGGTAGCTCAATGAAATATAGAACGTTTCTATTCGGGAAATCGTAGGTTTGAATCCGAGCATGCACCATTGTTCCTCAGGAGCGGAACCCTACGAATGGCTCTACTAACAAAATAAAATACCTAAATATTTAAATAGAAAAACCCTGTTGTTTAAGTCCTTTAAGCATAAGTGGGACCTACCTACTTAATAAAATTAATTTTCGCACTGCAGGTATTAATATTGTAGGCATGTGTGTTAATTATTGTATTTTACTCTATGTTAATCAATTTTTACTTAATGTTAACCTACCGTATTTGTAAACCATTTTTACTAGTTGAAAGCTAGCGTTTCTTTCTGAAATTTAGGTGTCCAATAACTTCGACTGTTCGCCATAATCTATGAGTGTCAGAATTAAAAATATAAAGTAACAATACATAATATCATAATCTATAATATATAAGCGCATAACTCAACAACGCCTGGACCAATTTGGCCAAATATTTTTTTAAAATTTTCGTTGAAGTTCAAGGATGGTTCTTACGGCGAGAAAAATTAGAATTACTTTTCCACGCGGACGAAGTCGCGGGCGGCCGCTAGTAATATCATAACAATGTTTAAGTAAATAATGCACTTAAAAAAACATCGTCATGTTCCAGGTGGGATTCGAACGCACAACCTCCCACCAGCCGGGTGATTATTTTACCAATTAAGCTAGCCGAGACCCGTTCTAAGCCGACGAATTAAGTTGAGTTGAGATGTGAGCGACGAGACGACACCAAAAATAAAAAGGGTTATTCCACTAATCCCCATATTGATAATCCCCAATACCTAAATAATGTGTTCTATATTAATTAAAATAAAGTCTGTGACTCAGAGGTGGTAGCAGTGGATTAAGCTAGAATATCTATGAAATAGATAAGGGATTATTCGGCGGAGTTAAGTACCTAAGGCGGAGTAAAAAGGGCGTTTATCATTCGTAACCACTGATCTCTTACATAGCTACCGAGTGCAAGGCGTTCTTCCTATATCCTCAACTTCCTTATAATTCTCTTTATCATCTTAGTAATTCCCGGTAATAGCAACGGCTGACACTGTAACTCGGGGTACGCTTAGACCATTATTTAGGATTTGGGGAATCTGTAACAGATGTTATTAAAATATTTTTGATTAAGTATCTACCTACAAAGGAATTAAAACTAAATATCTTCTATAGTACCTATTTAAAGAGATAATTTCTCAAGTCATCGATAAACCTTATAGCTACAAACCCAAAAGGCGAAACACTAGTGCAATGCTATATTGATAGCGCTAGGCACTGGCTCACCGTCATCTATTGGTAGACAGAGGAACTGTCCCATAGCGAAGTGAGGGCGGGCCATTGGTAAAAAATAAAATAGGTACTTAATATATGTTTCTCTCGAGGTTTTCAATCATCTCCGAACGAATGGTTTAAATGTTATTTTAAAATAGTCCATCGCCATTGGATCAACTTCCGGAAAATACTTATTGTAGAAAAAAAACTTAGTATCGATAGGATACGGTCTATTTTACGGTGACATAAACGCGTTACATAAACAGATTTGAAAAATCCATTGTCGCATACTCGGACTCGGACCACGATCCCCAGTATGGAAGGCGTGTTCTATCCACTGAGCTACCATCGCTCTAAACTTCCTTCCTAATAATAACGCACACATATACATTCTTAGGTGGTAGGTACAGACATCCACGTACTAGGTATATCTGTCATCAACTGATATTGAAACAAACATCCAATGTGTTTGACATTAAAGTGAGAGTCGATAAATGACTTGGATTCTTTAACAATAGGCT
The DNA here is from genome assembly GCA_014851415.1 of Cnaphalocrocis medinalis. Lineage (NCBI taxonomy): Eukaryota > Metazoa > Arthropoda > Insecta > Lepidoptera > Crambidae > Cnaphalocrocis > Cnaphalocrocis medinalis. The sequence goes on along the minus strand of CM026273.1, from coordinate 11,823,893 downwards.
GTCCGTCCCCATAGAAGACGAAGAAGTTTTCCGAGTCTTTCTCATAGACGATCCAATACAGTACAAACCTAAATGGGTTGGCTAAAACAGAAAGTGTGTCACAATTGGCCCGCGATGACGTAACTGCGTATTTTGCTCGTCAATTAATCGGGCTTGTTCTTGACCTTAGCGTGAATTGTTTGTCGTCGCGTACTTGACCCGAGCGCTCATGATTGTGATGATTTTAATTATTTTATAACACTCGCAGGGATCAGTATCTGTTTAAACGTTTGCTTCGTTGATAACTCGGTCATTCCAAGAACTCGATATTAGTACTAACTGGGAATATATGAACCAAATGTGTGGCGTGTTTGCGTAGGTATCTTCTTAGAAAAGTACAATATTTTTTATTTTTGTTATAGTAAATTCTATGAAAATTATTCGTAAGTAACGCACCTAAAAATATTATGCAGAAGGTGGTAGTGTTGTTGTCGTTTCGATTTGCACCTCAACCGTTCGATGAATATTTAACTGCCGCACGTCTTTTAACCTTAATGTTTATTATCTTAAGTCATAAGTCCACTTGCGCGTATCGGGATTAAGCATTCGATAACACGATACATTTTTTTTTGTCTAGCGTAAGTCGCATAAGCCTTAACACCGTGTTTAAATTTCATAGGGTGTTAAATTAGTTGCTATGGGAATAACTATCACGAAATTAATGAATGAATCTTCAACATCGATACTTTTTGCGGAAGTATGTTACTTGTAAGTACATTATTCACATACTTATTTACATACATATTTTTTTTACCGAATTACTTTGTACCTACACTTGTACAAACAGCCACACATCTGGGCTACATTTTAATACTCCCGTAACGAACAAAGACCTACCTACGTAGTCCCAACACAGAAAGCAAAAAGAAGCACAAGAGCTTGCGCAGACGAGGGATTTTTGTCCGCTAAAATAGATCGCTCAAGACTAATATACAACGCAAACGACGCATTAAAGGATTTACCGCAAAGTAGGTAAGTATTAAAGGTTTTATTCGCGGAGCGAACTTTTTAACTCCGCAGTGGAGAATAGTCCGCCGTCTGTGCAGCCCCAACGCGTGTGAACGGGCCGGGGAACTACCGGGGACCAAACACACTGAGCTCGCCGGTCAGAGGAATCCTAAGAAAATAAAATAAAACTCATTTTTTATGTTTATTTTTATTAACGAGTTGCGGTAATGTTTATCATTTTCATCTTCACATACACGCGAACATAATTATGATAACACTATTCTTACTGTATTGATTGTAGTTACACTATTGATTAATTTATGAATAAACACAATTATAATACAAATATTACAAGGACTATTTAGAAGAATCATAAGATGGCTTCAAATTCAAAATTATAGCAATCGACATACGTTAAATAGCAATTTAAATTACAAGATAAAACACTCGCCACGGTAATATTTATTATTACCGTGCTCTCGCTAATACTATGGTACTTATTATAACAAATGTTTAAAATGACGATAATGGAAGAGCAGGTAGGTATTTATTTCTCCTGGTCGTCCAGATCAGATCAGCATTAAAATGTTTTAAAACTCCGCTAAAGGTACAATCATGTTATTTTCATATGGTATCTTATCCCTTAGGTACAAAAACGACTTTTCTGGACGTAAGGCAAATTAAATTGAAACGCCTATTCAATTTAAATTAATTTCAAATATGTACTTTAAGCATGTAGGTGCTTTTACAGTTCTTCCAAGTTAGTTACGCGCTCGGCGTTAGTTGTACTGTATAATGTGAATGTGCCGCGTTTCCTCACTAAGGCTGCCTGTCCATTTAATCGGAGCGATGCGGCGGAGCGGAGAAACGGACAAATATTAGCCAATAGTATTACACAAAAATTCTACTGGCTAAAATAAATAAATACTATTGGCTAATATTTGTCCGTTTCTCCGCTCCGCCGCATCGCTCCGCTTAAATGGACAGGCAGCCTTAGACGAGACTGTTTTTTTTTTCAATAACCACGCTTTGCTTGTTGGTGTAACTTCAGGCGCATTCCTAGATTGCAAGAACTGTAGAAAAGCAGGGAAAGTCGGGGTTAGTGTGCCTACTCCAAATTTACCGAAACATACACGTGCTTATTAGTTTACAACTAAAAGACGGCCAAGAAAGTCAAAGCTTAATGTTGCGTAATTTAATGAAGTTGTACGCACTGACCCAGACACTTGATATGGAGTGGAGCAAAAAAATATATTATTGTCGTGTACCTTCTCTATTTGTTGTTCCTTTTCTTGATATTATATTTAACATTTTAGGATAATATGACATTATATTCAACTTTTTATATTTAAAAAAAATATGCAATTTTATTAAAATAGAAAAAAAAAACATTTGTTTCGCTCCATTTTACTTGATAGTATTCAGTTTAAATACAAATTACCTACATGCGATGTATGCTTAAAACAAAAGGCTTGGCCACTATGGTTTTTTTTAGATATATTTTTTTAATTTAAATGAATATCTTCATATAATAGCAATAATTGTTGCAAGTGGATCAAAGTCTAAAAGTGTCCCCATAACCCCCCTCTCCCCACCCCCCAGGGGAAAACAGCGCAACAATAAACCTCCCAGTTCCCCCAGATGTAAGATTTCCTCTAATCATCAAATTAAAAGAATCCGAGAGGATTCTCGGTTTCTTTTAGTTAAAAAAGCAAATCTAGAGCCCGGATGATGAGAATCTTAAGCTATTCAAAGAGTGGGACAAACTCGAAGGGTCACAGGAGGAATCAGTGGAGAAATCCTATACATCCCTCCATCATTTTATGAGAAAAGACCGTTTAACCTATCTTCGAAAACTTATCAAGCCTTTCGAGTTGGGCCATATACCAACTGTTTTACCTGATGAGGATCACAAGCACTGCCCAGTATTACAAAGCCACTAACTAAAATCATATAATCGATAAACTGGGAATCCTCTACAATGGGATGAAGGTTGGAGAAGACATCAGCAGGAAGAAAGAAGAACAGTACTAAGAACATCATAATTCAGGTCAATAAGAGTCTAAGAGCTGAGTAAACTCAGAGTCTCTCCTGTCACTCAGTATCCCTCCCCGGGCCCTTAGTATCATCTGCATCTTATAGGCCACGCCCCGTTCAAATTCAACTGAGCTCACAATGTAATGGATCCTTTCGGTCAGAGCACATTGTAGTCAAAGTCCAAGATGGATTCAGTCCACATAGCCCTTAGACAAAGGGAAGACCTCGATGAAACTAACTCGGTGTGGGTTCAGTAAGCAATTGCATTTGATAGATTATGGAACTTAAAGTTTTAACTTAAACTTTAGTGTCTTTAGACACTGTCTGAATACTTAGAGGAACTTCCTACATTTGTGCTGGATCTGATAAAGTTGACTACAGTAATTGAGCGTAAGAATTATTGTTCATACGTCTTTGAAGTGGTTCCGAAAGGAGGGCAACTATGGGAACTAATGTAAATCAATATACACTCGGCGTCAAAAAAACGCACATCTGCGTAGTTCTCATACTAACGCGCTCATATCACAGCTTCGTATATTAAAAAGTAAAACATTTTATTACAATATTTTTAAGGTAACATAACCAATATATGCTCGTCTTTTAATACAACATTTTCATCATCCATGGAATTTACTTGATTCGTCCAAAAAAATTAAAAAGTAAATCAGTTTTTCAGCTCCATAGAACATTGTATGGGAAAAGAACATTGATTTACTTTTTTATGTTTTTTGGGAAAATTAGGAAGTTTTCACGACTAATTAAGAAGCATGATTAACAGACGAGCATATAAAAACCATGTTACGTAAAAAATATTGCAATCAAATGTTTTACTTTTTTATATACGAAGCCGTGATATAAGCGCGTTAGTATGAAAACTACGCAGATGTGCGATTTTTTTGACGCCGAGTGTATATCTTATCCTTTCTATATTATTTGGCTATAGTCAACAATTGACCAAAAACTGTGCCTGGAATCAACATGATTCTATATTAGACCTTAAGACTAGAAGTTAAGCAAGGGTCAGACGGATATATCATTCCATCCCTAGGTAACTTATAATATTTGATTATACTTTCATTTGCCAACAAATATTGTTGTAAGCAATTGTTTAAAAATGCATTAATCAGTAACACATTTTGACAGTTACATAAAGTAATTCAATTGACAATGACATTTATTAATTTTTACTTTATTACTACATTAATAACGTGATAAACTTTTCTCTTAAAATTCTGAAACTATACAAAAATGAATCTTGTATGAAGTTAAATATTGTTGTGTAAGTATATGCATTTGGTATGTTTCAAACTAATTTTACACCTAGTAACATATTTGGGCATTATTTTATATTTAATTATATGTAACCAACAAATGGCATTTAATGAATGAATTATATTCAAAAGTAAACGATTTATAATATGTACAATATCATATGAATTTATAGTTTTGTGAGCAAATATTAATATACACAAGAAAATTATTACGTCTCCGTTTATTATAAAATGCTCATATTATGAGCATTAAATTTCTTTCTCAATTCAGTGTCTGATTTGAAATGTGATTTTCATAAGTAGTTTTAGTTCCATTTTTTTTAAATAACAAAAAAATAAGTTTATTTTCACACATTGTAACATTCCAATGCAAAAATTGGCATTACATACTCAAGTAACCTAGATGACATAATATCACTTTGAAGTTTTCTTATTTTAGAAGTCCTCGTCAAGCATACAGACTAAAGGAAGGAAAATTCCTAAATTGCAAAAACTATACTAGAGTTACATTGTTATTTAAGGTTATTCTGACATGTCTAGCAAAATTTTGGCAGTGAGCTTTTATACTTATTATATTAGACAACATTTACACGTACAGTGCAGTTGTATATTATTCTTTTCAGTTTTCAATAATATTTTCAATGCTATCGGCAATGCTCACTGCTCACCCGAAAAATGTATTTAAGTTGATTTAGAATAACCCTATTTACTGAATGAGCACCTCAGAACGAACGAAAAAAGTCATCTGTCTGAAATAAAAAGTAGAAGTTTGCTGGAGATGGAACTCTTTGGCAACAAGTATATTTTAGTATATTGATTAAAATAAATCTCTATTTATAAGTAAAAAAATATATTTTTACACAGATTGCTATCAGTACAAAGGAACCAATTATGGTTGTTTGTTCATTTGCAGGTTTATTGAAATTAAACTACAGTGGGACCACAGGTAACTATCCTCTTTAAAGCATTAAATATTTTACAAAAAGTAGGTACTTATATGTTTCAACAGATTTAATTAGTTTTAATTCATATCTTTCCCCTTTACCATTTTTATTCGAGTGTTCCAGCAATTAGATATTTTTGATCGCATAGATAGTTTAAATTATAATGCAAAGACACCTATTACATCTGTATAAAAACTTTTAAATCTTACACAAAACTACGAAATACATTTTGACGTTTAGATACGAATTCCGAAAAAAAAACACAATGGAATGTGATAAGTAAATAATTATAAATGCGTATCTGTGCAGCAAAAACCTTTAGCATAGGTTTCAATTGGCAACAATTTGTTAGTAGGTAAAATCATTATTTATAAATCATTCGCGCAATAAAATTTCAAGTGTTATGCATTTTGGTACAGTTAGCAACAGAAGTCTCTATACACTGAAGGATAAGAGAGGTTAACGTTATAAACTGTTGTTTACTGTTATGATAGTATTTACTTATGGCCGCTCATCGAGTCACAAATATCTTAACAGTCGACATTCATTATTTCTTTAACTTACAACAAAACATTGTTGGTGTCAAAGGGAACAATCAGATCGTCGCAGTCGTAGAACAAAGACGGATCTGCAATTTAGCAATTTTACAGGAGAGCGTTTTAAAGATTTTGTATGGTATATTACTGCATATTTTTTAAACCAGTAATTCAATTAACATGAAATTTGGAGAAGTTGTTTTGTATGAGGGCTTTTATGATGTGATTAACAAAACGAATTTCTAATATGTATAGTTTTTGTAAAAAGTCACATCAGTCGTTGTTCGTTGGAGTTCATAGTGACGCATGTGATTAACCGACGTTATTCTATGGAGTCAGATTTTTTGGATCATGACGGATAATACTTCCCGTCTATGTTTTAGGGATAGTAACAAAAATTTTATGGACGGTTTTGAAATACGATTATTTAGATCTAGGAAAGGAAATCAAGTAACCAACAATTTATAATTTTACAATTTTTTTTATTGTATGATATGTAGCAGACAAGCGGGCGGATCACCTGATGGTAAGCAATTGCTCATGGACACCTGCAACACCAGTGGAGTCACAAGTGCGCTGCTAAACTTTTATCCCCTTATCCCCGGTGGGCCTCCGGTACCCTCACTTACTCGGCGAAACACAGCACAGGAGCTGCTTCACGCCGGTTTTCTGTGAGGCAGTGGTATCACTCCGATTGAGCCGGCTCATTCATGCCGAAGCATGGCTCTCCCACAGTTAAATCATTTTATTATCACATAAGGCACGAGAGATTAATCTTATACATAGAACTCAAGAACCTCGGAATGATTACCCGCATATAAAAGTAATAATAATATCGTACTTTATGCGATACTATTATTATACAAGGTGTTTTTTTATATTGAGGACAATCAAGATAACCTCACTTCGCCTGTTGGTAAGCGGCCGAGAGATCCAAATATGAGGTTGACAGGCACAAAAGAACAAACTAAGTACCGATTGAGTCTGCCATCCTCATCCTGAAGGCCTGCTGAGATTCTGTTTTACGCCCAGCCTAAACCCAGGGTTGTAAAAAGGAGGAAACACATGAACTGGTAGGACGTTCCATAACTTGATGGCTCGGGGCAGGAACGAGGAGCTAAATCTCTTGGTGCGCGCCGGCATTGTCTAGATGTGTCTGTCCAGCACGTGTTGTTTGGGAATGGAAAGGAGAGGATGGGATTAGTTGGAATAACTCATCAGTGCATTCTGTATTATAGAGGCGGTAGAGAACACTAAGACTGACAAGGTCTCTATGTAGCTGAAGAGGTTTTAAGGACTTAATGACCTCATGATCTCCAATAATTAGAGGTGGGCGTTGTATGAACGAACCGTTTACCTAAACTGTTTTTTGTACGTGAACGATTCAACTAGTTTATAGTTCACAGATAAACTAGTTTATTCGTCGACGGGTTGACGAGTCCGTTGTCGTGTCGCGAACGTCTGGCCGTTCGTTCACGTTCACTAATCGTTTATGTGATGAAGTAGTCTTTTCGACGACGACGTAAACTAGTCGAAAATAAAACTGTTTTTTAAACTAGTTTATCGTCGACGGTAAACGGTCTCGTTGCGTCGACTGTAAAATCGTCGACGACCCACCACTACCAATAATACGGATAGCACGTCGCTGCAACCTGTCGAGAGCCTCCAGCAAGTATTTCTCCGCGTAATACTTGCTGGAGGTTTACCATCTCAGAGACGAACATGTGCCGTGTACAGGAGACAAAGCTCACTCTATTCAGAAGCGCGTTTTTATGGGAAGCGGTTCTTATGACGCTCTTGATTTAGTCTCGTTGATTCAAGACTATCCTGTATTGATAAAGGGGTGCTCTGAAGAGTGGGATGGGATAGGAAAGATGATACCTTAGCAGAAAATACACACACCTGTGTTTTCTAGGCATTGAACTCGACAAGATTGCTGGGATTGATTTAATAATTATGGGTATGAATGGGTGGAGGAACAGAAGAGGGCAAAAAAAGATATGGAAGCATTGTGTGAAAAATTACATGATCGGAAAAGGGGTGGCTGATTCGACGATGAATGTCAGAGATGTATACATAACCAGGGAACACGGTAGAAAGATGATGATAATCTTATGTGCACCATTCGACTATCAAAATGTTTTATCGTGCCCATATGGGAAAGTGAGTGTGTATTACCAACGCAAGCAGTTTTGCTAAAATTTTACAATCTTTCATGTTTCTACAAAAAAAGGATATTATTAAGTGTGGGTCGAAAGTGTACACGTCAACAGATGCATTAGCAGATGGATCATCAAGAGTCGTCCACATGTCTGTATGTCCATTAGTCAATGTCCATTTTCAGTTTAACACGAGATAGCGATCGAGGGTAATCGCATGATTCTTGTTTCATTACCTACTTTGCTTTTACTTACAATAAGCAGCAAGAATCACGCGTGCGTTCTCGATCGCTACATAGGTCAAACTGTTGCGTCGTTAGACGTGTGGACTGACGACAGATGTTCGCCCCGAAACCCTTTGATCTTTTACAAAAAACCGGCAATAGTCACATTCGAGACGAATGCTCTGCAGGCGTATAAATACCTACAACAGACGCACAAATTACACCCTCTACACGTCGGTAGGCGCATCGGTGGATGATATCTGCGGACGCATCTGTCTACGTGTGGGCCAGGCTTAGTAAATAAAAATAAATTATAAGGAAAAATATCAAAATAAGTAAATTAAGAAATGAACAATGACGTATTTATAAAATGCTCCCACGAATAACGTCGGATGTGCATATTCGACTTGCAGCTATCCGTAGAAAAATGACGGATCGTACAATACGCCCTCGGAAGGTCCATAGGACAATGACGGTCATTAAATTTCGTCTAGAAAATTATACTCGTCCAACAAGTTTGTATTGTGACATGTTTAAATATTATAAATTATATTTACACTGTGATAACACAAAAATCAAAAAACAAAAAAATATTATTTTGATTCCTAGGACAAGGACGAATTTGACAAACCGTCGTCGTTCGCTGGATAAGCAAATTAAACCTTAAGTTATAACCTAACAACATACGAAATCTTAGTAAAGCCAGTAAATCAACAAAATATTATAATAATTATTTACCCGTGACGTTCCATAAAACAAGGACGATACTAGTGATCCGCCGCAGTGAGCGGGGTGCGGGGGGGGAGCACTCTCCGCCGGACATGGACGGATTCTTTAATCGGGCGTAGTACTACGCTCACAGAATCAAATCCGTCGTTATTCTAGACAATATCTCGGGCATTGAGTAACTTTTAAAAAAAAAGGTAACATCAACCGATAAAACACTCGATTACATGCCGATTTATGAAATAAAAAAAAAATTGAAAAAAGTCAGAACCGTCTTTGTTCTACGACGACGACGAGATGTTAAGACATATTCAGATAAAATGAGGAAAACCTCACAATTCTTAGACCAAAATATGAATATCATGTCCTAAACCTATGAATAGCAGTGTTATTTTAACAAATTCGATCTTTTTATAACCTATTCGTATGAAGGTGACTATAATGATTTGAGATGGCTATAACATCAACGGTACCACACGCATGAATTAATATAATTTGTACGTGTACAACTTTCAACTCCTTTTTTAATTCTGCAATTTCGAGTTTTATCTCTATCTCGTATAATAGTAGCCCACTCACATTAACGTAAGACTCGAATTCGTATTTCATGTATTGCGTATAAAAAATAAAATAATACTACATAATACCATTTTTATGCTACTGGAAATGCTATCATATTGGAAGTGTACCCAATATGTATAATAAATACTATTTACTCGTCATAACCGAGTATACGCAGGATGTCCTTGTAGTTGTAGGATAGAACTTCAAAACTTTTTCACCAATAAATAGTTGAAATGTGTAGCTAAACATATCAATCAATCAGATTGATGGAAGGAACAAACAAATCAATACAAAGTACGATGTTAGACGTACGCCTCCACTGAATGTCTACTGTGACCCACTCACGCACACCTAAGTTAAACATCATCGGTAATTACGTGGCGGTATTCATCTACATTTTAGTCTCTCTTACGTACGGTCAACAAGTTTTTAATCTGGTATAAAATTACTATTATTTTAATTAACATTGTATTTAACGATAATAGTTTTAAGTGATTCTGACCTAATTTCGTCTAGATATTTTAAAACGGAGACTACAAGGCACACCATAAGTCATAAACAGTCCGCGGAGCTTACAATTAACAACAAGACCCTATATTTCATTCTTCAAATATACAATGATAGGCAATGTACCGGGAATTGTGACATTTAAAATAGCTTTGATTTTGAAAAATCGAATATTGGATCTAACTGTTAATAAAAACTTATTTTCTATCTAACTGATATAGCATAAAATTTTAAACTGAGACAATGAACTCAATACAATTTATGCTATTTTGCTGCTAAGTACATCAATGTTTTAAAATTGTTTTATACCTCTAAATAATGTAAATAAATTTGTGTATTTACATATTTACGTACATATAATGTAAATATTTTTTAATTAATACTAATATTTATGCTATAAATAAAGACAATCGCTTTAGATAAAAGGTAGCGCATAGATAATAGTTTTACGCGCACAATACAAAGACATGATCAAGTATGGGGAAAATATATTGTTATCAAAATGGAAAACAATTAAATTTTCAAGCATGAGTCTTGATACATTCATTCAGTATTTATTGTATTTGAAGCTGTACATAATTAAAAATGTTGAAATATTTTCATAGGAGTGAAAAAATGGTAAGTACGAAATTTTATTATCACTTCGGAGAATATTAATATTTTTTAAGGAAGTAAATAGGTACTTGTTTCTGTTGCAGAAACCAAAGAGAACGCCGCTAGACCAGGTTATTTTTATTCCAGGTATTGTAGAGATAGAGGGAGACAGCCGCAACAGCATTGTTTTGATTGTTTATATAAAGTTCATCAGTTGTTTATATTACGTTACTCTGTCAGACTTCTCAAAGATTGAATAATTTGTTCGGGTCTATCTTCATCGTTCTCGCCAATAATGAGTGCCGTTGAATCTTTTATGAATTTATTCATAATCATGCATATGAATAGGCAACGGATGTCGGCACTATACCTCTAAAATGTCTTCAGGCGATTTTAGAACTTAGTGATGAAAAAATTGGAAGAACATACTAGTTCACTATATTATAATAATATTCTTTATAATTTATCATCACTTGCACCTGACATGTACGTAAATGCGTATACATTATTAGCACACTCCAAAACAATAAGTATAAAGAATTAAAGTATATTTGTTCCGGCTATAATGTTAATTTACTAATTTCAGTCATTATTCCTTATTTTAATCACGATTAATCCCTAACACAAGTTGCTCATTTCTATGCACTAGCAATCGCAAAAGGCAAATACTAATGGAAGCATTGATTAAAAATCCGTATGAGGTGCACTTATGATTCTAGTCATAGTAAGAAAGGGTTCAGTTTAATGGGATAAATATAGGTACCTACAAATATGTCAACCACAATACCACTACACTCATGTCGTCTTTTTAAATTCAGTCTCCAGTTATTAAGTCTTTTTAAGGTTTAAGACACTAAGAAAATTACTGGTTATAAAATATTTGACCAAGCCATTTATCTTACTCCAATTCTTGCAAAGTTTATCTACTAATCCTGGACGACACTAATTTGATATGTCAGACTAAGTTGATTTGCGACATGTGCACACGCATTGCTGACAGAACTTCAATGAACATACAAATACTTATGCAAATAAGGATTAATCTTGAATAAGTAAGCATTCTTAGAGAGATAAGTTTTCTAAAACAATATTATTGTCACCTCCCAAATCAAATATTACATTAAGCCACGAACAATATTTCGTAATATTTTGTAAAATTGAACGATTTCATAAGCAACCAAAATGCCCAACAGCCAGCAGTAGTAGAAATCAGTTTCAATATTATAGCTATAATAGGAGATAGATATATTATTACTTAAGTTTTACTTTCATGGCACAGCTTTAACAGCATTTGGGTATTTTCTATAATTGAACAAAGATATTAACCTACTTATCTAAATAGTAGTAGCGAGTAGCCTGTAGCCAATGGCCTGGCTTTCATTTGTACGACTCTCGAATATAAGGATGATTATTAAACTTTGACAAGGTGGAAACAATTCCTTCAAACTTGCAGGTAACGGGGCGAAGCTTACTTACTATAAGCATAGTGTAATGAAGACTCAATATCTGCATGTTTTAAGTATTGGAAAATTAGAAGGATTGACTACCCGAACACATTATCAGAAAAGTATCGAAGGATATAGGTAATTACCAGAAAGGACAGCTACCCCTTCTATGTCACCGTGGTTTCGAACAAAGAAAAAAAATCTCTGTCAAACTAGATAATATGTAAAATTAATAATAATTCTTTTTTGGAACCAGTTACGCTACGATTACGTAGACGCTCGAAAGGGAATTCCAACTGAAATTTGTTCCGATAATAGGTGTAGGTACAACTACTTTTAAAAGGTTATCACATGAGGTCTTATTTCGCGACGAACTAGAACATCCCAGAGGTTTAGACGTAAGTTTCACGAAATCGCAGACAAAATTCGATATCTATCATGATAAATCGATTCAAGAACCCTCAGTAGGTGAAAAAATTAAAATATTTTGAGTGTGCGCGATATGCATGAAAACTTAAACTGAATATTTTGATGTACAATATAAAAGTTACCAGAGAATAAAACCTGACAACTATTATTAGATCAATCCTAATATAAAAGATGGGAATCTGGGTAACAGAAATTCACAGTACAGTCACCCAAAAATGTGGTCTACCAACCTACGGTTGAGATTCGTATAACATCATAAAACAACAAGGTAAATTCTCCCTGACAATAAGATTGTGTCAGTAACTATTGCTCTCTTTGTTATTTTTTATATAACGTCGTCGCTAAGGTTGACTTTTCTACTCAAACTTGACACTTGAAGTTTAGAGTAGAAAAGTTAACCTTGCCGATCGTTACACCTCGCAGAAACGTTTGTCAAAAGTGGTAGACCACTTTCTTGGCTGACTATACCAGTATCAAGTTTAGAACCGAGACACAAGGTCAAAAAAATCTACTTCAAGTTACTCTACTCAAACTTGACACTTGAAGTTTAGAGTAGAAATGTCAACCTTGCCGATCGTTACACCTCGCAGAAGCGTTTGTCAATAGTGGTAGACCACTTTCTTGGCTGACTGTACCAGTATCAAGTACAGAACCGAGAGACAAGGTCAAACAAAATCGACTTCGAGTTACTCTACCTACAGTCATGATAAAACATACCTATATGTATAAAAACGGAATTCTAGAATTAAAGCTACAATTAATGGAACAAAGCATACATTAAAAACAGGGTAGAAAAATACCGATAAGTATATATTTTTTATTCAATTAATTCCTTTTGAGAATTTGGCATTGAAAGAACAATAATTTATTATTGCAACGATAGATTTCACCTAAAAAATCATTTGATAATTTAAGCATGACAATGTATTAAACTGTCAAGAAAATATGCCAAAATTAATGATAAACGAATATGCTATGGCAGCTACCATTGCTAGTGGCAGCTGCCAATGCTAGTGGCAGCTACCATTGCTGGAGGCAGCTACCAATTGCTAGCTACCGCCTATTAGTGCCGATCGTTGGCCACACCTGCGACGTATCAAACATACCGCGCAACGACAGCAAGTGGCTTTGGTCGGGGGAAAGTTAGCGCGGTACTTTAATTTACATAAATTGAAATGTAGTAGTCAACTAGCTATAAATAATATATATATAGATATTCTATCTGGTAAATTTTACATAAAACTAACTAAACTCTCATGATCTACAAAATTAGCTAATGAAAAAAGCTTAAGAATATAATATAAAAATATTTATACCTTATGTAAGGATGCAATATAAATAATTCATGTAAGTATAATAATATAAAATAAATAGTCAGATCATTATGAAATTCGGTAATTTTCTGTTTACTCTGTTTTCTTACATATTATAAGTGATAACCGAATTCAGATACAACTAAAAATTCAAATAATAATATACAATGAAATCGGATACACTAATATTACTATATCTAATACCTGTACGTACGCATGTACGCGAATATTTTTTCTTTTATATAATATAATAACTTGCAAATTATGTCTTAAATTCAGCATTGATATGAAGAACCATTTCACTCTCTCAGTACTACCAACATATTATAAGAAACTCACAGGTAAAAACTGACAAAAGTTAGTAGACATTGTACGGTGGCCTGCACATCAAGTTACTACAATCTGTCAAATTTCGTCAATCGAACCTCACTTTTATGTCAAACGTGTTTGGTTCAATATCAACTGAGGAAATTTGACAGATTGTAGTAACTTGATGTGCTGGCCACTGTACAATAACTTTAAAAGGAATAAAGGCTTACCAGGCTGTCCACCAATCAATTTAAAACACACACATAATAAATCAGTAGGGGCTTTCGCATTAATTGGCACATACTTTCACAAGTAAATTTTATGTGATAAGTTTCGACCATGATTCAGAATTAGACAAGTGACATTGAAGTGATTGATATCTGAACTTCGCAGCCCAGCGATAACGCACTAGCGATGCGGCGTACTAACTAACGCACATACCTACGTTTATTACGTTCGGAAAAAATATTGAATCCTTGCATATCCAAAAATCTATCAATCAATAATCTATCTATTTTGCCCCATTTATCATGGAAGACCACACACACAGTTTTTAATTCCAAAACGCTAATATTCGTGTCTATAGTTGAATACTAGCTACCAATTTGATGTAGGTATGCAGTTTTTGATTGGGAGCACTAGCAAATTATAGGTAACACCATTATTAAAGTCGAGTAAAAGAAGATTATTAAGCCACTATTCACAAGATTTGCATATCAACTCTGTTGGCCTATCGACACATATTCGCAAGTTGAATATATTAAATATAATGATTCAATAAACCGCTTAATTCTATAGTCCGTAACGTCTTTGTTCTAAATACATTTTCAGTATTCTGGAATATCTCAATAAATACTATTCAACAAACGCAAACGTATTTAAGAGAACTAGAAAACATTGGTACTATTTTATAATAAATGAATTAGAAATTTCTTTGGCTCGGTATAAAATAATGGCCCGCGATGAAATTAACAGACAGTGGAACATTTTTTTTTAATTTATCTATCACCCCGTATTGCATACGGAAGCCGAAAGGCCGTGCCTTTACACCCACTAGCACCAAAAACAAATACAAGTACATAGAATAACTAGACTAGGGGTAAAACTACTACCAATTATCCAAGTTATGTTCCGTTTCATCAGGCTTATTCGATAATAGATATTTGCGCGAAGCCTATCAGCGCCTTATCATCGAATTGTTCATTAGGTCCAGTGGAATTCTGTAACAAAACACAAACAGGTATTATCTTACTAATATGAATACATTGATAATCGCATTTAAGCTAGTATTGTAACTATTCATATATTTTTTCTCATATTCATAGCTTTTCCAAATTAATTAACAACGCTCTGTCGGCTTTTATTATTGAATACTGATATCCAAAACAAAATTAAAATACTTAAAAGAACCCAAAGAATAGCGCACTTTTTCTCAAAATAACGGAGCTCATTTCTTTTACTGTTTGTCTAGGCCGATTATACCATATTGGAATCTTGGTTATGGCCTATTTTCAAAATAACTTTCCGCACTAGTGTATAACTTTGCTGATTGTCAAATGTAAGCTGTCAAGGCAAAATTTATGATGGTCTTTTCAAAGTAAACAAACAAATAAAATTAAGATGTTAATTGGCCACAAACTAAAATCTTCTAAACTATTTATAAAGAGGTTAATCTCATATTATACGCCTGAGCTTATAGATAACCGAAAACACGAAACACTTGCGCGATACATTTAACGCTCAGCGCTATCTATTGGTAGACAGTGGAACTACTGTCCCGAAACGAAATAAGGGCGCCCTAGTCCTATTCTTTGGTTCTTAATCATGTGGAGTAAACTGACAGATGCAAATGTCAAGTTTCTATACATTTTGACATTTTCCATCTGTCAAATTGAGTGTTAATGTACGGGGATGACACATTGACATCCATCAGTTTACTCCACATGATTAAAAACAGAGTATACTTGTAACTCAGCTGATTGCCAAATGTAAACTGTCAAGTCAAAATTTATGATGGCCTTTATAAAGTAAACATCCAAATTAATATGTTGATTAGCTTCAAATTAATATTAATTTGAGGCTAATGAACATATTAATTAATTACTAGGAACTAGGATTTCC
The DNA here is from genome assembly GCA_014851415.1 of Cnaphalocrocis medinalis. Lineage (NCBI taxonomy): Eukaryota > Metazoa > Arthropoda > Insecta > Lepidoptera > Crambidae > Cnaphalocrocis > Cnaphalocrocis medinalis. The sequence goes on along the minus strand of CM026273.1, from coordinate 11,807,727 downwards.
TAGATAATGCTGTGAACAACAAACAAATCCTCGAATTTACTTACCAAATGGAATGTAACAGCCTTGGGTGGGGAAGAGAGGGTGGACACCTGCGCGTCCAGCAGCTTGGCCAGGTTGAGCGAGATCGGCACCGAGTCGTGGGGGTCCACCAGCCCGGCGCCCACCAGCTCCGTGGCGATGCCTTCCGCGGAGTCCTTGCCCATTATGAACTCGAAGCGAATGTCGTTCAGCTCCCTACGAGCGTTCCTGCAATCACCAAACCATTACTATAAATACATATTAGTTTATATTTTTTTTAAATTTTCGCGTTGCATTATAACTACTCTCCTCTTCACTGATCGGTACAATCACACTAGGATAGTATGTAAAGCAATTGAAATTGAGAAATATAAAAGTTTCAATCGAGATGACGGATTTAAAATTTAATTGACATGGAATCTAGTCATTAACAAATTCAAACCCCGTGCTAGGCTGTTGGAAACGCGAACAAACACCGATACTGTGAGTGTAGTATGTCGGAGTGGCTTCACTGACATTGTGTCCAGTGGTGATATAGTCAAACTGTGCGGGTATCGAAAGATTCACGGCCGGGCCCTAGCAGACGTCCTGCTGTAACGAAGCCGAAACGTCAAGCAGTAAGTACATAATTATGTGCATAAATATAAACGTCGCTTTAATTCCCGTCAATAATAATAGTTCCCGTCTATATTACACTTTTATTATCTTGACCAACGGCTTCAAGTGCTTTTCGAGGTACGGGGGTACAAGACCGCCAACTTCCAGACTTTGGGCTGACAGTGAGACTTTCTGAACAGAAAAACCCATAATCCTATACTGGTCGTGCGCCCAATCGCTCTTTGCTCATGTCACACTGGTGTCCCATCGAATTATGAAGACAAGGACAACAGAGAGTAGCACCTGTATTTGCGCACACACATTTATGCACTATAACATATCATTTTCATTTTTTCGTGCGTACGTGCCTGATCATTAAGATTGGCCGCCGTAGCCGAATATCGGTTGGACGATTTATTATCTTGAAAATCAAAGTACAACAAAAAATATTCATCTGTATTGTTTTTATGTTAATATCATACCTCAGCCGAAGTACTAAGTTAATAACTTGTGGGCTGCAGCTTTGGTCAGCAGGCCTCGCTTCTTGTAAAGGCTTTTTCGTTTCTTTACTCTCTGGCTCCTGAAAAGTACGAAAAAACCATAAGTCTTTAATAAATTGTAAAAACTTTTAATTTGATCTTGATACGTTTCTAAATAATACTTTGTTAATTTACCTTGTTATTTTAAAATACATCCGAAGGGTTAGTTTTGAATTTAATTTCAGGAATTTAAAGAATAAGGATAACATAATGCATACTTCTTCATTATCACTGCCACTAGAGTCAGCCCGAGTCAACTGATTCATTGGTCTCTTGTCCTCGCCGACGGAGGAGTCATCGTCGGACTCCGCTGCCTCCGCCGTCTCATCCTCCTCCTCACTCCACACCCAGCCTCCAGTGAGTGTTCTGTGCAAGCGGCCAGAGGCCCCTGGCTGCCTTTTACTAGCCTAAAAATTAAGTTTCCACAGTTAAATAATCATCATTATCCTTAAATTTCTCGAAAGAAACATGTATTATCACAATGTTGATTTCTATCAACGCTTAAAATATTTAATTCATATGAAAATAATGCTTTAAACAGCATGAAAATATACCTTGTGCACCCTAGTTTCCATACTAGGGCCAATAGCAACTAAAGTTTGGGTAAGATACTTTCTGTCTTTAGCCTTTTTGAAGAAGGGATGTTTTAACAACTCAGTGGCGGTTGGCCTCTTTGAGGGATCCTTTTGCAAACAGTCAACTATCATTTTCCTAAATGTTTTACCATACGCCTTGTACTGCTCTTTTTCGTCAGCTCCTATAAAGAAAAATTGTATCTGTGTCAATTCAAAGATGAAAAAATAGTAGGTTTTGTATCATCATGATGGCTAATACGGATTGTTGATCACGAACCTGAGTTATGTTCAAAAAAGAAATTCGAAATTGTTGGTAGAAAAGATAAATTAAAATAAAATAAGTATAAGTTAAATCATACCTGTATCTAAGTTTGGCGGATCATTCTGTAATGTTAACATTAACACCTTCATAGGTGGGTATTTGTGGTACGGTGCTGTACCTGTTGCCATTTCTATGGCCGTAATGCCAAATGACCATATATCTGCTTTGAAATCATATCCATGATCCTAGAACAGTGAAGCAGTTACACAATATTTTGTACCTATGTTAACTAAATTTAATTTTGTGTCTTAATTATCTTACTTGTTCCATAACTTCTGGGGCCATCCAACAAGGAGTTCCAACAAAGGTGTGTCGTACTTTCTGTCTCGATAGGTCTCTTCCTGTAGCCAGCCAGGCTGAGACACCAAAATCAGCAATTTGAACAGTACCATCTTCACCTAATAGAATATTTCCAGCCTTTATATCCCTGAAAGTTAATACCTAAAGTTTAAAATTAGCATCCTTTTGTTGTATTTACTTAGTTGATCTTTTTTGTACAATATACATATTATATTATTATTAAATTTACATGCAGAAATTCACTTGAGATGCAAAAACACAACATAGGCGTAAAATATCTGGCTTAATTGCATACCAAATGAAACATTTTAGATCTATTTATTAATAAAAAAATACTACAGCATAAATAAACTCGCAAAGCCTGCAACACGCAATAATTTCGCAATGCACCTATAAAAAGTGTGCTAAAAGTAGATTACTAATGTTGTTATTCTATTACACCAAACACATCAAAGAAAACTATTTGTAAATGCTAATATTGCCATAGAATTTCCATTTGACAATGTTAATACAAATTTACATGATAAGCAGTATTGTGTAACACACAAAGGAATATCTTTTTAAGTATTGTTACTTTCAGTATAATATTATAGATTGCGTAGCAAATACAATTTGCTGAGATCAAAGATAAAAGAACACAATACACAGTTCAACACAAATAATGCAACCTAAGAATAATATGAAACAACAGGGCTAATATTACATGAAGTACATACATTACAACTAGTTTTTACCTGTGGATTTGTCCATTACTATGAAAGTATTCCAAGCCTTTTAACACTTCCTTAAGCACAGTTGCAATGGTAGCTTCATCAAAAACTCCATGTTTGCAATTGGTCACTTTCATCTTGTGCTTTATGACATCTAAAAGACTACCACCTAAGAGACACATTTCAAGTCCATTTAGAAATACAGTAATAAATATCAGCAGACAGTACATACACAATGGACAGAAAGAGACTCGAATATCAACCAAACAAGAGACAAATTGACTTGATTCCAGAGTAAGTTGGGTTGTGGGCATCAGATCCGACACAGGGACCATAACAAGTTTTCATCACACTAATGTTTGCACAGAGTGGGAATTATGTCAGTCCATGACCTTAGCCGTATTAGGCAAAAACAAATACAAACATTACAAGATCCATCGAATCAGTCAATGATCCATCGAGTCAGTCAATGATAATACATATAACTTTTTTTGTCAAAAGTATTGAGTTTATATTTGGGTCACGGGTAGTGAGTAAATCTTTTGATATTAATCAATAAGCAGAAAGAAAATGATTGTTTACCTTCAAGCAGCCTAAGCACAAGCCACAATTCATCGTTTACCACAAAGCTAGTGTAATATGTTACTACATTTTCATGATTACAACTTGACATAGCCTGAAACAAATTTAAAATTAAATCATTAATTTACATTCATATTCATAAAATTTTTAGTCACATACATACAATTATTTTTGGTCACATAATATTATTATTTGACTAAAAATTGTATGAAGAAAAGTAATTTTATTTTATGCATTATAAAACACAAATGTGAGTACTGACTTGAGTTCATGCATGGATTCAACTTGCAGATATAGAGGCTTTAAATAAAATTGGTACATAGTCTAGATACATGTTAATCTGTTTCTTTTTCGTTGGTCATAAGCAAATAGGTAAGTTAAAATTTTGTAAAGAAATATTTGTTCTTATAATAATTATCTCTATGATGAACTATAATAAAATCAATCTTACCTGTATTTCCTTTAGCAGTTCATCCATGGAAGTATTCCATTTCTCCAAATTGATCCTTTTAATGGCACATTTTTCAGATCGGGGTTTACAAAGAGCGCCAAATACAACGGCAGTAGCCCCAACGCCTAGAAATTAATAAACTCTTGTTGATTAGCATGAGTATACTTAAAATAACTATATTTTCCACTTTCAGAAACACATTAGAATGGCATGAGATTGTCCTATTTATTAAAGATTTTCTATACATATTAGAATAAAACTATTATAAAAAAATATCTAAACCACTTTGGGGCTACCTACCTACCTACATCGTGAGGTATCGAAGTTCACCGGCCTAGGTGTCAATTCGACAAAAGTTAAAGGTTATAAGTCAAAGCACAAAATTATTCTACAAAACCTATTGAAGGAAATTGGAGAGTTATAAAAATCTTATTAATCTGATAGTGAAGAAATATGTATTTACGCCTATATTAATTAATATTTTAAAATGTTTTAATTAACAAAATCAAGCTATTTGACAGCTTGACATCAGGTGCCGACTGCTAAAAATATTTATTTTGTTCATTCAACTTTGATAGTATTTCCCAAATATATATGCAAAATTATCAAATAATTTAAAACGTACCAATAACATCACGTAATTCGTAATCATTTTCACTGTTAGGCCACGGAGAAGAGGCATTTGCACTGGCCGCCATTTTGCGATTGAATAAATTTCCGATTCCGACAGCCGCTGTTCCGATCGACAGCCGCGCTGCTCTGGCGTACGAAGTTAATGTAGTCAGCTGCCGATCGCATGCTCCAAATGATTTCTAGAATATGATTAAAGGATATCTATTAATATACCTAACAATTTTATTTTATGTGCAAATCATATACAAACAATTCATGTATTAATAAGGAACATTTTATTTATATTTTAGGGTGTAATCGCTCTATGCCAGCGCCCTCTATAGAAAGTATAGAAAGCATTAATTTTTAATAGATAGGTAGGGCAGCAGACCGTAATGAAACAGCGTAGGGTTCACAAAAAACAAATACCTAATGCTCATTTTACTAAAACATAGAACTCCAAAAGTCATAGAACAAAATATCGTCGTCCAGAATGGTTGGTAGATAGAAGTCCAGTCATGTAAAAGTAGATAGGTACGGACAGCAATCTTAAGTAAGTATTATTACTTGCTTAAACCTGTCTTTCTTCAATCTTTTCTCATTATTATTGTCGAAAACGTGAGTTAACCTAATGGGTGACCTAATGGATGGTTCAACTAACAACTTAGGTTTTAGATTGGATTTTGAACAAATATCCTATTATCTCTTTTTATGACATAATATTATTATGTACCTACGATATAGGGAAGTCCAAACCAGGTGCACACTTTTAGTGTAAAGTACAAAATAGTGAATTACCTACTTAATTATTATGTATAAGTAGGTACCTAAATAACGTATTGTGCTCGTGCGTGACTACATAATTTGAGCCTATTAGTTAAATAAGTAAGTATACGACAAAAATATCTCTATCTTTATGTACCTACCTACAATGCGACAATGATGTATTGGCGCGTGGATAACCTAATAAGAACGTCTTTAGATTTACCTGCCTACTGATCTTTTATTGAAAAATGACTCTAACAGCCATAAATCCACGTTATTAGGTAGGATTGTGTTGTGTATTGGTAGTCGGCTAACCTACAACCTAGGCAGGTAAGCCCTAAGTGGTATGTAAGTAGGTAAATAAAGTGTTCATTTAGTATAAGAAGAGACAGATGGATTCAAATTACATGAAATTGTAGATTACCTACCTCTTTCACAGTAGGTATGTAGGTCACAACAACGCGACGTCAGCTTTAAATCTATACCTAAGTATAGTAATAGTACTTTTTAGGGTTTTCAGCCGTTCTGATTGTTTCTTCAGAATTTGCCCAAGTTAATTAATTGTATATTAAAATCAAAGAAAAACGATACTTCGATAAAATTTCAGCTAATATTTTATCCTTAAGTCGTTAATAAAATAACCAGCCACATTTATGACAAAGAAAACAATAATTACCTACAAAATAAAATGTCCTAAAAGTTAAGTAATGTTTAAATTATTGAGCCATTTAAAAATCATACTTCTCAGTTTTTAATTGACAACCCTAAGCGGCATTACGTACAAATGTACACTCTGCGTCACGTGGATTTATTGGACATTGGACCGTCCTTATGTCTGAGACACAAATCCTAATTTTGCACTGCGAGGGGTAACGCGATCTGATGCCGTATGTACTGTTCAGTGCGTGTTTGAGCTTTTGTGTTTACAACGTGTTCCTGAGTTCAAATAAACTGCAGCTCACCCTTAAAACACGAACCCTGTAGATTAAACATACAGGGCGTACCCGTAAAGTACTTAGATACCTACCTCAGTACCTACTTAAATTAGAACTTTTATGTTTTATCTAATGATGAGGTTTACAATACCTCATCATTATACAACGGTATACAGGGTGTATCTGTGATCCTGCATTTACATCCCTTTAACCACGTGTTCTACCAACCATTCTGAACAACATTTGTTCTATGACTTTTGAAAATTCGAAAAAAAAATTCATCTTTCCATACAAAGTCGGTCACGTGACTTGGTCATTTTGTATGGGGAGTCGAAAATTTATTCGAAGAATTTAGAAAAGTTGTTGAACAAATGTTGTTCAGAATGGTTGATAGAACACCTGGTTAAAGAGATGTAAATGTTTACTGATACACCCTGTATAGACATCCACGCGCGACCGAGAGCAGAGCTTGCCCTAAGCATGCAGCATTCGACCTACTCCTACTCAAGCCCTTTAATTTGGTATGTAAACCTATTAGGTAGTTTATTGAGGGAATTGTAGGTCAAAATTTGTTAACCCGTCCTTGTGCGACGGCGGCCATCAACATTATTAAATTACTCCCGAACATATCAATTCAAACAAAAAAGAAAAAATCTAAATCGGTTCATCCGTTTGTGGGCTACGATGCCACAGACAGACATACAACTTAAAAACTAGCCAGATGCGTCAAGTCTTATGTAGAGGTACGTACATTAGTATGCGAAGCTCAGTTAATCTAAGACAGGGTTTCTTAAACATTTGCAGTCACGGACCACTTTCGAAATTCAAAAAATTCTACGAACCTCGGCCCGGACCAAAAAAAAAATTGGTTGAAAAAAAACTTTAATAAAAATCTTACCTATTTAAAAATACGTTATTGAGAAGGGTGTTGTTATTTGGCCTCAATGAGAACGTTGAACGATTGCGGCTTTTTGTCATTATTGACACCAGAATCACGCGCAGTCCGGCCACGCGCCCGCGCCCTACACCACTCAATTCCCTTACAAATATATACAAACTGTCATACTGCGGACCCCTGATACACATGCTACGGACCCCTAAGGGGTCCGTGAACCCCACTTTAAGAAACCCTGAGGGCCTGATCTAAGATGAGAAGATCAATGAAAGTTAACGTAGATATTATGGTTCCTAATGGGCGAATTGTTTACCGATACACCCTGTGTACCTACAGGCATTATATTGCGCTAGTCTACACGTGGAACACGGTTGCTAGGCCGAGGAATAAGTAGGGTGGCAGACTGGCGCCACGCCAAAGAGGTAAGTAGGTAGTACGTTACTAAATATCAAAGGCCAACCTATTAGAGATCCTATCAACTTTTATTCTTATAAGCGACTGTCAAAAAAAGGGGGTGGAAGGTGAAAGTATCTCTACAGGGTGTATCTGAGAGCATTTACATCCCTTTAACCACGTGCTCTATCAACCATTGTGAACAACATTTCTTCAACAATTTTTCCAAATTCTTCGAAAAAATTTTCGCCTCCCCATACAAAATGACCAAGTCACGTGATCGACTTTGTATGGAAAGATGAAAATTTTTTATGCGATTTTCAAAAGTCATAGAACAAAAATTGTTCAGAATGATTGGTAAAACACGTGGTTAAAGGGATGTAAATGTTCAGAGATACACCTGTATATCTAGGTATAGGTTCTTACCTACGCCTATTTATAAAGAGGTAAATTATCTACCTAGCAACCAAAGGCTTAAGGCAAATCGAAACACTTGCGCGATGCGATTGATACCTGCCTGCCATCAATTGGTTCAGAATGAAACTAATCTCCTAAAACGAAGTGAGTACAGTGTAGGTACATTTGGCGTTCATGTGTAAAATTCCATATATTCACTAGTGCAGTTGTTTGAGCGCCGGTTGAGTCGCAATGGTCGCGGGTTCGATTCCCGTACCAACACAAATGTTTGTTGTTGTATATTTGTACAGTGAGCGGGACAAGGCTCGCGGTCTGGCGTGCGCCCTAATTTCTCGCGCTTAGATAGGTACATTTAGGAAATTGCTAGTAGGTAGCGTATGCGTATCGTAAACAATTTGTGAAAATTGAAGAGCTCCCTCTAACGTAAGTAAGCAGAACTAAAACTGACCGCACAAGCTAAGCAACTAGGTAACGTATCCGATACATTTTTGAAGGAAATAGTTCGATACAATACGTCATCGAAGGTGTTAGCATAATCCTAACGTGGGCACCATACATTAACGTAACGATTGGTCTGGAACTGTGATAAGGTCGTGTTAGCTTAGGCCCTCAGGGGGGAAATTCGCATGCACTCGACTTTGAAGTCGAATTTAGAGATTTCATTCGTTCGTTCATCCATATATTTTTTTTATTCTATTTTAATGTCGAGTGCGCGAGAATTGCTCCTGTTGATGCTGAAGCTTGTTGCGCGCCGTTGGTGCACAATGGTCGCATGAGCCTTTTTTATGTTAAATTGTTATAGGTGGCAGACGAGTAGACGAATCACCTGATTCTAAGCGATTGTCGCCGCCCATAGACACCTGCAACACCAGTATAGTCACAAGTGCGTTGCCAACCTTTAACCCCTTTTCCCATAATTGGGCCTTGGGGTATTTATTTAATGTCGTCGATTGTGGGATATCCAATTAACAAATTATCCGATCTGTGAAAATTTACTTGCAATTTGGTCCGTCCAACGCAACTAAATCCAGTAATTCGAACATACGCTCTCCTATTCGGAAGGCTTACGTTTTTAAATCCACTGAGCTAACTAGCTACCTAACCTACTCCTCGTTGCTGTAACATAGACAGGAGGTAGGTAGGTAGGTACTATTAGTGGGTCGAGTAACGTAGTTAAGCATCCTATAATAAGATCTAATATTAGCTTTCTTATTCTTTTAAAGTTTTAACATTACCAAATCTATGGATATAATATAATCTAAACCTATATAAAACAGAAATGTGACTGTATAATTCGGGACGGTTTCGATATAAGCCAACAGGGCAACATATAGGAGTAATATCTTAATTTGAAAGAATCCTTTAGTTGCAAGCCGGTCTCCACAAGCGGAGCTGCGTACGTCCAATGGTATTATAATAAAAGTATCTATAGCAAATACTTACTTGTCTGAAAACACCATGAACTCCTGGAGTGATGACGTCACCTTGTCCATCACTGAAAAAGAAGTGTATAGTTTTACTCGACTACTCGTATGTGCAAAGTATTACTAGCGCGAGCGTCAGTCATACGCTAAAACCAATAAATAAATATTAACTAAACCTACATATGGATAATATTATCAATTAGTAAACGAACGCGCACCAAACGCCTAAATACGTAAATCATAAGGTGGATAAATATTAATAGAGGCATTTAAAACAAACAAATTAAAATGGTATCTTTAACGCTTACAAAGATAGAAATAATACTTTTATAGTATCCATCTCATAATCCGGGACTTTTTCATTTTAATTTGCGCTGATGGCATTTGCTCACTGTGATATTTACCGGGAACAATCAAAGAGAAAGGTCGGAGAGATAACTCCGTGTTAATCTGGCTGTTGGTCAATCAGCCATCTAATATAGAAAATTAACTTTTTTATGCTAGCAAAGTATGGATAGGTCTTTGGTTGATAACTTTTTAAATTTAACTCTTCCTTCCTCTTATAACGAGTCCTCAGAGGATAGAGGAAGTCAGGATTTGGGGAGTCTATTAGATACATTGAAGCGACTGCAGTCTGACTTTCCAACCAAGGGAATCAGACCAGCTAAATCAATAGGAGACAACATCACTCACATCTACTACCTGAACCACAGAATACTTACTAGTACAAGTACCTGAACTCAAAGTAGGTAAGTAGCCTAGTTAAATCTTTCAGAATCAATAGATAGGTAGCCGAATAAGTAGTATAGTATAGTAGGTACATATCTAAATATATTTAACTAACAAGGGCTGAAACGATCTCTATAAACCTATATTTTGCTAGACCTCTTACTTAGCACTTTCTCTCTGTAAAAAACATACTAGTAGTTATTTATATAGGTAAGTAGGTACTTCAATTTCACAAAGATAAAAAATAATAATATGAATTAAAATTCACATCCATAGTTTTCCCACCACACAGATTAACCTAAACATTTTTATGGAAACACTTGGACAATTGTAATTAATTGAGATTATGAATGGTATAAAAAGGGCGGTGAGTTTGGAAATCATTCACAAAAGCTTTCAACTTGTTCTGTGAGTGTTAAAATTAGAAATATAAATACAATTTTGTATTGTAATTATATTTATAAAAATGTGCAATAAGGACCTCGTGTTAAAGGTGAGTAGGAGTTCAATGGCTTACATTCAGAATCTAAGACAATAAGCTATGAGATGAACGGTTCCTTCCGTGGATCCCTGCCCCGACGGCGCTCGTGGACATTGTGCGCATGACATACTCCGACACCTCAGCAGGATGTGAGGAGCGGCTTGAGATTGTATTCACTGGTTCGCACAATGAGCAAACTGCATCGCCTCATCCTACAATTGACTGGATTTTTCTAGGATCTAATAGATTTCCGCCAGTAATATAGTGCCTGCTATTTGCAAATTCATGCAAAATGTATAATTCAGCGATATTGTTGTTGCTAGACTTTATAACTTAATATATAAGTACGTAAGTACCAATCTAATAGTCGCACTCATATTATGTGGATGTGGGTATGGATACCGTTCCCGGTTGCGTCCAAAACTGCAGCTTTGGAGCCCGTGGACGCTCAAACCAACAGGATTTGATGAGTCTGGTAATTATCTTATTTGACAGGGGAACCAGACCAACTGAATCGTGGTTGCACGTTTAGAAACATTCAAACATCTCAAAACTAGAAAATGACCGGACCGAGCAGGTCCCCTCACGATGCTTTCCATCGACCTAATGGTAGAAATACGCATATGGATTTGAAAAAATCCAGAGATAATTGCTTAGATTCGATCTTACGGTCAGAAGACCGTACCCCTAGGTACTTATCCCCGGAGATACCATCGCGATTATGTAGAATTATGTCCCTACATACATACATATGTGAGATATTTATGATGATACTTATTTATATATTCAAGAAAAGTCTATTTAAATTCAGCGAGACGGTTGTTATTAGATTGTCTATTCTGATTCTATAGATACGTATAAGTCACACTGTCACATGCGTAGGAAACAGAGGGACCCATGCTCACCCCAGAAATTTTACTAACAAACAATTCATTTACATACGCCCATGCTCCTGTCACATCTACACACACCACTGCTTTCCTGCATAAATGGCGTTAATATTATTCTAACTTAAATATTCAAAAATGTAAATTAGGTTTTCGGCACGAAAAATCAAATCACAGTAAAATTATCTTTACCATTTTAAAAGCACTTTTCTTAATCTTACGATATGCCAAGAAAAAACCTCACTCACCTGCTACCAACTAAGCTGTTTTTGTACACCGCTTTCTCAGGGACCGGGGCCATTTTGAAGGTACCGCGGTGTTTTCGACTCAACTCCATGTTTCACGTCCTGTTGGAAATATAAACTAATATTTACACTTGATAAGGTATTAGTTTCAACTTAATAATCTACGGTTACAACCAACTTTGACATCTATAAGAGTAACTTTAAAATACCTTCCAGTAAAATATAATCTATTATGAAGGTACTATTTAAAATATCTTAAGTAATAACTAGATTACTGTATTTTATTTCTAATTTAATATTTTTATAACCCTTTGAGTTGACTATTCACAACACAGTAAGCCGAGTATGCACCGGGTAATATCTCTAATCTGTGACATTATCAAAGCATTTGCTTGGAACTGAACTGAAACACCATAAACTCATTTCGCTCTGCTATTCGTATTCAAACCGCCATAGTGATTGTATTGTTCGCATTTTCATTGTCGTTTGTAACAAAAACAGGTTTTCTATCACCATTTGGTTCCGTGTTTTGTTCTATGAAAGAAAAACTACGACCTAAGCACGTGAGGTTTCTATGAAGAACTCCTTCCTGATCACTGAAATATTTATTGTGGACCTTGTATTTTTAACTTTTAGAGAGACGTTCGGTGAATCTGCCAGCCCGAACTGTTATGAGGAAGTACATGGCAGTTAAAAGGATGAGCACCTCTTATGTTAATCGATCGATGAATTTACATAAGGGACTTTTCCCATATTGTCCCGTCACTTTGTTATTTTCTATTTATATTTCAATAGAATCTCGTCTGATTGTAATCAAAGATTAAAGTTCAAAAGGTATTTGAATATGAATTATATCTCTTTTTGATAGCCATGGATTTAGTGAAGTCACTCTGCTAGAAAGTTGCACCTGAATTTCATGCACAAATCTAGTATGCAGTAGCTTAAATAGCGTTTATTTTTTAAATCGTGATCACGGCTTATTGACAGAGTATTCTCATTAGTTCACAAAACATGTTGAATTTATTAAAGTGGTCTCAAAGAATGGTTTAACCCATTGATACGACACTTTTGTGTTTGTTGCAAAACCACCCTTAAGAATCAACTTAGTTAAAGACACTTTTCAAGGACATTAAGGGGCATTATGAATGGTAAATGAAGGCCCCTTTTGAATACATCAAACTACCTACTTAATAAGTAAACCTACCTGGATGTATTTAGCTGAATTGACTCTTACAGGGATCGATTTATGAATATCTTTTTTACCTCCTACGCAAGTAGATATGTAGGTAGATGATGCTACCCCTTGAAGCATAAGTCATGACAAGTCAAAAGGAACATTGTAATATGTTTACCTACTACTTGTTGCAGTGGGCTTAGATTACGTTGTCCCTAGATTGGGCCACATGTTCGAACGTTTCGGCTGACCCGCTAACTGGATGCTAAATATAGTTTGTAGAAGAGTAATTTGCAGGATGCGGATTGCGGGATCTCTCCGGCCCGCTGAGGACCGGACGCGGACCACTTTATGATATGATTTATTGTTTATATTGTTATACCATAGCGGACGTTCATCACTGACCCTTTGTACTGGACCTTATGCAAAATATTGAATCTATACTAATATAATAAAGCTGAAGAGTTTGTTTGTTTGTTTGTTTGTTTGTTTGTTTGTTTGTTTATTTGAACGCGCTAATCTCCGAAACTACTGGTGCGATTTGAATAATTCTTTTTTTGTTGGATAGTCCATTTATCGAGGAAGGCTATAGGCTAAATAACATTACGCTATGACCAATAGGAGCAAAGACAGAGCGGTAAATGTGTAAAAAACGGGGAAAATTATTCATTTTTGAAGGCTTTCTTTGCGTGCGCTGCGAAAACGGTTCAAGATACACAAAAAATATGTATGAAAGAATTATTCCTCTATACATGATCTAAAAAAAGTCCGCGACGGCATATGTCTATCTTTTAAGGTTTAGTCACAATGACCGTTTTTATGGTACCAAATTTGGTCGAAATAATTTGTTTAAGTTGTATCAACATAATAATATTAAGGGGGTTGTACGGGGTTAAAAGGGGGGTAAAAAGTTACTTTTCCACGCGGACGAAGTCGCGGGCGGCCGCTAGTATTGAATAAACTGTGTTCTCTGAACGAACTGCAAGGGCATCAGCGCGAAAGCCACAACGGCAATATATTGTACTAGCGGCCGCCCGCGACTTCGTCCGCGTGGAAAAATTTTCCCCGTTTTTTACACATTTACCGCTCTGTCTTTGCTCCTATTGGTCATAGCGTAATGTTATTTAGCCTATAGCCTTCCTCGATAAATGGACTATCCAACAAAAAAAGAATTATTCAAATCGCACCAGTAGTTTCGGAGATTAGCGCGTTCAAACAAACAAACAAACAAACAAACAAACAAACAAACAAACAAACAAACAAACTCTTCAGCTTTATTATATTAGTATAGATTATATTAGTATAGATGTGCATTAAATAGGTAGGTAGGCATAGATATAAGTACAACCACTCTGTAAAATAGGACCTAGATTTGGTAATCCTCTAGACAATGGGATCAACCCCAATCAGATTAATAGAGTAGGTACTACCTAAATTTAACCTTTTTCTTAACCAAATGCTGTAACTAGATAATAGGTACCTAGGTTTCTACATCATAATTATATTTACTATACTATATAATAGAGTAGGTCTCCACCTAACTAATAGCCCCAGGTAAGTAAGTAAGTACTACCTAAATTGAACCTTTTTCTTAACCAAATGCTGTAACTAGATAATAGGTACCTAGGTTTCTACATCATACATTTATTATTAATTACATTTTTATTAACTGGATTAACAAAGTACTTAGGTATTACCTTTTAGTACATACAGAGAAAGCTGCAGGTAGATTAGCCGAACAAACACACCTCAACATAGTGATTTTTGTAACGGAAATTGTAAATTATGGTAGTTACTTACAGTAACAAGATAATTTTATTGTATTTGAAGAAAATAATGCTTTTATTATAAGATAGCTCCATTTATGTGTATGTATAAAATAATATACTATGATAAATGCTATATCGTCTTAAAAATACACTTGGGATATATTAGGAGTAAGGTGACTGGGATCAAATTCATTTACTTGTTCAATGAAGTAGGTAGGTACGCTACGATATATAGGTATTCAAGTAAGGTTGGTACCTAATTACAGAGTCTATTTATTTTTTTGTAGAAAGGTGTCACCGCACTGTTAAGTATTTCAAATATTATCAAAATGCTAAGCGGTAGACGTGAGCAATACATAATTACCCACGTATACAAATCAGTACACCTAGGCAGATCAAAATTACATAATTATACTTATTTTTTACTCCGTATCGGCAGGTATTTCTTTTATCTCTTACATTTTCCAAACAACCTTACTAATTATCTCAATACAAGCTATTGCAAACTAACATTGCGTAGGCAGAAAAGCTACTAAATTGCCAATTAGTCACTATTATCAATAATAACTAGGTTAGTATGAGCTCGTAGGTATTTATTCACTGAGCAATTGCATTGTTGTTTTGGTGTACGGACAGCAAAAATGTTCAGATAAAGATAAAAAAACAAATATCTTAAAATATTCAGATATTTGATAATAGTGTTTTTAACCGAGCTCTAAAAATGTGGGAAAATAATAAACAAGTATTTATTACCTAAAAGAGTATTCGGTTTAGTTACACCACTTAAGGTATAGGTGACTCCATGATGGGAACAGGATTCAATGATCTATGATTGGTTGTATTCGTCTTCGTGTCGCCCACAACAATAACAATGTAAATGGAAAAGTAAAAAAACATGATAAGGCAAAGTTCGCTGGGACCCACTTACAATTTATATTATCTACCAACGACACATAACGTTTACCTAAATGAACTTCCTTAGTAAGTCGAAACACTGCACTTGGTGTAATAAGAGCAATTGTTAGTCATCATTAACACAACACCAAACCTCAAAGTCCGTTTTATCTATTGTGCTTAGATGCAAAAAAAAATAAACAATTTTAATTTGACACGCAATAGTCACGAAAATCTTTTTTTTTTCTAATAGTCACGAATTTTTTTTTTTTATTTTTTTTTTATTGTTTTTGTAAAACAATTGGATCGACCAGCCAGTCGCAAAGGCACATCCTGTCTGGAGCCCGTCTGCCCTGTTCCTAGAGCACCAGTGTACACGGGCCCGGCATCGCGCCACGCACAAGTCCTCGTGCCGCGGCTAGCCCGGCCGAGTGCAGATCGACCCACGGGCCAACTTATGAGCTCAGGGATTGCCAATCACAGTTCGTTAACATCAATTGAGTTTTGCATCTTTTGTTCCAAATGTGTCAAAGGATGCCCTCTCTGCGAAAGCTGATATAGTGAACACTATTCAATATAATTAGAATAGGATAGAAAAAAGTTTATCTTCCAAGTAATTTTAGATGGTATTTTAAATGGAAGTAGGTATCATCATACACAATTAGCCGGGATTAAATTAAGAATGATGCAGTTCGCCGCTTGTAACAGATAATGCGCATAATTTCTTCAGAAGAGGCGTAATTAATGTTAATAAAATTCCATTTACCAATTACTTTTTATGACTATAAACCTACTTTAATGTCATTTCCCAATCGAGCTTGAATATTTTTTCATGTTGAAGATAATTAGGTATATAATGATGATATAATAACTCTTCATATTGGTTTTTTGCACCTCAAAAGGAAAATTCGGGTCCCTTATAAGATCACTTTGTTATTCGTCTGCCCTAAGAACCTAAAGAATAGGTATTTTATAGGTTCTAGGTCCAACTAGGTAGTTGGACCTAGAACTACAACATTTAGAAAGTAACATCGTATAGATCAATTCACACATAAGTAGGCAGCAGAAAACAAATTTCTCATTTTTTGGAATACTTTTAGTTACCTATATAAAAATCCTTCGATACAAGTATCACGAAATGAAAACAATCGCAGTTTAATTTCATTAAGTTCTCGAGGAGTTCTATCGTAAGCCATTATGGCCGTCATTAGTTCGGTTTATGCAAACATACTTTCGCAAATGAGTCAGGTTATAAAATACCAATATATCAGAAGAATTATCTTATGATAACGGAGTTATATCTTTCATCATCAGCTGAGCAAAATAAGATTATGAGTGCTAGAGGCTAATAAGTAGGTAGGTACTTCCATACTTTTAGGAAATGCCTACACCCATTGCACGTGCCTATAAAATTTGAGGGTTTCCCTCGAATTTCCATCATCAGACTGACTTGGAAGCTATGGGCTCTGAAGTATGTACTTATGTTCTTTTAATTAAAATCCAAATAAAAAATGATTGTAAATTGGTTCATAATGGGAGGAGTAATCGTGTACCTGTATATACTTATAGTCGAATTGTTATTTAAATAAATAAGTAAGTTTAATAAAAAACAAAGGGTTGTCGAAATTTAAGCCACTTACAGTTCAAATAGGGTATCATTAAAATTGGGAGTTAGGTGTATAAGTAGGTAAGTAATCTAAATTCTACAGTAAAAAAAAATATATTAAAAGAATCTAAATAACATTAGGAACTCTGCTTGATTCCTGAACTACTTTATAAAGATCCTAAGCATGGCACTCTCGGTGGGCCAACTTTGCCGGTTTTCTGTTAGATTATCAAATTCTCATACAGATGTAAGAATCTCTATACTGACAACGCAATGAGGTGACGAAAATAACCTATCAATAAATCACACTTCTGTGCATAAATATCTAATCCCTGTGTCGGTCGAATTCTATGAATCACAGCCTGGAACCACTGGAGCTTTAGCCGACTCCAATAACAGAGTATTGTATTTCTGAGCTATGCAGGTAGGTACATAGGTACTTTCGAAAATGTAAGAATAGGGACTTTAAATCCATATCCATAAATAAATAAGATTATATCCCACATATAAGATGGGTTTAACGAAAAAACTTTTTTGAGTTTACGTTTGAAGAACCCCGAAAATAAACGGTGTTTTTTTTGTTAAAAATCTTAACGCGTTTCACAGAATACAATCTACTCACCTTTTTATAGTTTCAAAATAAAGTGTTTGTTGTGTCAATTTACTGTATCTTGCACTGATGTAAATCTTGTTGGTGATCTAATAAATAAATAAAGTGCCTATGACATGACGGAAGAAAAGGCAGACAGACTTAACGGTCATAAGGGTCTTTTGCCATTTAACTACGCAACCCTGAAAAGGTGTTTAATAAGTGATTTAGACCTTAATGCAAGTACATTGGGAATTATGAGCTGATCACCATGTTCACAGACTGGTGATAAAATTCAACCTGTTATTACCATATTCCTCGTCGTAAATGGATGACACAATCATACCTAGATGCGCGAGAGCCACAGCTCATCGCTTTTACGCAACGTTCGCGTTCGTCGACGAATGCGGATAGCAATCGATTACTAGTTCCGATATCTACGATGGACAAGAGTCATGTTATAGTTCAAAAAAGAGCCTACGATGAAACCGTTCCTAAAATAACGAGAGAATCTAAGGCACAAGTAGGTATAGGTACGTACATCCACATATCAAAGTATACTTACAAAACTGTCAAATTTCTCCAATCGACTCTCATCTTACAGTCATACCTACATATTAGGTTGAATATCAGTTGAGGAAATTTGACAGGTTTTGGTAACCTGATGTGTAGACTAGACCTAGACTTTATTGATTCTTGTTTTCACGGTACCTACCTGAGTGAGGTATATGAGGTAAGAATCAGCATGTAGGTCCTAGGTGCGTCTAAAGCTGTGAACTTTTGGGCTCAGTCTACGTTTGATACAGGATTTGAGGAGAGAGTCTAGTCCTAATTACAATAATCTTCTCAGGCAAACCAGAGCAATAGAGACTATCGCGTGTAAAATCATCCGCTAGATGGCGTAACGAATTCCAATTCTAACGTCATTGGTTGTTTAGTGACATTTTGTTTGTTGTCTGAGATCTGTAACACAAGTGCATGCAGGGGTGATTCGTAATTGTTTTGCAATGTGGGACACCCCCCTTGTCAAAGCTATATATACGTCCGTGGTTGCGTCATTCTTATCGAGATCTCATTACCGTGGTTATAGACATTAAAAAACCCATTATTATTCCGAAATTGACAGGAGGATCCTGAAATATACCAAATTTTGGTCACATTTTTATTGGATATTTTTATGTAAGTCAAGATCAATTATAACGATATGTATACGAGACAAGTACTAGCCTTGCACCGTGTTGGCAATTAAATACTACCCGGGACCTTTCGCGCTTCGGGCGCACACATAAGCCACTGCGCCATCGAGGCCGTCATAGAGTCTTTACCTCACTTATAACCGTAAACTTGCTCATTCATCACCAATTATATAGACTTGTTGAGTCTTTGAACCTGGCAACAACTTTTACTTGCATCAGGATTAATTAATTAGGTACGACCTTTGCGAATTGACTTTTTATTTATTGAAGGTTACGCCAACATCTATAACGTTAGTTTACTTATCGTAAATGATTTCGCTCCTTCGGCAAACTGAAACAGCTTACAGTTTCAGAGGGACTACAACGAAACAAATTACACGACCCGACGACCGAACTTCAACATAGTACAGTCGAGGTCAAAAATATGTTTACACTTTAGGACCTTGTCACAATACATATTTATAACAAAGTGGAAGTCGTTTTCTTATACATATGTACTGTGACAAGGTCCTAATGTGTAAAAATAATTTTGACCTCAACTGTACCTACTTACTATGTACAAGTACATTCGCTGGGTGTCTCTTTTATTTGGAAGCAACTAGCATATTATCTCTTATATAACGAGACGGTGGTTGTTAGCAGAAGCTAAGTAGTTAGAATCCAGGCAGAAACCACCAGGACATAGGTCACATAGGCCTGTTTATATGAGATGTTTGTGTAAATTTATTTATTTCAGGCGCTTTGTATATCACTATGCATAGCACATGCCTTCGGCACAAGTGAGGAGACTGCCAGAGAATTCATCGAACATGTGCTGCGCATTCCCAATCCTGATAAAGTCCTGAATTCTGTGCTGGGTCGGCTGCAGAGGAAACAGGAGATGGAGTCGCGACAGCAAATGTCAGAAGAAGACTGCGAGGAGCCGCAGGTGAGGAGCAGAGGCGGCGCAAGGCGTAGGCGATGCGGGCCACCGCCCACGGCCTCGCGGTACAAGGGGCCTCACGCCTCAAAAAATTTTAAGCTCGTCCCAGATGGGGTGTCCCCCAGCTTTATCGGTCATCATCGTCGTAAAATTGACAGAAAAGAAAAGGGCCTCGCGAAATCAGTCTTGCCCACATCAAAATTAAATCTTGCCCCGCCACTGGTGAGGAGCTGGTCAGCAGGTGGGATCTGCCGCGGGGGGAGGTACACAGGGGTCGTCGCGGTCTTATATACTGAGCTAACTCAAGGTCTACCATTATTGACAATTTCACATAATATCTGGTGATTAAAACGATATTGTTATGCTAAAAAGTACCTACTTAGTCTTTCAAGCAAGAGTCATTATGTTTATAAGTTTGTCCGGATTATAAAGGTTGGCAGTGCACTTGTGACCCCCACTGGTGTTACGAGTGTCTATGGGCGGCCGAAATCTCTTACGACCAGGTGATCCGTCTGCTCGTTTGCCACATCACTTAAAAACAGTCATGGCCAACTTATATAAGCGCAAACTGTAAGTCAAGTAATATCCCTTTATCAATAGTATAGAAGATAAAGACACAATGACAACAAGACAAACCTTATACAAACCGAAAAATCGGAACACTGGCGCGATGCAATCAACGCCCAGCGCCATCTATTGGTAGACAGTGGAACTACTGTCCCGAAACGAAGTGAGGGCAAGCCACTAGTAAACAATATAACATGAGGCTGGTCCAGCCGTTCGATCCTAAACACTTGATGACGGAGCTGTTACTGACTTACAGGAGTGGTAGGTATTGTCCCGTATAACCACCCCCCTTGGCTGGGTACGCAAAAGGCAATCGGCACGTTCTTGGGTCGGCATCATTCCCTCTGCGAAACAAAAAAAAAAGGTGTCACAAATTCAATGCCAACCTTTTAGCTTCCTTTCCTCCAATTGAGACTCCGGTACCCTCACTAATTCGCCGAATGCTCACGTATGACACTGTACGTGGTAAATGAAGCTTTATGATTGATTCCACATAGATACCTACCTCAGCAGAATCATAATTATTTAGCGAATTGTAAATGAATACCATTCATACATGGAATAATACCTACCTAATAATCCAAAATTATTTGCAGATACTTCCTGAATATACAGAATCGCTGCAAGGATCGAAAGAACGAGGTCTCAGACAATTGAGTATTCAGGTAGGTAGAATCTCACTCACAAGTGATCTCATTAATAAATACGAGTAGGTACCAAATAATAAAATAATGCGCACAAAAACCATTGAATTGCTGCATTAGACTCGTACCACGTACATACTTAACTTAACGTTTCATTAATAAATTAAGTAGGTACGTACAAGTTGTGTAGAATATTTTAAAATAGATCCTACATATAAGTATGTAACCATATGTAATAAATTAACATGATCGTTTTTTTTTAATGTTTCGTTAAATAAAACTATTTTATTGGTTGGGCAGCGATTTGGGGGAGACATTTTTGTAATAATTTATTGTTTCGTAACTTTTTTACCTTATGTACCTACATATTTAAACCATTTTTGAACAAAGCATATTTTTAAATAACTTAAGTACCTATTACGGCAAAGTTAAACAGAACGTAGAATTTGCGTCATAAGTTATAATACCTACCTACTTGTAGATTAAGTATACCTTAACATTGGTAGATAGTCATAGTCCCAAAAAATATTTGCTTAATCTCTATATTTATATCTATATTATTAAAAATTGTGAAATTGTGATTAGATACACATATCTTGTTAAAAAAACAAGATGGTTTACACTTATAATGAACTAGCGGCCGCCCGCGACTTCGTCCGCGTGGAAAAGTAACTTTTACCCCCCTTTTAACCCCTTACAACCCCCTTTTCGCAATAAAAAGTAGCCTATGTTCTTTCTCAGGGTCTAGATCATCTGTATACCAAATTTCATTTAAATCCGTTCAGTAGTTTTGGCGTGAAAGAGTAACAGACAGACAGACAGACAGACAGAGTTACTTTCGCATTTATAATATTAGTTAGGAAGTTAGGATTAGGATAGTTAGGATAATTAATAATTTCCTGTACAATTTATTTTCATTATGTTATAACTATATCTAAGGTTTCACTAAAAAAACTCAGATAATATCGTGATCCTAATTTAGAACAAAAAATTTCCTTTAAAGGGACATGGATGATCAATAAAATAATTTTATAATTAATATAATTATTTATCGTAGGCAGTATGACGTATTCATAATTACGTGGAAATTTGATCAATATTTTAAGGTGAACGAAACCCCAGGCGATAGTGAAATGAAAAATAAGATGTAAAGTGTATTGGTTCCCTTTGAATAAATTAATTTTTCAGAAAGAGGAAGACATAGAGAAATTCTGACAGGGAATATAGGTTATAGATATTTTGGAAGAAATATGGCTCGCCTGGCATTATCCGTATTACCCCGTGGTAATACTTTTTAGAATGTATTGCTGAACGTCTCTACCAATAATTATACCTAATAATCGTCTTAACCCGCGACCCAAAACTACGGGGTGTTATTACTATTGTACACTGAAGTATCACTATTTTAATAATAACATTCTTTGGTTAACAGAAACACTACCCTATTTGCCACTTGGAAAGGCGGATTAGGAAACTGAATACAATCGAATATGAGTACAGACCAGCATATTATGAAGAAGTGAGATGTAGTTCAGCCAACAATGAGGATGCAGCAGTTTCTAACGAGGTGAGAATTATGTTTTAACTAGTATCTATCCCACAGGCCTTTGATCCCACCATAGATTACCACAATATCGCACCATTATAATGTAGGCGACGATGGCATCTTTATTTACTTTATTGATGAAAATTGAGAGAGGGGGGTTCAATAAAATAAAACGAATTAAAAAACTACGTAACCCTTCAGTCATGAGAAAAGAACCATTATGCAATAATGTTTAACAGATTCATAGTCCAAAAAAGAAAGTCCAATTGGACGCTGAGGGTGGGCGGTTGGAGTCTCGCTACAAAGTGAGCTTCAACTCGCTTGTGGTGCGACTCCCGACCCACTCGACTATGGCGACCTATGAAGGAGGACTTCTGGCCGCAGGGAGTCGTTATCCGCAAGTTTCGAGGACTGATGTTTTTCAAGCTGAGGATGATATAGGCTACATAGAAAAATACACAGCTAGTTGTTAATATAACTACTTTAATCTTGAATCTAACTAGCTTTTTAAATTATAAATTCACACAACGTCTCATACATCAAACCCACGACCTTAGGCGTATGAGGCAGGGTCACTACCGAATGCCCCATTCGGCCAGTCTAATTTAATATTTTATCTTAATTTTCGAGGAGAGTTTGAACCCCCAACATCTCTATGGCTAGGCTTTAGTTTATACTACAAACTATAGCCTAGCCTTTATAGTGTACTCGGTTGCTGAATTTAGGCTTTCTGGCGGCTCTCGGCGGCGGCAGCTAAGAAAAATCTTGAAATTCCTGCCCGAGTTTTTTGCCCGTGGTTCCCCCTACGCGTTTCTGGCGGGTGTCTAGGTGAAGAAAGCTTGGGATTAAATTCTTAACTGGCGTGAAGGTACCTGGGTGATTTTCCCAAGTACCGTATCAATACCGGTGGCATGTATTTTGAGCTGTCTTTTCTCCTTTACATAAAAACCAGTTTTATAGCTTATTGAGATTAAGTTAACTGTCATATTTATAGACTGTAAGTTAGTGGTGGAATAATATATTTTTTTATAATGCCAATTTTGTTACTGTTTCTAAGTCCGGTGGTGCAATCCCGGTGGCGAAAATGTATGTAAAGTGGTTTTAAAAATTCGCCACCGTAATTAGGTTTGTTGAAATTCACCCACCTATACTTATTAGCAGTGAATGGATGCAGACTGTGATAGTCATAGAGAATGCTAAGCCATAAACAAAAACTAGCTCTTATTTGTGTACATGCGCTTGAATTGTCTGTCTTATTTTGTGGACAATACCTACACCTATAGAAATCTGACAAATTACTTTATTCGACTGTCTTTTTGTCTAATATTTACAAACCTCAACGTCAATCATTCTTGTAAATCTACAAACGGCTTCCTCAACTTTAATTGGGGCTATTGCGTGTAAAAAATCCGCTAGATGGCGTACTTGAGAACTGAGGTCCAACTTCGACGTCATTGGTCACCGTTTAGATGGACCTCAGTTCTCAAGCACGCCATCTACCGGATTTTTCACACGCGGTAGCCCCCATTAATACCGACCACCATACCTGGTCTACTCAGTTCAAAATAATTTTTTTTACAGATTTGTACCAGCCTCGGATTTTCATGTGTGCAGTGGAATAAAACGATACACTTGACGCGGAGGAGGTATTCAAGGTAATTATTTAAATTTGTATACTAATCTAATGTAAATGCATTACATCTAAAAATAGACGTCATTTTGCAATAAAAATGTGTGTCAATCTGAGCAAAAAATAATTTTGTTGCGTTATTCAGACATAATATCTGTCTTACTTAGGTACTCAATTGTATGGTAGTTTTTGGCTAAAGTCATTCAAGAGAAAAACTCTAGTGTTTATAATAGGTCTATCTATCCAATTGTCTGGCTAGATGGCGCATTTTATCATTAATGGTATTGAAACTATTAATAATTATTAATAGATAGGTAGGTATATGCGCTCTGATTCGTTCGTAGCAAAGGTCTCGGATTCAATTCCCACTCAGACAAACATTAATTTGGTGATAATTTTATGCCGCCCATAAGTAATGTCAGTTTCGCAACGCTAACT
This sequence comes from Cnaphalocrocis medinalis, assembly GCA_014851415.1. Lineage (NCBI taxonomy): Eukaryota > Metazoa > Arthropoda > Insecta > Lepidoptera > Crambidae > Cnaphalocrocis > Cnaphalocrocis medinalis. The sequence goes on along the minus strand of CM026273.1, from coordinate 11,782,875 downwards.
GACAGGTTTTCGGTGAAGTATCGTGTTAAAATGCAATTTTCGTGCATTCGACATTGAAGTCGAAATTAGGGATTTGTATGGACGATTGTGTGAAATCTCTAAATTCGACTTTAATGTCAAGTGCACGAGGATTGCTGCCCAGGTTGAGATGCATGCGAAGCTTAATGAATTGACGCTATAGAAAACTTCCACATCCTATTTACACTCCTGATGAGATTTATACCTACATTGAGACATTTTTTTTTCGGTCGCTATAAAACTTGTATCCGAAAAACATAACATGAGTGCAATAGGGGTTTTGTGCTGTGTTTCGCCGAGTGAGTGAGGGTACCGGAGGCCCACCCGGGGGGAAGGGGATAAAAGGTTGGCAGCGCACTTGTAACTCCACTGGTGTTGCAAGTGTCCATGAGCGGCGGCAATTGCTTACCATCAGGTGATCCGCCTGCTCGTCTGCTACCTATCACATAAAAAAAAAAAAAAAAAAATAGGGGTGGATGATTACACGATGACTCATAGGGATGTATAGAAGGAAAAGGTCATCCTAGATACCAGATAACCTCGGACCAGAACAGAATGAAGATGATTGTCTTAAGGATATTAAAATACTAAAAACAGTGGTACATATTTCGTACGGGCGTAACTCTCGGGACGAGTCCTATATGTAGCAGGGAAATTATAAAACCAGGGATTTGATCAAATCACGTAGAATGTTAAAATCGCAACACGATTTTATCATTTCCCTGAACAAATCCAGTGATTTTATCAAGTCCCTAGATTGATTCAAAATGACAAAAATCATTTTGTTATGTATATATGACCACCCCGAATAACATTAAGATTTCTGGGTGGTCTTAAAAAAAAATAACCCTAACCTAACCCCTATCCTTAACACTTAACCATACCCTAACATGTTTTTTGCCATTTCACTGAACCAATCTAGGGATTTGATCAATTCACTAGATTTGTTTAGGGAAATGATAAAATCGTGTTGTCATTTTAACATCTTCCGTGATTTGTCAAATCCCTTAGGGATTTGATGAAATCCCTGGTTTTATCATTTCCCTGCGACATATATAAGGCGACCCTTATCTGCCGTCCTGAGTTCGTTTGTCTTGTCTACGAAACGAATTGATTCGAATTCAGAGATGCAAGTTCGAATCCGGGCATCTGCACTATACCTCTAGGTTGTCTGGAAGAGATGGCTATTAGCGATAAAACCGCCAAGATTATATTAATAATCGGCATAACATTCCGCTCAAGCTCAGGGGCGTCACTGTCGGATGGCAGTGCTGGCCAAATGCCGAGGGCCCACGTTCAAAGAGGCCCCCGGGCCCAAGACGCCGCGAGCTCAGAAATTAATTGTACCTTAGCCGGAGGGCCCCAGTGAAGAAGTTGCCACGGGCCCCAGATGGTATAAACACGCCACTGCTCAAGCTAGCACTTTTTAGTTTGAGTTGTTGTTTATTATGCATTTGTATGATTGCAGTGACTGTTGGGAAACCAGGACCATGGTGATTCCTGCAGGATGCGAGTGCATGTGGCCGGTCCACCGCCTGGGGGACATGACGCCGCATGTTTGAGACCACGGCACCACCCGTTTCTGATCCTGTTCGAAATTTACGCAGTATATGTAAATATTATTGGCAGAATATTTTTAAATTAAAATATTCTCATTTCCATTTCTGAAGTATTATTATTTGCATTATCCCAATTTCGGTCATGTCAGGTTCCCTTGTATAACGAGATCCATAAAATCCTACTCGAAACAGTAGCAAATCCGACGGGGTACCTAAGTGACCTGAATAGTTAAATACGATACTTATAAAATAAAGGTACCTATTTATTACCCGTCGAATACTATTCCTTGGCAAGAAAAATTTAAATGAAGAGGACGAGGACGTAGGTACATACAAGTCACCAGAAGTACTCGTATGTACATACCAGGTATGACTTAACTCCACCTGTCATTACCGCGAACAACTATAGAGTCCGTCAAAATTTGCAGTAAAATATTGGTTACAGTTCGTAATGGTAAATATATTTTTCAATTGCTCCAAAAGTGTATAAAAAGTATCAACCTATATACTGTCCCACTGCAGGGCAAAGGCCTCAATCATAGAAATCAGGTTATCGCAACTATGATGGGATTAGGCTTAATCACCACCACGCTTGCCTAATGCGGATTGGTGATCACAAACCCGAGCTATGTTCGAAAAATTCGAAACATACTTTTGCTCGACCCGGGAATCGAACCCGGGACCCCGAGATCACGGCCCGGTACTTAAACCACTAGACCAACGGGGCGTTTGTGACCAAAAGTGTATATTCAGTCTATTTTTATGAAAGTCGTTAATACTTACGTATTATATTCCCAACATTACTAACCATAGATACCAAGCTTATTGAAATGATACCAAGCTTATTGAAAGTTTCAATAAAAGTCCAGTAACACTGTAAAAGTCCCTAAAGAAAATGTATGAAATTATATGAAAATGTATGATACGTTCGAAGATTGAGGACCATAGGCTTTTCCCGAAAAGTGGCGGACTTTGAACCGCCGAACTTTTTTTGCCAATAGCAATAGGTTCTAATGCTAGACGGCAGACGCGCGGGCGCAGTCCGCAGCTACCAGCGCGTGCGACCGGTTGCTCCAAACTCATTGCTTCTTTGCCGCTTTTCACACTTTTGTAAACAAGTAAGTTACACTACACTTAATACTAACCTTTAATTAATCATTTACCCTGTAAGTACCATGAATTGAAACTATCGTCAACATTTAACTATATCTATAAAATATTGAAATTGTGTGATAAACAAAAATGTAAACACCTACTTATTTACTTTTTGAAAATGATGTATTTTAGAGTAATGTTTTATTGTTTTAAGTAGGTGGATGTCACCTAAACTTCAGAATTAAAATTAATTAACAATAATTTTATTACCTGTAATTAGAACTCTAAACGAAGGCACTTACTTATATTAAGAGCTTTTTAAGACATTAACGTTACATTCCAATTTACATAAGATGGTGTTTATTTTCAAACTCGCTCTCGTTACTCATACCTACATATGTACCTACCTAAACTTTTATTTTTAAGTAAGCTTTACGTTTTACATTAACGTTACTTTTAACTTTACGTCTCATACGTTTTAACCCTATGGGATAATTTCCTTTTTCTTCTGTAGTGTGTATTTATATTAGGTAGGAGGAGTGTAGTTGAAGGGATATTAGGAAAATTATCAAAAATATGATTATAACCAAAAAGTCCATTTGGTCGATTTTGAATATTCAATCTTATATACAAATAATAATTACAAGTGAAAACTCAAAATCAACCAACTGCAGCTAACACCCTTTTAGATATAACACGGCTGATTGCTCAATTAACAACTGTTGTGAGTCCAAATATTAATCTGGTTTCGGTGGGCTATATTACTCGTATGTGCTCCTACTTAGGTAGGAAGGGTTCAGACCCTTCGATGAATTTTTGAAGTGCATTATTTACTTATGAATAAATTACAAAGTATTGCAAGAAAAATAAGAAAGTGCTAAAAGATGCAATGCATTGCAATCTTTATTATGACAATGGGATCGGATGGTATTGTGATCCTTTAACATTCAGTTTAATATTGATTGTGATATTACGTTTTTGCCACTAATATGACATCAAATATCCTTCACATGTAGAGTTCAAATAGGGCCGCATTAGTTGAAGAAATAAATAAGACAAAATTAAAGGAGGAAGTTAAAATTAATTTGCATATTTGATAATTTAAAGTGAAATTAATGAGCCATTTTAAATTTGTTAACAATGATTTATTACAATGCGAACCCATCCTATTCTAATAATTCCATAGAGAAACTTCAATAATCACTCTTCATTTTCACTGGATAAATTATTTAATTCAATATTTTTTTAAAAATAAGTGCTTATCGATATTTGGCTGAATTCTTCGTGAGTTTAGTTTTCTTTGAATATTCTACATTACCTCTAATTTTGGAGACTACGAACTTACCTATTAATTCCTCATCATTGCTGGCAGAGGGAAAGATTCTTAAAACAGTTGTATACTAATTAATAAGTATTCGGTATTATTATGGATGGACAAACGAGTGTAAGGCCTAAGGTTTTTTGGATATTTTTTTTCTTTCAATAATGATTTGATCGATCCGGCTTGTGCGGGCTGCGTCAGCGCCGGGGTTGCAATCACGATATCAGGCTAACTCCTAGGGCTTCTTCGCCAACACATAAACGAGAGATAGCAAATGTTATTTTCTACATTTATTCGGGTTCGATTTCAATACGACTCCCGCATAATACCCCGCCAAATTCTAATGGTAGTTTCCACAAATTTATATTTATAGGTGTCATGAATACCTTAAGTGTTTTTGCAAGTCAGATCAATAAACAAAGCGAAAAAAACAGTTGTTATACCAAACCCATACATTATTTACGAGAAGCCGTTTAATGTTTTATGGAAAAGTGGAATATTTTTTGCTTATTTTATTGATCTGACTTGCTAAACAGAAGCTTACTTCATGATACCTATAGAGAGAGCATCATAGAAACCACTATTAAAATTTCACGGTGATAGAATTTCTGGGGCCTATTAACGTAAAATACCTACAACGACGACATTTGACAATTTTTTCCACTGAACCTACAAACTTGAATTAGAGAATATTCCTTAAAAAGTAATTAAAAATCAAGAAAATTTAACACGACCCATCAACCCACTACGCTACGCTACAGATGGAACTACATGTGTCATCAAATTTTGCTACATCTTAGATCGTCTATTTTAACGAGCCCCTAATAATTCGAACTAAGAAAACATCTACAACCTCTTACACACTGACTGTCGTGCTCTAATGTAACAACTTTTTGTATTTATGAGCCTGTAGGTATAGTTTGAACTTCGAGAACGCCCTTCGTGCAGGGCAATAAGCGGGGGTCAAGACCACCACTCTTGCCTAATGCGGATTGGTGATCATCACAAATCCGAGCTACGTTCGGAAAAATTTAAACATACTTTTGCTCCACCCGGCAATCGAACCTAGGACTCCGAGATCACGGACCGGTACCTAACCACTTGACCAACATAAATATGCAGCCCCGGGTAAATCTCGCGATAAACTACGAATCCATACTCCATACTCATATTATAAATGGGAAAGTGTGTCTGTCTGTCTGTATGTTTGTCTTTCTTTCACGGCAAAACGGAGCGAAGAATTGACGTGATTTTGAAGGGATGGAGAGTAACATACCTAGGGTATTTTTTCCCCTTTCCAACCCCCTATTTTGGGGAAGTGGAGGGGCGCGAGCGAAGCCGCGGGCAAAAGCTAGTAACTAATAATTGTGACGTAAAGTAGTGAAATAAAAGGTACAGACATTCACATGCTAAGATATAGTATACTATAGTTTAATATTTATTTGGAAACTGAATGTAATTTTGTTTGAAACGCCGGAAATGTGTCAAAAACTGATTGACAATATCTGTTCCTTTCTTATGAGATCATTTGTATATAATGTCATGTAAACAACACCTAACAATGTTATTTAAATCATTTTATTTTTGTTTCCCTCGATGGCGCAGTGCCTAGTGGGTCGCACTTTAAACGTCGGCTACGTTTGGGGTTTCCAGTTCGATCCCCGGATCATGCTGATTTTTTTGCTAAGAAATTGTCAGTGTCTGTGTGAAGTCTGAAAGGTCCTGCGCTTCGGTTGTGACACAATGGTGACCCATCGAAAACCTACAAGGGTAAGGCAATAGCGAATGCACTTGTGTCTGGGCACACACATAAAATATCCTACAAAGACTGATCGTTGAAGTTGGTCGCTATAGCCGAAATATCGGTTAGAAGGATATATTCAATTTAGACATAGCAATTTAGACATATCATCACCAGCCTGTTGCAGTGCACTAACATTCGCCACTCCGATCGGTTTTGCTCTCGAATCAGCCATTTTGCTAAAATCCTCACTGCATCAGAGGGCGTTCTACTGGACTAAATACGTTTGGCGTTCATAATTAAGTAATATTTATTCAATAACTACTTAGCGGTAGAAATACGCACATAAGAATCCACAGTCGCGTGGTCTGATTTGAACCATCATAATTGGATTTGATAGCACCGTTGGTTCCTTACCCAAAACACAAGTGCTGAACCTTTAGTTTTAGTATAACTATTTATAGGTTTAGTTCAACTATTAGTGTGATCTTTGATTTAGAGTTCACTTCACGATATAAGTACCTGTCTTTCTATGGGATATTGTCTGATGTAGGTATTATTTTATAAGATTTTGGTTATTAAATATATCGTACTATAGCACTAGCGTTATAACAGTCTTATAAAATAAATAAAAGAACCTATGTCTTCTCGAAATAATAAGGAAAACCCTTATTTAATGACTGTTAATTATCTTTTTCTACCGGTTCAAAGTAATTAGCTAGCTAGCGACAAATGATGACTTTGTATTACTACAGATCAGGTGGGGTATGTACAAGTTCCGTATCTGGATTAAATAATATCCAATATTATTACATCAATGACAACCATTACTATACAACAACATCAAAGTATACAAAACTGTCGTACATCTTCAATCGACTCTCATTCTTACTGTCTTACACATTAGTTTGAATATCAATTGAAGAAATTTAATAGGTTGTGGTGCCCTGATGTGTGGCTGTCTGTACATCATCTTTGGTAATATTAACTTAGTAGACGCTTATTTTTACGATTATTATTAGTCAAATTAAAGATTTAGGACGACATGAGATACGTGGCCCGCTCACGCAGCGGGTCAGCATCCATTGTACATATCAGGTTACTAGAGGTAAAATCTGTCAAAATTTGTTATATAATATTGAACCATATAATGTATGGTATTAGGGCGAGGATCGATTAAAGTTTGACAGACTTGTACAGGTAAAATGACGTGTGACAGTACCTAAGTAGGTAAGAGGTAAATAGTAATTATTAGCATAATCTTAGCAACTTAGGTTACACTAATTAGTACGGATAATGGATTTGTCAATGACCTACATCCTATTAGCATAAGAACAGGAAAATTAAACATCCTAGTATTAAGAAAATGTATAACTTTTTTATTGTGCTCTGCGAAGTCATTGATGAAAAATAATAAATATCTAAATAACTGTCCGTTTGTTACATTAATTGATGGACACCGCATACCTACTTAGCATCAAAGCTAAAACACCTACATATAAATAAATACACAATTTTAGTCATTTGGCTAATGACTAACATTGCAATAATGCTGTATTCAGTGCCACAATACATTACTTACTTACATTTCAGAAAAATATCTGCACAATACTTTCCTGAGTCATATGTATATTACCTATATCAGCCAATAAAATATTGTCGTACTGTAAAATAGATTCTCAAGGCCTGATGAATTAAAGTAGTTTTACAAATCAAAACATTTAGAAACATTTTAGATGAGCACAAAAGCCCGCAAGCGTTGATTTCAAAACGTACAGTAAATAGATAACCTACCTCGGGACCCTACGATTAAAGGCTTAGGGGAAAACTCGCATATGGCAGTTAAGTGCAAGTACTTACATGCAAAATTTCCTTGTTTAACCTGAGATTTGGATCGGTAATTGATTTATAGAAAGTAAGTTAAACAATTAGGTATGTTCTCACTGGTCTGCACTACTTATTCTTAAAAAAGGTGCTTTTTCTGAAACTTTATACCTACTTAGGTAGAGCCTTCCTTGCATTGCGAATGTGTTATTGCTACTGCGAAGTTACGATGTGAAATGTGAATATTTTAGATACGATTTTGTTAGCATACCTAATCATTATTTACAAATAACGAAATACGAGTAGAATAGATTTGGAAATGCGTGTCAAATGTTTCTAATTAGGTATTAACATTGCGCATAATTTTTCAACTGTTTTGACGGCCGGCATAGGGAGACTTACGTAAGGAACTAAGTACCTACCTACCTAATCTGTAATTGTCTTTATGATGAATGACTTGGAGGGCTGGCCCTTAGAAAAGGATGCAATAAGTGTGGTATGGTCGGTGGTACAGACGAAGTAGGCAGTTTGTACTAGGAAAAAGTTCAATAGAAAGCGGAAATGGAATCCGATGTTCGTCTGAAATTTACATCAGAATCTGAAAATACAGCGATTATACGGAAGGATTATACTTTTCCTTAAATAATTTAACTTAATTAAGTTAACCAAAACGATATAATCTTAAAATATTGATCTTCTTCATCGATGCACTCTTGACAAGGCGGTCGTGGTCGTCATGCATTTGATTTCCTGACGGAAGGGGCAGACAGAATGCGTTTCACGATGCCCCGCCATTTCTCTCGACTAGCCGTCATCCTGGCGCATTCGTTTAATGAGTCACCCACAATGCTTTTTATCTGGTCAGTCCATCGTGTGGTAAATAAAATACAGATATCTAGGTAGTTATATTTACAGAAATAATGGGTTTCAGGTTCAGGACTGCCACGAAAGTTAGATTTCGAGGAATTACCCTAATACTACCTTTAATTTATATTTTTTGGGCTATGTTGGTTTATGTATGGCCAGGGACACCAAAATATATGACAATGTATGTACCTAATGGTAGTAACGATGTATAAAAAAATATAAATGGGAAAAGCTATGTGTGTCTGTTTGTCCGTCTTTCACGACAAAACGAGCGATGTATCGAAATATTTTTTTACGTGCAAATAGTTGAAAGGTTGGAGAGTGCCATATGGCATATTTTGTCTTTTTCTGAAGCGCAGCTGGTTTACAATAAGTAGCGTTATATGTATTTAGATAATAATAACACCGATCGAAACAAGAAATATTTACAAACGTAAACTAGATACTTGTATCATTTTGTTGATGTAGATGAACATAAATTATTAACTGGTTCTAATTTTAGATATCTTCCTAATCAAAACGATTCTTATGCAGAGTTCGGTTTATTATCTAGAAATACACCAGTCAAAGCCCCGAAACGAAAGGCTAATGGCTACTTATGTAACGAAACAAACGGAAACTTTCGTCTGGCTGCATAGCACTCGTTCATTCACCCATTTTTTCGGGGTCTTTATAGAAATAAAAAGAATAATGACGGCCGCTCTCTATAGGCTGCATTATCTACTGGACCAAACCGACGGGTAGAAAACTTCCCTTTAATTATTTGTTTTTCTAATATTACCACCACATTACCACAGGAAATAAACGGAAACAACTTTTCTTAATACCATTTTTGGTAACAAAGTGGTGCACGAAGAAAGTACGCATGCATGTAAAACGACAGCATAGGTCTAGAAACTTTGAAGCCTATACCGATATTCGCATAGGTACAGTCACCGTCAGATATGTTCGAGAAAGTGACCATATACGTCTTGTCCTGTGTATAAAAGTTATTAGATTTGCTCAGATATTAACGATGAGATGAATGTTCATATAATTATGATAACTTGTATTGTTTTGAACTTATTGACAAAATATGTCGATAAGTGCAGAACAATAGAAGTAAACTAAACTGTTTAAAAGTACCTAATTGGTAATTTTGCCTGCTCCAATTGGATGGCAACTGTACTCCTTGCCGGATGCATTTCATAATCATTCATTTCCGATCAGAATCACCAATGTCATATCCATAGAACCCTGAATAGTTGACCTACATAGAACTTGCTTCATTAGCTTTTTAAGTAAGTACGAGTAGAATGAAACTTTCGCTGCTTTTCTAAAATTGTAAAAGCTGGCGCGGAATCTTATAATTTATTCAGGCTGCGCAATTCGGTAATTATAGTATTGAGTATACGAATAGTATCATGTATTATTGCAGAGGTTTATTTATAGCTCATTCGCTTATACATTTAACTACGTATTAACGATGCAGCGGTAAAATTCCAATTGAGGCTGCGGTACTAATGGTTGTTCACCTTGAACGAAAATTATATTAGCATACGTAAGTAAATGCTACGCTATTTTTATAGTCTCAATCGAATATGCAAATGAATCATATTACTACATTTCGATTTATGATGCGAATGCAAGTTGGAGAATGCACCATAATGCAAATGGCAGATCTGCGTAGTTTCGCTGAAACGTAGGAACAGAAGTGATAGCTATATAGCTGTTTGTTTGGCTGTTTGGCGGAGACCGTAGCGCAGTCATGAAAGAGTAATAACTTAAGTACAGTCTTATTACGAAACGAAGGTTGGCATTCGTCCTGATGACTTGAACCCTTGACGGTAACCTATTTTACTTTCGAAACTGGCAAATTCGAATTTCAAATCTTCGAAAACGGTATATCGAAGTTTTGAATCGAAGATTATATTTTTTGACATAATATTGTATGCAATCAATTTATTTTACATGTTTCATTTTCCAGAAAAACTAATAGTCGATTTTCAAAACCCCTTTTTTTATTTAACAGATGTAATACATATCTTACAATATTTTTCGAGTTTTCTGTACCAAGGCGCAGATTTTAAGCCAAGATGTTCCTATTTTTCCTGGAATTATCTAGGTATCTTTGTATCTTTCCCTGTATAGTCAACTCCAAAATATGTATACACTTTAGGACCTTTTCACAATACATAACGTATAAGAAAGTAGAAGTCGTTCTTATACCTACATGTATTGTAACATGGTCCTAAAGTGCATACATATTTTTGAAGTTGACTGTACCTATTATAAATTGCAATTAATATATTTCATGTCATTAGTAGGTACTTCACTTTAAGCCACGCATTTTTTTTTATAATATAGGAAGGCAAACGAGCAGGCAGCTACACCAGAAAGAGTGCGGATGCGTTGCCGGCCTTTTAAGAAGGTATAGGCTCGTTTCTTGAAGATCTGGATTTGGTATAATTCCAATTTCCTTGTTTTGATGGTATTACCTAAGAACTTCAATGTTCTTTCCCATTGATTTTCGGGTCCGGACGTTCCGCCCTCGTTCCGCGAGGCGCCCGGCCGTGACGCCTCCGATTTTCAAAATTTGACCATTTGTTTGTCCACAACGTCCGCGGCCATGATAACTGCGGTTATAAAAAAATTTTTTTTTTTACTCAAACTTCGCAGGTGTGCAGTAGGTACTCAAACTTCGTAGGTGTGCAGTAAGAAGTATATACCTAGTACTTATATAGGATTTCCAAAATAAAGTTTATGTGCCCGATACGGGTAACTGTAGGTATGTACCTAGATCATAAAATTACCATCATATTTTGTACACAATTTTGATAATAATAATTATTCTATTCTAAAAATCATGAGCGTCGCAGCCTACACTCTTGCGCACTTCGACTTTCGACTTTGATAAGTAATAAATGGCACTAAGATTGACGGCGCTTTTGTACTTAATAGATTTTACATTTTCACTATTCGCAATGAGCATCTAATCAAAAGCAATGACCGATACCTATTGGTCAAATCTAGAAGTTTTACATACCTACAGATCGTCAAGCTCAAGCACTTCCACAAACCGGGTGACTCTTCTACCAATTAAGCTATCCGAACCCCGTATTCAATCGACGAAAATTGTAAGTGCTTCAATGCCATAATCTGACGATAGAGTTCCACCTTCCCTTCGATTAATTTTTAAGTGCATTATTTATATATTTACTTATAAAATATTGCAAACAATTGCTATTACTAAGAAAAAAAAATTACACCTACTTCCTATTGATGCGATTTTTTAAATATTTGACCTAATTTTGTTTCTTATCGGGACTAGGTTATTTTAAGTCGGTTAATAAAAGCATTCCGTAATGAGTGATCAACAAAGTGACCAAGCCACGTGACCGACTTTTTATGGAAAGATGAACATTTTTTATGCGAATTTTCAAAAGTCATAGAACAAATGTTGTTCAGAATGGTTGGTAGACCACGTGGTTAAAGAGGGATGTAAATGTTCACAGATACACCCTGTTTGTACCTATATTTTGTGTTTAATTATTTTGTAGCTTTATGCAAGTACTTATTAGCTAGATACATACCTGCGGGCAGATGTCAGTGAGTCCATACAAAAGGCATACTTCTGCAACGTACTTGTGAGCCCGAAGTTTCAAGAGAATCTAGTTTTGTATGTCGTTGAACGAGATAAAATCTTAAACACAAATTGTACACCACGGTTAGAAATGTAGTTAAGCAAGTGGTTTTGGCAGGTCCACACATGACTTGCGAAACATTCAAGTAGATAAAAAAAATCCGAATAACAACTTGAAAATGTATCAAAATGAAGGTACAGTCGACTCCAAAAATATGTATTCACTTTGGGACCTTGTAACAGGTCAATAATAAGAAAGAAGAAGAGACCTCTACTTTCTTATAAGGTATTGTGACAAGGTCCTAAGGTGTATACCTACATATTTTTGGAGTCGACTGTACCTAATAGTCAAAGTTCGCTTTCTATAAGATATAAACAACTGAATATAATGTAACTAAGTAGATAAAACCATATTACGTCTTTACTGTGATGAAAGTTTATTGTAAAATATTATATTGAATATTGAACAAGTAAAAGGCCGCATTTGTAACGACCAAAATTGCTTTTTTTATTTGCTGCCACACGCACCGAATACTTTATTAAGTTCATAAGTAGTAGTTAATAAATAAATGGTTCAACAACCGTATATCTTATCACAGTTCGAACTAATCGTGCCAAGAAACAGTTCATACTTATTATTATTTTACTTGGATTGTGTTTTGAGGTGTAAATATTTGTCATGTTATTGGTTTTTTATTACACTATTCTGAACTAAAATAAAAGTATTTGTAAATAGAAGTAACAGCACAAAAAAGGTGCCGAAATCGGGCATTGGCATGCCATATGAATGTCTCTGGTCGCCCAGACCAGAGTGTAGTCCCAGTAGCATCGGAATACACGTGACACCACAAAGAATTTAGGAATCAGTTAATTCCAATGACACGACTGCCTCAGGGTCTCAGAAGCAACCCATTCGCACCCTGACAATTCGGTGAACTGTTGTCGATATGGTAATGTTCACACAAACGTAGGCAATCCGTAGCAGTGTGACATAAAGATAATATTCAGAATAAAAACAAAAGTCAAATTAAAATATAATCCAATAAGTAAGCAGGTAGATATAGCGTGAAGCTCAGAAGAAATAACAAGGGAAATTAGAAGGGTCAATAACTCTTGAAACCACATTAAGAAAATTACCATGTCTTGCGAATTTTGAATAGTAAATGTGGTTGAACTAGCGAAATTATATCTCAGTTCGGCAGGATGAACTCATCAGAATATATAAAAAGTTTGCCCATACACGTGCCCATTATCGTATATAAGTAGTCATATAAGACGCAGGAAAGTAAACCACCTTCAAATTCTACGGCTATACTAAAGGCAAAGGCTCGTGGTAGATGCTGGACTGCTTATTTCAATCATAAAGGATCATCCATAAAGTACGTCACACGCAAATGTGATGCGGGGGTGGGGTTGACAAAGTGTGACATGGTGTGACCAGGGGTGGGAGGGAAAAAAATATTAAATTCGTGTGACGTACTTTATGCATGGCCCCTAAGTTAAGTTGTTCAAAATGGCCTAGGTTTAAAGGGAAGAAATGTATACTCGAGCCAAACACTCGTAGCAGTTGGTGCCATATGCTCTTCTTCTTAGTTGTACTTTCTTGCCAGAGTGGTCGTGTTCATCATCATGGATCACGATGAGTAAAGATCTTGGTGACGCAACGCCCCTCGGAGCGCAGCTTTCATAGTTCTAGGTAGAATCAAATGTGGTAAATTTTCACCCCTTCTTAGTGCACACCTGCATCATAAAATTTACGATCCAGTAATTTCTAATGAGCAATGATAGTTGAGTCAATCAGTCAAAGGCCAATGAATTTACGCTTTATAGATAAAAAAGTAAAAAAAAAATGTACAGTACCTAATAAAAACATTCATGCAATAATTTCGTTCTAAAAATAATGGGAACATGATTTAATTAAATCATATAAAAGTACTTACAATTTAATTAAAAAAGTTCTAGAGCAATAAAACTATGCATGTTTCCATACTAAGTACTTAAAGTATGGCGCTGTTTCCGTGGCTCTTATGAAATGTGTCTTTTCAAGGTTACAAAGCTAAATAATTTTTATCTATGTTACCTAACGCAATACAGAGAGGTTACTCACTGAGCAATATATTAGCACGTACAAAATAATGCTACTAACTGTACCGTTACAAGGCCAACGGTCTGCAAGGTAAGTTTGAACAAAAATACGAGGACCAGTTTTGTTAATCGATCAGCTATGACATTTCTAATAACTGTGTCCATATTGTTTCCCGCCATTTGCAAACCGTTGTTAACCAATTACTTGCATCGCGTTTCATGAACTACACTGTCAATCTATACCTCTATCACAGAAGAATATAGAGGGTATGCCTCTACTGAGCTATCTACAACATTTTAGATACGCTTTACTAATTTCTTAATATTGTGATGATAGGGCATTGTTTACCTATTAAAATCTATTTGCTTGACATACTTATTATAACTTAAATTTATTCTACATTATAGTTTCTCAATTAAATTTAAAAGTCACTGACCTAGAAAGGTTTACGACACCTAATCGAAATCCTTCGAACTTGACGATTATACCTGATATGTATCGACGTGTTATGATACGTAAATAACTGTACCCATCAAATTGCCTATTTGTATGTTAATGTTCCTATACTAATATTGTTAAATGTTCAAACTCACAACTATTAATCCTACTATTAACTATGTTTAACGGACAACGTTAAGGGACAAGAAATATTAAGTAGCCTTTCAGAAAAGAATCTTGGTCTTGATCATTTTCAAACTACCTTTTCTACATTGCAACGCATAAACACCATCCAAAAGACATCATCTTCTATACTATTTATAAAGAGGTAAATTCTATAGACAACGACAAGGCTTATAGGTAAAACGATAAAGCAAAACACATGTGTGATGTAATCGACACCCAGGGCCATCTATTGATTGCATGGGAAACTAAAGTCCCGAAACGAAGTGAGGGCGGGCCACTAGTTATTTGATAAGGCTCATATTAATGTGTACTCACGATCCCGTAACACACTTCCATAGTTAGTTCACCCGCTGCTTAAGTTTGCAGTGTAATTTATTGCAAAATTTGAAATGCAGCACAGTTTGTTTGATTAACTAAACCACTTAGGTATTAAGAATATTTACATTACATTTTAATATGCCAAAACCTGCATAATATGGAATCTCCATTAAGAGAACAAACATTTTTATTCTGGCCGCGCACTTACCACTTGACCTCTGCAAAAATCATCTTTAGCGGATGCTGATGCTCACAACCAGGCTGTTGGTCGATAAATACTTTTAACTTTCATAATCCTTTGATAAACTTGTCTTTAAACATATTAAGCAATATGTTTAAAGACAAATTTATCAAACGGTGAGTACACAACATCTTTTACACTCGACAGCTAAGGCCCAAGTGCAAAATATTAGAAATTAGAATAATGTGCACAAAAATGCTAGAAAGTAAAAAAAATATGTTGGCTATAGAAAACTTTATAAAAGGAGTGTTAGTGTTTGTAACTTATTGCCATTACTTCGGCTTAGTAAATAAATACGGAAACCTTAAAAGCTATATTTTATTCCTCGTCGAAGACCCACGATGGAGAGGGATCTTTAATAATACATTTTCCTAACTAGGTACCCAAAGGTCTCTGTGATTAAAAAAGAATGGGCCCCAAGTTAGGTTTCATCAAGTTATAAAAATAACAAAACTTAGGTATATCAAAAAATAGTAAAAAACTTAAACGGCATAAACAATAATAAAAAGACCACCAGCCGTCGATTCTCAACATTAACATTTTTAACAGATAACAAATAACACACGATATTAATCATCAACACATTAATCACAACATAAGCCTACTGAAGCTTATCTACCTCTACCTTTAACATTGGCTTGTAGGTGCATAGTTCAATATAATTTATTTAACTGTACGTTATTAGTTCAAAATGTCTCTTGAAAATGTTAATTAACTCGTAACAGAACGATGTCACATTAATTTTAAAAGAGCTGAGTTTAGTTTAATACTTTAACATTCATAGTTAAGAGGATTTTCATTGTAAGAATTAACGAGTCGTAGTGATTTCATTGGACACCAATTAGATTAGCTAATTTTATTTAACTTACATGATCATTGATTCCAGTGACAAACATTCATTATAGATATCAGTATATATTTTTTTGTATCTAACTTGTTAATAAGCTATATAGGTAGGTATGATACAACCTACCTAATAAATGAAATAAATGGCTTTATGACAAAGGTACAGTCAACGAATATTTTGGCGTACCTACTACGAGTAGAACTGATAGGCGATAATTAGGCTTGAATGCTCTATGCGTAAGCGCAGGGAATAGCTTCGCCCACACCGCAGCGTGTACTTACGCAGGGCGAAGCACAAGCGATTTTTCCAGCTAACTGGAACACCGCTACGTTCGCTGACCGTACATAAATATTATGGAAAGAAAAAATCTATAGGCAACCGTTTTATTTGACTAACAAATAAAAGTTAAAAAAAAAACGAAATATATATGAAAAAGTTACTGTAAAAAGGCCCGTTCGTGTTTCTGGTTGATTCACTTTAATAGGTATCAAATTACTTAGTTGCACTAAGTGCCTACCTACCATCATCATAGAGTATTCTATGCTAATAAAAATTATGATTATATTAGGTAATTTGAATTTTTTTACTAGGTACATTTTTGTTAGTACTACCTATCCTACCCACTACAAAATTATAACCATAAGAGCCGTTTTCCTGTGATGTGATTTCGGCCCGCATGCGGACTAAAGATGTCCGATAACGCGGGCCACAAAAAAAAAACAAAAACCTACATGGAAACCGCGTTGGTGCCCGCTTAACACAGTTTTGGCCGTTAGAGCAGCAAGGTTGGTAAGAGGGCCGTGAGATGCCCTTCATCGCGAGCACGTGGCTCAACGTGAGCCCTCTAATGCTCACCTATCGGAACAGTTGATGCTAGGGTTGGCATTGGTGGCATAGGTCTACCCATAACCACCACATACCACACACCACACCACAGAACCACATAGGTATTTTACAGTTTGTGGCAAATATTGTAGTAGGTATGTGTTCACTTATTGTTTTTTTTTAATATACAGGGTGTAACAAAAAGGGGGTATCAACTATTAAGGGAAATAATGTGTACCTTGTGTAAATTCTATAAGCAAAGTTACAAATTAATAAAAAATAATTTAGGAAAAGATAAACAAATGGATTTCACGAAAAATCGGATTTCAATTAAATATTAATTATCGTAATATTAACATGTCAGGTTAAAAACACTAATAAGAGATTTATAAAGTGTGTCAGAATCGGTTCACTTTGGGATGATACCCCCTTTTTGTTACATCCTGTATTTACTTAGGTTACTCGCAATATAAATCTAAATTGTATACCTACTCTATACTACTTATAAAGATATAACTTCTACTGACAATCACAAGGCAAGCCAAAGAAGAAACACTTATTGTACGTTGTTATCGACGACTCCCAGAGCCACCTATTGGCAAAAATGAACTAACATTAGTCCTAAAACGAGTGCAGGCCATTAGTGTCTAATAAAAGTTGTTACTTGTTTGTAAAATAGAAAACTGAATCCGTACCCGAATAAAAACTTGAACTCATAGTACGCAGTCGATAACCCTACACGCCCACGGTCCGTTAAAAAGCGAAAGTCATAGCCACAGTGCCCAATTTTATTCTTATTTCATGTTACCAAATCAGTGAGTGATATAACTATCTTTGTTGAGAAACTTAGTTCGCATCTCTTCGGTAGTAAAACTGTCCCATCTACGATCTATTCACCCTGCCGACATTACAGTGCAGTCCCTCGCAAAATGTAAATAGAATAGGCTATTACAATTTGTTTCCTTTTATGTGATAGGTGGCAGACGAGCATACAGATGCATACCTGCAACACCAGAAGTCATGTGCCCTTTCCACCTATGATGGGATTAAGCTTAATCACCACGCTAGCCTTACTTTTTGCACGACCCCTGAATCGAACCCAGGGGGTCTACTCCGCCAAACGATATCGAATTATTCGCAACGATACGTCAGTTCATACAAAAACCCTACTTTGACACAGCTTAAAATACGAATAATTGAATTTGACAGCTTCACAAACGTCAAATCTCTATATCTCGAGACGATACTCTTAACGATACCATCAGAGACATCGTCGGAATGTTCGTCGATTTGACGTTTGTGAAGTTGTCAAATTCAATTATTCGTATTTTAAGCTGTGTCAAAGTAGGGTTTTTGTATGAACTGACGTATCGTTGCGAATAATTCGATATCGTTTGGCGGAGTAGACCCCCTGAACCCCGAGATCACGCACCAGTACTTAAACCACTAGTCCAACAACGGGGAGCTAGTATTAGGTAATTAAGAAAAATATCGGATAATATCCCTCCATACAAAAAACATCAACGCAGTAGGGTCAAATTCTATATAGTCAAATGGTGTTCAAATGGTGTACTTACACATAGGTAATTATTTTAAGTCATTTGTTTTACGTGATGGCAGATAATAAAAGAATACACGAAATTTCCAATTAACATGGCGATTTACTAAGATAGTGTTTCACTAATGTTTTCTAATGCTTTATCAACTCGAGCGTTTAGTTACGTGTAGTTACAGAAAAAAAAGACTAGTTTATTTAAAAATAAATACTAATAAAAAATGCCTAAAACGTTGATTTAATTATAAGTTATATCAAAATAAAAATACGTACCTTACTAACTTTTGGTTATTATTGGAGTTAAATTTGTTTTTATTTTTTTTTAAATTAAATTTGCTTTAAGCATAAAATATGGTTACTTTCTATATGTGTTGTAAAAGAGCAATAAATGCATTTTATTATTGTTTATTTTTTATTATTATTAATCGTGTTGTGACTAGAAAAAAAAACAATATCTTATGTAAAATCATATTGGTCTCTATAATGTGACAATCTATGATTATCACCATAATCGATCATGGTTGCATCTATAGAAACGATGTTCTCGAAGCTTTGTACAGTCCGGTTCGGTAACGGATTTGCCATGCTTTGCGGTTCTGTGGGGAACCTCCAATTATAAAACCATAACCGACAAGGCTGATGTTGAGGTCAAACAACTTGTGGTAATGTTGAGGTCTTATAAGGTACTTAAATCACTGATGCGTACACGCATTTGATGTGCAATATCACATCAGAATTATACAAAGTGTAGTGAAAGTAGAATTTTTTTCTATGTTTTCTTTTAATCAATGACAGGTCTTGGGAGTGACAGAGAGCACTAAAATAATATTATCGTCCACCCGTTTGAAGCACGACCACGTAAGAGGTACAGAACAGTTATTAAGTAAGAAGGTACTATTTTCTTTATGGCCTTGTAAGTGTACTTGGACGCTCTCCGATGCGCGCCGTTCGATTAGACATCACACAAGCATATGACAGGCAGGGATCGGTTATAGGACCAACGGCTTAATGTTCTTTTTTGAAGGCCCGAGAGCATGGAACCGACGTTTTTCAGATTTCGCGTTGATATTGAATATTTGACTTGACCGAAAAAGTTAGGTAAACATTTTGGCCTAATGCGGAATTCACGAAGCGCAGGCTGCGATCCGTTACACCCAGTCAATGTGTCACCGAGGCAGTCACAAGGATTGGCAGTGAATAAAATGACTCCAATAGAAGTTAAAGGGTTTAAAATGAAAATGAGACCTTATAAACTCAAGAATGTAGAGACATAGATGAGGGAGATTGAGGAACGTTTAAGAAGTCCATAGATCATGGTTACAAAAAATCTCAAAGTCGACGTATGTACTTCATACAAAGAAAATAGTTAACATACGAGACTACACGTGGCAATATGTAAGACCATTGAATTTATTTCTTATTACAAAGTATCATTATTGAAATAAGCAAATTTTAGTGTAAACAAAAGGACCTAATCAATATTAACAAAAACTAAATAACCCAAAGGTCTATCAATCCAGAACCACTCTGACCTTTAAAACCTTCTTTAAAATAAGTGTTGAGTTCAGAATAACAGCTGACATGCTTAGCTGACATGTCATGATGACTTGCGCTTTCTAGTTGTTCACAAAGAGATTCTAAAGGTTCTGCAACATTATGAACTTCATTACAAATAGTTTTTTTTTTCTGAGTAATAATATTTTAAAACGTTGACACTTAAAGCTTTACTTATAAAAGCTATTTCCACACTCTACACTCGCATAACACGAGCGAGTCACCAATCGCGTTTATTCATCTATCACTGTTACTAGGAATGGTATTATGCTTTAGAACATAGCATTTTGGGCTGATCAAAATAAGAAAGAATACCCTACACAAACCCTGCTCATTACACAATATTTAGGCGCAGCAACGTGGTAAAATATTGAATAGCTAAGCCAAATAACTTTTTCGATTTGTTCAGAAAGGTACTACTTGTCTACTAAGTACATTTAGAAAAATGATGCTGTGTAGTTTTTATATTTAAGAGGAAAAAAATATATTGCCACCAAAGATTTAAATCTTTGACTGCCCCGACCCCAGTTAATCTGGAAATTGGAACAGAAGACGATGATGGTTTGTATTTTCGAAGTTAAAAGTTGGATAGAATGAAAAACTAACAAAATTTTTATAGATTGGGTTATTTCTATCTATGCATGGTGCATTACAAAGACTTCGCTTTCTAAGAATAGTTTTATGTATTTTTTTTACATATAGTAATTGCTGCTATCGTGCTATAACGAGTTCATTTAATGCTGCCAACGTCGAGTGTTAAGAGACTTTATTTTTAAATAAAATTAACCGGTGTGACGAACTAAACTCTAAGATTTTATTAATAATTGAGTTTTTAAACCATGTATAACAAAACAGAACCACCAATAAGCAAACACATATCTATAGACGGCACAATGTTAAGAGGGAGATTCGTTTAGAGTCTAATAATGTAATTAATTATTTTCGGATGTCCCTGATTATAATGCATTACGGGTATTTAAGAACTACGAGTATATTACGGACTTCGAGGCGATCTAGGTACTTACTGTTGCTGTACATCTAAGGCCAATGTCAAGACTTATAATTTATTGTCCTGACTGACCGGATGGCGCATTTGGTAGTGACCCTGCCTCATACGCCAAAAGTCGTGAGTTTGTTCTCCGCCTTGAACAAACATTCGTGTGATGAACACTTGGGTTTGCTTAGTGTCTCGGTGTTATATATGTATTTAAGTTTTACTTTTGTGATCCTCTGTTGTCTGATATCTGTAACACAAGTGCTTAAGCTACTTAGTACGGAGACCGGTCAATGTATGAGATGTTATATGAATTCATTTATTATTGAAACTCATCATAATGAAAGACGAAAAAATATTAAATAACATTGCTCTGGACTGTGGCAACCAGTGGCAACCTATGGTCATTATACTTGACATAACAATTTAGAAGTCACACTATCGTAAAACAGTCAAAACTCAAGGTTACGCCACTGTTAGGCAACACCCGTGAGCGACTACGACACAAGGTACCTACCTACTATAACGGGTCCGTTCCATTCAAGAGAAATGGATGACCTCTTGCGAAGAAGACGTATGACCATTCAAAATTATATACTTAGTTAATTAGGTATGTATCTATTGTTTTGAAATTTCATGGTCTACTAAAACTACTTATAATTATTTGTATCGGGATTGCTACAATGCACAGAAACCACACATTTGCTTAATGTCTACTATATATAGGTACTATATATTGTCTTATTTCGATGGAAAACTTAAAAAATAACATCGGATAATCTTTCGTTGAAATAAAAGCCATTTTTTTTCACTTCGATTCCCGTGCAATAAAACTTTAACAATTAAAAAACTATGAGTGCTGTTATTTTTCTTTGAAATTATAAAATTATATTTCTTTCAAGTAAAATAGGATTTAAGGTACTTTCGCTTCAAGTTGTGCTTCAGGGCCGAAAGATTTTATATCATCCTTTATTTATTTTTTCTTTTAAAAACATCTTAATGTGTACGCGACACAGTAGGTAAATTACTTTTAATTACAGCTGTGTACATAATTAAGTGTTTATTTTTACACCATATGATGCATGTGTAGCGTTACACATGCATCATATACTTATATTTATAATTTTTATAAAATGGAGAATAAACTGACTGACATGTACGAGTTGGTACTGATGTAAGTAGGTACCAACGTCCACAGAAATAGCTACCTACTTACGATAGGATTTATTTAAACTGTAGTTACAACTGAAACAACTCAATTTTGAAGTGCCATTGTCTAGTTTAAATCTTAAAATGGTTTTAGTGCAAAAATAAGTAAATAGATAAGTACGTTACGTACCTACGTTAATATGTCAGAAACATTTTAGGTGAGAAAACGACTTCGTTTCAATTAGTGTTAATTTATTAAGACCTAAACGTCGTTTTTCCTAAACAATAGTCTATAAACGCATTTGTATAAAAAAGCTTCTACTGCAGTAGGTATTTTGTTTAAACAATGGTCATTAAGTACATTCAGCTAATGCGTTTTAAGTAACCGACTAGAAATAGCACTCTAATCTTATTTGGGTAAGGTATAATTTAGATTAAATAGCTCTAAGCATAACAAGACAGTCTTGTTCTAAGTCTTGTCATCTGGATGCAAATATTTAATTTGTATTTTTTCCGTTTTTATGTTTGGATACCTAACATCCCAAGAACAAACTTACCTATCATCAAAACCTTTTGTTACCTAGTTTATTTTACTTTTAACCCTTTCACAACATTTTATCATCAAATGTTTATTTTACTTCTTTGATTGGACTCGTCAGTTGATCCATCAGGACCCTTACTACCAGCCGTTAAAGCAGGCCTGCTATTGAACTGCCTTGTTATTTTGTACTATGACATCCTTCACGCAGGCCTGTAGCAGGCCTGCGGCAGGGCAGTTACGTTGACGTCTTGAAAACCGTTCACCTTTTTTTTTGTATGGACTTTTCATAATATGAGCGCATAATAATTGTCAAACTGCGCGTCTTTTGAGCGTGTTAAACGTCAAATAAACAATCTCTAAAAAGTTACTTTTAAGCCAGCTTTAACAACATTGTTAATGATTTGCCTTGTAAATGGTGGCATTTTTTCGCTGTGTTAACTATTGTGTGGTTGTGTTTAAGTGTGTTTTTGTCCCCCGGTCCGGAGTTAAAAGTGTAGAAGCACTTTATTACTCATACATTGATAGTAGATGCAAGAAAAGCCTTGATTGATCTCTACTTGTAATTATCCTGATAATGTGTGCACACAGTGACAATCGACCGTGAACTACCTAGTTAAAATTGTAAACAAACAATCGGCGCGCATAGGAATTTAGGTCGCTGATCTGCAATATCTAAATGTTGAATGTAATCGTACAAAAAGTTTTCTTGTCCCGTCCTTCTACGAGCATCATTGATGAGCCTATTTTTCCGTTTTATTTTGGTCTTTATAGGTCTACCCAGTACTGGAAATATAAAAAATTGTATTACAATAACTTCATGTTATAGTTCCATACCTTTATCTATGTATTTGTAAATGCAATTAGATTTGTTAATAAATATAATATTATGAAACCAAAACTGTTTTGTGATTTCTAAGTTTAATTACACTTACACTCTTATGTAGTAACTAAGTAAATACTGACATACTTTCGACCATTCTGATGCAGACTTTTTAACAGTGGGAGAACCAGGCTTTGGCATGAATGGGCCGGCTCGACCGGAGTAATACCATGTCCCACAGAAAACTGGTTTGAAGCAGTGCATGTGCCGTGTTTCGCTGTGTGTGTGAGGGTATCAGAAGCAAAATCCAGGGGAAGGGGGGTTAAAATGTAAGCAGCACACTTTTGACACCACTGGTGCTATAGGTGTCCATGGGCAGCGGTAATCGCTTACCATCAGGTGATCCGTGTGCTCGTCTGCCACATGAATCATTAAAAAAGAGTTGAGCCTTTCAGCCTTTCTCCCGCTGCACTCCACATCCTCTTGAAATGTATATTTTGTTATACCCTACTGCTTTTTCTCTGGGATCATTCAAAAACTCCCAGCAGTTGGGTATATCTCACACGATGTCTTGTTTGTTGGTTTTCACTATAGTAAATATTCTATTTACCACTAACATACCTACATAAAGTGCAAGTACAAGTAAGTTATTTTGTAATGTAAAGTGGACTCCACTTTCCGCACTTAGACTCTTCTTCGGTCCATTATATGTATGTGATGTAAGTAAGTTATTCATAAACACAAGAAAAAAATGCTATGTACTTACGACATTTTAAATGAAGAAGACTGCAAACACGAAAACTTAGCTGCCCTGCCGAGCCCGAGCTATGTCTACTTCCTACAAAAGTAAGTATCAGCGAAGTTCGTAAAGTTTAAAGAAACATCTTGTTGCTACGTATTCGTAGGAATCAGAAAAAATAACACTTATTTGTCTGTGACAAGTAATAAAAACTTCTCAAGTAGTTAGACCAAAGAATTAAAAAAAAAGACTAGAATTCGAGTTTAGGATTTATATTCAAACTAGTATGAAATATTTAAAAACTCATTAATATACAGAATATACAAGGTATACAATATCTACAATAGTTTAGGGAGATTGGCTATGTGCAAAGCGAGTAGGTAGTGGTGGACAGATAACGACCGCGCACAACACGGCAGAAATTGGAAACAAATGCAGATGGTCAACTGTCAGAAGTGTTGATTGCGATACAACCACCAATATTCTCTACAAATAATAGTATGTTATTGTTAAAATTGGTGAATAAAAACAGGTTTTGTAAATATTGAATCAGTCTTTATTAGTCATATCTTCGAAGAATTTAGAACATTTATAATGAACAAATTGCCGAATACTAGGTTTGCCCCAATGTTGTTCGTTACTGGTCTTTGACAAGCTGGAGGTGATGTTAACATAGGATATTAAGGCACTAAAATGCTTGCACTTGCTGCTTTGATTATAGACACAGTCACATTTTACACCAGTGACAACACAGATCTGTAAAAATAATAAGAACAATTAGTAAATTGGAAATGACTTACATGTAATAAAATAAGTACAATCCCCGGAACTAGTACTGGGCATACCCAGGTGCATACGCTTGCTAAAAGAGTGGTCAATCAAACAGAGCAAGCAACACTGGATGAGATCGACAGGCCAGACACATGCTAAAGCCTTAATTACAGAATTTTTCAACAAGTTCTCACTAGAGGCTCTAATGTTATTTCTAGAACAGTTGAGGATTCTCACAAGAACTATCCCAGGTCACTGCAGATTGAACAAACAGATAATTATATCACATAAACAATACTTACGTTTAACCTGGTCTTGTATGGTGTTAGTGTCACAGATGACTGACGAATTACGTGGGCTCGTGCTATGTAGCTTTGGCCGTTATGTCGCAGTTCTTCCACATTTCTTACATGCTTGGCTAATAGGAATTTATTGATTTTTATCTCAGTTTGGGGTTGGAAACTAAGATTATGTGCAATAGTTTATAAACCCGGTATTTATTATTATATTAAATTTTACAGTAAAACTATTGAATAAATTGCACTTAAATAATGTCAACAATACTATTTTAATCTTTGATTTTATTTATATTTGCAAAGAAAACTACCAATGTTGACATTGTTAATATTTCAATTATTTGACAGCTATCCATCCATATTTGCCAGTAAGAATCGTTCAAAAATCTAGGTAGGTAAGAAGAGTACAGAATAGTCGCACGCCATATGAATTACTCCATAATTTTATTAAAATCTACTGTGAATTAAGAAAATTATGCTGATTAAGTAAATTACACTCATAAAAACGTACTTTTAGTCAGCAATTGATATTATAAAGCGAAAACTAAAAAACCGGTAAAACGGGAAAAAAATATCATAAGATTTCCGAACGATTCTAGGTTGAATCAGTAAGCAGACCAGAGACAAGGAAACCGTTCACCTTTTTGCCTAGCAGTGCAATAGTCGTTCAGTTTTTATGGGCTCATAATACGAATCTTAGCAGCGCAGAAACAGGCCTGCCTTTGAACTGCGCTGCGAATGGATGGTTTTCGTATTTGCTGGTATTACGGGCCCAGCTGTCGGTTTTCGCGCGAGCACAAAGCCGCTCGCAGTGCTCGTTTGGACACAATCGCTTTGAGTTCGTGTCTCGTCCACCCTGTTGACGCTAAATTACACGTAATCTTACATTACACGTTACCTTCATCTGTAGCGCTACCATGAGTTGACATCTGACACTGACATAACGTAAACCATTGCTCTGTCTCTTTCAAATGCATCACAATGAAAGAGACAAAGCGATAGTTTTCGATAGCGAGGTTAGTATTTCAAACTCATGGTAGTGCTACTGGACTCGCCTTTAGCCACTGAGCTACAATCGATATAGCTCATGGCGCTTAATTATTGCAATTATAAAATACTAGTGGCCCGCCCTCACTTCGCTTCGGGACCGTAATTCAGAAACGAACCAATAGATGGTGCTGTGTCCAATTACATCGCGCAAGCGTTTCGTGTTTCCGATTTACCTATAAGCCTTGTCGTTGTCTATAGAAGTTATCTCTTTATAAATAGTATAGAATATAACCTTTACGTCCGTTCCAGAAATGGCGTCTCCTTCGATACGGGACTTCTACAAAGGCAGGAACATCCTGGTAACCGGCGGCACGGGGTTCATGGGCAAGGTGCTGTTGGAGAAGCTGCTATACTCCATCCCCGACGTCGGGAACATTTACCTCCTCATGAGGCCAAAGAAGGGCAAGTCCGTGACGCAACGGCTGGAAATCATGCAACGTTTACCCGTAAGTTTTAGCCATGGAATACTTAGGGTATTCAAGGCTCCTTATAAGGTGGTTCATAAGTATTTTGACCATCGTTTTTAAGATACCTAGGCTAGGACTGTACTCGTATGCGAACATTCGTATACGAGAGCTTAGTATATTATATTACCTACCTAGTTTCGTGAACCTACGCAGGTAGGTACACTAAGGGCCGATTTTTCCATTGTCTGATAAAATTTAACAAACCAATAAAGAGTTACCCGGCGAATTAAAGTTGTCTTAATAGAGTGACAGTTACTATAAATTGGATTACATTTTATCGGTCTGTTAACTGTTATCAGACGATTGAAAAATCAGCCCTAAGGAACCTACCTAAATATGATTCGGATAAAATCAAATGTACGGATATGAAAATAAAACTACAAAACTATGGAATGAACTGTCACCAGCGGTATTTCCGAACAGATACGACCTACAAACCGTCAAAAAGCGAGCGTATTCCTTCTTAAAAGGTCGGCAGCGCATTTGCGACTCCTCTGGTGTTGCGGGTGTCCATGGGCGGCGGTAATCACTTACCATCAGGTGAACCGTATGTTCGTCTGCCCCCTATCTCATAAAAAAAAAATATTATAAGATTCACATTTACGTTTTCATTGCAGTTATTCGATCGTCTCAGAAACGAATGCCCGAGCGCCTTCAAGAAACTTAAGCCGTTACAAGGAGACGTGCTGTTTGAAGACTTCGGGCTGTCTGCACAAGACATTGACAAGTTGTCGAACGAAGTGTCGGTGATATTCCACTTCGCAGCCACGCTGCGACTCGAGGCGCCGCTGCGAGACAATGTAGACATGAACACTTCTGGCACTTTGAGAACTTTGAATGTAGCAAGGAGACTCAAGAACTTGGTTGTTTTCGTTCACCTCTCCACTGCATTCTGCTATCCTGACTATGAAGTTCTAGATGAAAAGGTGAGGTATTTGATGCAGCTTTGCATTTTAGCTTTAACTCGTGGTCCGCCCTCACTTGGGTTCGGGGCAATAGTTCCAAACTGAACCAATAGATGGCGCTGGGCGTCGATTACATCGCGCTAGTGTTTCGTGGTGTTTTTTTTCGGTTTACCTATAAGCTTCGCCGTTTTCTGAAGTTCAATATTCAACACGTCACTTCATAAAGGTTACTTTTGCTTTCCATTGGCTAATAATCGCAAGGTACATGCAAGCACGCACCAACATGGCTTGCGTTAAGATGACGGTGTGACATACTTACGAGTACATAGAACTTAAAATGATAGCAAGACCCTAACGACGATAAATCACTTCTAGTTGCACGCACCTCCCGTCAAGCCAGAAGACGTGGTGAGGCTGATCTCGTGGATGGACGACAAGCAGCTGGCCCTCCTGACGCCCTCGCTGCTGGGGCCTCATCCGAACTGCTACACATTTTCCAAGCGCCTCGCTGAAAACCTCATTGAGAATGCTTACCCGGACCTACCCGTAGTAGTTGCACGGCCCAGCATCGGTAAATTTCAACCTCCTTCAATATGAGCCAAACCTGTTCTTGTACTTACCATACCTTACCTACTCGCTGAATAAAGTTTCAGACACCTAAGAAAACTGCCAAATTCCTATATTCTTCGTACATACAAAAATAAAACCAAACATTATTTCAAATCGATAGGGAGAGCTTAGGTTTTTTATATCCATACTAAAATTTGTATTATTTCCTCTTTGAAGTATTTTATTAGTTTGTTTTTATAGAACTTGTACCCTAAGAATATTCAAATAGGTACGAATTACGAGTAGATACTGAATATTATTTATAAAAATATTGTGCTCACCACAATCAACATAATATTAATAATTAATTAATTAATACGCGAGCTTATCCATTTATTTGCCCCCAAAGAGGAACACCTTCCTATCAACAAAAAACTTACTCTCACAACATCTCATACATTTACCTGATAGCCTACTAAATAGCTTAAATAGCCACTTAGTACGGATATCAGACAACTAAAGAATTGACTTAAAAATATAATACATATTACCACACATTATCCATGGGGATACCTTTAACTTAAATTACTTACACCGAGACACAATGACTACAAATGAATGTTTATCCAATGTGGGATATGAACCCACGAGCTTTGGCGCATGAGGCAGGGTCACTACGAAATGAGCCCCCACCCATGCAGACACAGAAGTAATGGCTCTAAGAGCTGATGATGATGATAAAAAAGGGTTAAGTTAGGACTTATTCGCTGAAGTCGGCCGGACAGATAAGCACAAACTGTGAAGCCTATTTACTTTTTCACGATTCTAGTGTGCCCTATGTATGATGGGGCTCTGCCCGGCTGGGTGGACAGTCTGAACGGGCCCGTGGGCGTGATGCTGGGCGCCGGCAAGGGCGTCATCCGCACCATGCTCTGCGACGGCAGCCTGGTCGCGCAGGTCATCCCCGTGGACATAGCCATCAACGCCATCATCGCTATAGGCATGATCGAAGGATCGAAGACAGAAAAGTTAGTACATTACAAACTTTTTAAATACATTTTGACTTTTACCGTAGGAGAGCCACGCTTAGACATGGATGAAGTGGTACCACGGACTCTGACAGACCTGCGTGAAGCAGCGCCTGCGCTGTGTTTCGACGAGTGAGTAGCGAGTGAGTGGTGGGGCAAAGGGGATCAAACGTTGGCAACGCATTTGTGACTTATTTGCGTTGCAGGGGTCTATGGGTGGCTAACCATCAGGTGATCCGTCTGTTCGTCTGCCACATAAAAAAAACACAAGTCCGGATCAAAGTTGGTTAAATGTTATTTTTCTGTTGTCATCTCAATTCAAATCAGATGCTTAATAACTTAATATTTATACATTCAAATACTTTGGCTGTCTGCTAAGTTCTATACAAAAACTCTAAGGCTACCGCTACATACACAAAACCGTTTTTTTTTTCTAAAATCTATAAACAAGATATTTACTATGGGAAGCTAACAAAATTATAATAGCGAATTTAGTGTAGAAGTAAAAAAAATCCTTTACACCTTGACTTTCTTCATGGAAACAAAACTCTGGAAAAGATCAAGTTCCTCTAACTTTGTTCTCTAATTAAACATTGGCATTTCAGGTCAGAAGCGGTACCGGTGTACAACGTGAACATCGGCCATCAGAAGCCCACGACCTGGGGCGAAGTACTCAACGTGGCCAAGGAGTACGGGCGCAAGTACCCGCTCGAGTGGCCCCTGTGGTACCCCAACGGTGACATCACGACTAACAAAACACTACACGAGATCAGACGCATCTTCTATCACCTCGTGCCTGCTTACATCATCGACTTTTTGCTATTCATTTGTGGACAAAAACGAATGTAAGTTATAAAGAAGCTAGTAAGTGAAAGATGAAAGTTCGTGGAGAAAGTGACCATCAAATAGCAATGAATAAAGTTGTTATTTTTTGTCATCTACTTGAACTCGTCATTATATTATTCATTGTGCTAAGGGTATTCAAGTTAAGAAGTTGTTGGAAAACTTTCATATCTTCAAAATTAAAATGAAATCTCATATAATAAAAACATTTCATGAGGTTTTACTAACTTCCTAAAATAAGTATCTAATGTTCGACTGGACCATACAATAATGTGCGCTAACAAAAGTAAGTAGTACGAGAATTGACGAGAATATTTAAGCACTCGCAAATTTTTGTGTAATGTATTTATCAACATTATAATATACTCACTGATGTATATAGCTGCTGCACTGGGCTGCCGGATCGTATAATTAGATACAAAACATATAATCGGACGGTGCGCTATATCATGATCATTTCGTATCATACGACACCAAAATAAATGAAACGTTTTGGAGATGGCTCCAAGACCTCTGGAAAGACCTCGGGAGGGACTTTTGAAGCGATTTATTTACTGACAGCCCTGCATATAACTAATGTAGATGTGTTTTAAACTATTTCCTTTCTGTGAATAAAAGCGTGGGTTGAAAATTTCGAAAGTAAATGACCATCATTATAATGTGATCAGCAAAATAGTCTAGTTTTGTTGCTGAGCCACCATTTATTGGGTAGGTTAAATTCCTTTTTTTGCTCATCTTTTAAATAACCACCCTCTCTTATTTATAGATTAGTGAGAATTCAAGATAGAATCAGCAACGGCCTGGAAGTCCTGCAGTACTTCACGATGCGCACATGGAAATTCCCTTGCAAGAACTACGATAAGATACAGGGAATATTGGATGAAGAGGAAAAGGTGATCTTCAACACGGACATAACCACTGCGGACCGCAACGAGTACATGCGCACCTGCGTCAACGGGGGCCGAGTGTTCTGCTTGAAGGAAGACCCGAGTAAAGTCAATATCAACAGGGCTTATCATACATTGTAAGTATAATAATTCAGTTCAAACAACACGGCTATGGAAACCTGTAGACCAAACCCTTGCAAATCTCACATCTCACAACACAACATCTGATACATTGACCTGACTCCGTAATAAGTAGCTTAAGCACTTGTGTTACAGATATCAGACAACAGAGGAAACACAAATATTATTCCTACTTAAATAGGTACATATTATAACACCCAGACACTGAACAAACACAGGTGTTCATCACACGAATGTTTGACCAGGGTGGGGATCGAACCTACGACCTTTGGCGATGGATAGGATCACTACCAAATGCACCATCCGGCCAACACCAAAACACCAAAAAATACCCTAATATGTAGTCAACAAAAATCGACCTAAGGGCTTAATTTGAAGGGTTAAGACCGAATCGGAGCCCATTACCTATTTTAACCAACTCATAAACAAAATGTGTTATCTTTTTTTACAGCCTCTATTTTTTGGATTGGATCGTCAAGATTTGCTTCTGGCTGTTCGTCCTATCATGTCTGGCTTCGTGGTTCAGCCCAGTGAAGACCGTCCTCTCCTACGGAGGACCCGTAGTGAAATCTTTACCTTTTGTAGGTCATACTGTCTTCGATGGAGCAGACAATTGAAAAAAAATAGAATAATACAAATATCTACTACCACTAATTCGATTGCTCTCTCTCTCTCTCTCTCTCTCTCTGGTAAAACCAATAATAAATTAAAGCGGCTGCAGTGCTATAGCCAATTTGAATAAAACCACATTTCAAACAATTTTACGTTATTGCTTTGTCATATCATTTTTTTTTTTTTGGATAATAGGGTACCTACTTACTTAATGCGTGGCTGTTGATTTGAATCTTATGTAGGTATGAATGGGGATTTACACAGATTATAGCAAGGTGTAGTACTATTTTTTTTTATGTGATTGGTAACAGACGAGCACGACGACGACGAGCTAATTTTCAATATTTGAAAAATACATAATTTATATTAAGTAATAAATTAATCTATGTAACGTATAACGTATGTATAGAGAAGAGTACATCTTCTCTATGATGTAGTGACCAGTATGCTTCTTAATAAAGAAAATTATTTTGCAATAATAAGAAAATAAAACGTTTCCAAACAGCCAACATTTCAATACAAAATCCGTAATTTAAAGCAAAGTCAGAAACATATTATTTCTAGTTTCCCCAGAAAAGTTACTAATACATCTCTAACATTATATGTTTAGGGATGTTTTATGTGTATATTATGCAACACTATTATAACACATGCATTTTTTTTTTTTTTATTAGACTATAGGCCAACGCTTGACCACAATCGCACCTGATGGAAAGTGAAGATGAGGTCTAGGATGACACGCGTTTGCCTAGAAGATGCCTGTTCACTCTTGCCTTAAAGATATCCAAGTTATAGTGGTCAGGAAAAACAGACCTCGGCAGGGAGTTCCACTCCTTAGCTGTCCGTTTGATAAATGTGGAAGCGAATCGCTTGGAATTTATATAGAATTTAAACATTAACCAGGCAACTATTAATCTTTTTTTAAATTGGTTTTCAACCGTATCATAGAGTTCAAAATCTGGTGATCCCAACACAACCAATGATCCCGCTATATTACCTACGGGAAGTGAATAAATGTATCAAAAAATTAGCACTACTCCTTGAATTCAAAGCGTAGTACACTAGTCAACAAGAAAAAAATAATTTTACCACAGAGTACTTCTGCATAGGTTCACCGCAATACCTAATTTGTGTTCCCGTTTGTGAATTGAGTGCAAGATATAAACTTAAAATACCTACATACGTATTGTAATTATATAAAATAGGCATAAATATACGTTATAGTTATTAAGTACAAGTGTACTGGCCCGCAATTCTCGTGATATTCGATATGAAAAAAAATACGGAAAACTATACATAAAAACTAGGTATGTTTTTGCGATATACGTACGTCTTTTTTCGATGAATTGTTAATATATACTATAATTGGGGGTCTGGTTCATAATAACAAGATATTCTACCCTTTACTATTTTTTATATGGTAATAAATATAGTTGCAACATAAAATCGTGTTTTAATAAACCTTCAGCACAGCCTTCAGATGATTATGATGGTAAATTTATATAAAAATGAAAAAATTAATTTTAATCTCATAAATGTGATTTATTAGTAAGTTTAAACTTTTCAAAGTAGAGTAATAAGCGTAAATAGAAGAAAATCAACATTTGCGCACTTATTTTACATAAACAATAAAAGAAACTGATAACATAAAAATATACATGGTTTTTGTAAATTAAACGATTTCTTAGCTTTTAATTTTGATATTTGGCGATCTTAATCTGTAAACGCAAAGTAACGTTAGTAAACCTAACATTCTCAGTTCTCTTGTTGATTTAAGAAGATCATTTTTAAATGTATGTTAAGTAATAAATAACTTCATGTCTAAAAAGACAACAAATATTTTTTTCAAAACCAGTTGATAAATATAACAAATACACTTGCAAATAAACTTTACACGCCAGCATAACATATAACATAATATACATCTGTATCTCTTACTACCTTGACATTCATAATTGAAACTTTTTTCTTAACAATAAAGCCCTCCATGGAGGCGCAAACGACATTGAGTATCAACAGTTGACGATCATAAAGTACGCTTAATAATAAAATACTTAGCAAATGCCTAATGAAATTGTTGCAAATAAGTTACACATTGACTTTCGCAGTGCTACCTCCATGCTAAGATAATTATGCGATTTTTTTATATTCCTCCTACAATTTGATCAACAAGATTTCAATAGATTATAATAGTCAGTTTCTCTATACTGCCAATGACACATTACAACGAAAAATTACTGTAAATTTTAAATAATGCAATATAAATTATACGTTTACTGAGTGGCGTTGACAATGTCAACGAATTCGGGTTTGAGGCTGGCTCCTCCGACAAGGAAACCGTCGATGTCTGGTTGAGAAGCCAATTCCTTAGCGGTGGCGCCGGTTACCGAGCCGCCGTACTGGATGCGCACCGCAGCCGCTACATCAGGGGACGCGTTGGTCGACAACCAGCTACGAAGAGCTGCGTGCACATCTTGAGCCTAGAATAAAACAACAAGATTGTTTTGTAAATCAACAGCACAGATTAAGTATCACTGTCACATAATAATATTCTTTAATTAAGCATTATAAGTAAACATACCACTCCAAAAATATGTATATATACAGGGTGTACCTGTGAACATTTACATCCCTTTAACCTCGTGTTCTACCAACCATTCTAAACAACATTTGTTCTATGACTTTTGAAAATTCGCATAAAAAATTTTCATCTTTCCATACAAAGTCGGTAACGTGACTTGGTAATTTTGCGTGGGGGAGTCGAAAATTTTTTCGAAGAATTTAGAAAGGTTGTTGAACAAATGTTGTTCGGAATGGTTGATAGAACACGTGGTTAAAGGGATGTAAATGTTTACAGATACACCCTGTATATACCCCTCAAGTATTTACCCATAAAACTAAAACATTGCAACAAGGAGGTACCAATTACAGTGGCCTTGTTAAAAGAAAGTCCAAAAACCAAGTCAGTGGGTTGTGGGATGCACAATGATTGACCCTTGACTACAGTAGACAGGTTGGTAGCTTCCCTCACCCCCATTTTTAGCTCTGTTTGAGCTTGAAGGGTCTAGTTGTTTTATACATAATTAAATGGAGTCATAAGTTTTATTTACACTGTGATAGTACTAACCTGTTGGGGTGTTGCGGTCTTGCCAGTGCCAATAGCCCACACAGGTTCATAGGCGAGTACGACCTTGTCCCAATTGCTGCCAATAGCTGGGAGGAGGGCCTTAGTTTGCCGGAAGACCACCTCTTCGGTTTTGCCAGCCTCTCTCTCCTCCAAAGTTTCACCAATGCAAGCAATAACTTTAAGTCCGGATTCTAGAGCATGTGCAACCTAAGAATGAAAGAAATGAAAGCATTATTTTCATAAACAATGTTTTTTTAAGTAACAGTAATAGTAGGTTAGCCCAAATATCGAAGTTCAAAAGAAAGATCTTTAAGACTTCTTAGGGCCTTCTTATGTAATGTCTCCTATCTCACCTTGTCAGCAATGAGATCATCTTTTTCACCATAAATTGTCCTTCTCTCTGAATGACCTAAGATGACCCAGTCACAACCGACATCCTTAATCATAGCAGGAGAAATCTCACCTAAAACAAAAATTCTTGTCATTATTAGAATGCCTTTTACCTGATTAACATGGTATATGTTTTACTATGGATAAGTCTCATTACTGGAACACATAGCCCCATAAGGGCAATGCTGTGTGCATACAATAATTCTAGGGGGTGATATCATTTAGCTGCTGTGTACTTGATGCACTGAGTCAAAAGTGAAAGTAATAATGATAAATATACCTTTTCCTTAAAGAGTGAAGTAGTATAATATATCAGTAGCATTGTTTTCCACTAGTCTATACAAACTGAGAAATAAAGGCAAAGGCTGTGATTCAGTAAATCTAACCATGGATTAGTGTGCATTGGAAGTTTGGAAGACTACATATTTTTCAGAATACCTTCTTAAACATATTATGCAATTTTTCCTTTTTTATGTTTTGAAATAATATGATTTAATAAACCAATGATGGATATCAAAACAATTAGAGGGTAGATTAATAATAACCATCTTTCACATTATGAAACTCAGCTATACACATTCAATTCAGCGACACAGCAGAGCAATGTAAATGATTCACATCTCGCAAAAACATTTACATACCTGTGAATGCACCCTTTGCTACTTTCCAGCAGTTCTGTGCAGCAACTCCAATGGTGTCTGGTACAATGCTTTTCACATAAGCAAGATATATGGCAGGCACTCCAACAACTACCTGATAACGGAATAAAACACCATATACATGTCATCTGATCAAATGTCTAAGCTTTGCACTCAAAATATTATAGAAATATAGACATTGATATCATACATTATACTAAGTTGAGCACTTGTATTACAGAACTCATCACATTCACAACACAAGTATCCTCAACACAAAAGTTTCTAGAGGGTGGGGATTGAATCCACAACCTTTGGCACATGAGGCAAGCTTCAACCAAAGGCACCACCAGGCCATACGGCCAGTCCAAATATGTAGGTAGATTCTCTGACTAATGTTTCCCTACTAACGTGGAGTATAATTATAGAAAAATGTAGGTGATTTGTGCTCATTTCTATCATAAAAGAATTGATATTTAGCTTATAATAGTTAAAAGTGTTGGTTACCTCAACATTAGGATCCAATGGCCCTTTTTTTAAATTGTTGACTATTTCATTGATCTGGTTTTTATCTCCGTTCATCTTCCAGTTACCACCGACAACGAATTTACGACCCATTTTGTTAGATTAAAGTTTAACTGAAAAGATAAGATGAAAGTTCAATGAAAGGGTAAGAAGTTTGTAAATATCGACCTTTACGATCTTTATAAGACCTGTTACAAAACCCCAATTTAATAAAGAGAATAGATAGGTATAAGTAGTTAATACTTTATATAAGATAATCCTAAGTGACCTAGAGGTGACATTGAATTTCATTTCGCCGGTCAACTAAGTTACAGAAAAATAAGTAAAACAAAACACTACCCACAACCGTAAATAATACAAGCTATCCATTATACTGAAT
This sequence comes from Cnaphalocrocis medinalis, assembly GCA_014851415.1. Lineage (NCBI taxonomy): Eukaryota > Metazoa > Arthropoda > Insecta > Lepidoptera > Crambidae > Cnaphalocrocis > Cnaphalocrocis medinalis. The sequence continues at coordinate 11,745,927 of CM026273.1, read as the reverse complement.
GTTATAGAATTATCTGTCAGAATTAAACTTTACCTGTAATCTTCGGAGATCTCGAGCAGCTGCGGCAAACTCTTACTTTGGAAAACTAGGTACTATCAGCAGCAGAGAGATGTGTTGCACTGTATTTACAAGACTACGTTTTCTATTACACAAATAGATATTGATTACATTATCCCCAGCAAGCCTTTCTCTTATTGGCTCAAAATAATTAGAAGGTATTCTATAGAAAACTTCAACCAATCACTATTAACCAAATTGTCCCCCGACAATATTCGTAGTAATAGAGAACACACTTCTAACTTTTGACAGTTATGACCTATTTGACATTGAGTGTGTGTTCCAATCAAAGTTCCAATTGATTTATGTAAGTCTCTCAGGTCAAGTACCGATCAATGTAGCGGATCAATCAACGCGAAGTGTAGAGGAGCCGGTTATGCGAATGTTCCCCGATTTGTGTCGCGCTCGGGGCAATTTCACACCGTGATTCGCGTTCCAAGCCTCTCTTGGAACGATATTGCAAGCTTCTGAAGTTGGCGTTAATAAGCTTTTCCACAAAAATCTGTCTTCATGACTTTCCTGACGCATTATATAATAGCTTGTTAATTCACGAAACGATCTCGAAGCCACCTCGAGCACGACGAAATCACGCGAGGTAAGTAAAAACCAATAAAAATTAATTACCTATATATCTCAAATTCATTTAACTTTGGTATAAATTAAGATTCTGTATGAAGCAGCCAAGCCGTTACCACGAAAAAAAAAACAGTTTGACAGCCCAGCCAACTGTAATGTCAATGTCAGCAGCAGCCAATCAATATGTCAGTATTGTCCGTCCGTCCTGTCAGATGTTGTCCCGCCTCGGGTCGGATGTTTGATAAGAAGTAAAAAAAAATATTATATTTACATATTAAATTTGTATACCTATAAGTTCTTCTCATTTGTTTATCCGCCAGGCATACGTACTCAACACAGTATGTACACAATTCACGAAGGAGAAATAATTATAAAAGAAAAATATGGCACAAGTGCGAACGTACGATATTACGTGAAACCACCAGGTGTTTACCTCTAAAATGTTATTCTACAGTTAAGTATTATACTACATATTTAACCACAAAGGTTTGTTTACTAATGTCGTTATTATTCTTTATAGAACAAGCCAATATTGTTGTACTTGACGAAAACAAGCTAAGTGACGTGGCTACTTGGTTTACCAAAATATTCTTGCCACAAGGGTACCCTGATAGTGTCAGCAAGGACTACACAGCTTATCAAATCTGGGATACAGCTCAAGCATTTTGCAGTACTATTACCGGTAAGGTTTTGCTTCATTATCATAGTAAATAAAAGCTAGCTTTATTTTATTAGATTCCTATTCCTACATCATCTCAGCATGTAATTCCTGGACGCGAATTTACAAAACATTGGCCATCACCAGGCAGATTCAAATAGGAATAATGCGTGTTTCTTTACTACTTGTCAATCCCAGGAAAACATCAAGGACATTGTTGCTTAGAATATGATATAATATTGGATTATACAAGAAAAAAAATGACATTCATGTGTGTGCTCATATTCAAATCTCTCATTTGGAAGGTGCACATGCTTATCTTCTAAGCTACCATACCTACACCATATCTTTTTGTTGCCTTTATCCTTTAATTTTAACTAAAACATAGCACATAATTGCAAAAGATTTTTAGTGATAATAACATAGCAAGGCAAATATGAACTAAGTAGGGCATTTGTTTATTATGTTTACAGGTACTTTAGCAACACAGGAAGTCTTAAGAGGTGTAGGGGTGGGAGACACCAGTGCCACTCCATTGGCAGCTACTGTCACATGGGTCATTAAAGATGGCTGTGGACATTTGGGCAGAATATTTTTCGCATTTTCTCATGGGTAAAATATTTTTAAAGAGATAATACTCATTTGTATGGTAATATTATATTTTCAAATCCCTTGAAGCTTTAAAATATGCATGTACACACTACATAATTGCATGTGCCATAGGGCTCATGTACCTACCTATAAATAAAAAGCAATAAAAAATTACATTTTCCTGTGTAGAGATAAATATTCAGTCAGTGCCAAAGAAATAATTGAATGTTTTACAGCTTTCTTAATGTTAACCATAATATTTTGTTTAGTGATTATTGAATTGATTGGCACTTACAGTAATAATATCTGCACAGTGTTAGTACCTACACACAGCCAAACATTGAGTTAATACAACCTGATAAATTATCACAATTGATATTGAACCAAATGTGATATCACTAAGGTATATTAATTAAATAATATTTACATTGATGTGTGGCTGTCCATACAATTTTGTTTCCTTTTCAACAATCAAACTGAAATCACCATATATGGATTCTGTTACAATTTACTTTAAAGACGTCCCTGTAGTAGCTCTGTGTATACATCAGACAGATATTTTAAAAGGCCAGTGATTCAAGACATGGTAGATAAAGGTAGGCCAAATAACAATGCCGATTTTGTATGGATGAGTGTTGTCTTTTTTTATTTATTTGCTGTTACACCTTCCATGTATTTTTTTAAGTTCATAATAATGTTCTAAACTAAACATTTGGTTCAACAACTAGTTATCTAAGCTCTGTCTGAGCCAAGTTCGTCTTGCTAGTTTAAATACCAAGAAGTTCATAGTACTATTATTTTTCTAACGTTCATAACTTCGCTTGGACTGTGTTCAGAGGTATAGTTGCCATATTAAGTTTTGTTTATTTCACTATTCTAAATTAAAATAATAAGTATATCTCGATGTAACAGCGATAAAAAGGCGCCAAAATCAGGCACTGGTATTTAAATAGAAAATTCGTTCATAATCAGATATGTTTGTGTCTACAATGACTGACCTGTAAATTTAACTAACTGACATCATTATTGTTAAAATTAATGAAACTACAGTCCTTTTTCTTCTTTTAGTCACCTTCTGCCTGCTAGTACATAGTGCTAATTGACTATTCTTTCTTCATAGAACTTATTTAGATGCATATAGTAAGAAATGGAGACTATATGCAGATACTCTGAATGATGCCGCAATGTGTATTGAAATTGCTTTACCTCTGTTCAAAAACTACACCACTTTTGCTTTGTGTGTAAGCACCATTATGAAAGCCATAGTTGGAGTGGCAGGTAAGCATTTAGTATAACATTTATAACTATATGAGCGACACTAGAATCTGTAGCATGTGTAATGAGGTGGATGAAACCCCTATACACGTAATCACCGGACCACTGATGCGCAAACGTAGCATAAATCTAGGAAAGCACATACTAAGCCCGAATAAATAAATAAATGCGGCAAACTAGGGTAACCCCTGTACTATGACTACCATTGACGATAATTAACGGGGGCGAAAACCCAGAACACCTAGACCTAAGAAAATGTAGTTTTCTAAATTGACTTGACCGCGAATCGAATCCAGGACCTTTTGCGCTTCGGGCGAACATCATAACCACTACGCCATCGAGGCCGTCAGTTAATCTAGGGATCTCAGTCTCAAACAACTAATACACTTTTTTATAAGTGTAGGGTTTGGGACTGAATTGGGTATTTGACTAAAATTTTTTTATGTGTTTAATCAAAAGTCGCCTCAATTTAAGAAACATCGTTGAAAGAATCACTTGATTCACATTTGAATTATCTGAGATATCACAACTTTAAGAGCACATATTTTTGCCAAGCCCAAAAACGCTCTCCACAAATGGCTATTGAATTGTGACGTCACAACTCAAACTTCGTTATATTTTTAACTGAAAATGTTGGCCATTGGTTCTTATTTACCAATATTTTGATAGAGTATCAATATTTTTACTATATCGAGATTAGTCAAATACCCAAATAGATCGGACCGGTCGCAGTGATACTGGTCTGAATAGGACCTGTATGGCCGCCCGCTCAAAATAAAAGAGTATGATAAAGCTAACAAATGTCAGGACAGGTACCTAAAGATGTGTAAATTACCTTACCACTTTTGCTTTGTTCCAGGTGGAGCCACTAGAGCAGCAATGACTCAACACCATGCTATCAGGGGTAACATGGCTGATGTATCTGCCAAAGATTCTGCTCAGGAGACTGCTGTGAACCTTGTCGCCTCTTTAACAGCTTTGCTCATTTTAACAGTTTTTGGGTATGTACAGTCAACTCCAAAAATATGTATACACTTTAGGACCTTGTCACAATGCATAATGTATAAGAAAGTAAAACTCGATCTTATACATATGTATTGTGACAAGGTCCTAAAGTGTATACATATTTTTGGAGTTGACTGTACCACTGGTCTAATATTGTAGTGCTTACTCATGAAGTGTTAATATATAAATAGCTAGCGATTTTAGTTTATCATAAGTCTTTGCCTATAAAATTGCCGATTTTAACTTTATTTATTCATTTTAATTCAAAAACTTTTTGGTTATTAAAAGAATTCCTCCCACTGTGGGAGGAATGTTATGTTTTGAGAAAAAGCGTCAGTTTCATAGGTAACAGATTAGGTACATTTGTAAAATTAACCGCCATACTAAGTGATCTATCTTTTTTTCTTTTAGGAATTCACTGTTAATATTTCTATTAATGATGGTCCTGCACATAGTTTTCAATTATTTTGCTGTTCGAGCTATTTGTTTAAGAACATTGAATGAACCGAGATTTTTGCAAGTGATTGATTCTTACTTGAGGAAGGAACTTATAGCTACGCCATGCGAAATCAACCGTACGGAACCAATCATATTTTATCAATTGGGACCAAATTTATTAGGTAGGTGATTTATTTTTATTTCCATTGCACACAATTTTTTTATTTATACTAGTGACATCAAACAAGCATATGGGTCACCTAATGTTAAGTGATCATCATCTCTGGGCATGTTTATTTTGCAATCGTGGGAGAGCCATGCTTCGGCATGAATGGTACGAACAGGGTCATACCTTATGACACGTATAAAATAAGAAAAACTCAGTTTTGTTTTATATGGGCGCTGTTAGTCATAATAATGAGCTTTTTTCGAACTTTTTCGGAGGTCGTAGGTTCGAATCACGAGCTCGCAGCTCTGAATTTTTCAAATGTCTTGTACCGCATTGTACGTATTATATAATAGAAAATCAATTGTTTTTGTCCTGTATGAGGCTTTTGGGTCGTACGACGTTAATACAAATATTCAGTTGTATCTTTTTTTTTTCAGATTTAAAACTTTGTGGATTTAAAATAAAACTAGGATGCTCAATACAACATAATGTGACTCAATACCCTAAAGCTTCGTCATTGATAAATATCAAGGAAGTTTATAAAAACCGAATGTATGTACTAATTCCAAACATCAAGAAGAGAAAAATGTTTGTACTGTTAAAAGACAATGCCACAACCGATGATATTCTATGTGCATATTTCCATGCTGTCTTATTATCAATCATCGTGTGTTCCATAAATGATTACCCATTGGTAAGTCAATAATATTATCCCTTTGTACAAGCCCACAGTCCATTGGTTCGCCATCCCCGCACTTGGGTTCTGCACAAATCTATGTATATTTTATACAACCCATAGATTAAAACCTTTCGTGTAATGTTCCCATAAACAGCCATAGAAAATCTGAAAGTATTAGTAGACTGGCCAGATGGCGGATTCGGTAGAGACCCTGCCTCATACGTCAAAGGTCGTGGGTTCGATCCCTACCCTGGACAAACATTCGTGTGATGAACCCTTGTGTTTCTTCAGTGTCTGGGTGTAATATTATGTATTTAAGTATTATTTGTGTTTCTTCTGTTGTCTGATATCTGTAACACAAGTGCTTAAGCTACTTAATGCAGAGTCAGGTCAATGTATGAGATGTTGTAAGATTTTTTTTATTTTTTTTATCGTGTGCAGCCAATGTGTCATGAAAATGACGACGATCCCCGGCCGTTCGCCCAAGTGTGTCAGACGCTGCAGTCTGCAGAATGGAGCCGAGAGCCAAGTGAAAACCCAGATTCCTTAAGCGGCTTCGCTTATGAACCCACACATGACCTCATGGGATATGTGGACAAGATTGTTCAAACGGAGTGGCGGAGAGTTCGTGCCGGACTATTAACCACTGGTAAATAATGTATTTTTTAATTTATTTATGCCAAATGAATAATATTAATATGAGTATAATTCTAAAGAAAATACTTAAGTATACACCCTTATTAGAAAACGGAGACTAAGCTAATCCTGGCCGGTACATTCGGTTGACCGTTTGGTCGCCCCAGGTCTAATCTACTGTTCGTTAAACATAGACAGAACATTTGTATTATTTTAAAATGTAAGTTATTAAGTCCTTAATGAGAGTTATTAATTTATTCATTAATGATTATCTCTTATTGGACATTACAGGTTGGGATCTAAGTAAACATTTACTAATAGCAGAAGAATGGAGAGTCTGTACCAAAAAAATCGTAACCGAATCAATTCCAATGGAGAGTAAAGTTATGGGTTCCATTATGGATATTGCCAAAATCGTCCCTTTTGGTGACGTGATGTCTAATTTGAATGTTAGTGAAAAATATGAACAAGACGTCTTTACAATAGAACCCGAGGAGTCGGAAACGAAACCGCCCGAAGGAATGTCTAAACTTGGAAACCACTCAAAGTACTGAATCAAATAAAACTACAAGCAACGTGTCAGATAAATCTGCTAGTAATACATCGGACAAATCTACCAGTAATGTATCTGATAAATCTACTAGCATTGTACCAGATAAAGCTGGCAGCAGTAAATCTAATAAAACTGTCAGCATTGATTCTGACAAAACTGCTCATGACAAAAAAGACTGAACATTATGCAATAAGGAAAATTCCTATGGATAGAAATTACGTGTCAGTCAAGTGAATGTGATAGTATCGCTGAGATAATTTTAAATGTGCATGTGAATAGGTATCTTCCTACAGTGATAGCGTGTCGTTACTACAAAATAAATAATGTAGCCACCTAATGTGGGCTATTTGTACCTAATGAAGAGATTATTTAGTATACTTATATATTGTAGTCAAAACTTTTACAGGATGATTCACATCTAGTACCCGCCACATCCTTAACAATTTGCCCGGCCGCATTTGGGCATGTCGATTCTGTAGGATTGGCCACCTTGTTAGCAAGTAGGTAAACAAATGGAATAAAAAAAATACCAATATAATAAAAGAAAGACAATCATTTAGGTATATGAGAAGATTTACCGATTTGGGCCAATAATGTCAAATGGTCATTTTTCTTCTCACGCCCCAAGCGTCGAGAAAATATTTTTTCGTTATGTATCTTGCATTTTTCTTACTTGGAAAAGAACATTCCAACGAACTTGTACAATAATAATTGTATTAATGCGTTAGTGATTGTCCATCTTAGAGTGTAGGATTGTATACAATAATAATTACGTATTTTGAAAAAAAAAACAAATATCATAACATGACTGTCTTTTATTGGACATTATACGTACTACCTACTTACTGTAAAACTGTCCATCTTCATGTCGTAGGGTATTTGTATTTGGATACTAACTAAATAACTCCGACTCAAGACTTACTTGAGGCATATCCGCATATAAAACTCAGCGGAAAGTTTGAGGTCCTAATTTTATTATGCGTCAATTATACCCATGTTTAATTTTCTTTCTATAGGTTTGGATAGTGAATATTATCGAAAATAGCGCCCAATCTATAGGTAAATACAAAGAAATAGTTAAAAGAATTATTATTATATAACAATTTGTTTAGGTATACCTAAGTGGTCAAGTTGTAACGTTTTACGCTACTACACAAATATTTTTTTTCGGTTTCGGCAAGTTCGCTCCCTTCTGCATCTGTCATAAAAACGAATAATATAAGGTAATAAAAATTAATAATAGTCAAAATTATACTAAATCGACTACATGACCTACATACTTTCATATCATCTTTATCCATCACTTCTACCACCTATTCTGATAAATTGTTCTAAATTTTTTTCATCTCCATATAAAAAATAACGAGTCACGTGATAGTATGAGAAGTTGAAAAGTGCATATGCGAATTTCCAAACGTCATAGAATTATAATGTTGTTCAGGATGGGAAAATAGGTGGTTAAAGAGATGAAACTGTTTACTGATGTGCCTTGTATTTTCTTTAAATTAATACTCATTAAAGCGCCACGCTACGATACGGGCGGCGCCAGTGTCTTAGCAGTGTCGCTTTAAATAGGTAGAGTAACTCGTTCATTGGGAACGAGAGAAATAATGCATGGATCAAATCAGGAATTAATGAAATCTCCCTCAGGCAGGTTCCAATTTCTCAGAGGGACAGAATTCGTTCCGTTGAGACACTCTCCTAATAAATTTAAGGAAGGTACAGTCGGCAGCAAATGCGTAATACGCATGTACTTTTCTTACTACCAATGTATACGCATTGCGTATACTTTGGTAGCTCAACTAACGCTATTGCGTTTGCTATTCCTTCTGTGTAAAAAAAGAAGTAAGTGTTTACATCATTTTGCACCTGACTGTTATTTATGCATGTCGAGATGTAAGGGTGAGTCACTTCAGTGGACGCGAGCAAAGGTTGGTAACAATAAAACAAATAATACACTACACCGTACCAATTTATTTTAGTATTGTCAATTATTGAATGTGTTGCTGTAACAGCTTTACAGATGTGGCACCATCACATAATTATTATTTAATAAATTAATGTCCACATCATATTCAGCTAAACCATACATACTGCCGTGATACTACAAGATGAATGTTGAAATAAATATTAATGAATTCCTTTAATGATAAATTGTTCACAAACTTATTAATGATAATAAATATGCAAGCGAAATAAATAAACGACACATACAAAGTTGTTAATTTATAACGAGCTTTCAAAGACTTTGCAAAGTATTTATTTAAAGTTATTGATATGGCTATGCAATATAGTACTCTTTCACAAATTAACAGTGTTTGTGTATCATTATATACGTTACATTACATTGTAAGCACTTTGGTAACTTGAAACTAAATTAAAGTATAGCTATATAGTGATTCCTGAAGAAAATATTAATTACAAAGTGAAGAGGGAAAGTATAACGAAGTATGACGATCATTTGTTTCCAGAAGAAATCTCACTCATCTAATTTACTAGGCCATTTGTATAGAATCTACATTACTGTTACAATTACCTGACTATTGCAGCTAAGTACAATACAGGAAACGAGCCACTGTAGAGTACGATTTTATCTACTGGCGATGAGCATACTACCAAAAATTTGTATTTAATTTCCTAATAAGGTAAAGTATGCACAGCATACTGATCTATTTATTATCTTTCCTACATAGAAATCTAGCATGACTTGACAACTGTCATGTCTACTGCAACTCTTAATGCGACCTTTGCGAGGACGACTTGAATCACACCACCACACTAGTCAATTTTCAAAAATTTAAATATTCCATAATTATACATTTAACCAAAAAAAAAAGATTAACAATTAATATTATTATAATAATATTATCATCACAGAAATAAGTACACAGAGGTATAATTATAATATTGATACACAACATTACATTAATAGGTATAAATAAACAACGCTATCAAAAATGCATCACTTTCGCTTAAACACTAAGAAATGATAAATAAATTAAAACAATGATTTTAAAATTTCGGTCGCTTGATGCACCTCACCTACAGGTGAAGTTAAAAGTAAATTGACTATTAGTGTTTGTGTGAATCAAACCAAGGAGTCTATTCAGTTGGTGATTCTCTGTCCCTATAGAATTGAAAGTTGAATTGGCAGAAATGGTTACTTGCCGAGTTGTTTGATTAGCAACTCGGTGCTGAGGGACTTGGGCCGCTCGATGGGCAGGCCGAGCGCGCGCGACCAGATGAGCTGCGCGAGGACTCCGAGCGCGCGGGACACTCCGAACATCACGGTGTAGTAGTTCATTTCCTTCAGGCCATAATACTGTAACCAAAACCAACACTATGTTATGAATAGCTCAGGTTTATAATATTATTACAATACTAATAACAATAATATGACTATTATACTATTACAAAACTTGATATTCAGATGCAACTGTCACATGTCTTTGTCTATACTAAATAATAAAAAAACAAAATTTTAACACATCGACGTTGTCAAACCCGTAGAAAAGAAGTAGAAACCGTAGCGCAGAAATGAAGTAGATAGAAGAAACCGTGGCGTACTAAAGTACACTACGGTCAAAAAGTATAAATCTCAAAAAAGTGCACTCAGCAGATTTCGGTTTGATAGCTTCCCAGCTTATTCTTGAAGTTTGGGATACCCTGTTTGTATACTTGTTATAAAATAAAATTCATAGCGCCACTGCCACCTACCATGCGCTATAGAGTATGGTAGCCTCACAGAAAAAGTTTTAAAATTCATTTGAAACGTGAAAAACTTAATATTATAAAAATTGTGTATCCCCCAAATCATAAAATATTATTTTGGTTTAAACGTTTCCATTAAAACTAAACAATTATTTTTGCATTTTGAGTGCACCAAGACATTAACACCTAAAACAATTGTTAAAACCCAAAGCCAATAATACAAAGTATTTGCTTATAATGACAGCTAGTCAGAAAATAAAATGTATTTTTTTTATCGGTAACTAACCTGTAAGAGAACACCAGAGTGGGAGTCTACATTGGGCCAGGGGTTCTTGACCTTGCCGAGCTCGGTGAGGATCGGAGGCACCACCTTGTAGACGGCGGCCACCAACTTGAACAGGGGGTCGTTGGGCAGATGCTTCAGAGCAAACTCGCGCTGGCATGTGTACCTGTTGATATCAAATAAATAAATAAAAAGTTCTTTATTACTTTAAACTTTAAGTTCCTTATTTCATTTACATCAGCTGGTGCTTCCTTTTAAACTTGACAAAGTATTTGTCAGAAGGCACCACTCTTCAATAACTATAACTACCTATGTTATTAAAGTGGTTTAACAATAAGGTGGTGGATATTCCCTCGAATCAGTTATAATGCATCAAGAAAGTCATGAAATTAATTGATGACTCTTATTGCCGCTTATATCATAGAGTATGGGTAACCCAGTTGGTTATAATACTATGAAACTCCGTAATAGTTCCTCAACTATAAATTTGACTTTATTGACAGAGTATAATGTGAATGGTAAGGCACACTAATGACGCCAATATATTTAAATTGTTAGCTTCTAAGCAAAGATTATTTTTTATATTAATTGCATACTGTCAGGATTTCGGTATACATTCACCATAATTATTTTCATATTTTTGGTCTGTTTTTGTTCTTGAAAATTTAGCTAGCGCGTAAAGAGGCTGCTTTTGGCGTAGCCAAGTTTTATAAATACATATAAAACATTACCATTAAAATAAAAATCAAGCTTCTAACGGACCGCAGTTATTGGAAAAAGATGCGATCTAGTAGCTAATTTAAATTTAAGTCTATTGTGCCTTATCCTTCGCCTTAACATCAAGATAATTACACATAATAAACATCTTTTAAAACTACTGTAATGCAATTGCACAAGAGGTCACACTAGTTGATTAGTTGCCATTAGTAACGCTGATAAGCGACTGTCTACGTCATTCTACTATCAGTTGTTCACGAGTTCCTTTATTATTTTGTTAACCTTTAAATGTCACGCTTCTAAGACATTTGAAGGTAAATCTACAATACCATGCTATTGCAGCTTATTGTCTTTCAATACATGATGGTCAAATACTACAAAGAATAGAAATAGCTATGTGAATTGACGTTAGATAATCTATACTATTTATAAAGAGATAATTTCTATAAGCCTAGGTAAATCATATCACTTGCGCGGTGTAATCGACACCCAGCGCCATCTATTTGGTACTTAAACGAATGCTCCGAAACGGAGTGAGGGCGGCTCATATATTATTTGAAATATTTATATAAAATAGAAATATGATGTATCTACCTCTCTGTAACAATGACAAATTCAATTACCGTTGTATTTGGCAAAAGTCAATCCAAAAAAGCAAAAACCTATATGGGTATTTGTGCTTACATCCTGAATAAATCAACCGCAAGACGAAAATAATATTGATTAATATTGGATTAAAAGTATTTGATGTACAGTGACCAGCACATCAAGTTACTACAATCTGTCAAATTTCCTCAGTTGATATTGAACCAAACACGTTTGACATAAAAGTGAAGTTCGATTGAAGAAATTTGACATATTGTAGTATAACTTGATCTGCAGGCCACCGTACGTACAGCCCACACATCAAAGTAATACAAAACTGTCAAATTTCGTTATTCGACTCTCATCTTATTGTCAAACACATTGAGTCGAAAATCGATTGAGGAAATTTGACAGGTTGTGGTAACCTGATCTGTGGCTGTCTGTACCTATTAGAGTGGTGTTTACCTGGGGTCAGTCTTTCTGAGTACGGCGTGACCGTAACCGGGAACAACTTGTCCGGATTTGAGTGTCTTCCAGATGAACTCCTTGAGGCCTTCCTCGGTGAAGTTGTCGCCGACTTGCTTGCGCAGTTTCTCTAACCAGACGAGTACCTATGAAATAATAGATCAACTCTTAATATCAGAACACGACCCTCATGATTCAACACTTCTATAGTATTAATATAACCTTCTTTTACACTAATTTAAATAGGGACATACTGTAGTATATGGTTATATTATACAGAATCTAAAAGAATATGGCAATTCTTGAAATTTTGAATATTATTATTTTTTTTATTATTTGTATGTCTGGGAGCGTTCGTTTCCGAAAGGACACTGCAACCAGATTGATCTCTAATTGTGTCCCTCCGCTACCTCTAGAGATCGTCCGGGCGGTAATGTTTGTATAAATACAAATCATTTATTTGTCAGACACAGGTGACATGATACAGATTCTCTGATATCTGTGACACAAGTGCTTCAACTACTTAACACGGAGTCAGATCAACGTATAAGATGTTGTGTGAATTTATTTTATAAAGTAAACTATAAATAAAAATACCTCCTGGTTGGCCAATCCGTGGAGTGGGCCAGCGAGACCATTGAGGCCGGCGGCGAAGGACAGGTAGGGGTCGCTGAGCGCGGAGCCCACCAGGTGCGTCGTGTGCGCCGACACGTTGCCGCCCTCGTGGTCACTACGACAAGAAACGTACTCATCAACCAATGTACACTTTTTAATGTTAGCGAAGTAACACTCCACTGGCCACTGGGTGGCAATCTTCGTGCACTCGACATTGACGTCGAATTTAGAGACTGCATACATTCGCCCATACAAATTTCTAATTCGACTTCAATGTCGAGTTGACGAGAATTACCCCCCTGGGGACCTATTATATTACCTATTATACTTAGACAAATGTATGAAATCTCTAAATTCAACTTCAATGTAAAGTGCACGATTATTGCCCCCCCCCTGATCAGTAAGTGACTTTCTATAATGGGGTACATTAAGTAAAAAAACTACTTATAACAAGAAGAATTTATCAGGCTCAATATTCGTACGAGTATTATTTATATAAATCATGACTTACTGAACCAGATGTGGTTCAGTAATTCGTGATTATACAAATTAAATAAGTGTATATTTAGCACAACAACAGCACATGCAAGCCCACAATACGAACAAAATTTCATTAGTATTATAAATCAGCTAACTCCAAAAAAGGGAACGCCATCTTGACAGTAAATAATATTTTCATTTTGGTTTGGTAGGTTCATTGATAGTTTCGTTAATACGAGTACTTCTAAGTTTTTCTGTTCAATAAAAACACGTATAAGAAGACCGATGCGCTCAGAATAGTGGACATAAGATCCGTGCGTGCTAAAATGCTAGCTAGTAATGTTCCAATACCTACGTACATTTTGATAAGTCATGTATGAGCGAGTTCATGAATTCATAAGACTTAATAATTTAACAGATAATATGCTTCTCTATCACAACGCAGCACGCGCGGTTGATTATTGACTTAACGATTTAAATAATCTTAAGATAACTTAAAATGATGATAAAATGTTTCTTCTGCAGCATTGATACATACTTTAATAAATCGCATGAATATCTCTTACATAACTGGGATAATCAATTTATATTGCCATTGAAACTGGATAGCGACAGTTCGATTGTTGGAAGTAGTTAGGCATCACAATGGGGTATAATTATTTCGCACAGCAAGTGACCATCAACATTAGAGACACCAGTCGAGCACAGCACACACATACGACATGCGGTTAATGGTTCAAATACAGCTGTGGACATGCGAGATGTTTTACAAATTCCTCACAATGTTTGCAACGGGCGTCCGGCGATCACGACGTCCTTGCTTTGTCATGTTAATGAACACTCTTACGCCTTTTGTTCTTTACATTTACGCGTAAACATGACGAACGTAGTGCGAAAATTTACACAAATGAAAAACGTGAATATTCCTCTTTAGTTACTAGAACACATGCAGTCGAGCAGGTAGGTTTTAAACATGTAAAACGATACGAACATTTCGCTTTGGCACTCAAAAACATAATTCGCTAAGCTTAAGCTATGCCTCTAGTACTCGTATTTGCATATAAATGTAGTTGTGACTTCCGAAAAATGGCTAGCCACAATCAATTATTCTGCCGGAGACGAGACGGTTACGAAAACCATTTATCGCGATACCATTTCCATGATAATAAGTACAAAAAGTCTACGAATAAAATTATATTTACTAAAGATTCTTATGTAATGTATTGATCATATTTTAATTTAACTAGTCAGCGCCGCTTCGGCAATTAGTTCTAATAAGCCATGGTGAAAATGTACACAAAAACATAACATTAAATGATAACAAGGAATTCAAACGGCGACTTGTTCTTATAACACTTGTACTATTTAGGTGTAGGTACATAGATGGCGAGATGAGGTAACCAAATGAGCAAGCAGACAGACTTAACAACAGGGCAAACAGCTTATCGAATCTTGAAAAACATCTCAGACAAACATGGATTACATGCATGAAAAGAAATACTTGACAATATATCGGAAACATAGCTTGATTGTGTAGGCTGTTAGACCTTGGGATTAAGAGTATTAAGCCGACAAGGGCCTCTGGCGTGGTTAAATAAAATCCACTGTTGACATTATTAGTAAACCGAACGGCAAACCATTGTGTAACCAAAACATGTTTAATTTATTCACAGTCAAATGAACTCCATACCTTTTATACATAACCTCCTCGCATCCCGACTTTGTTAATGAGGGTATTTGCAAATGCATTGGTTCCATTTTGATGTATCTTGTCATAATTACGAAGTTACGTACAAAACGATCAATGTCTTCAAAGTTGGAAATGACGTCAACGTAACGCCATCTATCGCATTTTGCATTTGCATAAACCCTCATTGCTACTGTCGATAAGTTAACATATATATATTTTTTTATGTGATAGGTAACAGACGAGCAGGCGGATCACCTGATGGTAAGCAATTGCCGCCGCTCATGGACACTTGCAACACCAGTGGAGTTACAAGTGCGCTGCCAACCTTTTATCCCCTTCCCCCCCCGGGTGGGCCTCCGGTACCCTCACTCACTCAGCGAAACACAGCACAAGGGCTGCTTCACGCCGGTTTTCTGTGAGGCAGTGGTATCACTCCGGTCGAGCCGGCCCATTCATGCCGAAGCGTGGCTCTCCCACAGTTAAGTTAATATGAGGGTTATGTTACCTGTGGATGGTGAGGTAGAGACGCATGAGCTCGGTGAACTTCTGGTCGTCGAAGCCGAGCATGGTGCAGTAGTTGGCGGACCAGTCCTTGTTGTCGTCGATGGCGCCGATGCCCTTGCCGTCGCGGTATGTGTTGCGGTAGATCGTGGCCGCGATCACCGGCAGCTTAGCGATCAGGTTCATCGAGTCTTCGTACACGTACTGAGGGGGCAATGTTACAATTCAACAAGCGGTAGCTTACATAATATTTGACATTCATAAATGTTCTCTAAGGACTTAAATTGAATAAAGAATTTTTCTATTTCTATTTCTATTCAATGAGGGTTTTTGCAGATGCAAAATCCGATAGATGGCGTTACGTTGACGTCAAGTCCAACTTTGACGATATCGGTTGTTTCATAACATAACTTCATAATTTTGACATGATACGTCAAAATGTAACCAATGCACTCGCAATGCAATGTTGTTAGACCTGACGTCAACGTAACGCCATCTATCGGATTTTGTATTTGCAAAAACCCTTATTCAATTCATTTATTACAAGTCATATTACATAATAAAGATGTCATAACTTAAATAGGTTTACATATGAATATAGGTATGATGTGTGATAGGTTCTATGTTAACAGTGGGAAAGCCACACTTCGGCATGAATGGGCTTGTCCGGAGTGATACCACACCCTCACAGAAGACCGACGTGAAGCAGTGCCTGCGCTGTTTCGTCGAGTGAGTGAGGGTACCGGAGGCCCAATTGGGAGGAAAGGGGTTTAAAAGTTGGCAGCGCACTTGTGACTCTACGGGTGTTGCAGGTGTCAATGGGCGACGGCCAACGCTTGCCATCAGGTGATCCATCTGATTGTCTGCACCTATCACATAAAAGGACGTCGGATTGACAGTGATAGAACTAAAGTGAAATTGGGCAGGACATTTAGCTATGCGCGGTGATGGCAGGTGGAGCAAGATTATGAACGAATGGTGTCCGAGAAACGGCCGACGAAGTCCAGGTCGTCCGGTGGCGCGATGGGTCGACGACAACGCTAAAATCGGAGGGGCTACATGGATCCGAGCAGCTCATGGGCACAGTGGCGAAAGAGAAGGGACGCCTATACTCAGCAGTGGGTACTACCGGGCTGATGATGATGATGATGATCACATAAAAAAAACAATAATAACGAACACTAACCTCCCAATATTTGGATTTGTGTACACCCTCGGAGTAGGCCTTGGCGAACTGTGACTCGCTGTTGAGGGCCGTGACCGCGGCGGAGAACTGCGACATTGGGTGCAGCTTGCTGGGCATGTTGTTCAGCATCGTCACCACGTGCGCGGGCAGCTCGGCTCTGAAATTGAATACCAATATCATAATCATCATCATAAACCATGTTTCAATAAAATAGGTATTGATACATTTTATTTGCTAGCAAGTGTAAATTTTTATTCAAAATATCCCATGAGGTACGTACAGCCACTCATCAAAGTATACAAAACTGTCAAATTTCTTCAATCGACTCTCATCTTACTGTCATACACATTAGGTTGAATATAAAGTGAGAAAATTTGACAGGTTATGGTAACCTGATGTGTGGTTGACTGTACCTTGAGGTGAGGATAGTTCCTCACCTCGATTACTCAAATGGATATATTGAATTATAATCTTAATGTAACGCAATAAAATCTGTATTTCAACCACGTTCGTTATCGTTATCCATGGGCTTGCTGGCTACTTGCACTCTTCTGCGGAGACGAACTTTGCCGATGTAACTTATAAACTTGGTACACTTTTACCTGCCTATAGAATAGGTTTGCCCTCAATTTCCATGAGATCCCATTAGTAAATCTTTAATGCCAATGGATCCTCGGCACGGATCTTAAACGAGTATGACCAAATCTATAACGGGTTAAAACAAAAAAGATATACTTATTTGAAAATTGAATTAAAAATCTCGAGACATCGAATATATAGGAGGCACATAGGTACAACATAATATTCATCGAATTCAATCTCCCCTTTTTTCAAGGCAGCACCTTCAAAATAAGCATAATACTTCTAATATGTACTTGTAATAGTATTCTGTGCATAACAGTATCTAATGCCGTAACTCAATGTGAAGCTTAATGATTTAATAATTTCCTTCTCATCACCATTGGCTAGAAGTTACCTACATACATTTCGTAATTTCCCGTAAAATTGTTCTTTCCAATCAAACATGAGGTGTTCTAACCAGTTCCTACAGTAAAAAAACTTATTTTCTGAAAAAATCCGAGATTTTGGTGGAAACTTTTGGTAATTGTTATCATCACACCACACAAGAAATGACGTATGTTCATAAAAATTTTACCTGCTCTATTTTATTTTTACATTGGAAACTCGTGGTTAAATAAATTACCAGGTAAAGTGAGTTCAGAATTTCGGAATATTCCTTGGAACTAAAATATTTTCTGTATCATATCTGTGGCACTGGGCACGGTGTGTTAGCGAAGCCACGAGAAGCCACGAGAACCATTCATCAGAATGAATGGGCCGGCTCGACCAGAGTAATACCACGTCCTTACAGAAGACCGGCGTGAAGCAGTGCATGCGCTGTGTTTCTCTGCGTGAGTGAGGGTATCGGAGGTCCAATCCAGGGGAAGTGGGGTTAAAAAGTAAGCAGCGCACTTGTGACACCACTGATGTTGCAGGTGTCCATGGGCGGCGGTAATCGCTTACCATCAGGTGATCCGTCGGCTCGTCTGCCACCAATATCATAAAAAAAATCAATATTGTTCTCCACGTTGGCGCTCCGCCAGGGAAGTACCGCGTCGCGAGCCGGCCCTGAGCTGACGAAGCATACGGAAGTACTCTCAATGTTTGTTGGAAGGTAAACCACTATTCATGGCTTTTGACAGAGACGATACAATTCAAAGGTAATAACAACTCTTTTTCCGCTAATGACAAGTAAGGAAAACGGTAACCGCTCATTACTAGCACGCTGGCGGAAGCGTTTCGAAACTAAGTAGAATGTAATTCCGAGTTATTAGTCAGCTGATCACTATTGCTAATACTGACCAAATCTCATTACCTAAATAACAATAAACAAGAATAAAATATATACGAGAACCATAAACCTTTACGCAAACGTGTTGATAAACTCTTTACGAGAATAAAAACTATATTGTAGATTTCTATGCCGATGTTCTTTCGACTGAACAACAACATTTGAATTTTGAATTGAACTTTGAACATAACATCCATACAATTTACTCGCCCGTAGTCTGTTTTATTGAAGCTATTTACATTTATTTACAATTACATAGAGTTGATAAGTCGCTTGAATAATTTTATTTGGCTAACTTTATTTTTACAATGTCACTAAATTGAGACTACTTAATTCACCGATTCCGTAATGACTAGACTTCGATATACTTTTATCATATTCTCACGTGAAATGGCCCCTTGGCGCATTTGGTAGTGGCCCTGCCTCGTACGCCAAAGCCCGTGAGTTCTATCGCCGCCATGGATAAACATTCGTGTGATGAAAACTTGTGTTTGTTCAGTGTCTACGTGTAATTATTTACTGTATTTTGTATTTCCTCGGTTGTCTAATATCCGTAACACAAGTGCTTGAAGTACTTAGCACGGAATGTTGGTAGTCTATGATGTTGTATAAATAATTATGAATTTTAGTCTAGAAAGAAGACTTGGATTACACAAACCTTTGTGCCCATTCCTTGGAAATAGCTTTGACTTGAGCTTCGGTGGGGATTTCGCCGGTGACCAGCAGCCAGAAAAGACCTTCGGGGAGGGGCTCCTCGCCTCCCTTAGCCTTGGGCAGAGCCTTCTGGCATTCGGGGATAGAAAGGCCTCTGAACCTGATTCCCTCATCGGGGTCCAATACAGATGTTTCCCATACCAGCCCCTTGATTCCTCGCATGCCTCCGTACATCTAAAATTAACGTCGTTAAATTAATGTTTAACTTAATTATTAAAAAAGTTACATACGCCAGGTGGTCAACGTTTTTTGGCCAGTTCCTTTCATTTAGCATCAGTTCATATTTTTTTATACACACAAGTATCTAGAAATTACCTACCAAACACTGAAAAGGCTTACTAACCGATTTTGATTGAATATACAAACAGAAAATAGTGCGTATTGTGGAATCGCTATTATGAATTTATATAAAATACACAATGCTAATAAATACGATTAGTCGTTTACGTAGTATTTAAGTTTCCCTTGAATAATTTACAGGGCAACCCAATGGGTTAGTGGCGTCTACGTATCTAACGTAGGTATTGTAATTAATTTGCCGCTACTTATAATACATTATAGTAAAAGCCATAGGTACTACATTGTATTGTATTTAGGTCTATGTAGAATATGTAGGTGCTTCAATTCACTTGGCGAAGCTTTCTTGGCTACGATTGACACTAAAAATATGCCAAGTAGGTCATTGAGGTAATATTACATAAATATTTATTTTTACCTAAACAAAGTATTATGTTCATTAGCACAGAGTGCATTATGGCTCAAGTTCCAGAGACACACAGGCGAGTTTATTGACCCGCGGACAGCTCATTTCTTATTTCAATGACATTGAACAAGTTCACAATACAAGAGCGCCTTCAACGAAACGGAATTCACGACCGTTTCTTCATACCCGTCCATTTGACGCGCACTGTGCGTCCCTTTTGTTTGGATGCGACAAGTATATTCTCTCGTTACGGGATGGTTTCGTTATAGGCCCTAAGGTCCGAACCTTTGCTTATAAGCAATGCCTTTGGAACCTGCTGTAGTGCTGGGATCAATTCTACGGCTGCAACGAAACCCCAAAATGCGCATCGAAGTGTAGAAGAGGCCTGATAAAACTCTAAGGAAAATTTGTGATCGTTTTCTAATTAACCTCATCAGTTCTAACGGCAACGTTATTCATTAAGATCGTGCATAATAATATCTTATCATTTTAGGTAAAGGTTCTGATATTAATTTATCTACCAATCATTAAAAAAACATGTAAACTAATATCACGGACGCAACAAGCTACAGTTCGTAGTCCGAACAGGCGATACCGACAATATTCCTTTTATTTTTAGAACCATGATTACATGATTCGCCATTGGGATTCTTGAGAAGAGCAAGGCAATCTACGAGTAAATCTATGCTTTTAACATCTACAAAATTTAACATCTGGATTCCAGTGAACATTTTGTGACCAGAAAACCAGACAAATTGACACATTGGGTTACTTACTACAATCTGACAAAACAATAAGGTGTGAGATCATTTGAAGAAATTTGAATGATTTTTATACATTAATGTGTGGCTATCCGTACAACAATCTGAAAATGTGTGATATCGTCTCAATATCATGATTTCTATCACTAATGTCTAATCAAAATAGTAAGTTAAGTTAAACAAAAACACACGAATTTTATTTCCTCTGCGATACAGTCTCTCTATAAAACCTACGCGCAAAGATCAGAATAGACATACCAAGTTGTTATCTTTTTCTTGTCTGACTATACCTATGTGGGTTTTTTTGCAGTTTCTTTTTGCGATACTGTCTGTTGTCGGCTGACACCGAGGTTTAGGTAAGTAGGTATGAAAACGTCTCTGCAACGTTATCTTCTAATACCTAAGGTCGTTGAATTTTAAACCGGCAAAAATAATGTTTCGTATTTACATGGGCTCTTCGCGATCATCAAGGCGAGCTAGTAATGTGAAGCTTGCATACAAACAGCGCATCGTCGGTGTCCCTCAACGAGTAATGTTTCGCCGCAACACATCCATCGCAAAACACAAACTTTAACTGTGATTTTCTCTTTTAAAGCGAGTATTCATTCTTCTTTAATTTTTGTGGTTAAACAAAATATATAAACACGATATATAAATTTCATTAACCCCAACCACTAATAAAATGCGGCTACGTTATTGACGATATGATGGCCGCATGATTATTATAATAAAAACGTCATATCACAGTTTTAAATGTTACGCACGTTCTTTTAATACGCGTATTATACGATATGGCTGCATATGCATTAAGAAAAGGTAAAACGCGTTGTGCATTTGACAAATTTTGTTTAAATCACAATGCACATAATCATAAACTTTATATTATAGAAGCTAACGTCGTTGATTACATTCGACTAAAAACTTCCATTGGACTCGAGCACACATAATACTAGGAACATGGCACATATACATTACCTAGTTATCTACTTAAGTGTAAAAATGCCTTCACAAATTATGGATGCCGATCGATGCAGCAAAGGCTTTTCCTTATTAGTCTGTCGTACTCGTAGTACTAGGTTAGGTCACGTCGGGCGAACGAAGCCACGTTGAAACTTATGCTTAATAAATAAACTCTGGGCCCCAATAGTTGGGCACCGCATTCTAAACTAGGTAGGTAGGTTGGCAACATTTGTTATGACTTAATTTGATAACAGAACTGGTATTAAGAAATAATAACGTAGGTACGTAGTAATAAATTACGTGAAAAATAATACACTTTGTAACTGAAGAATAAAGACGAGAAAAGAGAGACTAGAATAACAATCTTAAAGTATAAAATATCTTACTAAACTAAAATAATATTTGGCAATAAATAACAAATTTTGCCATCAACACTACATAATTAATAAACATAATTTCGAGTTAAATTCTAATTAAAATCTGGTACATAAAATCCGTACAACCCGATACGGTATGATCTTTATGAATACCATGAATACCTATTTATCATTTTTTTTTCTGATAATTCATATTTTCAGATGACCTTTTTCAGTAAGTATAATTAAGAAAACTAAAAAAAAAACGCCAAGCTCTTTCTAATATGAATACCCAATGAAACTTGTAGTTTTAGTTTACAATTAATGTAAATAATTATCGTTTTTTGGATTTTTCCCTACATGTCTGTGCTATACGATGTTACTAATACTATATAATACCTACCTACTTATGATGTATATTTCATAACTAGGTCGACTTGAAGAAGAGTACGAGAAGTTCCTTGGAGACGTCGAGAAATATGTGTTTAGATGATACGATTCAGTTTGTTCCCTGCTTTGGTACGAAACACTAAAAAGAAAAAAATAACTCACCATGTCAACGGTAACTTCGCCGACTTTAGTACCGCCATGCTTCTTACGGAATTCACGGATCTTCTCTTGTTCCTTTGGGATTTTCTCTTGCAGAATGCTTTTGAGGTTGGTCGACTCCGCACTGAGGCCGCGGGACAGCAGGATCGATGTCGTCGGGCATGCTTTCTGTTAAAATATAAAAATATTATTTCAAATACAAATTCACTTTATGTTGGTTAATACCGCTGCTGTTCACTAGATTTCACAACTAATTTGTTACTAAAGTAAACGGACGACGTTCTAGCATAAATTCGTAATACTTTTAGTTACAATGGCTTCACTTCAAGTGATTATAAACACCTCATCATTTGCTTCTAGTTCTGTGACTACAGAATTTATTTCCGTTGAAGTCATGGCAGTAGTGTCCTCAAACAAGAAACAGTAAATAAATGGTGCACGTTTATACAGGCTTTATGAGGTTGTAGACGACCAAGAATAGTTTCCATTGAGTAATAACAATTATTATGAGCGCTAAGCGCTTAGTTGAAGTCACGGGAGACCCAAAGGCGGCTGGCTGGCTGGCTACTTCGCCCATCGAATTTTCATTGGTATCCAACGAGGTAATGCTGCCAGCATTTTAGGGACATTGTCTCAGGGGCCTATTCTATTTTCTTTTTTTATGTTTCTTAGCCTAGTTTATAGTTATTGTATTTATTTTCATTCGTTTTTCTTATGATGCGTTGATAACATAAATGTTATCGTCATCATCGTCAGTATCAGTATTATACGAACCTACGTAAAATAATGGGAAAAAATATGTGGTTAGAATAAACTTGTACTTTCAAGGTGAACTTCTACGTATACATCATTATTAACGTAGCGACTAGCAACCAATCCTACCAGAATGACGTACTTAACTGGCTTCGTAAAAATGAATTTGTTTAAACACTTAAAAACGTGAGTAAAAAATAAAGTAACATAATATAATTTACGTCATCCACGATGGAGACTTAATAAGTTACAAGTTAAAATTTGTTCCCGGATTAATCATATTTTACTCAATATTAGCATTAGCATCAACCGAGCCGTTCACTGCTGAACAAATATAGTATATGATAGTATATTATGTATTATCTATGTAAAATTCGCTAAAAATGGTGGTCGTGTAATAAATAAGACTGAGTAAAGAAACTTGAAAATCTTTGTGACGTTTTACTCTAAAAATAGTAAGCACGTCGACAGTTGATATTAGCACTTTATAGATAACGCGATGTTCAAGAAAATTATTTCAGGAGAGATATCGCATAATATCCATGTCGAATGGAGCGGATGTGCTTCAACCATTTATATGTATATGGATTAACCATATATACATATATATATGGATCAACAAACAGTAATCCATCTGTTAACACTTTTTAAATAAAATTAAGACATCACATAATATTGACGACCCATTTAGCGCAATGGTTTGAGCGCCGGTTGAGACGTAAGGTTCGATTCCCGCACCAACATAAACTTTTGTTGATGAAACAGATATTTGTGTTAGGTTTGGGTGTTTGTGGTTCCTTCGTTGTTTCTGGTTTCCATAGCACAAGGGAAAACCTTAGTTTGGGAACAGGACAATGTATGTGATGTTGTCTCAATTTTTTTATTATTTTATTTATATTCTCCCGATTCCAAACTTTTTCTCTTGTACTATGGAAACTATAAATAACCATTTTTGTCTATTCATATCAGTTCTAATAAATGAGCACGATACGGAGATCTATTTTTTTTATACAACGTTGGTGGCAAATAAGCGTGCGGCTCGCCTGATGGTAAGCTTCCGCAGCCTATGAACGCCCACAACTCTACAAGACTAGCATACGTGTTGCCGAATCAACAAAGCTGAATAAGAATGAGTGAAAAACCTAAACTTAACGTTTTTTACTATTTACCTCTAATATTACTTATTAATCGGGATGGATTAGTCGATCAATTAAAACATCATTACCCCCATTTTAACAGGTGCATGACAAAATGCGTTTGACCTTCACTAGTATCCTAATGACATAATCCTAACTAATATTATAAATGCGAAAGTAACTCTGTCTGTCTGTCTGTCTGTCTGTCTGTTACTCTTTCACGCCAAAACTACTGAACGGATTTAAATGAAATTTGGTATACAGATGATCTAGACCCTGAGAAAGAACATAGGCTACTTTTTATTGCGAAAAGGGGGTTGTAAGGGGTTAAAAGGGGGGTATAAAGTTACTTTTCCACGCGGACGAAGTCGCGGGCGGCCGCTAGTACCTTATAATTATGTTTATGATTTTGGTAGCTATACATAATATCTAGACTTATCTTAGAATACTTTAGAATAATCAGCGTCCTTTTAGCGTGTCATTCTCAGAGGCGTCCTATAGAAATAGAAAAAAGCCTAAAATGAGGACACAGCGCATGCTCTGTAAGGTCAAGTAAAATAAGGTCAGCCTAGTAATTATGTAAAACTCTTGAATCAGCTAACAACAGCACATAGTTTTCCTTCAAGCGAAAATGTTCTAACTGGTTAAGATGATTTATAAACTATTTACTTACTTTAATCTGAATATCGAAAATTTGATTTAATTTTTTTCAAGAAGGTGCGTCTACTCTAGGCTAGACGAACCAAGCATAGCGCACTTGGAGCGTAGGCTCAAGCATTTTAAGTACGAACCAAGGTCGAAAATAATTGGAAAGGTTAGTATACCTATACGCTCCCTCTTTGTGAGCATTAGTGACTGACTGAGCACACGGCCGTAATGCACCATTAGTTTAAACTACTACTTAAATGTAATTCTCGACAAATGTTAAAATTTATCAGAAACTTGATATACCTAGGCTCACGCACCACGCCACACTTTACTATGTTTCAATACAGACTCGCTATCACAAATTCCCATCATAATCTATCAACCTCTCCCAATCAACCCTCTAAACTTTCAATGATTGTTTTACCTTGTGATTAATGTTATAATAAGATTTTCCTGCGAGCTGCGTCGGCCACGTGCGTAAAAACCGGTGATTTGATTCTGACGTCAAATGACTAATTCGCAGGGTCCTACGCATTGACACTATTATCCCAAACACTTCTACCCCAAGCAGCTCGTCATATTGATAAACGGGATTTTTCCACAAGGGCCGATTTTTCACAAAACGGGACAATTGTGCGTCCCGGCACTTTGTTTCGGGACAACAGGACAGGTGAGCGAAAAACGGAATGTACTATCAGTACGTCGTACGTACGTAATAGGTACGTAAATACGGTCAGTTTATCCAAAACCTAACATTAATATTTGTGCAAATACAATTAATGCCATCAAGATGACGGAGATAAATGCCGTTTTATAATGAGTTTGAAATTTGGTTTCATAAAAACAAGTCAAGATGTGTTAATAATTTTATGAACATAGCTGTAATGTAGATAAGATATGTGTGGTGAAGACACTGACGATAACAAATCAGTTAATCACTCCATGTCTGAACTGCAGATGAGGAAGTTTTAAAGTAATAAATAACTTTTGATTTGTCCCACGTTTCTTAAATACGACATAAATAGCAAAACGCAATTTACAATTCATCCAACTCAAAATTATAAAATAAATGTTACTCTTGTTGCTATGGAACCCTTCATTCTGTCTCGTACTTGGCCGCTTTTTTTCATAATATTTTTTTCTTGATTCCTATAATAAATATTTTTATGTGGCAAGGCAAGTTGTTAAAAAAGCTACATTTTTCGTATTCGAAAATACGTAACCTGCAACTAGACAGCCCGCCACGTGGTATATCCAAAACTATCTGTCTAAAGTCGCTTAAATAATGCAACAACCAAAATACTCTATAACAAACATTGACATGCTTATAGCACTAAATAATATAATTTCTGTATGGGCAGAAAAAAGATAAATGGAAGATGTTTAAAGAAAGTTTAAACGAAAGTTTGCTTAGTCTGTTTCTTTTCCGTATTTGGGTTAATTTCAAGGTTCATTACTGTAAGGAATATGTCCACAAAAAATTACAACATAGATTCAGGATTATCTAGATTACTGTGCACTGTCGGTCAAGGGTTTGGGATGAATGTCAGATAAATCAGCTCACTAGTGAGATAACTAAGTAACAAACAGAGGAAGTCTCATAAATTGTAATAAACAAGATCAATGAGCTAATTAAATA
This sequence comes from Cnaphalocrocis medinalis, assembly GCA_014851415.1. Taxonomy (NCBI): domain Eukaryota; kingdom Metazoa; phylum Arthropoda; class Insecta; order Lepidoptera; family Crambidae; genus Cnaphalocrocis; species Cnaphalocrocis medinalis. The sequence continues at coordinate 11,718,986 of CM026273.1, read as the reverse complement.
TCGCGATAAACAGATATTTATCTTATTTATCAAGCTAATATATAAATATAAAATATGAAAACATCTCCACTCTCATCTGGAAGATGTGAATAGGTATTCGTAATTCGTATTCCGATTTTCTACTCGGACCTCGTACAGAAAAAATAATGAAACACACAATAGTTGTGTTCACTTTTAACTTCAACTTTTGTGAACACGCCTTTTCGAGTATTCGCCATTGCATAGAAAACCTAGCGCAAAATATGCATATCAACTAACCAAGATCGGCAAGTACTAAAAACAATTGATTTATTAGAAAATTCTTCAGTTATGTACTTATAAAAAAATAAAAAACGTATACGTAATTTCCTAGTTTCATTTAAGATACATCAAATATTATCCTATACTAGCGGCCGCCCGCGACTTCGTCCGCGTGGAAAAGTAATGTTATTTAGCCTATAGCCTTCCTCGATAAATGGACTATCCAACAAAAAAAGAATTATTCAAATCGCACCAGTAGTTTCGGAGATTAGCGCGTTCAAACAAACAAACAAACAAACTCTTCAGCTTTATTATATTAGTATAGATACCTACTGAACAATTTACGGAGTCGGGACATTCAAATACACACGAGACGGAAATTTAGACGCGTGCTAATATCAGTTAGTGGTTTTTATCAGCTGAAGCCGTACGCCAGCGAACATGGCCATGACTGAACATGTGTGTATTTAACTACTTGTGCATGAAATACTGTCAATGTATAAATGTAGTAGGTATAATCTGTACACGGTTAATTAACTTATTCTATGATATCACTACATTTACTACGATTTACCATATGGATACGCATTTTCTTTTTATTTATTTCACAACTTAACTAGTGCATAATAATGGTTATCTTTAGAATGTTAAAAGCCTACCTATGTATTTAACGCTATGTTAAGTATATAAGACTACAATTGGGCGAGTGCCCGCGATCGTTGCGTTCGAGAGTATGACCTGACTTGAGTTTATCTTTAGACCTGGGGCATAGCAGAGGACATTTGTATGAATGTCATTGTGAAGATTTCTGATCTATGTAGCCTACTGATAACAAGTGGTCACGTAACTTAACGTCACGCACTTCGGGGTGATTTATCAATTGACCATAATGCACGTTTGTAGAGCACCTCTAAGCATGCATTGTTAGGTCATGAAGCAATAGTGCCTAAAGTCTAGCATCTTAAAAGAGACCACACAATATTTGCACAGTGGTTTACAATAGTTGCATCAATGCTATTGTTTGTTGTCTTAATACTGTGTAGAACATTGAAATTTTACTATCCTTACTAATGTTATAAATGCGAAAGTAACTCTGTCTGTCTGTTACTCTTTCACGCCGAGACTACTGACGGATTTGAATGAAATTTTGATACAGATTGTCTTGACACTGAGAAAGAACATAGGCTACTTGTTATTGCGATATGGGGGTTAGAAGAGGGGGTGCGGACAAAGTCGCGGGTAACAGCTAGTAGGTTATTAAGTAAATACAAGCAAGTTTTAACTAAGTACATAACAGCTATTAATTATTTTCTTAATGAGAACTAGGGATAAGTATCAATTATTGATTTTATATAATATTATCTAAAACTTTATGGGAAAAATTTGTAGGAGTTGAAATAAAACTTAATACAGCACAAGTTATAGACATTGTGACCCTGGTTAAGCACTATACTCACTCCGCAGTGTAAAATGTATTATCACCGTTTTAATTAGAGCTAACTATGCCACTGACATAGATAAACAATAAGAATGTATTGAGGACATATACAGCAAACAGTTCAGAAATCATTGTGGATTCATAGGTAAATCTGCAGCAGATTTGCTGTGACAACTGCAAAATAGCCCACTGATAAACCATCATGTGACAGATATGAACTATCTTTAAATATACATAATAGATAAAACTAACATTTATAATCTTTAAGCTACTATAAAGTGTTACAAAATGTTTTTTTTCTCTCAAGTATTTGTTTCATTGATTTGTACATCAGGTGTAGTTCCTGGTCTTAAAAAGTTTTTTATCATTTTGAAGTGTTTGCTTTGGTATCTTAGAATGTTTGTACATCATCAAAGTTGGCACCTACCAAAAGAAATTCAATTTAATATTAGTTATAAAACACTAGATCAAGAATCTAAAAGCTTCATACAGGAAAATGACACACCAGGACTTATTTACCTTTGGTGATGAATGAAAAACCTTTCCAAGGCAATACCGTAATTTAACTGGATAAAAATGTACACATTTATTTATAATTTTCCAATATTGAAACCACTAGCTTGAGAACCAATAAAAAAAAAGTAATCATTGGGTATACCCAATAATAGGACCCAATGATTTTATATGGAAGTAATAACCATTTAACCACTGTTAATTTAAAATTTACAAACTAATGACGCCAATGACGGTGACAAATAGCTTGTAACATTTACCTACTTTCAGTAAATTTTAACTGACAATTATATCATAAACACCAGAGTATTTGAATAAAAAGTAATAGTTACCTGTTGTATTATTATTATAACTAGGTAAAAAACATTAAAATTATGTTAAGTAAAATATCGGCCAACGCGACTGACGCTGAACATAACGTCGAGGTGCAAAAGAAAAATTCTCACTTCTGGAAACCAATTAAAATACGCTTACCGGCTAGTTTAAATCAGAATGATTAAAGCTCACTATTAAAGTCTTCATTTCAATACTTTTTATTCACATTACATAACTTCACAGTCAAAATGTGATTAGGTTATAAAAAGGAGCACTAAAAATAATTTCAATGTAGATGAATTAATAACTTTTCGGCACTTAAATCTACAATATTAAATTAATTATTTACCTGCAATTCGACCAATTTCGTTGAGGAAATTCTGAAAAGAGCCATTGTAAAAATCCACCGAGCGCTAACTACCACGCAACTACACCTGGCTCGCGATCGATCGCATTCGCAAGTGGAAGTCTGTGGATGGCTGGTGGCTTACTTTGGCTGACTTCAAAAGCCGATGATTGGCGCGGAATCACGTGATATTACTGTCAAAGCAAAGGATCCTCTCTAGTCGGATCCACACGCTCGCTGTTTGCTTGCCACCACCAACATTATGTACACCCTTTTAAACAAACCTCGAATAATGTAGTGATAGTCTTTTAATATGTAAACTTTTGAAATGATTTGTTTATTTTGAATTAATAAGTAATATTTACCATAGCAAACTACTCAAAGTTTAAGCAAGAAATAGCAAATTAACTATTTTGTGCGCCCAAATAAATATTTTTTCTTTCTTTCTTTCAAATGATGGTTATTGAAACTTTAAAAGTCTCACCTTAATATATTAAGAATATCTGTGAAAGTTTTAAAGTAGCAGTGAAAATATTATGTTCCATCACTAATTGTTATATTAACGTCGGGCCACCGAGAAAAGTCTGATTTGACATTTGCAACCGATACAACTTTAGACCAATGAGTTATAAATATAGAGCAGAAATACCTACAAAAAAAACGTGCCGGTTTAGAACATAAAATGGCGGACTGACAGCTATTTTAGTGCTGCTCTGTTGATAATGCTTTATCGATATCATAATTTGTCAAGTCGATACTGACTGGGGGTCTAATTTGAAGTGAAACGCAAATAAAGCATTGAGTATTGAAGTAATTTTGAGACTCAACCAAACGATTGAGAACGTCATTTCGTAATTTGAAGTGACCATTCTTTCGTTTGAGACCGATGGAAGTTGTTTTGACAGAACTCGTCTCAAATCCTAATTTGAAAGCCTAAAATGACATTCGTAAAATTGATTGATTAGAAGCTTAAGTTACTGGTTAAATGAAAATCAAAGTATAAATAGATAGGTACTCTTATTGCACAAAGTTTACAAGTCTTCTTGAAGTAGGTAATAATTATGCTCTTAATATGTAAAAGATAATATAGATCTTTTTATTGCAAAATTAAACTTAACTAGTGTTGCGGCAACACCAGGATCATAGCGGCAACACCAGGATCATAGAACCAATCATTCCAATCAACGAATTTTATCGCGTGATATGCGTCCGCTCTCATTGGTGCTTCATAACGTGATATCGCACAAGCGGACCAATGGGAGGCGCCGATGACGTCGCGGAAATCGACTCAACGGACATCCGGATCGCCACTGCATACAAGGAACACCTAACGCGCACATCTAACTCGTAATTTTAATTATTTTAATAGTTTGGTCTGTGACCGCTAAATAAGTATTTCTTTACTCTCTAATACCGAGTTTTCTTTCCTTCACCTCGTCCACTACAATTAGGTATACAGATATGTATTCAATTTACAATTATGGTGGTAGTAGGTAGTAGAGCTTGTAGTGATATTATCTTCCTGAGTTCAGTTCGTCGCAGTTTGTAGAAAGAGATCTATAAGTAAGAAAATTATGGTATTATTGATAAGATTATAATGATATTATCTACTCTTAATAATAGAGGTAGGGCAATGGTAGCTCAGTGAATAAAAACGGGAGGTCGTAGCAGTAGGTATGTAATACCGGTATCATTAATAACAATCTCAAATTGACGAGTTTACGATATGTGATCAAAATCAAATTATTACAATACTCCCCAAAGTGAAATTCATCGCTTAGCATAAAAGGTTTATCTTCATCGTAAAATACTATCGATGTTTTTACTACAACCCTAGTATAAAACTCACGAATTTTTATAACATAAAAATATTCAAAATGAAGCATAATTATGGACTGAAAACACACGGATAGAATCACACGGGGAAACAAAAGTGTAAAACATTCAAATTTTCTATAAATATAATGAACATTTTATAATAATTAGAAAAAAATATAACATACCGGTGCAATGTTAATCTTTGCTGATTTTCGCTTTTCCTTGAGCCACATCCTATAACACTACACTTGGGCATAATGATTAAATGTTTCTTCAATATCCTGTGTAATGTGGACAACGAGTTCTCAAAAGAAAAGAAATTATTAGTTATTTTTCTCGGAAGAAACGGTGAGTTGACACTTCATGTACTTCAGAAAACTGTAACTAAACATGGCTTTTTGGCCGCATTAGGCATTAACGTGGTTGTCAAATGACAATTTTTCCGATTATAGAGCTGAATGAAATAGTGTCATCTCTTTCCACTTATGAAATCAAGGCTGAATTAGATAGAGAGAACAATAGTTTTGAGAACTCCACGTCGACATGCATGGTATTTGTATAACTGATTTCTGTATAGGACAATAGGCCCGGTCCATATATTTAAGTCAATGCTTTAGACTGAGTGTTACAGGGTGGTCCAACTAGTGACGTCAATATATTTTTAGATTCCTTACACCTGCCTGGGAAAGAACCCACGTATGTTCGTGATTCGGGGGCTTCGGGGCCCCTTTGATGCGGGCGGGACTTTGACTATGTGTTTCCTTAGTCATTGGGGCGGGACAAATTAACGACATGCATCGAGAAATAATGCACGAGGCTCGAAAAATATACGAAACGGTCTATAACTAAAACTACAACTTCGCATAAACGGTTTCGCGCGTATCTCGCGGACTAAGTGTGGACTCGGCTTTAAGACCCCAGCGTGCTCAAAGCAAGCGTGTGGATCTTATGTGTCTCTATCTGGCATCCGGCTGTGTTGTAATCTGTGGTCAAAACCTTTTTACCCACAGACTGCCACAGACAGATCAACTGTCATTGTCAATAACTGTCACTGAATGACAAAACAATATTATTTTGCTCTTTATTTATAATTGGTGGTATTTGTTATAAAGTTTTTACGTGAATGAGTTTTCCCTAATCTCCTTCATCTTAATTTCAGTAAAAAAATGCTTTCGTAGTCTGTAAAAAGTTCACATAGTGCAACTGTAACGGAACGACCGCACTGTAATAGAAAATTTCTTATTTTTATACCGGGCGTCTGCCGCTTCGTGCACCACGCGTGCGTCGTATTCATTCGAGCAGGCCGGGCACCGGGCGGGGTCGCGAGGGGATCAATCAATAACTTTTGTCCCTCCGCACTTCCCTCACCTATTCATTTGCGTTTGCTGCCTGATACCGGGCGACGGACTCATATTAGCACCAGTTAATTTTATTGCATGCTTGATCTTAATTAAACAAGATGCGTTTATTTATAACTTTTTTGTTGGTGTTCCAAGTAACTTTTGTGGTCAGTCGAAAATTCCATCTTGGACGGAGTAGGGGTGGGAATTTAGGTTCGCCAGGAAATTACGAAGGGGAGCCTTTACCACCAGCCCGATGGTTCAAGCAAAAGTTAGATCATACCAGCCCATCAAATTTGAAAACTTGGAAACAGGTAAGATTTAAATAAATGCAACGTATTTACTTTAATAAAATTGTTTACTTTCAGGTAGGGAATTACATGTATAGTATTTTTACTAACTCCACATACTAAGGTTGCATTATTTATCTATATTTCTTTGGTTTTATGTGTCTATATTATTTTAGTGTCACACATCAGGTCACCACAATCTAGCAAAATTCTTCAATTGATATTGAACTAAATATGTTTGAAAATAAGGTGAGAATGGAATGGAAAAAAAAATTACAGTTTTATATACTTGTGACTAGATGTGTGACTCGACTTAAAGACTGTAAATTGTAGCTCTGTGGGAATACAGAAGCTGGCAAGTTGTTCCATTCCTTAGCAGTCTGTTTTAAGAAAGAAGAAGTGAAACGCAAAATTTATTTTCAAAATAGTATTAAAAAAAATATGCAGTGCGTATTACCAGTTACGTCACTATAAAAACGTGTCGAACGGCATTGCTTTGTAAAAGCGTATTACAGAGTGGAAATTTTATGTTTTCTTTTTATTCTCAAATTATTTTAAGCATGTAATAAAAGACAAATAATTTGATAATTAGGTGCCTTTGACATTATGAAATGAAGTTTTATTTTTAAAAGTATGATATAGGGCCCGACTATAACGAAAATTGGTTTGAACGAAATCTAGTAAGTAGATTTTAAAAGCAAATGGGAATTTTCCTTCGACCAACTGAAATATGACACCCTAAATAATAATAAAATTCTGCTACGGAACCCTTCGACGGAGTTGGCGAGTCCGACTCACATGGGGCTGGTTTATATTTAATATTTACAGTTTTATTTCTCTGAAAATGCATTTTTATAAAAGTGTTTATTTTTGGTACAGGTATCTAGCGCATGTCGGGTTTTCAATTGTTATTATCTGCCTATTTGGAAGACTTATCACTCTCCTCCAGCCTCTAGGTAGATTTTCCTCCATATCCTTTGTTGCCATCCTCATTTCCTTAGTTGCCTACCTAATTTCCTTTTTTTAATGTTTCTGGTACCATCTGGTCTTTTGTTTTTCAGTCTTCTTCTTATTTGGGTGCCTCTTCAATCTTGAAGGTTGGCCGCCAGTTTCTTGAACTTGTCTCTGTCTTTCGCGAGATTGAATAGTTGTTCCACGCCAATTACCTAAAACGGGGGGTTAGAAAGAGGCAAAAAGTAGCCTGTTACTCTCCATTACTTCAACTATCTCTATTTAAAAAATCACATCAATGAGTCGCTCCGTTTTGTCGTGAAAGAAAGACATACAGACAGACAGACACACTTTCCCATTTATAATATTGGTATGGTTTAAAAATTCAGATTTCTTTCACTTTGTCTACTATGGTCTGAAGATCCTCTACAGTTGCTGCCATCAATACAGCGTCATGGGCCAATACAGCGTCATGGGCGTAACGCTAATTATTATATATTAACCAATCAGTGCCAAAGTTAAATTAACTTTGTTATTGGTATCATGCACTTAATGATGTTTTCCCCTAGGATAGAAACAGTGAACACGGTCTGGTACTTTTTGAGTTTATAAGTTAAAGAAATTGAAACTGCAAATCTTTCCTCACATCTGTAATTCTGTATACATAGATAATAGTGGTTCACCTTGTACCAATAGATGGCGCTGGGCGTCGGTTACATCGCACAAGTGGTTCGCTTTTTTGTTTTACCTATAAGTCTTGCCGTTGCGTTGCTCTAAGAATATACCTGTTTATAAGTAGTAAGGATGGAATGCTCCGAGGAATGATTGCTGCCGCTTCGCATCATTCTGCCCTATACATAATATGTTTTGCCCTATACATAATATGTTTTGCCCTCATAATTTAGATGGTTAGTTTAGTTGGCAGTCTTCAACTGAGCGTTTGTGAAGAAACTTTCTTCCTCCTGGATTGAACTATCGCCAGCGGTATTTCCGAACCGCTATGACTTACTCCCTTTGAAGGTTAGCAAGTTATATCGGGTCAGTGGCGTACTTGTTACTCCTCTGGTGTTACGGGTGTCCATGGGCGGCGGTAAACGCTTACCAGCAAGTGATCTGTCTGCCTCCTACATAAAAAAAAATATAAGTGATCTAAGGAAAGGAAATTGCAACGTGGGGTAAATCTCGCACGGCCGGGCAACGCCGATCGATCAAATCTAGACTACCCTTCCTGTACGCAGTAGCCGGCCGACATACAGCTTCGCGCCCATGTGTATTGAATCAATAATACCATTAGACAGAGATAGCAATGTCTGCATGCCAGTTAGATGAAATTTTAGTCAAATTAATATTGTTAGAATAGAAAAAAACATTGGTCCTGTTACCTACTTACTACCTTAAATCCGCAAGTTTGCACTTTGTACTTAAAGCCCATTTTATTTATTTCTGGTTCGATTCCTAGGCGTGCAATCACAATTCTAAAGTACTTTTAGTACTAAATCTCCATACTATTTTCGGTTGCGAAACCAGACTTCATTCAGCAGAGACGGCTGTGGGGGACCGGGTAGAGACCCGGCCCACCACAATAGCCGAGTTGTTACCGTAACGCCATCTTCTCATTGTTATGCAACCAGGGTTAGAACCCTACCTGGTTAGCCCCGATAGTGTTGGTTGGCACATGTCCAACAACAAGACCGGAAATGCGATTGCTTCTGAGTCAGAAGTTCTGACGTATCACGCTTCCGTTACCGTAAACCTTACTCTGAAGAGTCCTCCCTGCCCCCCAAAATGAGAAACCAACAAGCACATACATATTTGTAGTTGAGTGCCTTTTTTTAACAAAGAAGTAAACAAACATGCCATATTAATTAATGAACATACTTTAGTTAGTAAGCGCTAGATAATCGCTCGACATACCTAATAAATTTAATTTTACGGTTGTAGAGGTAAACAGCCAAGTAAAAGTATTCAACGAAATTGAAATGTTTAATGTTATCGCGGTATAAAATATTAATTTTATTGGTAGTAGGTACGACATGGTTGTAGCTGGATTTTAAACTAGTCCATAAACAAATACAACCGATTGATTGGTCGTTTTCCGCACTTAGGCGCGTTTTCGCCAGTGATGTGTTTAGTCAGATAAGCTGTGAAGCTGTGAAACGTGAGGGTGTCCACCAAAAATACTAGGAAGATGAGCGGTTCAAAGATATGCAGTAGATATGTGAAATGAAGTGAACTTTGCCATCAAAAAGATTCTCAAGAAAAATTAGTGGTGGGAAGATGTGCAGAGTAGCGGAGCTAGGCTTTACGTACATATCTTTAATTTTTTTCCTCAGTGGCTTTAATCTATCCATAGCACACATCCCTTGCTCTACATAATCTTTTGGATACTTTGATCGTTTTACTATAATCTCCCGTCCCGTTAAGGCGCTTCCATGAAATTTTCGACTAACGAAGATAGGTAACTGAGTGAATCTGTTGATTCTTAATTTCTTCATAAGAAACATATACCTCGCAACGCAACCTGGCATACCCAGGGTTGAAACTCAAGCTTAGAAATTCTTGCTTGTTTCACTAAACTAATAGCCACACATCAAAGTATATAACACAGAAAAAAGGCTTTTACTTTATTGTCAAACATATTCCATTACAATTGAGGAAATTGGAAAGACCTGTAATAAGTAACCTGGTTTACATATTTGCGTAATCTAAAATGTGGTCCTGATTTTCTACTGTATTATTTTGTTTCCACAGGTGTTCAAAAAAATATTTTACTCGTCCACAGTATGTCGTGCGTGATGAATCATTTATTGTTCACCATTGGCTGACCTGTTAAAAAACACCAATTTTATATTTCGATCGGAGAGCGCATTGATCAAAATTTTATGGCGCGGCTATAATAATTAGACACAGAACACCGGCTGCCTAAATCTCGAAGTAAACAAGCTACAAACATACACGCTTATAGAGAATGACACGATACGGAATACTTCTAACACGTAGGTCAATAAACTCTCCGATATCGAAAGTCAGGCGTTTCGGAGTTTCTGTGTCTATTATTTTGTGGTTCAACAGTGCTCCATAATTTATTTCTCTTACTTTTGTTACAGAGGTATTTTATGAATGATAAATTCTTCGACTACAAACAACCAGGTCCGATATTTTTGATGGTGGGTGGCGAAGGACCCGCTGATGCTAGATGGATGGTGAAAGGCGCATGGATTGAGTATGCCAAGACCTTCAAGGCTCTATGCATCAATCTGGAACACCGTTTTTATGGTGAAAGTCACCCAACAAAGTAAGTTTTTACTGGTAAAGGGCGCCTATTCGGTCTACTAGCTAAATTTGAAGTGTAGGTAATTTTTAAAACTAATTAGATACTGCAACTCAACCATAGCTATGCCACAAATATACGACGTTACAGTAGACCGAACAAGCAAACATTGCCTAATGTGTTAGCAGTTATATTTATTGAATATTATAGTTTTCTCTTTAATATAAATAGTAAGTATCTTATAGGAGACGAGCAAAGGTTAAAGATAAGTATATATTTATAACCTTTGAGTTAATAATATGTTTCTTGTTAACGAAAACAAATATTAATGTATAAAAATGTAATTGTATGATTTGATTTTGTTTAAAGTTCGTATACCTTTTTTTCCTTGGTGATAGATGTTTTTTTTTTCAGAGATACGTCTACGAAAAATTTGGTGTATTTGTCATCGAGTCAGGCGTTAGCAGATGTAGCGTACTTTATAAGTGCGATGAACGCCGAACTTAAACTGAAGGATGATGTGAAATGGGTAGCTTTTGGTGGATCATACCCTGGCTCTCTCGCGGCTTGGCTTCGCGTCAAGTACCCACACCTGGTTTACGCTTCGATTTCTACTAGTGGGCCTTTACTTGCGAAAGTTAACTTTATGGGTAGGTTAAAGATTAATATTAAACGTTCTTCCATATTTAACTACATATAACTGCTTAGTTACTTGAATAATCTAAATATATATTTTTTAGAATATTTCCAAGGAGTCGTCAATGCTTTAAGAGAAAAAACTGGGGACGAGGCATGCGTTGAACAAGTCAAATTAGCTCATCAACAAGTAACGTCTATGATGAGCTCTCAACCTGAAATAATTGAAGCCGAATTTAGGTAAGGGTGTATGGATATTTCACAAACCTGACTGTTGAATGAAAGTGAAATTAGTTACACAATGTAACTCAAGACTAGCATATTTTTTTTCACTTTGTATGCAATGACTGACGCTTCAAAAAATGCTAGAGAAACTGCATTTTTTTCTTTGTGTTTATGTGATGTGGAGTTATTCCGTAATAATGATATTATTATTATAAATGCACTTGTAAAGAGAGCTCATTACTTTTTGTCTGTGTATTGTGAAAATGGTGATTAAAAATTGTAATCTTTCATTTTTAGTGATTTAAATGTAACGATCGAAGTACTCGGCAAATGTAGGTACACATTAAATTGAATATAGGTAATAATATTAGTCCTAGATAGGCCCATCTCCATCTCCTGCCAGTAATGTTTTGATTGCTTGAATGAACATTTCCAGGGTTTGCAAACCATTCTCAGAAGCTTCACCGAAAGATATCAAAAACTTCTTCAATGCTATCGCCGACGATTTTGCTGACTTAGTTCAATATAATGAGGATAATAGGATTGGATCTAACAATAACACTAGGAATGAAACCATAAATACGGTAAGAATTTATAGGCAATAATAATTTTTAATGTGCTCTTATCTTCAAGGTTTTGGATTAATTAAAAGTAGCTAAGGTTACTGAGTGAGATTACACAAAAGTTAATTGTTTCAACAATATGTAGTTGCAATTCGGTTATGTTATAGGTATGCAATATGTTCACCCGGGAAGATTCCTTGCCTGCTTATAAAAAACTTGGAGAGTTCAATTCCATTACGTTAAACAAAACCAATGAGACCTGCTTGGATTATAGTTATGATAAAATGATTGAAGACTTAAGGAACGTCACCTGGGGCAATGATGAAGGTATGATAACATATATAATTTTGTACTCACTTCGTTTCGATGTTTTTGAACTATAACAACGATGGCATGGCCGCGTTGGGTATTGATTGGGTCGCGTAAGTGTTCTGCCTTTTAGGCTTACCTATATTTACCTCTTAATAAAAATATCATACAATACTAATTAATTATCTAGGTACCCATGTTTGAAATGTAAAATTTTATTCTTTATTCCAGCGCGCCAATGGATGTACCAAACTTGCACAGAATTTGGATTTTACCAAACGTCATCGGCTGAAGTTGAAATTTTTGGCAACGACTTTCCTATTGACTTTTTTATTGAACAGTGTCAGGATGTATTTGGAAAGAAGTAAGTTGAACCCTCCTAATATTAGAAATCATTCACCTATTGTAGTAGGTTTAACCCACCACTGGACTTAAGTGTCTTTTCGCAAATGGCGTAATACCTAAATCTATTAATATATTTCAGGTTTGACCAAAATTTCCTCAACTCCGTGGTTGATTGGACAAACAGTGAATATGGGGGCCTGGATATCGCCGCTACTCGCATTGTTTATGTGCATGGTTCCATTGACCCATGGCACGCTTTAGGACTTACACAAACCAGAGACAACTTTGCTCCAGTAATTTATATCCGCGGTAAGTTTATGAGTATTTTATTACACCTATTAAGGAACTGGAATGCACGCTGCTTGAAAAGCATTTATTATTCTACGCTACCACATTCCGTCATAACCTCCGCTGTTTTATAGCTCATAATGCATTTTCGCTAAATTACAAGTTTCTAAGGGCCTCGTTTACCACCTCTTAGTAAAGTGTCAAGTAATTTACTTGTCAATTAAAGTGGGTTCGGAGAAAATTGGCCTCTGGTCCGCGACCCAGTTCAATACAAAGACCGGGGGCCAATTTTCTCTGAAGTGGTGAACGAGGCCCTATTACTAAACAAATTTTGAACCAATAACAAACTACCTATATGCAGAAAGTCAAATTGGGTACGAGTAGGTGTCAAACTTATTACCTCCTTGTGTCAAACTTATCATGTATTTTTTGTAGGAACTGCTCATTGCGCCAATATGTACCCGCCTACCGAGACTGATTTGCCTGCACTGAAGGAGGCCCGCGTCGAGATTCTGCAGCACCTTACTCAATGGATCGGGCTCCCCTGACTCGCATGGGAAGACTGCTTGCATCGCATGTTTACTTACAAGACCCCGAGAGACCTTAATTACGCGGAATGCGCGAACTGGTTCATTGGACGCAAACTGTTTATGATAACGTTGTACTGGGCCGGCTCTCTCACCTGTATCACACACATGCGACGTCTGTATGACGGGATGTTCGCCTTCAACTTTATCCGAATGAATATGCCTGACTAGACCACTCATCTTGGTCACCTACTCTCGCTTAGTGCGATTAGTTTCATTACTTAGTATGTTACATGTTCAATTGCAATGAAGCTCAATAAGTCAATTCATGGGCATTGATCTTAGGATTTACTTACGCAGTCGGCGATATAAACCACTGCCGCATTTATATACATTATTTAGGAATATTTCATAGATGTAGGATTTTGTGATAATTTATACCATTTTTTTCTGGAATTTATTTAAGATTGAGACGGTTAGTTATAAGCAAGTCCTAATCAATTCTTTTGGGCCAAAGTTAGTTTAGGGTGAGAGGGTTACTTTAGCGCCGTCTGGTGGGACGAGAGCTAGTAAATACAGGGTTAAAATTAGGTGAGATTTGGTGGGAGTGATGTGAAATTTCATGATGCGTGTGAGAAATTGTGATTTAAAGGTAATCTCACTTGTGCTTATCGGGTGAGCGTAAGGTTGTGGCTTGACGTAGATGGATTTTACTGCCGGCAACGGAAATAGCTTGTAAGTTAATAGTTCCGTAGCTTGTTCATGGAACACGCACTCCTGGTGAACGCAAGTAGGATAGGGGCCTTAGGTTACCAGTTTGGGTGCTGTTATTTTTAAAATGGTCATATTTTTTTTATCCATTTTGTAGAATTTACTGACTTTATATCTCTAGTAATAAGTACTTAATCGTAATGTTATATATCAATAAGAATAATTGTCCTACACGAGTATTTGTAGTATTTAACCACAATATATATTCAAATATTGTCCATTATGTAGTCAATGGTCTCATAATGTTTACAAAAGAACTGTGTTGACGAAACTTTTGGAAAGGTCATTATATAAATAATACGGACAAACATCATTGAATGTCCGAGTAGAATCAATGTTCAGTGTCTATCCGAATAAAAATTACATAGTCATAGTGTTAAGAATCAATATTTATTGTATTGATGTTTCACAGCCGTAATATTCGCATGAGCTCGAGTTTTTGATTACCCGCCCTCTGTTTACTATATTAATAATATACATGCGTAGGAATTGATTTCTTGCCTATAAAAATAACCTCTTAAGGCTTTTTATAACTATTCTTATAATAAAATATATCTTGGTCCTTCTGTTCACTTCCACTTGCGCCGTCCGAACTTGGAATCTCAGTTGTCTTGTAATTTTGTAATATTTTTTGCGAAATAAATATTGATATCAAGAAGTTTCTGTTATTTGCCTTTCTTCTTCTGTTATTGTTTCCAATCTTTGCCCCTTTAATAAAAGTTCCATCGCACTGAAATAAAATAATAGGTATATTGAAAACCAGTGCAACTAAGTAGTATAATGCATAACATACATTACAGTGTTGGTCGCATAGGGAATCTTATCGGTTCTAAAGTATACCCCCGGTTTACTAACTAAATTCCAGGGCATGCTCCTCGTGTAACTAAAAATTCCAAATTTATTGCTCTAAACTAGCAGCTATTATTGCTCCCAACTTATTTACTGGATGACTTACACCTAACTCTAACTCTCAAAGGACTTGCTGAAGTAAAAGAATGAAATGAACAAGGTGCGTTTGAATTTTTTTTACGCAGATAACGGTGTCCCATTTTTGGAATTTCTTCAACCGCCACGCGCCACTGGCGGTACAGTGCACTGTACATATAGGAAATAAATATTCTGGCCGAGTTCAAAAGAAGGAAAATGTGACTTACAGTGATAAGATGAAAACTACGACTTGCGTAGTCATGGTGAGGTAAAATATAGAGTTGATGTAATCTGTTTTGAGAGTGGCTTTGTACACTTGAGCGTATATGATGGACGCGAACATTGCCACGGCGTTTTCCATTACAGACAGAAATGCATACGCAACCCCTGAAATAAAAAAAATATCACTCTTCACAAAATGTCGACTTTAAATCAGGTGAACACATAGAGGAAGTGGTGAGGAGATATGGAATGAAACCTTAGGTAGGTACTCCAAGAACGGGAAAAAAAAGTTTAATAGGTAACTTGTTGCTAACCAACTTTTCGTTTGTACCAAAGATCAAATCACGGAGGATGGAAATAAAATCACGATTTCAGTACCTATTTAGATAAATTTCATCGAACTTTGTGAATGGTTTAAACAAGATGTATTTTTAGTTCAGTACCTACATAATATTATGTAATGTATTGTGTTAGTTGATACAAGACTGTATCAAATAAACCTGACAAATATACGGCGAGAGTATCTAAGTATACCTGAGAAATGATAAAATTGTGTTGATATTTTGCATCCTCGTGATATTATGATTAAATCTCGATTTTATCATAAACCTGTGACTCGGTAAGCGTAGTGTTGGACGCCCTGCGGCAAGATGGGATGAAGACATTCGAAGGCTGGCTGCTGTGGGCTGGATGAGAGTGGCCGGGAGCGGTGGCGTGCATTAGGGGAGACCTATGTCCAGCAGTGGACAAGTGTGGGTTACTGATGATGAGCGTTATTCGAATACCTCTCTCAGCAGCGGGCAACACTTTCGACGTCATGGAGCGTATGAGCGGGGCCACGCAGGGCCCCAGCGCGGCCGCCGTCGCGCCGATGTACATCAGCTTGTCGTCCACTGCGTGCGCGTACAGCAGGTGCCCGGCGATGTGCGCCGACGCACCCACCATTACGATTACCTGGAAAACAATGAGGATCACAAATTATCTATCTATACTATTTATAAAGAGATAACTTCTATAGACAACGAGTATCGACAAGGTAGCACTACAATGAGTTTGTAATACTATCCTCGCTATCGAAAACTATCGCTTTGTCTCTTTCATTGTGATGCATTTAAAAGAGACAGCAATAGTTTACGTTATGTCAGTTTTCGATGTCATTGTCAACTCATGGTAGCGCTTGAGCGCTATAGGCTTACAGGTAAACCGAAAACACGAAACGCTTGCGCGATGTAATAGAACACAGCGCCATTGGTTCATTTTTAAATTACGGTCCCGAAGCGAAGTGAGGGCGGGCCACTATCTATATTCTATACTATTTTTATAGAGATAAACTTCATAGACATCGACAAATCTTATATACAAACTGAAAAGACGAAACACAAGCGCGTTGCAATCGACGCCCAGCGACATTTTTTAGTAGATAATGGAACGACTGTCCCGAAACGAAGTGAGGGCGGCCACGTCTAGTCTTAATAAGCAGGACTAGTGCCCCGCTCTCACTTCGTTTCAGGACATTACTCCAAACTGAACCAACAGATGGCGCTGGGCGTCAATTACATCGCGGTAGTCTTTCGTAATCTTCGGTTTACCTATAAGCTTTGTCGTTGTATATAGATAGATAGATAGGTACTCTTTATTACAACACATTACAGAACTTTTTAGGTAATTTACAAATACAATATCAGCGGCCTTATCGCTAATAGTGATCTCTTGCAGACAACCTTTGGGTAGAGGAATAATTCAGCGAATTAAATGAAATTATCTCAATATACAGAATGTATCTGAACATTTTCATCCCTTTAATCCTTTAAATATTATTTAACAGTAGAAGAGCCACGCTTGCGCATCGGAGTAACACCATGTCCTCACAGAAAACCGGCGTGAAGCAGTGCATTTGCTGTGTTTCGCTGCGTGAGTGTGGGTATCGGACGCCCAATCCAGGGGAAGGGGGGTTAAAAG
The DNA here is from genome assembly GCA_014851415.1 of Cnaphalocrocis medinalis. NCBI lineage: Eukaryota > Metazoa > Arthropoda > Insecta > Lepidoptera > Crambidae > Cnaphalocrocis > Cnaphalocrocis medinalis. Next base: position 11,701,692 of record CM026273.1, on the reverse strand, counting down.
GTCAGTGCACTTGTGACACCACTGGTGTTGCAGGTGTCGATGGGCGGCGGTAATCGCTTACCATCAGGTTAGCGATTACCAAAGCTGAAGTTAAGATTAACAAAGCTTAAAAAAATCCTTTATATTCATAAAGGATTCAAATGCAGATTTTAGAATATTTCGATAATTACCTAAAAGAAAAAAATTACTTCAATATTTATAAGTACATGTTACCCACCGTATCCCTCCAATTGAAAACTTTAGTCATCACTGGAATGCCGAATAACATAACAACCACATATGCCGTGCTTAGATATGTCCTGAAATAACTGAAAGCAGTTGCATCCCACTGAAATACGATTGTTGTGTATAAATACATTACTGGTCGTTCATCTGAAAAAATTACAAACATTTTAATCGAGAATAAATAAATAAAATAAAATAAATTCACACAACATCTCATACATTGACCTGACTCCGTACTAAGTAGCTTAAGCACTTGTGTTACAGATATCAGACAACAGAGGATCATAAATATAATACTTAAATAGGTACATATAAAACACCCAGACACTGAACAAACACAAGTGTTCATCACACAAATGTGAATAAAGTATATTGCTTGTGTTGACTACGTGAAATAAACACTTGGCTGCAATATCTATCTATGTAGGTAAGGTATATCTCGCTTGATACTAATAGAATTTTCCATTACTTTCAAGCTGTCCGACTACTGGTAGGGTAGCTACATAGGTATGAAATGAAATTCCATACGTTATACATTACACTCAGAACAAATTTTATGAAAGTTGTTCCGCAAAGACTATGTACTAGAGTATCTTTCTAACATAATATGACTCAGTTCTGGTCGCTCTCTCCCGTGTATAAGCCTATTTTTATAGGTAGGTACTTTATCTCAAACAGGATAATAACGATAAGTAGGTATTCAAAACATTTTCAATAATTCTATGAACACGTGCAGTAAGACTTTATAGAGACCAAAGCACGCAACTAAGATCAAAGTCCGTATTGTACAAACTAGTGCCTAGTGTACCTACCTACCTACTTGTTCATACGTGCAATTCAATGCTGTGAAATGGTTAGGTAAGTATCTTATTTCGTTGCGAAGGTATTTGTCGTGAAAGTTAAGCACGTCTCGGTACAGAGATTCAACTTATCTCCAATATTATTTCTAGATGACTCAAAGATAAATTATTATCATAGATACATGCACAAACGCCCCATTGGTCCAGTGATTTCAGTACCGGGTCGGGTTCGATTCAGAGGTCGAGCACAAAGTATGTTTCGAATTTTTCGAACATCGCTTGGTTTTGTGATCACCAATCCGCATTAGACAAGCGAGGTGATTAGACCAAATCCCATCGCGATGACTTGATTTCTTGATTTTCATCGACTAGCTAGTGACAACGAATGTACATAGATATTGAGAATCCCGTTCCAAACGTAACCATTGAGTTACCATCGCGCTGAAAAATTTAAGTAGCCTCTTGAAATATGTTTTGCCTTCTTACCTCTTTGAAACGTATAAAAAGCCATGGAAATAAGCAGAAACCATAAAAATAATCTTCTATTATTGCGTCTTTTCTTTGTTAGAGTTGTAATAGTTTGTTTTATATTTTTTACATCGAAGAAGTCTCTGATAGGGTTGGTGACCCCGGCCTCCCGAAGGGTCTTTTGCGTCGGGCTAGTCTGCCACTTGAGGAAGAACAGACAATGCAGGGTGGCCACAATCATCAGGCAGGTGTTTATGGCAAACATCGTTGTGAATGACTTGTCCACCACTTTGTTGAACAACACGTTTCCTACAAAAGATTGTTTATCGGTTAATCTTAACGTCAAACTCAAGTACGTACAGTTTTCGTTTCTTGATAGGAAATGATGCAGTAAAATGTTTAGTCATGATATTGATACAGCAAAGTTTGATCTTGTTATTTAAACCTAGTTAGATATATTTATATCGTTAAATGAAACAAAGTCATGTGAATTTTATTAGGAATTTATTGATTTGAATTTTTTTTTTCTTTCACAACTAATTAAAAAACCCTGGCATGTTTGCAATCAATCAATTTAATTATTAAATAAAACGTTTTCCTTTTGTTTCCCTATTTGTACAAGAATCGAACAGATAAATTATGTAGGTATAATCCATTATCTACTCACCAATGGCGACTCCAGTGGGCATAGTGCTCAAGTACACCACGTCGAGTATGCCTACCCTCAAAGTCCTGTTCTCCAATGAGGAGACATCGGCGATGTACGCGAAGCAGGCCGCAAAGATCGCCAGATCCGCGCCGGTCAGGGCGCTGGGAAACGTCGCTGCGTAAATCACATACTCCAAAGGCCAGGCTGGAAATAATACAGGTCTTATATAGGTACGTACAGCCACACATCAAAGTATACAAAACTGTCAAATTCCTGCAATCGACTCTCATCTTACCGTTAAACACATTAGGTTGAATATCAAATATCAATTGAGGAAATTTGACAGGTTGTGGTAACCTAATGTGTGGCTGTCTGTACAGTACGTATTGTCTAGAACGGAACAGAGGTCGCTGTAGATGAAAATGGTGTCATCAACCATCAAATAATAGAAAAAGAGAAAATTGTAAACTGACCATTATTAAGTGTTGGAGCGGGAGTCGAACCCGCGCCCTTCCCGTATCATTACCGGTATCGTCGTATGGCAGGTTACATTTGCACTTAATATCTACCAAATGTATCTATTACCTACATGAAACAGAGACAATAAATGATTTGATTGATTGATTGATCTGTCTCAACCGTCGCTCAAACTGCAGTGTTTAAACAAGTCGTCACTTGGTTTAATACTTGCATATGTAATTACTACCTACTTTGTTATTTGATACAGAACTCCGTTTGCATTGTGGTGCTACAAGAGAAAGCGGTTAATTAGGTATGTAGTAGTAGCTTATCAGCCTTTATACTGTCCCACTGCAGGGCAAAGGCCTCCATCATAGAAATCTAGTCATCGCTACTATGATAGGATTAGGGTCAATCACCACGCTTAGTAGTAATTACATTTATTTTTAATTACTAGGATTGCCAGGTATCACTTGTGGTTATCACCTTGACTATAGGTGCATACCTAACCTTGCTAAGGCATGAAAATAGACAAACAAATTAGCCATTCAAGTTTCTCGACATGACAAAATTACATTCGCATTTAATTATTTGTAAATTAGTTTACAGCAACTAATTGAGATATCATGATTCTGTACAGGGTTGGCCGATTTTATCTGTAGGTACATTGAATGGATCGTCGTCGTACCTTCTAATGAGGTGTGATGTGAATTCACTTTTCTTATAGCATTGGATCAATTTTGGATGACCGTAATTTATAATTTAAAAAATCTCAGACAACTCACTAATTCACCTGATCCCAGAGTAAGTTTCTACATAATTATAATCTGTCAATAAAGTCTGAGGAACTATTACGGAGTTCTCCTAGTACATAGTTAGTACAGAGTTATAACCAATGGGGCTACCACGCTCTGAAATTCTTGATGCAATATAGCTTTCTTAGATACTTGTGTTTAGAGTACCTCTTACCTATGGCCGTAAGATGAACAAGATCAGTCTTACTGTCTTCAAGGGATTTGATAGTGATTCCCGATTTAGGTTTTCTATTTTAAAAAATCGGTTTATCGAATAAATTAAAGTACGGATTGATTTTCATGAAAAATATTCCGTTCGGGCATCCCTGCGATGTAATTAAACTTATACAAATTTTGTTTTTGTACTAATTTACTGTGTTGGGTGATAATTAGATGTATTTAGACCATATACCTATCTACGAATAAGACGAATATGTTCACTCGGTTGCAATAAAATGTAAACACCTCGACTCTTATCAACTCGACTTTAAGGTTCATATTTAAATGAGGTTGTATACTTACTAGTGAACGCACGTGACTGTTCATATCATTTAATTAAGTAATTATAGTTCAATGGTTTTAGCAACTGTTAATTTTTCTTTCAACATTTAGAATTTCTATTTTTAATTTACTGATAATACTTAATTAATACATTGTACACATTTAGGTACATTAGACATCAAACTAGCAATCGTCCGTAAGAAGCTCACAAACTTAAGCTAGGTATTTACTTACCTCTATATACACTGGGATATTTTATTATCTATTTATTTCCACGATAAAACTAACATAATTCGTAATAACGTCCCGTACAAATAAATGATTATTACATTGTTATTTTATCGTACTTTACACACAGGCACATAGTTTCTGAAACGTGCATGATGATTGATTTATTTTGGTCTGGTTCCCTTGCGAGGGCCGACGGAAGTCGCTTCAATGTAATTACCAGAATCCCTAAATACTGAACATCTAAACGTACCCCGGGCTCCGAAGCAGCAGCTTTGGTTGAAACCGGGAAATGTACGTTAAGATGAGAGAGACACGTTTGGATTAGGATAACTGAACTGTGTCTGAATCACAGTGTTAATGTTTAGTCGGACAAGCCTGTAAGAGGTAGGTACCTACAGACATAAGCTTCATAGCATCTATTAACATTAATTGTAAGTATAGAATGAGAGCGCCGCCAGCAATCTTATGTTTTAGATGTCAAGGACGGGTAGTAGAGCAGTCTTATTCTAAGATAAACATCTACATTAATACCTACTGATAGGACTTAAGTGTCTGATTGTATTGTAAATAGGTTACAGAAATTCGTCTCAATATTACAAACACCTTATATTTCAATTTACGGTTCTCCTGACTTGAATGTATATCAACTATAAGTTACTAGCGGCCGCCCGCGACTTCGTCCGCGTGGAAAAGAAACTTTTTACCCCCCTTTCAACCCCTTAAAACCCCCTTTACGCAATAAAAAGTAGCCTATGTTCTTTCTCAGGGTCTAGATCATCTGTATACCAAATTTCATTTAAATCCGTTCAGTAGTTTTGGCGTGAAAGAGTAACAGACAGACAGACAGACAGACAGACAGACAGACAGACAGACAGACAGACAGAGTTACTTTCGCATTTATAATATTAGTTAGGATAACTTCGTATGTTTAATGGTTTGATAAAAGGCATGTTACGATACGTTATATGAGTAGTATGGACAGCACTTTGCGTTACCTACCAGAAACTGTAAAATTTCAATCGATTTCGACTTTAATGACAAATTAATAGAGCGCTATATTAATTGGGAAATATTTGCTGTATCCGAACGACTCTGCGTCCTGTACTGTAGTCTCGAACATTAAAATAATATGTAAGTACTAGTATTAGTAGTGATGTAGCACATATCTATAAAAGGAAAGATCTATAAATGGTAATTGATTATAACAATACATAAAATATACATATTATTAAGACGCTTTGATCTACATAGATCAATTTAAATGGTGAGATGGAAGCTACTCGTAAAATCGCATACCTACGAAATTAACTATATAACTCACCATTTGTAGTAATTAAGGTAATCATGGCAGAAAAGTAAAGCTTCCCGATTAGCCCTGCAAGTAAAATGAACTTCCTTCCTCTCTTATCACTGTAGGATCCTAGGAAGAACGCTAACAGCAATGGCACCACGTGGCTTGCTATTCCGTTCCACTGGTGGAATGTTGAAACAGTCATCTGTAATGAGGACAAAATGCTGGACTTCTCTGGCGAAGATTCACTAGCGTACAAAAGTATCGAGTTTCATATATGTACATTTCCGTATGAAGACAGGAAACATGATAGTGTGATGTAATCGTACAAGCAGTTGTCTTGACTGGACATGCGTGGACGTAAACAAATATCTTATGTCTGCGTAAATACATGTGTAGTTACTGTGGAAGACTCATGAACACAATTTGTGCAGATCTTGACAAATTTCCTGATAAAAATTTGGTTCGTAATATATCCTTATGTTTCACTTTAATCATTTCTGTTATTTTTTTTTTAATTTGACTAACAATATTGTTTATTTTATTTCGTTAATATTTCAAATGTACCCTATCGATTATTCTATCTGTTGTAGGGAAGGGACATTTCGGGAAAGGGACATTTTGGGAAAGCGACATTTCGGGAAATGGACATTTTGGGAAAGGGTAATTTCGGGAAAGGGACGTTTTGGGAAAAGGGACATTTCGGAAAAGGGACCTTTTGGAACGAGGGACAGAAGTGGACATTACGCACCTGAACGCCGGCAAAGTTTGGATACTTGCCAGCGGTGCTGGCAGTGAAAGAACTTTAACACTTGTACTATAAAATAAACAAGGAAATAACTGAATGCTTTGATTTACCTGGACTTCATTGTTTATTTCAGCATAATTGCTTATGTTATAACAAATATCTTCACTGTATCCATGATTGACTGTGCAAGCTCGAAAGACGTAAAATGTTTGTTCTATTACAGTAGTTATCATGTAAGCCATCATGTAAAAAAACATTGTTGGCTCTACTGTAATATATTTGTACCATGGTTTTCTGTATGTTATCTGCAAAATATAAGTAAATGTACATTGACCTATAAATTGTGTATTGCAATGTAAAATATATCCATGTAGAGTAATAAATATACATAATGGAGATAAAGTATTAAAGGAGGTATCTATTGAAGACAATGTATTTACCTAAGTGAATTGTACTTAGCACTAACTAGTCTTGCTAAAAGCTGGTGTCTATTTATGGGTATTATACCCATTACCCATACTAATTAGACATATTATGTAGGTAGCTACTCAATATTAATATAACTTTTTAGAAACACTACAAATCGTACAAACAAGATGTTAGTTGAACACACTAATATTACTATTTAAGTAATAATAAATAACGCAGTTGCATAAAGTAACAAAAAAAAAGTATGTAGGTAGGTAGTTAACATTTTGTACATATTATTTTTCCTTGATAGGAATTCATATTATTTATGCACATAAATACACTCAGAGGCAAATCTCATCAAGGCTCTGCAAAATGGAGGAGTTGAAGCAGGAAGGAAAGCAAACCGCAGAAAGCAAAAAGCAACAGCTTGGAAGACAATCGGGACAAAACGCTGGTGTGATGATGAGGACTCAGAGGTACATCCAATCAAAAAGTTTTGTTTCATAAATATATTCTAGTAGGTATCAGTACAAAGTTAGGTATGTGAAAATTAAACTCAACAAAATTTGGGATACCTACTTAATTACCCCATCTACTACAATTTGGAACAAAGTTCTCTATAGAGGACTTTGTGCTTGCGACCTCTTAATACAGGGTAATTAATACTAAAAAAATCTTTGGCTAGTAAGATGTTTACATCATTATAGCAACAAAAAAATAAACCTTTATAAACAATAAGAAAATACAATTACATACATACATTTTAATTTAGATAGAACACCTAATATTTCAGAAATATGTTTACCAAGGAGACATCTGGTAGATAAATAACACATCACATGTTTTGAAACAATCTCTAAATAAATGATGAGCCTATACAAAAATTTGCAACCAATGTTGGTTTTGAAATGAAATGAAATGAAAATGAAATGAAAAATGAATTTATTCAGAGTAACAATTATTTACACGTTCCAATAAATGGTTTTGGAGTTGAAATGAATATAGGTCTCACTGATGAGCACACACAATCAACCTTGCACCCCAAAATACATAATAGTCTGTTGAGCTTTAAATAAGCTGCATCAACTTAAAAAAAAATAGTAATTAAGTAGGTAGGTACCTAATAATAGTAATAATGTTGTAAAAATATTATTATAATATAATTCTAGCGGAAATGGCATGGATAAAAATATATAAACACTAAATTATTCGCTGAGCAAAAGTAACTTTAAATAAAGTAAATTTCATAGACCCATTTCTTGTAAACACTGAAATGTACTGGTTTGACAGGTTATAAGTTAGTAAAGCCTCCAATGTAAAATAATTATGTAGAGTGATCAGTGTTAATATTAATTGATATTACTAACCATGGCGTAAACTTCCTGCTTACTATTCAAATCCATTTTCAAACAATTACGTCACAAAAAACACTAGATTTAAATTAATGAAAATTGAAATGAGGCATAGAATAGAAATGTATCAAGTCTTGAACCACATGTCCACATCCACACACTGCATTACAATAACAAATGATGAAACAAATGCCGATTTCAATTAGTTACGCGACCCAATCGTTCGCGCAAAGCCGCAAAACATCATTCATCATTTTCTTCCCGCCATCTGCTCACCACACATCACTTGTCAGTTCAGTTGTCTGTCTGTCAGTGTCAAAAAAGACTGACTTTATTTTTTTTAATATTAAGTATCTAACTGTCCGTTCGGAAACTAAACATAAATAGTGATTTTGGTATAATTCGTCAAGAAAGTTATGAACACGGATTTTTAGGAACTATAATATGTTTTTAAACTTTCGCGTTGCATCATACAAATACTTCATATAAACGGGACTAAACGCGACGAATTTTTAGGAACTAGTAACTCGAACGGAGCTCCCACGTTTATAAACATACGGTTACCAGACTCTTTGACATAAGCGGCAGTGGCGCCATCAATTAATTTAATGACTTTATTGACGTTTTGTATGTACGCACAGCTACACTCACACTCAAAGCATACAAAACTGTCAAATTTCTTCATTTTACTTGAGGAAAGACTGGTTGTGGTAACCTGATGTGTGGCTTTACATCGCTTTTCTTCGAATGTGATTATGTGATAGGTATAATAATAATAACATTACATTACATGACGACCCATTTGGCGTAGTGGTTTGAGCGCCGGTTGAGACGCAAGGGTCACGGGTTCGATTCCCGCATCAAGATTCAAGACAAATGTTTGTTGATGAAACAAATTTTTGTCTTGGGTCTGGGTGTTTGTAGTTCCTTTGTTGTTTCTGGTTTCCATAGTACAAGGGAAAACCTTAGTTTGGGACCAGGACAATGTATGTGATGTTGTCTCAATTTATTTATTTATTTATTTATTACATTTTAGTTTTAGTTACGGGACGATTTTAATCGCATTGACGCTCAGACCATGATTCAGATGGCCTGAATCGGAATTTCCCTCCCTATGCGCTGCGCGTGCTTGTGTTTAAATGCGAGAAGTATATTCTAATTCGCTAGTACACAGTGGCTTCATTTATGAGTTATGAACTTATGATCGACTGTCTATGCTATGGCCGTCTCATTTTTGCAATGCAACTCTCTATATACCTACTAGGGATGTTACGAATGTCAAAATTTTCACATTCGCGAATGCGAATATTTACGCCGCGAATGTGCGAATGCGAATGTTAAGTACTTAAGACATCAGTCACATCAAATGTAAAAAAAAACATATAAATCAATCATTTTTATTACTTAAAAGACAAAAAACATACAAAATGTACTAACAGACATTCAGTAGTCAAAGTTTAATAAAGTTAAATTCTATTTTAAGAACAACAGTTTTACTGCCTTCTCACTCATAAGTCGATTAGACACGCACGCACGACCTGCACACAATATTCGCATTCGCTTAGCATTCGCATTGATTTATGCGAATGCGAATGTCGATGCGAATGTTAAAAACGATGCGAACCATTCGCATAAGCGAATGCGAATATTCGTAACATCCCTGTATTTACTGTCATTTAGGTGTTTATCTTGAGGAACTATGCTACCATGCTACCTACCTACCATACTCTATTATGATGATTACGACGTAAGTGGCTTGCAGTGGAGCAGTGGCACCATTAATTAATTTCATGACTTTCTTGATGCACTATACCTACATATTCCTCTTCGTGTCGATATTGTTTTAGAACGCATTTTAAAATGGCGGTAAATTTAAACGTTGGTAAGAACATTTTTAATTTACTGAAGAAAACTGTTAAAGGGCGACTCACAGACTAGGTACCTTTTATTGCGAGTGATGGTGCTACTCACTAGCAAGTCGCACGGGTAAAGAATAACGTAAAATAATGAACAATTTAGTGTTTTGCACAGTTTTCACTAATATTTTTGCGTCAGTCATCATAAGCCATTTCACAGAAGATTAATGATGAAATTAATAGTTTTTTTGTATTCATATCTGTTTTTGTAGCGTTTTTTGGTTGATATGAGTTTCAAGATTATGTTATAAATTTTGATTTAGGTTGATACACCCCGCCGCCCAAGTCGTATCTGCATGAACTTTCTAAATCGTGTGTACTTAGGTGTTACGGGGATATTTTCTGCTAATTTCAATTCCTGCTATTAGGTGATTAATATGGCAAAGAACATGTATACCTAACTCTTGGAAGCAAGATGATAATTCTTCCATATCATCATGATATGGAAGAAGCTCTGCAGAAGCATCGCGATAGGATTCAGCGAAGCAATGGTTAATATTTATACCCATACTTAAAGAAAATTGGATGTGCAAACTATGCAACGAAAATCGCAAAGAAACATGACCGAAGGGGACCCAATGTAGGTAGGTATTAAATTTTAATGCAACCGATGGGGACACCTGTACATGACTGGTGTGCAGATCTATGTCGAAATTAACATACAAAATTAGACTTCTATCTAGCTGAAAAAATATTTATCATTAGGTACTTACTCTACTCAAAGTACGACATAGGCCATGGGTGGTACGATTGAGGCAAGCGGTTGCCTAAGTCGTACCGACCGAAGGAAGGGTTTTGTAAAACCTTTAAAAAATTTTATCACAAGATTTTGAAATGTCTTCATTTTTAATTCGTTAATTAATGAAGATTTTATAAAGGTTTCTCGTTTATTTATATCACAATAAAAATTATAGCTGTTTTTCTTGAACTGGTCCGTGTAAGGCGACCTTACCCCTGCCTACATAATATATCTACGGTCTACTTTACATCTGACAAGATTTTAAATCTACGCATATTAATTTCGTTTCATATTTTGATCGTCACTAGATCAAATAAAAATCAAAATGGAAAGAAGGTGGGTGACAGTACCAAAGTCCAAACAGATTTAGTAAGTAAGTATAATATATGCAACCATTACGCTTTGGGTTAGGTGAGCACTACGTTATAACGTCGTTATACCTAGGTAGATCTTACGAAGGCAGCTATCCTAATATTATGACAACTGTGTGTATACTTCTTCTAAATCCATTTACAACAGGGAATACAAAGACATATAAAAACATCCATAGCAACATAAAAAGCAACGCATGGATCACCGCACATCCATATAAGCCGTCTATTAAAGCTGTTATAATTATAATCGATCGCAGAACTAAGTCCACGATAAAACATATGACAGCAAACCACAAATACAGCAAAATTAGTTTTTCACTATATCGAAAAGATGCTACTATTAATATGATGTGAACTGCCACTATCAATACCCCGCAGATGGCATAAACGTGTACGATGATCGTAGACCACGGTGGTTTCAGTCCTTCCTGGTCGAAGACGTCGTCTTCGATGACGACCAGCATGGCGAGGGCCAGGCCTGGGACCAGCCCTGAGAGGCCGATGATTATCGTGCCGACCTTCAGGGACACGCTGAAGCAGCATCGCTTTGATTCTCCACAGTGCCTGTTTATGAAACTCTTCACCCCCGAGACCATCTGTGGACACAGACCAACCTTAGTTGTGCTGCGTTTCTTTTTTACCATAACTCAATTGGTACTTCCTTAGTAGGATTTTTCTACTTCGTCAAAAATACATTAGAATAACTAATTATTTATGCATTACACAAAAATATTTGTAGGTAAGTATAACTGTAACCATACAAAAAAATACTTGCCGCTTTAAGGTTAGAACACCTCCTCCTCAATCAGTTAGTCAGCTTGTTTTCACACTTCCCAGTGATATTATGTGAAATAACTACCTATTTACCTAAGTAAATAAGTAAGTTAGTTAAGTTGAAAGGGAAATAGCTGAGAATTTATCGTGGGTTCTGCAATGGTTATTGTGCACTCGCATATACCTTCCCACTAAGGTGCATGATAATAAATAAACTGTGAGTCATGAATATTTTATAACACCTTGCGTTTTTGCAATCTTTTTATTTACATTTTTGACGTGGATGTCAGGCTTGTGGTCAGGCCTTAGCAGTCACTTTAGCAGTTAGCTAGCTAACAGACCAGCAAACAAAAAGGTTGAAGTTCCAGAAAATTAAATCTTACTTTATGCTCATGTATTGTAAGAATCTCGGAATGTAAAATAGCCAGAAATCAAGCGAATAGGTACAGGCAGTACCAATCCAGGTAACCTCTACTTACCTATCTGCACTTATTTTATCTCACTTTATAGAACCAAACGTATTTGATGATAATCGGTTGAAGATATTTGGCAGAAGTGGCTCCTTACATTCGCGAGAGAGGCACCTAACATAGAGTAGGTGGGTGAATTTCAACAAACTCCATTTTTGCCTCATTACGGTGGCGAATTTTTAAAACCACTTTACATACATTTCATGGGAAGCACATAATAGAATAAACATTGTAGTATTCAAAAATATAGGAGGCATAAAAATATTATAACTATTTTTAGAGATATTTCAATTTGAAATTTTTACAAGCCACCGTAATTGTATTTGAGCCACCGTAATTTAATCCCTACCACCGCGATTATTTTAAGCCAGCGAAATTATAATAAATAAACAATTTTATTGTTTATTGTCATTTATTGAATTAAATTATTAAAAACCTGAGTTTAATTAGATATAATATATGACATGTAGCTGTATTGCAATCACGTTAATATAGGTACACATTAGTTGATGTTAATTAATGTAACCTGTATGACTTTTTAATAAAGGTAATAGTCGTGTAGAATATGATCAGTTTTTAAGTTGTTGCATAGCAATAGTCGTAAGGGGGAGGGGGGGGGAGGGGGGAATCAGGGTATGGTCTTAGTGGGAATTACTGTTAGTAAGTGAGAACGGCATTGCCAATAAAGTGCTAAGAAACCATCTGCAGTGCTAGTGGTGGAACACCAATTTTAAGCAGAGCCCTAGCCAGTCCAAGTCACCTCACGTTACCGTCGTTCCTCCTGGAACGTTCGTTCAACCACACGGCCGCCACCTTGAGGTGCAGCTGAGCTCAGGTCGAAAGGCGAGTCTTCTGCGCCTCCAAACCGAACCAAACTCACAAGAAAGGAAACCCGAAACAAAACCGAGCACGCTTGCAGGCTCCAAGGTGGCAGCCCTACTAGCTAGCTAGGGTATAGTGGATTAATCACTGGCTTACCTGAACCCAGCTGAAGAAACTGAAGAAGTACAAAACCGGACCGATAAAGCTACAACGACCTTTGGCATGAAAATACGGTCACGAATAGCATGTTGGAATGTGCGAACACTCGGCGAGGATAGCCGACTAGCCTAAGTGGAAGCAGAAATGCTTAGATACAAGCTGCAAATACTCGTCCACAGCAAGTGCGTAGGAATGGATTCGGAGAACTGGGAACGTCCAGGGGCCTTACTTTTTTTTTAATCTGGGAAGAAGGATGAAGAAGGCGTACCTACGTAAAAACGGCGTAGGATTCCTCCTTTCTCACGTTGCGACGAAGAGCCTACTGGACTGGAAACCCATCTCAGAGCGAATCATCACGGCCCGATTCAACAGCAAAGCTCGCAAGATAATCGACCTAACCGACGCCTTTGGGCTAAAACTGCGAAATCGCTTTTCCGCCCTCGAAAATGTCTCTTCACTTTCTGTCAACGCGGAGTGGAACCATATCAAAATGGCCCATACAGAGACTAACTCCGCCGTCCTTGGACACAAAACACATACACTCGAAGACTGTATGTCTTAGAAAACCTGGAACCTGATTGAGACAAGACGGGAACTCCATCTTCAACTCTCTCTCCATCCAAAACTCAACTACCTCCAATACCGACAGATTTGCAGAAAAATTTACCGCAGTACCCGTCGTGATCGCCGATTGTGGGCTGACAGTATTGCCGAACGAGCTTAACGCACTGAAAATGCCAGTAATCTCAGGGAGATATATAAGGCAACATTGATGTTGTCTCCCCCTACAGGAGGAAAAGTATTGAAGGCCATCCAATACCCGAAAAACGGGAAAGCCCTAGGAGTGGACCTCATCACAGCGGAAATGCTAAAAGCTGATGTTTGGACCGCTGCGAACGTGCTGAATCCCCTCTTGAAGAACAGCTGGCTGGCCGAAGAGGTGCCCAAGGATTAGAGAGAAAAAAAAGGATTTCTCACCACCGTACCCAAGAAGGGACACCTTAGTGAATGTGGCAACAGGAGAGGCATCACCTTGCTCTCAATTCCTTTTGAAGAGCTCTCTTGGATCATCCTAGACAGACTATCGAGGGCCGTCGAAGCTCTTCTTCGCAAAGAGCAGGTTGGCTTTCGACCCAACCGATCGTGTACTGACCAGATCAACACCTTGCGAATAATCTTCAAACAGGCATCAGAAGGGAAATGTATGTGACCTTTGTGGATTTCGAAAAAGTCTTTGAAACGCTATCTAAAATGAAACGTTATCTGGTGGCTCGTGAAATCGGAGTTTCCGAGAAGATCACCAACATAATCAAGGCCATCTACTGGAACTATTCCTGTAGAGTCGAGTCGAGACGCACGAAGGCCTCGTCTCGGAGGACGTACCAGTTGATCCGGAGGTATGTCAGGGGTGTCTCCTCTCGCCTCTCCTCTTATTTGTCGCTATGGATGGCATTATGCATTAAACCTAGAACAAACGCTGAGGCATAAAGTGGGGACTGTCCAACGTATTGGAAGATTTGGACTATGCCGATGAACTTGGCCTGTTGAGCCACACACGAGCTGACATGTAGGCCAAACTGGACGACCTTCAACGAGAAGCTCGGGAAATGGGTCTGAAGATAAACATCCCAGACCCAGGAAATGAGATGTGGAGTGACAAGTTCTTCGCCGTTGCTCATCGGCACAAAGGGTGTGTGGAAAGAGTCCAGAAATGTACTGTAATTAGTAGAAAATCAATTTCAGTGGCACTGTACAATTACGGTGGCGCTATATTTCGCCACCGGAGCCACCGGGATTGCACCACCGGACTTAGAAACAGTAACAAAATTGGTATTATAAAATAATATATTATCCCACCACTAACTTACAGTCTATAAATATGACAGTTAACTTAATCTCAATAAGCTATAAAACTGGATTTCATGTAAAGGAGAAAAGACAGCTCAAAATACATGCCACCGGTATTGATGAAAAATGTTCTCCTGCGCCACCGCAACTAGTACTTACTTGTTTGGCGGGAAAACGATGACAGCGCGCCGCATGTCCTTTAATCCCGATCATCGGGACACACTGAGCGGTAGGAGGAAGCAGAGCTCGTGTCTCCCAAAGCACATCGTGACAAGTAAAGAAGGATTCAAAACGCGCCACCGTTATTGCTATTTTCCGCGGGACATTTTTGAGATCGATATAAAATTCCAATTATTAATATTTAAATAATTCTGTTTGATTAATTTGAAGTCTCGTCTATTGTATTTTAAGTGTACATTATTCTAAGGTTACAATTATTCATCAAAAACTTACAATAACACTTTAAATGTAAACAAATGGAATTGGGACAGTCCACCGTTATTAGAATTTAGGTCTTCCAACATTTTTAAAAACTAATAAATACATATCTAAAGGCTAAAACGCTGATGACATGTCATAAATAATAGTTCAAATATTTACCAAAAAAATAAAAACTGTTACTAGTAGCTCTCGATACATCGATTTTCAGCTTCGCCGCAAAAAAAAAGTGCTTGGGAAAATCACCCAGGTAAGTAAGCTCTGTTTGACCTGTTTATAAGTAAACAATACCTAATTATTGATAAGATTGAGGCGAAAAATTATCAAACTGGTCAGCTGATAGTAGATAAGCAATCACCGCCGCCCATGAACATCTGCGAGATCAAAGAAGTCGCCGATGCGTTGCCGGCCTTACAGAAAGAAGTAGGTACGTTACGTACCTAGGTAAAAGCTCATTTCATGAAGGTCCCTAAGTCATAGCCATCGAATATTGTTATTTAAGTAAACAGATTTTGTATAGATTAACTTACATAAAACTATCCTAATTACTTACTGTGTTATTTTTCACTTAAAAATGTGTGTATTAGTTAAAGGGTAAGTACACATAGATAGAACACGCCTCGTCGTGCGCTAAATTACAATGGGGAACATGTATGAGTTGTTAAAAAAAAGTAATGGGTTTTATTATGAAACAGAAACAGGAATGCAGGTATGTACAACTTTTGTTATTTAAAAAAATATATTATTTACTGAATTACTTTATTTCTCATTCTTCTCAAACCCTAAAATCAAACGTTTCACACATTGCTTCGACAACGATTTTCTTTCCTAAAGTCCGAATAATTTAATACATCTTAGTTACTTATGTAACATTATTATAGTAAGACGCTTTGTAGACGGCGGTGGCGAGCCGGATACACCAGCCACAGCACATCCGTAGTTGCCAGAAATGGATCGAGCAAACCACTTTGTATCAAGTACATGGTACAATACGGTGGCGCGGTGGGTCACCGTGCGCTTTCTAGTGACTAGAACCAACCATCCCCCATTGCGTTGGGTTCGAGGCACGGACAGAAGTTTATTGCTTCGCAGACAAAAAGTCCGGCCCGCCTCGCCGTCTGCATAGCGCCTTCATGCTACATCAATACCAACCATCTTACTCAGTTACTACTAATAAATCCATAGAAATATTTACATTTCAGTATCTACTAGGTATTCACATGTCATGTTTAGTTATCCTGTACACTTTTAATAAGTACCTAGGTACGTAATTAGTGTTAACTAGATCATTTATTTCATAATTTTTAGGGCTCCGCCATGACCGTCCATTCACCCGCAACCTAGCTCGAGACTCTTAGTGCTAAAAGTCTGTAATTTGGCATTCATGAACTACAAGTTAGTAAAAAAAACATTTTTTTGGAGTAAGTACCTACTCGTAGGTCGTAACTTTATTTTCTCCCATTTTGTGGGATAGCGTTGGATTTAGGTCTTCTAAAGCTATTACCTAGTTATAGGGTTTATAATGATCCCCTACATTGCTCAATGCTCATGGTCATACATGTGCATTCCTTAGGTTTTTGTTTGGATGACCAATTACACGACAGAAAGTCATTTTAGCTCAACGTTATCAAACAAAGTGAAATGAGCACCGGTAATATTGAAATAACCTTGATATTATATTTCAGGTAGAAGTATACATGTAAATTCTCGATAGTGTCATGTTTATGTCGTCTACAGATGTGGATGGAAATAACACATTTTCTAAAAGTCCTTGGTTGGCGAATGAGCATATGCTGGGTAGCAGCAACATGATCCTGCCAAGTCTGGACGAGTCCTTATTGGAACAGTGTTTTTGAAGAAGCAGCAATGTCTGATCTTGGAGCATTTCGATTTGAGGGGAAGATGGGATGTCCACAGAATCTGAAAAATTGTATTGTTTTAATTGTAATGTTTAACAGTCGGACAATGACGTAAGTATAGTAGGTAGTATCCTACTGACATAGTTAAACGGTTTGTTTTATAATTACGAGTAGATATTGTAAACAGCGCAAATACTCATACAACACAGCTTATTTTTACTATATAAGAAATAGTTACATGTATTTTACTGAGTTGAATAGTGTACGTAAGTAAATAAAATGTACCGACAACAATTTTATAGAATTTACCTGTACGAAACAATAAGGCGGACTTTAGCCAATCGTACTCAGATTTATCTAATCTGCATTGAGAAACTCGTTTCAGTAGCGTTCTCATCTTTTTCAATTCATCCTTTATGTTTGGCCGCTTGTAGTGTATCTGTGCAGGCATAGTTTCTGAAATAATACAAAATAGATTATGTACCTGTGTCGTCATTGCAATCAATATTATTTGGACTTAGATAAGTAGGTGTTTGCAGGAGTAGAAGCTTCGATTTTATATAAAATACTTAAGTAGGTACATCACGTATATCTGTTTAGTTATTATGCCTTTAAGTCAGAGCTTTCCCTGTTTTTGTAAGTACTTACTTATGGCAAATAAGTTACATGTCCACTATACGGAATTTAGTTCCTGCCCTCCCTCGGGACGCCCTTGCTTCAAAAAAGACAAAGTCAGTAAGGTAAGAACAAAGAAAACTCACCTTCATCAAATTCAAAAGAATATTGCGCGATGGTAAGAATGAAAAGTTCTTTCCAATTGCTGTGCAACAAGCACATTTGTTCAGTATTTTTCATTTGGACAAAAGACGATACTCCGTGGAGCCATTTTATAGTAAGGACCAACATCTTGGCAGCTGGGTCGTAGACATCATCCATCGCATTGCAATAGTACTCTCGACTCGATTTCCTGACTGTAGGCTCGAATTGAACCTTCTCTTCAGACATTTTCATGCTCTCAGCCAATCGGATGATTTTCTGTCGATCTTTAATGTCATTATCTAAATAGCTTTTCGAGCTAGTTCTGTTTAAGCTAGGTTTTTCCAATTTTCTTGGCACTACGTATATCGGAGGCTCGAAGTGATTAGGCGAGTGTAATAGATGATTTCTGGAATCTGGAGGAGATTAATAATTCAATTAAGTAGGTAGGTACTACTTTCTATAACATTTTCATAATTAAAAAAATTGGACTTCACAGAAACTTATTGTAACCATCCTATTAAGAAGATAGAGCATTATCCCGCTGCTGGGTCGTGATCGTTAAGTTGATTAAAATAGCCTTTGGATTTTCCGTGACTTGAACTAAATGTTTCAGATTATCGTATTTTTCGCACGTAGATAGACACGGTCTTTTCAGCATAATATGAGCTTACACGCGCGTTACTAAAGCGTTTCAGACTTGCGCGTATTTCGGCGTATTATGAACCAATCAACCAACACATCTATTGAATTGACATGAGGTTTCCATAAACAAGTTTTTCTGTTTACGTTACGAGCTTAGAAGCTCGTCCACGCTCGTATGTACGATCGACAAAACACGGTTTAAAAAAGGAGCTTACTTATACGCGCGTTTAAAACTGTCGTCTGCAACCGCACTAAAGTGAAAACCGTACCATGTAGGTTCGGGTGAAAGACAGCAAGTCAGATTTCCACGATCCTATATTATTTATTGTACTTAATAAGCTTTGAAGGGCAAAATGCCATCAAGTTATTTTTCATCATGCTGTAACTTACACTACCTACAGTCTACATTGGTAAAATCGCAACATGTTTGTTTGTATTTGACTTCCAATTTTATTAGTTGAGGGTTCAAAAATAACACATGGATGGGTGAATTTCAACAAATCTAATTACGGTGGCGAATTTTTAAAACCACTTTACATACATTTTCGCCACCGGGATTGCACCACCGGACTTAGAAACAGTAACAAAATTGGCATTATAAAAAAATATATTATTCCACCACTAACTTACAGTCTATAAATATGACAGTTAACTTAATCTCAATAAGCTATAAAACTGGTTTTTATGTAAAGGAGAAAAGACAGCTCAAAATACATGCCACCGGTATTGATACGGTACTTGGGAAAATCACCCGGATACATATTTCGCTTTTGCAAAGACACGTGCTCACGAATAACTAGAAAAATAATCGCTTAGCAGAATATAAAAAATAAAAGATGTAGGATGTTATTTATAGTTATTAATAGGTGTCAGCATGTGTGTCAGTGTTATCAGAAGTGTTTTAAAATGTATTTACCATCTTTGCCGGCGTCCTCGGCAGAACAGTCTGTTTTAAAAGCTTCCTCGGAACTAGATACTTCATCTTCCTTTATTCTTTCTTGTAGCTGCGAGTCTGGCTTTTCACTGTGGTTTTCTAAAGGCGATGCAAATTTAGCTGGACTCAATTCCCTCTCCAACGGTTCTAAAGGAAGGAAATAAATATTCCTTATGAGTATTGGAAGATATTACCTACAATCACACTTTGTGTTTAATAGGTACACAATGCTTTTTATCCGTCATAGAAACTTCCAGAAGCTAAGGCTGTAACGGGGCGTCGGTAAACAACAGTTATCCCTCTAACAATAATTTTGAACCGCGTTTGTTACATTACGATTTGTTAATTTCACATTACACTTACTTGTGTTAGCTGACTGCGTTTCGGGTTGTGTAGGGCTGTCAGTTGACACAAGGGAAGGATAGAAAATATTGGACGGAAAGTACCCAGGGTGAGCCACCGGATACTGAATTGGGCTTGAAAATAGAGGAATCTTGAAAGGATTTATCGAAGTGATCGAACCCACTTGGGAGCCTAGGAGCGGGTTTAGCTGAGGAATATCCGTTTGAATTGAATCAGGAAGGCGGGAACTGTGGAAGTCTTGAAACGAAGAGCTATCGAGATAAGAGCTGTGTACATTGGGCAGGGCATCGGGCGGGGGTTGGAAGCCGTTGTAGGCGTGGAGTGGGGGGAACCCTGTGAAGGCGAGGGGGGTCGGGGGTGGGGAAAAAGGTTTGTTGTCGAGCAAAGCTATAGCCTAGCTTCTGTAGAGCCAGCTGGTGGTGTGCGGTGGCGACGGCAGGCCGAGGGGCCCGCTCATGTTGAACAGCTGAAAAAGTCATTAACAAAGGAAATGGTAGGTAACTGTAATAAAAGGTCTGAGTTAAAGTCGTGAAAATTGTTATCTTGCTCATACAACATCGGTTTAATTATCTACAGAGTGTAAAGCTGTGAACATTTAAGTACCTACATCCTTTTAACCACATCTTCTAATAGCCATTCTGATCAACATTTAAGTAGGTCTCTACGACTTTTGAAAAGTCGTAAAGAACTATTTTTGAAAAGTCTTTTCAAAAGTCGTAGAGTCGTATTTTTTCATCTCCCATACATACCTACAAAATAAACAAGTCATATGACCGGACTTGTAATATGAAAGGTTGTAATTTTTTTATGCGGATTAATTTAAATGTTATTCGCACGAATGGTAGAAGTCGTGGTTAAAGGGATGTTGATGTTGACAGACACACCCTGTAGTTAACACTAAGTAGGTATTTACGTAGGTGGGTGTAAGAAACTCGAGCGCTATAATTTGAGCGCCTACCTAGGTACTTATGTAAACAAATATCGGTGAGAACCGCGGCTGGCAGCGACAGCTCTCGATAACAAAACTTGTTTGTGTTCACACCCTTCAATATACACTACGCCCTCATTTGCAGAACATTATGACTGCTGACGAGCTGCTTCGGTGATGTAGTAAAAAGAACAACTTATGAATGAGGATTCCAATCTTTGACTTTTGGTTAGGTAGGTTACTCAAAACCAGAGATTAATGTTTCCACCTGCTCAATGGATTTTTTTTTATCCATATTAAAGTAAGTAAGTAGGTTTGTTCCTGTGTTTTGGGGATATGATTCCGGCGATTAATGTCAAAAAGCTTATTGCTTTTGAGTTGTATCTGGCTGTGGACATGGCGAGGGTCAGCAGAACGAACCAAGCGCCCGGCCCTTTAGCCCTTTTCTATATAAACGTTTTGCCGTAAATTTGAACCGCCATTATTTTGGTTCGGATATAAGTTAAATACAGATTCTCGTAATATGTCAATAGCTATTTTAATTTAATATAACTCTTCTGTTTTCGATCTTAATATTGATATCTAAAATCCCCTTGCCTACTTTACTAAAAAACACATTGTTTTACAGAAATAAATGCCTAAGTATTCAATGAGTATGCCAAATGTGAAAGTAGCAAAATGGCCTGGCTATCTAAACCACTTCATATATATCTATCTAAGTTAGTGAATTTTGGACATATAGAGTTAAAAAGTTGGTTCCATGAGATAACTCAATTACTTAGTTAACAATATTTAAATTATATTTAATATCTTAATTAAAATGCTCTATAACTTCGTCTACGTGAGTGCGTTTAGGTATTTAGATAAATATATTTGTAGGTACTCGTATCTTAAACGTGTAAGCACAAAAATATTTTTAAAATTCGATTTTTAAAAATGATTTTTTTTTTGTTGACAAAGTCTCGATTTAGTTTACTATGAATGCCGCGAAGTGGCTCGCCACGACTGCGTGTGAATTTCGGTGGGGAGGACAGGCGGCCCTCTGCGATCGCGTTTTTCCTTCGCTCCACTTACTGACACTCGTGTACCGCAAACACTCCAACAGTTTCCTAATGGAAAAGACATGCTGCGATGAACGGAGCCTGGATAAATACTTTATTGAGACAAGTGCTCGGCCGTGTTCTCTATTGATTACTGTTCAATTGTCGGGAAAAAATCGGGGTGAAAAAGATGGTGATATTTCCCAATTCTTGTAGATATTCTTTAAAATATCTTGGTCAATGATTTTGGCAATCATATTCTTAATACAAATCAGAGTAAGTAAAACATTACTCGTGAAAAGGTCGTCGGTCCGTCTTGTCCCGAACTCAGGGATCAGATTTAGGGCCCTTTCCGTCCAAACAATGTGCTTCTCCACAATGTGCCCTGCCTGCAGCCACTTCATGTTAGCGACTCTTTTAGTTTTAATTTAATGTAATTTTGGTTTACCTTTTAACCTCATCATTAGGTACGACCTAATACGACCACGCAAGGAGATTTAAAGCAAACCCCTCTTCTGATCTGAAGTCTTAGGTATCTATGGACCTTATCAAGTGGTAAACTCACCATCTTTCTTCATGTTCACCCTGAGACACTTGGAGAATCGGCAGGCCTGGCACTGGTTACGACGGGACACGTCTACTACGCAGCGGCCGGTCTCCTTACAAACATAGTCCAGATTGCTGAAATATTAAGTAAGAATAAGAATACATTTTATTAAAGGTAAATTATTGTAAACTTTCTTAAAGTAAGTAGGGCACTTTATATACGTAAGCTTAAAGAAAATTCGTATGTATAGGTAGAAGGTGAGTCAAGCATGGATGTGGATATTTTTACTCCGGATACCTATCCGTTTGTTTTCGTTACGGAGCGAGCTCCATTCATATCTAGTTAACATGTTGTTAACATTCTAATGTTATAATACCTACCTATGCCTATAATACAGTGCGACACTTGTTTTGTTTATCGAAACTGACAACAACACTGACGAACTGAAGATAGTTCTTTTACGGGTGGTTTGTACTACAAAGGCTCATTTTGGAGACCTGTCTCAAAAGCCGTGTCACTAAAGTTACTAGTTTTTACACATCGGTTAAAACATATCTACATACTAGTTTACTATACAGGGTGTACTATCTGCGAACATTTATATGCTTTTAACCGCGTCTTCTACCAACTAATCTGAACACGGACGTATATATAGCTTTGACAAGGGGGGTGTCCCATATTGCAAAACAATTACAAATCAACCCCCCCCCCCCAACGATTGATAGAGATGTGGTTGAAAGTTCACAAATGCCATAGGTAACTACTTATCAATAGTTTTCTGACACCCTACGTATCTGTTACGCGTACCGTCTGATGCTTCTTTTAAAGAACCCCCGGCAGCCGTCGCAGGATGGCACCCCGTAGTGTTTGCCCGAAGCCTTGTCGCCGCAGACTCGACACAGGGACTCCGGCTTGCCGCCGCCGCCACTCGGCTCCATCGCCATCTGCTGTCAAATAAATGCACTGCTCTAGCCCCGATGACACTTGGAACCACTCTTGACACTTGACAACCGCTCTTCAGATGGGGTGTGTCGTGTGCATGGAAGACGTAACATTTATGGCAAACAACGTTTTGAAGAGATGAAAATTTATTTAGGCTTATTTCGAGAATTTATTGTAGATATTTCTTTCGTACCTATACCTAGCTACGCCTACTTCAACTTACAAGTCCTTAGTATTTTAACTAATAAAATCTTTGATCCACTTAATTATGCCTGAATTCAATTTTATTTGATAACTCTAGTTTCAGTGCAATATAATAATTATCGGCCGGTTCCTGAATCGAGAACCTGAAGTTAAGCACTACTTAAGTACAAACTTTGACAGTTGAGTATACTTCAGTGCTTAACTTCAAATTCTCAATTCATAAACCGGCCGTATATTTATCTATCTACAGTCTGAATATTCTGTAATTACAGTAGGTACTATAAGGTTTGTAGGTATCTTCAGAAAAAATCTAAATAGTAGGTACCCATATTCGTACCCAGTCCTACCTAATTATAATGTGTTGTTATAGGTTAACACTCGATTAAAATTACCTTGAATACCGAATCATATCTTTTACCTTTAGGTATGCCTATGCAAAAAATTGAGAGCAAAGCGGCAGTATAAAATATGCGCATCTGAATTTTTTCGATACAATGGTTCAATCAAATTTCCACAAACCCTTGGGATGGTAAAGTTTGAAAGGATACTGCTATGTCACCGAAGTATTAATAAACGATTGATTATTCAAATGAACAGGCCGTGGCTCGGCGCAAAATGTGAAAGAATAACATTGCGACGGCTAAATGGGTGTTTGATGGGGAGATAGTGGCGTCACGCGCCGGGTGTCAATATGTTAATAATTGTAGACCCGTGGAGGGATGTGTACCCGAAGAAAATGTTACAAGTCATAGCGAAAGGTTGATGCTGTTGTTGATAGAATATCGGCTACTCAAATACTGCATTATTACGTCGCAAAGGGCTACGCGACGTAGCGGCGTGTAGTTGGCGTAGCGTGGTCGTGCATAATATAACGCGTAGCAGAGCACGTAGCACGTAGTTGTAGCGTCGTCGTAGCGCACATACGTAGCGAGCTACGCAACTGCGTAGTGTAGCGCTAAGCGTAGTACATGGCGTAGCATCGAGTAGTACGTAGCTTAGCTAAGGCGTAGTATAGTACCTCACGCAACGCGTAGTAGTACGTAGCGTAGCTTTGATTTAGATGCGTACTTATCTTAGAGTCGTGATTAGGTAGAGGATTACTTAGTAACGTGTGCCTACCTACCTAAAGACCATTTAAAGTATAATCTAACCCACGTAGATATTGTGCATACAAATTATTTATGTTATGATGACGATCTTTACACATATTCACACAAAACACTCAACTTATTTTTTTGATACGCATTTGTACGTGTAATAACGGCGAATCCCTGAGATAAAATTACATAATGAAAAGAAAAAATATTTTTGAAATGTTTTGAAAATACAGTTATGAAGCAAAGAACTAACCGTTTCTACATGATAAGTATATTTTCCCTTACCGTCGAGCTAAATTTGAAGAATCCCCAGGTGCATGTTTGTATTCGAACCTACGATCTTCCGCCAAGAAGGCGCCAATGCTTATCCACTGAGCTACCATGTTGTTACTCGTAACTAACTATGATGATATATTACAATAATATGACATCTATAGTATGATGAAACTTCAAGCTCCTTCAAGCTTGTGCATAATACTACTTAAATACTTATTATACTTAAGTGTGCACTTGCGCATTTGTATTGACGTTTATGGTGAAACAATCACCGGTTTGTAATTCGAGTTAAAGTGGCGCAACACACAATTATGTCACGATAGATGGGTATAATTTTTATAGTAGGTAGATGATATCAGTGTGGTGCCCCGATAATTGGACAGGTGTAGACGTTCCCACGAGTGTCACGAAGGGATGGAGAGGGTGACTTCGAATGTCTTAGAATTTCCCATGGTGGAAATTTGTCGACTTGAGCCATCGTCATCAATTTAAAAGCGTTAGTATAAAGTCTTTCTTTACTCCCAAAGTCTGTCATGTCAACCACAACATAGTTACCTTAGGGTAAACCTTTATGTAAAAGGCACTTGCTAAAATAAGAGCTTTTGTATGTTATCCTTTTTAAGTTTAAACCAAATGTCCGTTTAGTTAATGGCCTTGTTAGGGAGCGGTAGAACCTAGGTCTGAATACCAATTAGTTTTTTTTTTATTTGGTCGGTGGCAGACAAGCAGAAGGGTTACCTGATGGTAAACGACTGCCGCCGCCAATAGACATCTGCATCACTAGTAGAGTCACAAGTGTGCTGTCAACTTTTAATCCCCTTTTCCGGTAATTGGTCCTCCGATACCCTCACTCATTCGACGAAACTCAGCGCAGCCGCTGCTTTAAGCCGGTCTTCTGTAAGGCCGTGGTATCAGTCGGTCGAGGCCCATTCTTGCCGAAGCGTGGTGTGGTTAAAAAGTTACTGCCTACTCTAAATTTTCTCGGATCTGAGTCTGTTCTTGGCTGTTGTCATCTAGTAGTTGTAAAGAATGTTTATAATAATAATCACAAGAAAAAAATCTTTTGAATTTTCTCAAAAGTAATTTTATTGTAATTACAGTAGAAGAACTGCAAATGGGTTTTTACTTAGCCTGGTTGAGGAATAGGAGTAGACTTTTTTTATATTATAGGAAGGCAAACGAGCAAGCGGGTCACCTGATGGTAAGTGATCACATCCGCCCACGGACATCAGCTACACCAGAAGGAGTGCGGATGCGTTGCCGGCCTTTTAGGAAGGTATAGGCTCGTTTCTTGTTTCGTTTCGTTTTTTAGGAAGGTATAAGTACAGACTTGTTACCAATCGGCATATATAGTAGATCTACTACAAAACCAAGGAGAATATTTTTCTTGATTATCTGAGATTCACTGTCTTAAACGTTGATAAAATTTCGTTATCTGCTTACAACACGATATAAAGATTTTGAGTAGTGACCCAACATAACAAACCATGCGTGTGTGAAACTATGGTAAAACACAAGTGGAATGGAAATACCTAAATGGCGGAACCTTCAACATGTTTTGGTAACCGTAGCATGTTGTGGGGTCGCAATTACGCCGTATGCGCCGAGCTCCGATACAATAATTATCTAATTATTAATGGTAAATGCCGCAAGTTTTGACTTTCGACCGATTTGTCAGGGGTGTCCAGTTGGAAGTCGGTGTTTATATTGAACTAACAATCTGATCGACTACTTAGATATCAAACATGTATCGACTATAAAAATAAGGTTGGCAAATTAAATGTATTAGGTATAATGTGAATTTCGGCTATCTATTACAAAAATATTTTTTTACCACTGTGAGTACTTGTTATTTACCTATCAGTATAAAATTCAAATTCAAAATTCTTTATTTATTGGACGAAAAATATTGATACACGAGAAATCAATAATTGGATTCTAAAGCTAAAAAACTACCAAAAAGAAAAATTAAAGCACAGTGGGCTTCTGTGACCATGTCCACAAAAAAATTAAAATTATTTATTCAAAAACACAGTTCATACAGAAAATTGTTGTTGGAACTTTCTTTTAAGCAACAGATTTGCTTGTATTAGGGAACTTCGCTCTTCTTAATAAATTATAAGGTAGGTATCAAGTTTAACGTATAAGTACAATGCAGATAAACTCTGAAATAGGCAGACGTTTTACGCGCTACCTGTTACCTATATACCACAGAATACGTAATTTAGTACAATGTCTACCTTTGTTTAAGATATTGTATAAAACATGCCATATGATTTTAATTGTAGTAGGTACTGCCTACTACCTAATAGGTAGGTACCTACATTCATGAATATGGTATGGTCAGTAAATATATGTTTACGTTTATTACACGTTCAAGGAATGAAGCCTGCTCCAACCTAGCCCATGGTTTTCAAAGTAAACCACTAATTTGGGGTCGGGCATACGGCGCGTGCCCACAAACAAGTAGCCATATTGCCGGAATAACTAAACTGTGTATTATTAAATCGGTTCGCGTGGCACGAAAGGGCGGTTTGCCGTATGACATTTGAACCACGACCCTTCTACCACGTCGGACACCTATTATTCAGCGTACGCCCTTGGAAAGATAAAGCATAATTTTAAAGATAGGTAGGTATAGATACGTCAATACTTGAATTCTTTATGAGCGTATTGGTAACCTACTTCAATGGTATTTTTATGTAGGTTACTGCTGTGATTTTGTGTAAGTTATTTTGAACTACCGAAATGTATAAAAAAAACCGGAGTAAGTAGTAGGAGTTAGTGCAAGTCGAACTCGCCCGTCCAGGATTCCACACAGATTTTATTTAAATTTGTTGTTATATCTAACATATAAAGAAAACGAATGGTTCATTAGGGGGCGGCGAGGTTCATCGCCTGGATGCGTTTTTTCTTGATATCAAATCATATTTCATTTTACAAATTTGGGAAAACTCATAGATTTAAACTTAGACACGCATAGGTAATAAAAAAACGTTTAGGGCTTCCCTATAAGTATCGCCTGATAAGTACTGGGTATTTGAAAATTCATCATCATAATCAATTATGATATAAATAAAAAAAAATATATTTACCTACTTACCTACATTTGAAAAAAATATATCATTCAGTTAGGTAGGTATATAGGTTCGTTTTAAATTTCAGTTTCAAAACTGAAGCGTTGATCAAGTGTATATCGACGTTTAATCAGTTAAAAAATCTCTCTATACTGAGAGGTTTTTTTAACTGATAATAATATATTAAAATATTTGTATGATTTTCACCCCCGTTCTCCGGACATCCGGAGGCGGATTTGGGCGTCTTCTGTTGTAGACCGCTCCGACCGGAAGCCGAACTTTTCGACAGACAGTAGACCTAACATGGACTTTTCAAGAAATCGTATCGTGCCTGCCACGGTAGGATTACGCTAGTTCCTAGCACGAAGCACTTTCGATGATGTATCGTTTCGTACCATTTCCTTCAAAATGTTGGCTGGATACGTTAGTTGTATATTCGAAGACGGGCGCTTACGTTCTTGATTGCAATACTATGCTTTCTGACGTTTGCACGGTCAATGTTTGTTCTGCTTACGTACCTATCATCGGGAGCTCTACAATTTTCATACAAATTGTTTACGATGCGAACAAGCTATGATTTTGATGAAAAGTTCGTAATTGGCCTACAGGTACTCCGGACCGATCTTCTAAAGGAACTACATGAAGACACCACTTTTTCGAACATCTTCCTAACCTAATACCTCATCTTACAGGAAGACGGGAAGTGACTAATGATGTGGAACTCCGCCATTTTCCGATTTCTGCCCGGTGCACGGTTTTATTCCACGCATGTACAACGCACGCAAGTAAAGAGGTAAAGAACGATGTGATTGTAATCAAATCAAAACAATTTTCTATTTAATGGTGTACAAAGGGTTTCGTAGCAGCAGGATCATTTATTTTGAGATTTGAGTTGATTGAATGTTATTTTAAATTCCGGTGTATGATTTATGACGTAAAACATCTACATCAATATCTTGTTCAAACAAATTTTTAATGGTAGTTTTTATGGTTTACAATTTTACATCATAAAAGTATATTTTAAGTTTTCTCATTCTCCTATTTTTGGACCTAAGGTAACCTCCACGAATGGGTTGGTTTAGTCCACATACTAAGGAGAAGGTTTAGCTCTTTTTTTTTTCAGTTTTAGTTTTAAGTAGGTATGGGGCTACACCCGAAGTTTTATTACCTATTCTTTACTATTTTTGTATGTTATATCAAATTAGTTAATGCGGTTCACAAATTACGTATTCCTACACCGTTAAAATTTTCTCCTCTATTAAAAATGTAATATTTACACATCCTAAATGAATTTCGGAGAAACACGAATTAAAAAACTGCCATGGTAATACGAGTAATGACATTTCCACGTGAATAACCCTGCTCCAACAAAAGCAACAGTTAAACACTTGCTGAATTTTAGAGCGGAAAAATTGACACAAATGATCCTGAAAAATCTAAATGAACAAATAAGTGGGTAATATACATAAGTAGGTTTATGTTATTTGAGAAAACATAACAAATAAAACACGAAATATGTAGTTCTAGAAAGACGGAAAAATATAGTAAAGTACCTAATATTAAAGGTCCGACGACCTAAACCTGTCGAAAGGTGATCTTCATTTGTGATCATGGTGTCATTTATCACAAGAAATCTCGAAAGAATTTGTTCCATATGGATAACATACTTATTTGCTCCCAAAATGGTTGGAAAATAGGGTGGCATCTTACTATGAAAAAGGCATATTGCATAATGTTAGAGCCGCGCATGGGAGCCAATTTTCGTGCACTCGACATTGAAGTCGAATTAGAATTTTGTATGGACGAATGTATGAAATTTCCAAATTCAATCCAAAAATAATTCAATGTTCAGTGCACGAGAATTGGTCTCCTGGACTAGTTTTATCTCTCTTGAAAGGAACTTGATGAAAAGAAACGTTTTTCTTAAATAAAAATGTCTTAATTTAGTAAGTAAGACTCGGGACTTTTTGTGTAAGATCCTACAGTGATAGGTGGAGTAAATACCTATTTTCTAATTTTCTGCCGCAATTCAGACTTAAATTGATAATATTTATATGAGAATATGTAATTTATAAATATGAAAAACGAGAATCGCCAGCAGCTAAGACATCTAAATCGTGCCGATAAAAAAGCGAATTTAAAAGACACTTACCCGCAACAAAAGCGAACAACGGCAGCGCACGTCACAGTGCTTTGGACACCGAATATCGGATCCGAAGGCACGAGGGGCGGTTGCTTCGGGTGGGTGGTGACCATGATAAGGCGGGGCGATAAATTCTTCCCCAATATTCCCGTGTGCGATTGGCCCGAGTAGTAGGCGTGCCTTCCCTCTTTTTCCCCCATTCCACTAAATTTTGAGCTCAGGTGTTTAGCTTTTGTTTCGGCAGAGGAAAATTTGTAGTGTGTGTTGAAATTTAAACTGTACATTAGCGGGCCTCTTATAAATGTTTAGTTAGTGGATAATGGTATGTCATTCAGTAAAACTGTAATATTACATTTTCTCGTAATATCTACTGATTTTCTCTACGAATTTATACATGCATAAAAATGAGGATCTAATTCAACACATACACACAACGCATTCTTACGGCTTACTAGGTATGTACACTGGGTAAAAGCAACCGAACACTAGGTACTTTTTATAGTCTCTTTTCAAATATACGTTAGTTTATACTAAGGGCAAAGACTCAAGACAAACCGTAGAATATTTCATTCATTATTTTATGAAGAAAATATTACACCAACCAGCCAAGAGTCTTGGACTATTAACAGTTAGGTAGGTAATTACTCGTAGGTAAGCATAGGTAAGAAAAATAAGTTAACATAGAAACACGAGTGAACATAATAAAAACAAATTAACACAGAATTGATTTTTGGTGTATGTTCATTGTTCACATACATAATTAAGCCTCTTCGTGCTTCTGCGAGCTTGATTTTGTTTGTTAACTTGTTTTTCTCGGGTTATCATGACATTTTGTTCAGGAGGCCTATGTTCGTTCAGCATTTGATGATGATGAA
This sequence comes from Cnaphalocrocis medinalis, assembly GCA_014851415.1. Classification (NCBI taxonomy): domain Eukaryota; kingdom Metazoa; phylum Arthropoda; class Insecta; order Lepidoptera; family Crambidae; genus Cnaphalocrocis; species Cnaphalocrocis medinalis. The sequence goes on along the minus strand of CM026273.1, from coordinate 11,670,537 downwards.
GGTGAATTTCTAAGCCAAAATAAAACAGTATATAATTCGGAACCTATTTATTCCTTAGTCCCATTTTTTATAAAACAAAATGAACTAACTTACATTAGGTATAGTGTTACACAAAAGTGCATTACATGCGTTATAAGATGTTAACTGTAATATATCATTCTTATTTAACAAATAGTTATTTCAACGTTAGTAAATAAATACAGATTAAACTACCAGCTTAACATTATTCAAAACTAATATTTGTGCTTTGGAAATAACTATAAAAATTAACAGGGTCACATGTTCAATATAAGTAAATCTACAGCTAATTAATAAATCTAATTCATGAAACTGTGCTATTTAACAAAAATGAATGCAGTTTGTCGTGGGTATTATATGTTAAAGAAAATGATTAAGAAACGTCTTTTACAATGACATAATGTAGTACTTACAAAATAGGTAGGGCGAAAACATCAATACCTATATCAAACGTCGCCTAATTATTGCTCAGCTGCTGCTTCGGTAGTCAGTTATCGATAAGCTTAGGTTGATTAAATCAATAATAAAACCTGCGATGTTAATAATTTTGACTTTACTAGAACACAGTTCTTTCGTGTCTCCCGGCGAATTTCTTACCGCGTTACTTTTCTATGTTGCGATTATTTTCGCAATTAGATTACTTAGGTAGTCTGCTATTCGGGACGGAGACGAAATCAACTAATTCAAGATCATTAAAATCGGTCCAGCCAGCGGGTCTTAAATTGTAAGTACCTAGTGCAATGATATTCCGTTTCAGTTAGATCCTTTATACATAAGTAATTAATATGTCTAAAAGGATCTGACTGATATATAGTGGTGTAGGTACCTAAATCGAATTAATTAATTAGATATTTTACTAATCATCTGTGAAAAACCCCAAATAGATGCTTAGGTTGAAAATCTAAAAAAAATTAAGAGTTCGAAGTTTTTTAAGTATCAACGGATTTAATAAGTATGTTAGGTAGAATACGGTTGTTGCTGCAGCCCAAGACGGGAGTACGTGGAAATATCACGGGCTTTTAATAATAAATAATATTATTATTTGTATATTGCTATTTTCACAAAGTTCTGCTTATGACACGGGAAGCAATTGGATAAATCCTGTATGATATATGCGACCGTGTTTACGGCAGAGTGAAGACCCCTCGTATATTACTAAACCTCATATCTACGCAGTTCATTTATATGAAAACCTAAAAAAGACAATCAACTAAGTTAGACGCGTGCTAGTGACTCTGTTAGGTTTTGAAGAGGCGTTTTAAAAGTTGCTATTATAATTATTCGAAAGGGGGTCAAAATACGAATATTTCTATAAAATGTACAAATTATTTTTATAAAAAATTTACCCCATAACCGAGCACTAAGAGTAATAATGGAAAATTAAGAGTAGCCCAGTTTATTGCAATTTAAATTTACAAAGCGTAATGTAGTTTTTCATTTTTGGTAAGTTGTGTGGACCTGTTACAGTAGTGTGAGTCTAATTTGCCACTTTGAACTTGTGCGTAATTGCGAAAATTAAAAAAACTTCTTAATTTTGGGATTTTTCCATTATCTGCTAGGGCTTAAACTATGCATATTTTTTGCAAATAATGATCCTGCACTTATAGATTGTATAAAATTACATACAATTTATAAATACCCATAACCACCCACAACATACCCAAAAGTTGCAGAACTACATCGCGCAATGAGAAATTAGCCAATTATTTGCTAAGTTTACTGGGCTTTATATGTATAGGTCACAATCATACATTCAATAATTCGGAGCTATGTTACGATTTATACAACGTTTACTAAACGTAATAAACTTATGATTGAGGTTATTCAAAATTTAATATTATGCCATGATTGTATTAAAGATAGCTTAATTAAATTAATTTACACTAGCGTCGATGCGTTTCCAGGCTGCCAAAGTCAGTGGCGGGGCAAGATCTAATTTTGTTGTGGGCAAGACTGATTTGCGTCACAGTGACTCGTGTGAGATTAGCCCTCAGTTCTTTTTAAATAGGTAAATACAGTGGAAAATGTACACAATATCTAACAAAAGCTGAAGAAATACGAAGACTACTAAATATGACAAGTTTTGAAACGTAACTAAAAAAACAGGACAGCAGGATAGACATCAACAAGATTGGTACCTATTGGACACTGTTTTTAGACTAATCATCAATATGTCCTACGTCCTACCTATACTGGCTGCATCTGTTAACATTAATCCCTTTAACCATTTGGTCTACCTACCATTTTGACAAATACGAGTAATAAAATTCAACGTTGGTAGAATCGAATTTTCCAAAGTCAATACATAAGCATAAGAAAGTAGAACGACCTCTACTTTTTAATATGTATTGCGACAAGGTCCTAAAGTGTATACATATTTTTGGAGTCGACTGTACCTACTTAAATACGAGATAAGTCAATTTAAAGTATGTAGGTGAATCGAACTGGTGTGATATTTTACAGATGCTATGGCTATACATACAGCATTCTACACATCAACCGACAGGATTAGAACACTACCTATTCAGTCATAGCGCGAACGCTCCTTTAACATAATATAGTATAGTAGGACACACCTACGGAATTTCACGCCACTATCTACAAGCATATCTTATACCTGAGTACTTACACACTGTTTCATTTCCAAAATTAGTAAAATACTGTCATAGGATGCCACTTATTTTGGAGGTCCCGCGGAGGATTGCACGTCATAATTCATTAAAATCGCTCCAGCCGTTTTGACGTTAAGCGATGTCACTATGACCCATCCACATTTTAATAAACCCTGTTCAGAAAGGTTTAAATTTTTAAGGCATGGAAAAAAATTCAATTTGCTTGTTGACTGACTGAGCTGACTTTTTTGTACATATGTGTAAGTAGGTACAAATCTTGCGACCTTCCTTCATCTTAAATTGATACGAATAAATTTATGCTCTTCGGTTACCTAATACCTACATGCGGTATATAGGATGGGAAAAAGCATTGTGGCCTGGAGGGAACCTACCTTAAATCCCCAAATTAGCACTTTTTACTGAAAGGACAACAAACATTCCTTTTTGTTTTTTTTATAAATAAAACTGCATTCGTTTGAATTTTGCTTGTATTTATTGCCCGGGAATCAAACCGGAAAATCTCCAAAAATTAAGATTGGTCATTTTATCCTTTAAGTAAAATGTAAGGTCAAACTTAAGGATTTACGGTAGTCTCCCTCCAGGCACCAAAGTTTTATTTATTTTTCTAATTTGTTTATTTGACTTTTATTTTGAAAATACGACAAATAAGTGAGATTAAATCTAAATCATACTTATCATTGAATGAAATAAGTTCAACATAAATAACACCGACTACAAATCATTGCGTTAACTATAACCTGTTACTTAAACCTTTAACCGACAGTACTACATAGAAGTTGGTACACATCATATAATATACGGGCAATATCCAACGCCCACACGTGCTTTGCCGGTTTTTTTTGTAATAAAGAGAAGCACGCAAGATGTAAAGAATTGTACCAAACATCAGCATCAGTTAGGTTTATGTTTATAGTAACAGGGTCACAAGCGTCACACGAGTGCCGATTAGGTAGTTTCTTTTTACTTTGTCTCTAGTTAATGGAACAATTTAGGCAGTATGGAATTTACGTGATGCAAGTCTGCCATTTGGACGGTTGAAACAAAAACTATACATAAAATTATTATGACCAATTTGTATGTATTGCATTATGGGACATTACTTACAAAAAAAAACATATTGAAAGTAGGTAATGTATATTAACCATATTGTAAGCATCATCGGTTTCCTAACTAATCGACCTATGCAGGTTTGGCAAAGTTATGTGCCAAACCTAGGTCGATTGCTAATCCATTATTTCTTTTAGTTATTAAAACAACTGAAGGTTCTTTACAAGTACACAGGTACCCGTGCGGATCACATTCAAAGCGGCTCTCGTCATGACGTTCGGATTACTATTTATCAAATCGGGTCCCTAGAGGCCGGAACGTGTATTTTTAACTCGGGTTAAACTGTGGTTAAACATCGCTAATTCAAATGCTTCTAGCGCTTACCCACATGTGGGTTCGCGCATGTAAATTAAATAGTGCTAGGTAAAGGCAGATTTATGTCTACAATCTGCCCATTTTCCTCAAGCCGAGAACCTATTGAAAACATTTGACAGGATTGGACATATTAGCGTGTTATTGCCCGTACCTACCTACTGCGCTATCAGCGACGGAAACCACGTAATGCAGTTTCTGCTCTGAGGATATAACTACTGAAAATCTTCTAAGAAAAATATAAGCCATTCAAAAGTACTTAAATATAATATTATAATTCGTACTATTTACCACCACAATATTATAAGCACTTCCTATTATAATTTGTCACAAGTATTTACGATTAGTAAGGACAGCCACATATCAATGTAGACAAATCTGTTAAATTTCTCCAATCGTTCAATATCAATTTGAGGAAATTTGGCAGTTTGTAGTAAGCTGAAGTCTGGCTGTCTGTACTAGTTATATTCGATAAGCTACATGTTACAACGTTACGGACGAAACAAACAAATACTTGCCTCAGGGGAAGGCAGTTACAACAATATGCCATCGTATTATTTCAATATGTATCTAACCTATTTAGAATATTATGTAATAAATCACATGGGACAGTCCAGCACCCAAATGGAAACGAACACTTATTATTGTACTGACTATGAAGTTGCTATTAAGTATGTCGCAGGGAAATGATAAAACCAGGAATTTGATCAAATCACGGAGGATGTTAAAATCACAACACGATTTTATCATTTCCCTAAACAAATCTAGTGATTTGATCAAATCCCTAGATTGGTTCAGTGAAATGACAAATATAATTTTGCTGTTTAAACGTTTATTTGGATATACCCCACATAATAATGATAATCATTTGAGTGTAATTGAAGGAAATATTGATATAAACAATCACCATTAATTAAAACAATTTTTGAATGTTCAATTCCCAAAGTATTCATATCCCATGTTAAAACATCTCAAAACTAACTATTATTTCATACTAGCGGCCGCCCGCGACTTCGTCCGCGTGGAAAAGTAACTTTTTACCCCCCTTTTAACCCCTTACAACCCCCTTTTCGCAATAAAAAGTAGCCTATGTTCTTTCTCAGGGTCTAGATCATCTGTTTTATCATTTCCCTGCGACATATATACAACCCAATGTGCGACATTAAATTAAATTCTGATGATATTAAATTCGTAGAACACTTGTTAACGTAACTTCCTGTATGAAGTAACTTCATACAGGGTGTATCGGTAAACAGCAACATCTTTTTAACCACCACTTCAACCGACCGTTTTGAACAACGCTTGATACACTACTTTTGGAAATTCGTAAAGTTTTTTTGACTATTCATAGAAAAAGTGCAAATCACGTAAGCCAACTTTGTATTAAATGTTGAATTTTATAAGAATTCCCCACAGAACAAATATTGTTCAGAACTGTGGCGGAAGATGAGTTCAAAAGGATGTAGCTGTATACCTACCTATACAACCTGTATAATAAAGTCAGTGTAAATATGAAAGTCAGGCTATCTGGACAAATGTTCAAAATAGCTCACATTTACATAAGTAGGTCGATAGGTCAGTTTTTATGTGACGGCTGTACAACTTTATTTCCGTTTAGGTGACGCTACAGAATATTACTTAGCGCTGCAACAAAATAGCAACTATTGTCTAACGAGTTACTTTTGATATCACGACAATTATTAATTTGAGGTCGCTGATTCTATAAGTATAATTTTTTGTTTGTCAGCCTAGTTTTTGAGTTAATAGCTTTTACTGAAAATTCGCTATGATACAGTGTTGATTTTCTAATAATTAAATTATATCTCATTTTCTAATATAATTTGATGTGCTTTTTAAACGGCTGGGTACGGTTCCGATCGATTACCTAACATTCTATAGCGATCCCTAAACTTTAAGTGTTAGGTCATATATTCATTAGGTCCTCTATCAACCGACATAAATATTCTGATGATAGGTCCAGACAGCCCGAGCTACATGTATAAACTGACTTCTAATTATACAAGTTGTATCGCTATCACCATAGGCTGAACAACAAGGGCGACCAATGTTATCAAAACATTCACCAGAATCATTAAAGGAAAACGCCACCGCGGTGAAAGCTCGATCTAACTGGCCTCCACCTGACCAATTTTCCCATTGTTGATAATAGCAGCAGTTATAAATACCTATAGTTTGCAAAACTGAGCACAGAGTGCGCGACGCAACCCCAGGGCAATAAGGCCAAACTAGCCAAAGCATCCGTAGCACTAACAACAAATTATTCTTCAAAGGGATTTCGTGTTTATTTGGTCTAACATTAGAATGGATATTACAGCGTGTAGATATCGATCTTCTTAGAGAAACAAAATACTCAATCATCATACGGACAAAGTATTTACCCTATATTTATTAATATGCCTTCCCCCGACTACATAAATAACGTTTTTTAATACGTAGATATTTCATTACGCACGACATAATTAAAAAGCTTTACAAAATTGGTGTTTACGTAGTTTACTAAGGGCATTACTATTATTGCAATTATTAACACTCGATTGTAATTCACATGCAAATAAGATCATATCAAATGTATAGTCAACAATAGTTGCATTATATTTATGTGAAGTTATCTAATAGTTTGATCAGTTGTACGCCGTTATCCAATGTGACAAAAATACTTCAATCCAACAGTATCCTAGATTAAAAGCTACATACTGACCTAGTGAATTATCCGACAAAAACGTATCGACAACTACATACGTGATTTTATCTATAATACAGAGTACCTAATAACGTTATTGGCATTGGCAGTAGCATAGTAAAAATTATATATTTAGATAACGTTACATACATTATCCAGTAAATATATACAATCGCTACAGCCCACAGCCAGCTAATTGGTATTTTCGAGAATTATCACATTACGCTAGGTTACAATTTTATGAATTATCGCTGTTTAACTGGGCCTTCGTTTGTGATGTAATAAATGTTGTCGATATTTTGGCGGTCGGGCTGAAATTTCACAGGACAAGATATCATCGTTGTCACAAATCAACCATCATAAACAAGATTTAAACGTCGATTAGTTTCAAAAGATATTTTCTTTTTAACATGTTTAGTAATTCATGCAATAAATTAATCAAATTGTGTTTTCTGCATTCATTCAGTTTAGTTTTGTAAATTTACTTCCTTGTCATCGGATTGTCTTCTTCAACACCGTTCTTCCACCAAGCTTCACTCTAAACCAGTAAAGTTAAAACTTTCACTTCTTTTCTTTTTTCCTTTTCTTGTCACTTAGATTTGTAAAAAAGAAATGAAAATCTATATCCTCCCTTTCCAATCGTCCATGTTTTATGGACTTTGAAAATTGATTTATTTATTATTTATTTTATTTATTATTTCTTCAGTTATAAGAGAAATTATATGGTTTCCTCGGTTGATTGAAATTCTAGACAAAATAGATGAGCATGTTATACCTACATACGTACGTTTCTACGTACTTGACAGTACGTAGAAAATAAAAGTTATTGCAATGAACTGTTTTGATACTTCTAATTTTATGAGACGCGGGCTAATTATAACTGTGTAAGATAGAAAGGGTATCACCAATAAGATTAATAATATTATGGTGACAAGCAGCTTGGCCTGTAAAATTTCATTTTGTATAACATTGTTTAACAGTACACAATATCTAAGCTAAAGTAGTAGCGAACATATTTCTATATTTTGAGATATAAAATCGTTAAAAACTGCTTCTTTATCATATTCCTGCAAAAATTATCAAACAATCTCGCAGGATACATTAACGCGACGAATAAGGCCTGCGCAGTGCAAAAGTGCGAATGTATGGTCCTAGTAGGTATGTAGTTGCTTTACTGCTTTAGCTTATACCTATATTGCCATTGTTCGGTCCATTTAAAGTTACATTTTATGAACTATGATTATTTACTTTAGCTAAATAACACAATAGTTTATGTATAAAAGCCACCGATGTATGTACCTAATTTGCTATAATAGTATTATATCATCATTAAGCTATATTGGCAAGAATTCTATTTGTACTTATGTGCGTATTAGTGCTTGAAACAATTTTTGATGTAGAGTTTTAATTCTCCTGTGTCAAATCAATAATGAAACGAAATCAATTCCTGCAAATTAGGGGTAATTCGGTACAGCATCTGCTCTCCTCAGTACAAACAAAAATAGTTACATATTGAATGAGTTCTATTACAAAATGTATAGTTATGCATAATAATATAGCGAACGTTATTGTATACTATCACATCACAATGCGAATTGCTTCGGTTATCACGAAGAGTTTTAGTAATACAACTATAATTTCCGCATTTTATTAGAAGATACTCATAAATTCCCAGTACCCTCACATGCTAGGCTATGCTATATTATTGCGTAGTTGGCAGCGTCTTAATTTAACCTATTTTGTAAACATTGGTATTTATAGCTATCAATAGAATTATTATAATCTTATGCTCGCATGAGCATTACTCAATAACAAAATAGTTCCATGCCGCACTGATAACACTGCTTACTTGACGCTTAATCACATGTTATTTATTATTATTTATGACAACCATTCGATCAATTGAACGTTTAAATATTTTAGGCAGAGTGGATTAGCTAACTTCTGAATTTGTCAAGATGAATTACGAATCTGACTTGGCTATCAAAATTAGTAATGTATAATATGCTGATAAATTAAAAATGCTCACATAAGACAAATCCCACTAAATATTTAATTGAGTAACAAAACCATAATTTTATTTAAATATTAATTTATATTAGCAGCGGGTATATAAAATATTAGAACAGTTCATAATGATATGTATTTTTTTGTAATACCTTATATCTTAAATTTAAATGTCAATTGGTGGTAAGTTATTAAGGCATTGTTTACTGTAAAAATGGAGAAATTTAACGAACAAAGCAATGAATGACATTATATACATTATATTATTTTTTATCTTTGGTGAAATAATAAAGGTTTCATTATATTCTCTGATATAATAATTTATACAATTTACAGACAAAAGATAAAGGACTTTCAAACAATGTCTCCGTTGACATAATACAATTAGGTATTTCGTTTGCTAACCAGTTATCTTTTTATTTTTATACTTAGCTTTATCGAGTCTGTAAATTTATATAAATAATTATGTAATATGAAACCATTTTCTTCTTCCTATACAATATCCTGACAAAAATGTATATTTATGCTCGCAGAAGATTAAAATCTGATTATGAAGAAATAGGGAAGCAGACTCTTATATAAATTCTTTTCCTGTGTGTTTACTGTGACTTTTGAAGTTATTAACAGTGATATTGAACAATATTGCTAACCGATTCATATTTAATTAAACTGGTGCAATTATATTTATTAACATTAATATCTTGCACAAAACTGACCTACCGGTGAGCAAAAAAAATAATAATGTGTTAGCCCCAAAATCAATGAAAGAGGTACAACCAATTTTCCCATGACACTGAAATCACCGTCTTAAATAGTTGGCTGGCTTTGCATGCTGTCTGCTTCCCGATTTTCTTCAATCACATTATTATAGTTTGATCAACAAATTCTGATCTGATTGCAAATAACTATGTGTCAATGTAACCATAAAATTATAAAACCTACATTATTTTAAAAATGTTAATTTACAATGAAGACGTTAAAAAGCAAAGGGTTTATTAATTTCGTGGAGACCTTCACAATCATCATTAGTGCTCTGTCGGTATGTAACCAAAATATAACATTCTGGTTACATATTATTTATACACAATTAAATTTTGATCGTTTTGATCCCGAAACCCTCATAATAGGTATCACGAATAAAGCCCATTTAGAATGATAAATCATCAATATAAGGGAACTAAAAATCAGCTGTTCCATATGTTATTGCTTGGTGATTATTATTTGTTGTATATGAAACTAGTTAATTTTTATTTTGATGATGTAACATGCTACCTAACATGAGGCTTCGGGATTAAAACGACTAAAATTGACCGGTGTATAAATAATACTTGATATTATTAATATTTGTCAGGATATATGCATTAGCATGCACCGGCACAAAAACTCTACCATCGGGTTATTTTCATACCAGACTTTTTAACAAAATAGAAAGTACTGATTTCACACTATTAATCTATTAGTAAATATTATTCTTTCATGTTAAATTATAATTTGATAAATTCAATGAACAAGGCAAGTGTTTTTCAACCTTTTTCATAGTGACACCCCTGGTATTTATTTAGGCACAACTACAGAGACAATTCAATATGCATTAAATTAAATTATAAGCTTAGCATTGTGTTAAAACTGTATCCCGATAAAGATTGCGCACAGCATTTGCTTAAATAATTGTATGAAACAATATTTCGCGACTATCAACCGACTTTGCTTCTTTATCATGCAGGTATACCTATTCTATTTATAAAAGATAAAAAGCGCAGGATATTATATTTTGTTAAATTGTTTGTATCAACATAATAAGAGCGCTTTGGGCAACTGTGAGCTCTTATCATCATATTTGTTGAAAATAAATAAATAATTAAACATGTTTATGGGTATATCCTTTTGGTAAAATCTCCTGGTTAATATTTTTAATCGTTATTGATTTTACTGAATTAGTTCTCTCGACCCCTGCGTCCCCTGCAGACCCCTCTACAAAACCTTCTGACCCACAGGTTGAAAAACACTGTACTAGAGGAACCACTGGGTTGTATTTTGATTTGTTAACCAAATTTACACAATGGTAGGTTTTCGTGCCCAAGAATTTATGACAAAAAAATATTTTGAACGATACACAAGTAACCGTTACACTTATATGTACAAATAAACGATCCATGTCAAATATATGCATAAAATTACAAATTACACTTCTCGTATTAGAACACTTATAAACGAAAATTATTATGTCCAAATATCAATAATAAATACGATGCAAAATTAATAACTATTATCTAAATATTAATTACATAAACAAACATACAACACGCGAAATCTAATTTAGCCGAGTGAAGCTAGGCACATGTTGCTCGTAATGCTTATGCCCAGCAACTTGTGCTAAGTTCAGGCCTGCCAACTTAAACATATTGCGCGTGAACATTGAAACAAAACAGGCCACGGAACAGGGTACGGAATAAAACAACGCTAAGCCTTACAATTAGATACTTATTTAAACATTTACACATTAATAAATAATGTTGTACTTCCTATGATTGCTTATGTAGATTGCACTTAGCTGATGTAGGTAATTGGTATATAGCGATACAAAATATAATATGCTCGCAAATATATTTATAGCAGTGGTAGATGTTAAATACTAATAAAACGTAGAGCCTGACGTGGTTTCGATTATTATGAGTTCTACTTGAAACGATAATTAGATTAAAATATGATAATGTAACAAATCAAGCACAGATACCGTTCACTACCTGCCGTACATTTTATATCATCACATAACAACACAGAACTAAATTTAATAAAACATAATTAATTAAAATATAATAAAATACATGAGATGAATCCTATTGACAATAAATTAACTATCCTAAATTAGTCATACCAGAAATTAAAATTAAATTATTAATAAAACATTAAAATCACAATAACCATAATGCATTTGACATATTTTATAATAAAATTTAATGTATTCGATGAGCATTATGTATAAAAATTGGTGTTTTGATTATTATTATTTACCAATATAGGTATGCACTAAATGATATAGCAGTTAACCTCTGCCGCAGCGTTAGATCTCGGCGAGCAGCTCCGAGTAGTAGTGAGTGGCGCTGAGGTAGTCGACGAGACGCCTGGGCAACGGCAGGCTGCTGATGAGGTCTCGACGGACATACTTTAATATCACAAATCTGTAAAAAATACAATAAAGATATATATTTTTTTACATTTCAAACATTGACCTGACTCCGTATTAAGTAGCTAAGCACTTGTTTTACAGATGTCAGACAACAGAGGAAACATACTTAAATACATATATTACACCCAGACACTGAACAAACACAAGTGTTCATCACACGAACGTTTGTCTAGGGTGGGGATCGAACCCACGACTTTCGGCGTATGAGGCAGAGTCCCTGCCAATTGCGCCATCCGGCCAGTCAGTAATAATTATGTTATCGACTTGTATGATTATATATTTTGTTAATCCTACATTTTGATAGGCTGTTGTTTATTTCAAATTAAGCCATTCCCTAAACTATGAGAAATAGAGGACAAGGTGGGATTCGCAGCATTCCTTTACCAATGACAATGCAAGAACACTCGTTTTCTAAATTGACCGATCGGAATAGAACTCTGAGAGAATCGAACCTTCCTCATTGTCGATCGAATTTAATCTGACGAGTTCGTCAAATATTAGAAACTACTAATACTAAGAACTTTGTAGACGTATGTAAGTATGTTTCTTGGTCTTTCAGGCCAAACACTAAGGGCCTCGTTCACGATCTCTGAGTAAAGTTCCAAGTAGTTTTCTTTTTCAATTAAAGTGGGTTTGGAGGAAATTGGCCCCTGGTCTTTGTAATGAATAAATAATTTAAATTGTTAACTAGGCGCGGACCAGGGGCCAGTTTCCTCCAAACCCACTTAAATTGAGGAGTTAATTACTTGAAACTTTACTCAGAGGTGGTGAACGAGGCCCAAATACTCATAAAAATCATAAAAATGAATGCATACCTGCACATATGTTGCAAGCTCTGTACCCTTTTAAACCTAGACACAGGATACAGGAGTTGGACCCGGACCGGGCCCAGCACCGGCCTCAAGTTGAGGAAGAACAAGTACCGGCCGCTGCGCGAGGTCTCCACTGCGTTCTCGATGAACTCTACTATAGTCTGTGCTTTGAACATAGTACAACCGCCGAAGCAAAAATTACCTGGAACAATATACGAGAAGTTAGTTTTCAATATATTTCTTTTACTATGCAAGAGTTACCTATACTCTGATGTTTAATCATGTGGAGTAAACTGAGTCAATGTTGTGTCAGATCATCCCCATACATTATCACTCAATTTGACAGATGCAAAATGTCAAAATGTATAGAAACTTGACATTTGCATCTCTCAGTTTACTCCAGGACACATTATTAAAAAACAGAGTTTAATTCATACTTTTAAAGACGGTCGAGTTGATAGCAATTTTTCATGTTACTATGAGGCTCAGTCTATTTCATCTAGCGTGCCCAGTAGGCTGATTGATTTCTTGTAGGAATGAAAAGATTTCCCATTGTAAAATATAGCCCTGTCAGTATTTAGTATTTTCGTTAAATATGAATGTAAGTGGGTGGAGGAACAGAGGACGGCTGAAAAAGAGATGGATGGATTGTGTGAAGAATGACATGACTGAAAAGGGGGTGGATGATACGATGACGAATGACAGGGACCAATTTCAGTAGAAATTCATCTGTTCTACAAGTGCGCAAACTAACGGTCATCGCTATTGTTAGATGCCGCGGACTATACAATAAGACGTACGTGTTTTTCTTAAGGCTTGTACATGCGCGGATTGGGCACTTTTGTGTATGTTTAAACTCGGTAAATCGTTAAGAACGATACCTAAAAAAAATACATGTTATAGACTGGATTTCGATCTTGAATTTCTGACGAGGATTTTTATTCAATGTTTATAGTTCATTAGGAAAAAAATATAACGTAAACATCGATTTTATGCAAAATATTGGATAAACTACGAAACTAAACAGTTCAGATGACTGATTTTTTTATATATAATACAATACAATGTACACTACAATCCCTGAAGAGGAATTCTTGTTTCTTGGCTTAATAATTTTGTAATTAATAATATTCTGTTTTTTGATATACGCGAGCGCGAGTACTCTCTATGCTCAAGGCCGTTGGCGCATGTACAAGCCTTAAGTTAGTTTGTTGTTTTGTTGTTGAGTGTCGTTTATCGTTTTGTTTGTAATGCCAAATAAAGTCTGAAAGTGTTCTTTCGAAAATCTCTAAAAAACCTTAGTTGTTGAAAATTACTTTGATTAAAATTGGTTACAAATATGGTTATGGTTAAAGAACTTTATTATTTCCCATTAGAATTACAAAGGTTATTCACTTATTGAGAAACAAACTTTTCTTAGTAAACTAAGATTACAAATTATAGTAGGTATCGAAGCAAACGAGCGATGTACAGACACATTATCCAATTTAGTATTATAAACAGGGTAAAAATTGGTTACAAATCGATAATCGATGCCGCTGAATATCGATTTCTAAGAGTACTTCCCTAGTACTGAACTTTTGACATCTTTCCAAAGGGACATCATAATTGAAATAGACTATAGTAAGTAGCTTAAGCACTTGTGTTACAGATATCATCAGACAACAGAGGATCATCACATATAGTACTTAAATACATATATTACACCCAGACACTGAACAAACACAAGTGCTCACCACACGAATGTTTGTCCAGGGTGGGGATCGAACCCACGACCTATGGCGCATGAGGCAGGGTCACTACCAAATGCGTCATCCGGCCAGTCAAATCGTCGGCTTATCATCAGGTGAATCCTTCTGCCACCTATCACATAAAAGGAGTATACGTACGTCTTTGACTTTCTGTAGCGAGGTGGCAAAGTCCATGACGGCGTCGTCCTCGGCGGCGAGGCGGCGCGAGGAGTGCGCCTGCGGCAGCGGCGGCAGCGCGCGGCGCACGGCCGGCGGCGGCGAGCTCTCCTTCTCGCCCACCTTCTCCACCTCCACCACACTGTCCACTACCGGCTGCCTCCGCCAACGAAATAAATTACAAAAACTCTGCTTAAGATTTATCGACAAAATCCTCACTGGAGACATTTTCGTTTTCTGATTTTGACTCAATTTTTTCGAAACCTTATCACTCTTGTCTACTTCTATGATGTCTTTAGGAATATTTTCTTTATGTTTCTTGTTCTTCACATTCATGCCAAATGAATTCTTACTAGACTTTTTATGATTATTATTTGTTTCCAATGATTTGGCGATTTCGTTACTTTCTTTCAATAAAACCGCGTTAGAATCTTTGGTATGTCTCACATGTATTCCAACATTTGTTATTATTGTATTACTCTTTTTATTTAACGTATTCCTACATTCAGAATCACTCGAGCTAGAATATAATGTGTGCAAATACTTTCTCATTTCACGCAATGTTAAATGTAATGAGTCAGTATCAGAGTCAGGATTCTTCTTCACAGATGAACTTGGTAAGCTATGCCTTTTAGTTTTTACATCTTTATGTCTCGTTGTATCTTTAGATTTGTGATTTCTCTCCGGTGGGTAATTGCTCATTCCTACGTTCTGTGGTGTACTTTTACCACGTTTCTTGTTATTTCTAGGTGGTCTTTTGCCTTTGCTTCTCATATTATTGTTATGATTAGGGCGAACCATATCAATGGGAACTGCATATATATCACTGTCAAAAGGGACATTGTACATATCAGTGATATCGGAGGTTTTGGCTGAAAGTGTGTCGTGAGAAATGGCTTGCGTTATAAAACTGGAGTCATCAGCTTGAAACTGCGTGATGAGAGAGTTGTGGCTGCTGGACAGACGAGACGACAGCGAGTTCCGTGACGACGGTCTGTTCGCTCGGCAAGGACTGAGATGCAGGAGTCTTGGGCTCGCAAATCTGTGGTTCAAACACTGTCGGCGTTCATACAGCGACTCTGCTCTTAGTTTTCTTGGATACATAGGCGAAACATGACTAGTAGACATTGGAAGATCTAAGCTCGAGAAATTCGATTTAATTGTAGATCCATTAGTGCATAAAACAGTTGGAGGCACTAACACAGCCATACATTTGTCTACATTGTCTTGAACAGGACTGTCCTGAAATTAATTTATGAAGAGTTTACTAATTAATTTTAAGATATGTGAAATAAAAAATGGTTGGAGTGGAGTTTGTCTGGACTGGTTGACAAGTAAAATAAAGAAATTCCCTGGTTGTTTATCTCTTCATTTCGAAAAGTTGAATGTATAAGGTTCAAGATTTAAATATTGTTGAATTAGGTACTCTTGATTTATTGCAATTTTTTAGCAACTAACCTGAAATTCCGGTGGTGGTTCAATAGTTGTTATTATAACTTTAGCTGGTCCTTTTTTAACTGTATTAAAAAAATCACCGCACATACGTTCCGATGTCTCGGTAGATTCGCAAAGTGACAGAGACCTTTCATCAAAGTCGCTTTCCTGCAACTGCAAAAAGTTTCATATTATGTAGATGAAATCTTGAAATGGACACTGAAGTTAATATTATATTGACAAAAAACAGATACTTATTAGACAATACACACACAAAATATTAAACAAACACACTTAAGACACATTAACACATTTCTTTTGCAAAATTAAAGAAGTGTTTAAATTATAATGTAATACATTTTAACTTCTAACACATTTTAGTATTAAACAGTCTACTGGTAACACAAGTGATGTACTTATTAAACTTTTTGTTTAGTAAGGAAGTCAAAGACCATGCAAAAAATAGTATGGGCACTGTCCCCCACCATTTAACAAACGACACAAAAAAATTAAGTTAAATAAGCATGAAAACTCATCACTGCATAAGCGAAACAAAATGGGCTCCATGATGAATTCACTGAAATACCTATTTTGAAATCTGCTAATAGCAAGTTTGATTTTTTGAATGGTCCTTTACTAGTGGTGTTGTTGGTGTTTACACATATACAGATTTTTTCTATTACAAAACTTATTTTGGATAAAAATATACAATATGTATTGTATATGTATTACATTGTATATATATTGTAATTTTAAACCTTTCTATAGCATTGAATATTAGACTATTATGTTAGATGTACTCATAAATAAACTTGGAGTTAAGAACATTTTATAAGACTGCAAGCAACTTAAATGAAATGATGAGTGATATATGGAGATTGTTGATAAAGTATAAAAAATTGTGATGTAATGGTATGATATACAATCATTAGGGTAAATTAAAAAAAGGAGCAAGACAAACCAATAAATCTGCAAAATACAGATGCTAATGATTTCGCAAAGCATAAACAAAACAAAAAGTGAAAACAATTTTCAGTATGTACGTACAGTAAGTAGTAAAGAATAATAAATAGGTAGGTATATTGTTCTGGGAAAACCAGTACATACATTTTCCTATCAAGGAAATTGAGTATACACCCAGTTCATAGTGACTGGTTGAATAGATAATAAATATTGCACACAAATATGATTACAAGTGTTTTGGGTCTATGGGTGGTGACAATTGCTTACCATCAGGCGATTGTCTGCATGCCTGCCACCTATCACATAAAAAAACTATACCACATAATATGGATGTCTTTATTGACATTATTTGGACAATAACGGTTTGAAGATTTGGTCCCATTCCCCCTACTAAAGATCAAACCACACAGAAGCAGTTTTCAATCCACCCTCATCATCTGATGGATGGTCATCCAACCCCGTGCAGTTCTTATGGAATTATTTTCCGTAACACAAGTTTTGTGGAATGGTTTGTCTGCAACAGTGTTTCCCAGTTTATTCAGTGTTTTTTACACTCACAGTAACTTAAATTCTACAGCCTTATCAGAAGAAGTTCCAATTTAGAGACACAGAACAGAAGATAGCTTTGGCAGTAAGTGATTAATAGACCAAGTAGGATGTGTAGGTGTTATAAATTTTAACAGCTTATTATGAGAAAAAAATAAACAACTATGTAGGTATTATTTAGTTGAAATTCAGACAATTAATGACAAAAAAATAACATTCAGACGAATTCAGAGCCACCTCCTGTTAGAAGTTGGTTAACAAATTAAATTAAATTTCGCTAGTGGTAAGGATAGTGCCACAAAGTAAAAACATTCGCTTAGATGCCATTTAAACATTCAGTTATTCAGGGTTACTTTACATGCTGGGACTTTATTTGCAATTACACTTATAGCATTTTTTTTAACATTATTATAAGTAATTTATCAGTATGTGTAAAAATTGTAGTCATGCTACAAAAAAAAAAATTCAACTAATCTTAGAAAGGATATGAATATTTAGATATTATATCTTTCTGACTTTTTTTAATACTGAATGAATATAGATAGGTAAGTATAATAATGTGGGCTTCAAACTATAAAGGCATATAAACATTAGCCCTACTAATTTTTATACACCCCTACGGTTATAAGCCCGCAATATGGGTATTATTAACATTCACATTATATCAACATAACTCCTTGTTAATTGTTTAGTACAGACAAGACAAAACATATAAAATAATTATAGAAGAACAAACCAGAAAAAAATGTCACAGCTACCCTACTAAAATTCAACTTTTATTCATTGAAGCTCTATCACAGGAGTATGTGTAACCTAAAACATAAATCAACAAGAGGTAGACAAAGTTTTATAACGCTTAGCAGCACAAAGAGCCCTAATAAAGGCCATAATATAAAAAGAGCCTAATATTATGTTAAAATAATATACCATTTCTAGATAGGATAGAGTGAATTGAATATGCTTAAAAACTTTACATTACCAGAGCATGAAATAATGATAACTATAAAATTGTGATAATTACCTATATCAATTGCATTACTTTCCTAATATTTTTAACACATTCTAATTGTTAAATGAACATTTATATAACACATCAAAAACACTTGTTTTATGTAGAACCATCTACTGGAATACAATGTCTAAACAATACATTAATAAGTTGGAAAATAATAGCAGGTGTCAATATAAGAGGAACCAACAAAGATCATGTAGCTAGATTATAGGTATACATTACAAAACTACGTCAGAAATTAAATATAGGTACGAATATATTACAGGACAAGCAATAACGTATATAAGCACCTTAGGTACATATTCAGCTCACCTCGGAAGCTACGTGATGCCATCCACTGGCAGAATCACTTGAAAATGAACCACTTGTAATAAGCAAACCACTATCTTCACTTAACGGAGGTGCCTCAGATTGTGTGGAAAAAGAAGGCGGTGACTCCATCACCTCGAAATAAAGACAATATCAAATATCGTAACGAAAACATAAAATGGTCGTTGGATATCTTAATTTCTAAAAAAGATCTTATGAAAATGCTTAGCAGCGAGTGAATAAAATTAATTTTCTTGTATGTGTCTAGGCCAAGATGTAAAGTAAGTCAATCTTTATAATATCTGACCAATCAGTAATTAGTATTGAATATGACCTTTCTTGTGATTAGTAGAAATACTGTCTGTCAAATGTGATACTAAAGGCGATTGGTGTATTTTTTTGAATAATGTATTATAGTTAAACACGTTCGCGTTCACTTATAAATTATTTTTATTAAGTAGCAGTAAATCAGCCAGACAGCTCACATCTTTTTTAAGTTTTAATAACACAAACTTTGGTTTGATGGTGATTTGTATTTCCTACTGTATGGGTGGTGGTGATGTAAGTGGTGATGTATGATGTATGCTATATTTATGATTTTTGTTATAAAAACGGCTTTATAATATGTTTGTGTAATATTTGTGTTTTGTTTGCCAAGCGTGAAGGGGGTAACTTTAATAATACAATCTGTGGTTTACACTACTTTTTCTTAGTCTGTGGTTGACTTGACTGACTGAAAATGACAGACCAGCCAAGTGACAAGACAGATCAAATGAATGAATTTTATTGTACTCTTTTCAAGCTTTTTTTTCAATTCTACGCTAGTCACTACGATAAAATAGCATTTCAGCGGGTGCATGTGTGTTTAACGTAGTCTTTCCACATTTTTATTTAGTCATATAAATGATAAGTGGGTCTAAGTATAACATAATGCTATTCATCTTATACAACGATGGCTTCTTCTAATTAAACAATAGTTATCTATTATTTTGTAAGGTTAGGTACATTATGCCTTTTAAAACCAATATGTCTGTATTTTGTTGTTCAAATTTACGATAGGGAATGGTCTGTGACCAGGACTTTAGCTATTTATTGTTGTGAAGTGAAAATATTTTCAAAATGTCAGATCTACAAGTTGCCAATATTGTGAATGAAATATTGGTAAGTATTTCAATATTTTCGAATATTTAAAATTCCTAAAATACCTTTTCAATTTCTTGGGCTTATATTAACATATTTTACAGAGAGTAGAAGCTGTAGAAGAAGCCTTTAGCTGTTTCCTAGTACATAAGCCTGAACAAGAAAATGAACGACTAGCAATATATCAAAAGAAGCTATGTGCTGTGATGACCACCTTGAGTGCAGACATGCAAGAATCTGCAATTCGTCAGTATCTTACATTGACTGCTGTTTTAACTAACAGATATAAAATGAAGCAGTTATTGACTCTTCTAGAAAACTTAGTGAATGCAAATGTACTTCAAGCACGGTGAGTACCTATTATACCTAACTTTTATTATTTATTATGTTCTATTTTAATGGGCTATTAGTAATTTTATTATCACATTAAACTGTTTGTGGAAGGTTTGTACTAATACCAGTTTAGCATTTATTTAAAACATGTAATGAGGTGACAACAATTTATTCTCCTCTAGGCAAAATAGGCTAGCCTTTAGGCTGTGTCCAGTTATTTCTATTAAAAGTGACAGTGTTTTGTTTCATGTAAGTACAAAAGCATGTATTTGCTATTTCAGAATGCTATGTGATTGTATTTTAACAAGTGAAAAACTTGTGTATGAAAATGCAGACTATTGGATTGAATGTTTCAATTTAATAAGAAGAATAATTGGTGGGGTCGACTACAAAGGTGTTAGAGAAATAATGAAAGTGAGTAATTCCAAAACCTTTTCAGTTATTGTTTTGTAAATGTTGTAGAAGTTTTGTGTGCTTTATTGTGATATTTCATTTTACAGGGATGCAGAGAAAAAGCACACACTTTGCCTATCAGACTTAATTCTAGTACTATGCCTCAGTTAAAAGCTTTATACAATGTAATTGAGTACATATTTGACCGAAATGCATCATTACTACCAGCATATTTTATTGTCACTGAAATTCAGAAAGATTATCCTGGCAATAACCACTGGCCTCATTGGCAATTAGCCAAGCTGTTAACAAGTTTTGTTGAAAGTTTCAAAGCATGTGCTCAAATGGTGTCTATAATAGGGCACTCTCATATGCTGCCAGTTGTTGAATTCTCTGGCTATGCTGACCATCTGGTAAATCCTTGGCGATTAGACCCTACAACATTGAAATTTTCATTGAAAGGAAATTTACCTTATGATGATGAACTTTTGAAACCACAAATAGCTTTGTTGAGACATGTGCTACAGCAGCCATACTCCAGAGATATGATGTGTTCTATGCTTGGACTTCAAAAACAGCATAAACAAAGATGCATTGCCTTAGAAGACCAGTTAGTGGAATTAATGATTTTACCTATGGAAAGAAGTGAACAAGAAAATGAAGACGATGAAATGTCTTCTACACATTGGTGTTGGCTGCACTTATCATCACAAGTAATCTATATTATATTGATTGGATTTGCTGCATTCCCCAATATTGTCATGGGATTACATAATAAACTAATTGGACATGATATGAAAAAAGGGCGGGATCATCTGATGTGGGTACTTCTTCAGTTTATATCAGGAAGTATACAACGTAATCCACTGTCAAATTTCCTTCCTATAATTAAGTTACATGAACTTTTATATCCTGAGAAAGAACCCTTACCTGTACCTGATTGCACTAAAGCACACTGCACACATCAGATGGCTGTAGTATGCATCTGGATGCATCTCCTGAAGAAAGCTGAGTCTGAGCATAAAACTATGACAATGCCACAAAATTTGAAAATGCAATATGAGTAAGTATACTGATATTATTTAAAAAGTGAACTTAATACTTATAGTCGGGCCGTTGTATCATGCCCGATTTGACAATACCTTTTTTTTAATTTTGCACTTATCCTTGTTATGAGGAACACATTTCGCGAATCATAAAGAACTAAAAGTTCTCCTCATGTCCTCATCATGGCTCGACTATAGTAAGAATTAATAATTTTAATAACATTTTATTCTTAGGTTTCTTCAGCATCTCATGACATCAAATAACACTCCCACATTATCAGGATCAGATTATCGAATTGCATTGTTGTGCAATGCATATTCAACTAATCAAGAGTATTATGCAAGGCCGATGGGTATTATTATAGAAACTTTATTTGGAAGTCAAAAAGCATTACCAAATGGAAATCCTGCAACTCCATTGCCCACAGTCCCTCTGTCTATGTGTATATTAGACAGTCTAACTTTGCATTGTAAAATGTCATTGATTCACTCGATTGTGACACATGTTGCAAAGCTTGCCCAGAACAAGACAAACATGCCAGGAAGCAGCATGATGGCTCCAGCCTTGGTTGAAACATACAGCCGGCTCTTAGTGTATACTGAGATTGAGTCTTTAGGCATTAAAGGATTTATCAGTGAGTATAGTTTTAAGTGGTTTATAACCATTCATCTATTAAACTTATTTAACTTTTTTTAATAGTATAGTTTTTTCGTTAGAGAAAGGCTGATAATTATGCTAACAAGCTTAAATAATGATAGATCTAATTAAATTAAAGTATCATGTTCTCTTTTTGAATTTTTAGCATAAGATAATAATAAAGTAAAGTAATGCGGATTGGTGATTACAGACCTGAGCTAAGTTGAATAAATAGGGCCTAGGAATCGAACCCAGGATCCCGTTCACGGCCCTAACTTAACACAATTGAATTGAAACTGTGCTTGTCATTTGGAAGATCTTTTTCTACTTCTATGGTTTAATATTAAAATAATAATAACTTTCAGATCAACTGTTACCAAATGTGTTCAAGTCACATGCATGGGGTATTCTGCACAACCTGCTGGATATGTTTTCATACCGAATACATCACATACAACCCCATTATAGAGTGACGCTATTGTCAAATATACATTCGCTGGCTGCATATCCACAAGCAAATCAAACGCAATTGCAGTTATGGTATGTGCTTTGTATAACAAAAATATTGTACCTTGTTACGTTACAAAGTTCGCCTTATTTCGGAAATGTATTGAACAAATAACATTACGATGACAGATTAATCAATTTAGAAAAAAAGTTAAAGAGATTAATAAATTTACTGTTAAGTTTTATATATTTTTTGAATTATTCCAATATTATAGGTTAATGTGTAATTTTTTATGTATAGTGATTAGCTTTATAAGTTTTTTGCTGTCCTTACAATTTATTTTGACAAATATTAATTTTAGTTTTGAAAGCACTGCGTTACGCCTGATAACGAGCCTTGGAAGTTCAGGTGTACAACTACAGATGTCGAGAGTGGTCTCTGAGCCCAAATCACTTGTCTCGTCTGAAAGTGAAGAACTAAACCGGGTGCTTGTACTTACCTTGGCCCGTGGAATTTATATGACTGGTGCAGGTATGTTAACAGTTTTCTGAAGCAATGGTAAACGTACAGCCACATCAAAGTATACAAAACTGTAAAATTTCCTCAATCAACTCTCAACTTATTGTCAAACACACTAGGTGGAATATGAATTTAGGAACTTTGACAGGTAGTGGTAACCTGATGTGTGGCTGTCTTACATTGCTCAACCAAAAAATATTGAAGTTAGCTACCTCCAAATGACCTTGTCACGTATCTGTAAAAATAACAGTAAGATTTTCCCACAGGTAGCGATGGAGCCGCGGTGAAGGAGCTTCTGACAACTATAATGACGAACACGCCGCACATGTGGTCGCAGCACACGTTGCAGTGTTTCCCTCCCGTCCTTGTGGAATTCTTTTCACAGGTAAAGGTTATATATTTTTGCTTACATATGCTTCAAAATTTACTCTTATTCATATGAATTTCACAAGGTTAAAATTTACCAGACTGTCTATAGCTTCTTCCCAAAAATCATCATGTCAGCCCACTTCCACCCACTGCTGAGTATAGGCCTCTTCTTTATTACGCCACTTCCTATGGTCACCAGCCAGCCTCATCCACTGTTTCCCCACCACCCTTAAAATATCGTCGGACCAACGGGCAGGTGGTCTATCCATAACACGTCGCCCCAATCTTGCCTGCCATTCGGTAAGCTTTATAGTCCACCTATCATCCTTGCGCCTTGCCAGGTGTTCTGCCCATCTCCACTTCAGCTCACACACTCGTGTACCAACATCGACGACCCTAGTTCTCTTTCGGATTTCGTCGTTGGGCACGCGATCGTGTAATGACAGACTGAGCATGGAGCGCTCCATAACACGCTGCGCCATCCCAAAAATATAACTACCTATAGGTTTTGTTTTTATGTTTTAGAATCCGGCTCCCAAAGAAAACAAACAAGTGCTCAAGAAGTCGGTCGATGAGGAGTACCGCAAATGGACGTCGATGGCGAACGACAACGACATAATATCCCACTTCTCGGTGCCAGGCACGCCGCTTTTCTTGTGTCTACTGTGGAAAATGATATTTGAAACCAACAGGATCAATCCTATTGCTTTCAAGTAAGTGTCTATAATATTTAAAACCGGAAAGTGCGATTTTATTAATTTCGGGGGGTTGATCTGAGTATCGTAATTTCAACTTCCCTCATGGGTTCAATAACAAACTTGACACCAAACGCTAATAGTTTTACAAGGGTTTGTTTCCTTTTGAGATATGGGAATCCGTATAGACTGTATTAAAGGTTTATATGTAGTATACTAGTGACCCGCAGTCACTGCCTACCAATAGATGGTGCTGGGTTTTGATTGCATCGCGCTAGTTTTTGTTTTGTATATTTTTGGCTTGCCGATGTCTATAGAATGTATCTTTTTATAAATAGTATTTTTATCACTTTATAAATAGTTTGGACGAAAATTTCCATCCAATGGCAAAACACTGGACGCTGACAGCAGGGTAGGCCCAAAAAACGATGGACTAATGACCTTAACAGCTTTTCCCGCGATTGGTCACATATGGCATTCAATAGAGAGCAGTGTAGGGATTTGGGGGAGATCATTGCCCAGCAGTGGGACAGTAGGCTAAATAAAAAAAATAGCATAGACATTTAGAACTTGTCATTCAGAATTCTCGAGCGTATCGGCGCGCGAGCACTCTCGGCGCACCTGCGCAAGTTCTGCGACTACCTGGTGTTCGAGGTGACGAACCCGGCCGGCGGGCCGCACATCAACAAGTGCGTCGACGCCATCAACGACATCATATGGAAGTATAACATCGTCACCATCGACAGGCTGGTTCTTTGTCTGGTGAGTATACTCTTTTTTATACTGGATGTGTCTGTAAACATTCACGCCTCTAGCCTCATGCTCTGCTAACCTTTTTAAACAACATTTGTTCAACGACTTTTTAAATAATGTCATGACACAAGTACATGTTCACTGATACACCCTGTTTGATAGGTAATTTATGTGCTTTTACTATCTGTCATATAGGTCCTTCGGCCCAATCCTGATGCGAACGAGAGCCAAGTTTGCTTGTACATCATCCAGCTGTTGCTGCTGAAAGGATCAGAGCTGAGGAACAGAGCCCAAGACTTTGTAAAAGAAAACTCGCCTGAGCATTGGAAACAAAATAATTGGTAAAAGTTTATTATCATCAATAATTTGCATTCTATATTATTTGATACAAAGGTTTCGCCGCCCATAGACACCAATGGAGTCAAAAGTGCGTTGCCAAGCTTTTAAACCTTTATTCTCTCTGACTAGGCACCGAAGTAAAATTATAATGCGTCCATTAAGTCATGAAATTAATTGAAGGCGCCACTGCCGCTAATTTTAATAAATTGAGACAACATCACATACATTGTCCGTCCCAAATTAAGACCCAACACAAATATCTGTTTCATCAACAAACATTTGTCTTGGTGCGGGAATTGAACCCGCGACCCTTGCGTCCCGACCGGCACTCGAACAAACTCGTCAATGGCGGCTCCATTGGCTTTAAAACATGGTAACTCCGTCAGTTCCCAAAAATCGTTTTCATGACTTTCTTGTCGCATTTTACTTTGTATATCTCGCAGACATTTTGAAGAAATCTACCGTTCAAACGCGCACAATCTCTTTTTACAGGTATGACAAACACCTTGCATTCCATAGGAAATACCCAGAAAAGTTCGCGCCAGAAGAAGCAAACAGCACCTACGGTGGACCTATACCGGTGTACCTGAGCAACGTGTGTTTGCGATTCATTCCCGTGCTGGACATCGTGGTGCATAGGCACCTGGAGATTCCACAGGTCAGCAAGAACTTGGAGCAGCTATTGGAGCATCTCGGTTACCTTTACAAGTTTCATGGTAAGTGATTGTGATTTTTATTCAAGTTTTCATGTTACTGTATTTACCAATATGTATGTATAATGTATATGTGTAGCGGGCTATGGAAAGAGCTATGCTTGGCGTTTCTCTGCGTGAGCGAATCCGAAACGAGGTGATCCGGCAGATAACTAAAGTTATCGACATAGCTCACCGGATTTGTGAGCTGAAGTGGCAGTGGGCTGGCTATATCTGCCGCAGAACTGACAACCGTTGGGGTAAACGGGTTCTGGAGTGGAGACCGCGTCTTGCTAAACGTAGTGTAGGACGGCCTCAGCCCAGATGGAGTTACGATCTGCGCAAGAGGGCTGGCTAGAGCTGGATGCTAGTAGCCGAAGATCGATCAAAGTGGCGAGCATTTTGAGAGGCCAATTTTCAGCAGTGAACTGTAGCAGGCTAATGATGATGATAATGTATATTGTACATGCTGGGAGACGGAAGGGCTATATCGGGCTAGGGCTTCTAACGGGAAGCCGGCTAAAGGCAGTTCATTTTACCTGACTAAACCGCCGGAGCAGAAGGGGAGGTAGACGAGCATCTGTTCGCCGTATCCTCGAACTAACCACGTTTTCTACCAGCCATTGTAATCAAAGTTTGTTCTGCTGTTAGCAATGTTTACCGCATCATCCTTTATGATTAATAGGTAGTGTTCTACGAAAACTGCATCTATTAAATTAAGAAGATGACATTTTGGGATTACAGATAGACCAGTTACATTCCTGTATAACACACTACATTACTACGAAACCAAATTGCGAGACAAGCCGATGTTGAAGCGGAAACTCGTTAACGCTGTGCTGGGCTCCCTGAAGGACGTCCGCCCGGCGGGCTGGGCCACCACGGAGGCCTTCCAGACTTACCTCGGGAAGTCGGACGTGGACGCTACTGCATGGACACCGGATCTAAACTACTATTTAAGTCTGATCAACAGGATGGTCGACAGTATCCTTTTTTGTAAAGTACTCATTGTGTAAAGATAGAATCATCCATCACTATCGTATTACATAGGCATAGCAAGGTCCGAGAAGGCACGTGTGACACGTGTCTGAGATATAATTTATATGTGTACTGCACATTAAAGCACTAATAATAATAAAAAATACTTCTGGTTGTTATATAAAAGTCAATAAAGTCACACAACACCTCATATATTGACCTGACTCCGTACTAAGTAGCTTAAGCACTTGTATTACAGATATCAGACAACAAAGGAAACACAAATAGAATACTTAAATACATATATAACATCCAGACACTGAACAAACACAAGTGTCCATCACACGAATGTTTGTCCAGGATGGGGATCGAACCCACGAGTTTTGGCGTATGAGGCTAGGTAACTACCAAATGCAACATACGGTCAGTCAAATTGTGTATTGTTGTTTCAATGAAGAAAGTTTTCTGTGTCCCTACCCTAGTATTGTATCCGAAAATATTTTCCTTATAAATTTCACAGCAATGACAGGTAGTTCACATTTCCCAACCACTGATTGGCGCTTCAACGAGTACCCAAACCCCTCGGCGCATGCGCTGTACGTGACGTGCGTGGAGCTGATGTCGCTGCCGCTCGCACCAAACTTTGTCGGCAACAGTCTGCTGGACGTCGTCACCAAAGGATTCGTGGTCATACCCGCCACCAAAATACAGCTGTGGATCAACGCGATTGGCCTTGTCATGGCCGCACTGCCAGATCCATATTGGACAGTACTGCACGATCGCATATTGGAGCTGATCTCCCACAATGACATGGCAGAGTGGCCGTACCCGCACACGCCGTTCCAGTTGTTCAACTTGACGACGACAAACGATGCGATGTTGGAGAATAGGTACAGCTTGACGCTTGCGCTGGCGCACGCGATTTGGTATCACGCGGGAGCTGGACAAATAATGCAAGTTCCTCAGTGAGTATTGTTCCTTATTTTATTACATATAGACGAGGCACCAAGAAAATATAGAGGGAAATTCTTGGAACACCATTTTTGCTTAATAACTCTCTGTGACGAGGTGAACTTATGTTGATATTATTATCCCCCTTCAGCCGGAGGGGTGAATAATGAGATTGCCTCCAGTAACTTTGGTTAACCTGTAGATCTCTTGATACGATAACAAATTAAGATGTTTGAAGTCTGTTAATTTTTTTTATGTGATAGGTTGCTGACGAGCAGACGGATCACCTGATGGTAAGCGATTGCCGCCGCCCAACACCTGCAACACCAGTAGAGTCACAAGTGCGCTGCCAACCTTTAACCCCCTTTCCCTATTGGGCCTCCGGTACCCTCACTCGAAGAAACAAAGCGTAGGCGCTGCTTCACGTCGATCTTTTTTGACGCCGTGGGATCAATCCAGTCGAGCCGGCTTATTAATGCCCAAGCGTGGCTTTCCCACGGTATGCTATATCAGTGACTGATTCTCCTGTAGATTTCTTAATTCCTGATACAATCACGATATTAGAAGTGTATTGAAATAATTTCAGATTCGTCAAAGAAAAGCTGTCTCCAGAGATCCGCACGGAGGTGCAGCTGCTGTTCCTATGCCACCTGGTGGGTCCGTTCCTGCAGCGGTTCAACTCGGACCTGTCGCGCGCGGTGATGGACATCACCATCACCCTGTACGAGCTGCTCGCGCTCATCGACAAGGCCCAGTCGCACCTGCAGTACATTGACCCGATATGCGACTTATTGTATCCTTTTCAATTTTAGGTCATCATTCAAACAAAAAAAAAAACAAAATCAAACTCGGTTCCTTTGTTTGCTTTAATACACACACACACACACACATACATAGACACACACACAAACCTACACGTCAAACTTATAACACCCCATCATTTTTCCGTCGGGGGTTAAAAAGGTTCTATAACAGCAGAAGTACAGAACAGTAGAATATTTAACCCTATTGGAAGAGACCATTATAATGATAGGCCCATTTTTTTTATGCTAGCGACGGCAAACGAACCAGTCTGATAGTAAGTGAACGATCACCGCCTTCAATAACAACTAGATCAGAGGAATTACTGTTGCATTGCCGATTTTGGAATAATAAAATAAGAGTTTTTTTTATGTGGTTGGTGGTAGACGGGTAGACGGTTCACCTGATGCATAAGATGATAAGTGGTTTAATGATTTCGCCTAGCAAAAAATTAGGAAACTTATGAGGATAAGAATATGGGAGTCACAAAACTCGTCATAGAGTTGGCGTGCTGTTTAAACTACCCATCAAGAGGTAAGATACCTACTTAAGAGATATAATAATATGGTGGTGGCCACGTAATCAAATACACCACTCGATTTAGAGCAGTTATAGGTATAACGATTTGGATCTCTTCCATTTGCCCCTTGGCCCCTAATTATCAGATCATAGTCGAGGAACCGAAGTCCTTCTTTCGTCTGTTTCTATGAAAATAGAGTGTTCTGTTTAATTATGCAACCACCACTGTATGTAGAAAGGAATAATATTTCTTAAATCTAACATTCAGATATCATATCAAATACATGTTCGTCGGTGATACCTTGAAGAATGAGGTGGAGAGCGTGATCCGGAAGCTACGACCGGCGCTGCAGATGCGCCTGCGCTTCATCACGCATCTCAACGTGGAGCAGATCAACACCGCCTAGCAGAACGACTACTACAGCTACACGCCCTCCAGCTCGAGCTCCAGCTCCGAGTGAAGGCCAGCTGTAGTGGTGCATGGTGACTCATACGACTGATGAACGTTCACTCCGCCTTCGTTACACTATTAGCACGGTGTAAACATAGAATACGAGTAGCAAGACAGAACGGTGTATTACACTACAGTGTAAACATAGATTACGAGTAGCTAGACAGAACGGTGTAAGCTCCGGTGACCTTGTTAATTAGAACTCACGGTTACCAAAACAGTGCTTCGACTTGTTCTAATGTGTGGCTTGCAGGCATCGAAAATGTATAGACAAGTCAACATAGACTTAGAGCCTGCAAAAAGTAAAAGCCGCTAAATTTAAATAAAACTGCGTGATTTAACTTTGCGTAAATTTTCTTTTTGTTGCCTATTTCTGCAACCTTCTTTTGTCTATTTTGACTGAACAATGAATACTCTACTGTCAAGATACTTGCGGATTTTAATATTGTGATGTATTAAACAAAGGGATTGTAAAGTTAAGATTATGCACTCATATTTAACTACTCGTGACAAATGTAGAAGGTCAGGTGACATAACTCTTAGAGTTTCCTTCGAGAAATCTCAATAAAAGACTGTCAAATTAGTGCAAGAATCGAGTCATTATGTGTAAAAAAGTGCAGCCTATTTAGCTTCTTTTTTGAAATTCATGCATTTATTGTTTTTAAATTCCACATTATAATGGGATTAGTGGAAGTTTAAATTTCTATTTAAAGCGAAAGTCAATTAGAATATTGATTTAAAAATTTATTAATCGCATTTATTGTCTTGATTGGTAGCGCACTATTTTAATATACTTTAACGTTACTTACTCTACGTTTCCTACTTACCTTGCGTACCATCTCGATTAATTATACCTACTCACGTAGCTTGATTAGAGAAAACTAATTATTTATACTGACTATTTAACCGAAGTCCATAATACGCTACGGGATTCATTGCATGAATAATTTTATTTATAAAATTATAATTTTTTAGAGCAGAAGTTTCGTTGTGCGTGCATCCGTTATGTAGATTACACTAGTTTTTTAACCGCTTACATTTGTATGTAATATCGGTTGTATAAATTTTGGTTGTTAAGTAAAAATTGATTAATATTATTCTCGTATTATAGCTGAAAGCAGCCTGAAAGTAGGTTTCGAGTTCGAGTAATCAGCAAAAAAAGTAACTAAGCTTGGATAAAAGCAAGATGACTTCCTTGCAGTCAAGTGTGAAAGCAATTTTTTGAGAGGCATTGGCTTATTAGAAATAAATATTAATGGAAGATCTAATTAATAATAGCTAAACGGTTGATTTATTATTATACATATTTTCATTTAGAATGTATTTTTTTTAGATTACAATTGTTATGATTACTGAATACGAATCTGTCAAAAGTTAATCTTATTATTCCGTATTTTTTATTGATAATTAATTAACAACGCAGACTAGAGCGTCTGGACTTATAAATTATAATGTGAAGATACAGGTACTTATGTTTTGTACTACTGTGAAGTTTTCAAAGATATCATACGATCGGATAAGTTTATTCGCGTCGATTTCTCGTAATCTTTCTAGGTAAGTATAAGCAGTTTTAGAGATAGAATAATTACAAATACATATTACAAAAACAATGCAATAACTATAATCACAATATTTTAGGTATAATACAATGTTTTCAATAAGGATAATAAAATTAGGAGATAGTTATAATTAAAAGGTTCCCTAGTGGTGAAACAAACCACGTGACATTAAAAGCAATAGACTCGCCTGTTACAATGTACTTAGGTATTATATTGTTATTAGGCATAAAGGTAGAATGGTATTGTTGACTGTATCACAAATTATAAAGATTGTTTATAGCTAGCTGCTATTTTGAATAAAGGTACAAGTTCGTCACGGACTACACAGAGCAGGCAGCACTTGCGGCTGTCTCGCAGTGTGGCCCAACACAATGGTATTTATTAAGGGCAATTGCAAGGGCATTACAGGTGCTGCTGTGTGTGGTTGGCTGCGAAATCATGCTTTTAATGGTTCCGTTTTTATGCTTACGGCTTTAGAATTAAGATTAATTTTATACTTCTACAGTCGAACTTTGAAGTTTCTTCTTTTTGGAAGTCGGTAAAAACTGAATTTTATCATCCACTAGGTACTGTATAAGGGCTGATTTCCTCTTAAACAATGTTGGTCGCGGGCATCGCTAACATCAGCCGCGCGATAAACTGTTTCATTACAGAACAGAATATATGCGCCATCGACAGTTAGCATAACAGGAAATTATCTAAATAGATTTACTTTCGACGAATAGGTATAATCGATCTTTATACTCTTCCTTTTACAAATGATTTTGTAAGAAAACTAATTCTATATTTTGTTTTTGTTGTATCGTTTCTTTGTAATTTATTAAAAAGTAAATAACGCACTTAAAATGTACGTACGTGGAAAGTTATGATTCCCTCCTGAAACCGCGATGTTTTTTTTAAGTGCTTATTTACTTAACTATACATACTATAGGTACTAAGTTCAAGTTGATTAAGACCAGTTGTGGAAAAGGAATTTAAACTAATCCTTATAGATCCACAGCTTAGTATAGGTATTTGTAAGAAGTTTGACGATTCAAGATAAATTAGATTACAGAGATTATCTAACCTAAATCACAGTTTATTTTTACAATTAGCAGTAAGTTCTAGTGTTGTTAAGATTGAATCAAAACTAGTTTAGGTACCTAATTTAGTTAATCATTCCTATAACGATTGTGGCATGTTCCCTACAACTTTCACCAAAATAAGTCGTGTTGTGAATAGATTAAAATACTTTACTATGATCCAAACAACATAATATTTTTCTGAATCAGAATATCGTTCAGTACATGCGCAGAAAAAGTGTAACAATTAAGACTTATAATATTATGCTTTAGGTAGATCCTACATAATGACATTTTGGCTAACATAAATCAACATTTTATATACGAACAAATAAGAATAATAATTTTGTAACTTAAATTATAATAATAGGTATGTATGAACAATTATTTTCATGTAAATTATCAAAGAATACATATTTTGATTCAAACAATAACTTTTATTTATTTTTGCCTCTTGTTTAGTTATAGAGGGTCGCTCATTTGGATCGGTCATTACGGGTAAGTCTGAAACTCTACGACATACGAAGATTTCTTCCCTGGAACAATGACACCAAATAAACACAAAAGGGTAGCCAACCTTCACCCCACACCTTCATTGAGACATGCTACGCGCATATTCATGTGCGCTTACATGGACCTCGCCGTATTTCGACGAGAATGACAGACAAACGTGCGGTAGAGACTATACATCCACAAAATAACTATAAAAAAGAGGGATGGCTCTAGCTCGCACATTGATATCGAACAGTTTGCTATAGCACTTATCTTGCCGAAATACCTACTTCAGATCACTGTAAGCGCCCATGAAGCATGCACAGCGTAGCATGTTTAGCTCGCAATGTAGGTATGTGTATTATTATTTCGTGACTAGGTACCTATGTCATCGATTTTATTAAGTTATCTCATAATATCATCAGTAGGCCACTAGCACCCATTAGCACCCACGAACGTAGGTAGGTTTTTCTCATGGGCTCTCTCACGTAGCGTCGAATATCGTGCTGAACGAAAACAGACTATGGAACCCTGGTGTACCCGACGAAGATTGGGAAAAGCTTAAATACCACTTATTACAAACTAACGTAACTTATTACAAAACGCAATCTTGAGTTGTTTATTATTACCTACCGTAGGTACTTACCTACTAAAGCTCATGTAATCCCGTTCCGACCGGTAAGTAGGTCATCAAAACATAAAACTAGTTTTGAACCGGAACTTTTCTTATTATATTAGGTACGTTTTGTGTAAGTAATAAAATAAGGGCGTCGTGTCGCCAAAAACGGTCTTAATTAACTAGAGAATAGGAATCGCAAATCTCAGATACTTAGTTAACTCAGATAATTTGACTGGCTGGATGGCGCAATTGGTAGTGACCCTGCCTCATGCGACAAAGGTCGTGGGTTCGATACCCACCCTGGACAAACATTCGTATTCATCACACGAGTGTTTCTACTTTGTTGTTCAGTTGTGTGGCTGTTATGTATTTATGTAGGTTAGTAAGTAGGAAGGTATAGATAGGTGATCCTCTGTTCTTAAGCTACTTAGTACAAAAGCAGGTCAAATGTAGGAGATGTTGTGAGAATTTAAGGTAACTTTGAGATAAAATTAATATCCGGCCGGGGGATCTCCCCCGAAGGAATCTTCCTTCTTGGACATCAACACAACATGCAGGAGGAGAGGAAGTGCAGAGACGTAACCTAATCTGTATTTTTCCATGATGATGATCCATGTAGCTAAAATAGGATCCATGATCTCTATAAAGGGCATTAAACTCCGGGACCGGGAGTGAAGCCGGGAGTCTTTTTCTACCAATCCGCTCAAAAACTGACGCGTTGACGCATGGTAGTGACGCCTGCCGCATACGCCAAAGGTCCGTGGGTTCGATCCCCACCCTGGACAAACATTCGTGTGATGAACACTTGTGTTTGTTCCAGTGTCTGGTGTTATAAATATGGATTTAAGTATTGATATTTGTTGATCCTCTGTTGGCTGATACTGTAACACAAGTGCTTAAGTACTTAGTCACGGAGTCAGGTCGAATGTAATGAGATGTGTTGTGAATTGTATTTATCAAAAAAAAAAAAAAGAAAAGCTTTAAGTTCGGCCTTAAACTATTAATTTTATGCAATAAAATAAAATTATAATACGAAACAAACATAGATTATGTACATAACTACTTTGTATAATATATATTATAATTTTCAGTAATTTAATGATAAATACATGCAGTTCTCCGTGGATTATAATAATTAATTACCTAATAAAAGCTATTTCATTTTAGGTTATTCTTATTAACGCGCCAAGAGGAAATTATTAAAGTGACAGTTGTGAATTATTCGCATATTACCCTTAATTGTATTATTTTTTTCTCTTAAAAAGCAGGATAATGTTAACTATTATTTCTCAAAGGATTTAATTAATAATCATTTCTCCATTTTCTTTAACTTATCTAAAGAGATGTAAATATGACTCGATAATGCCGCCATTTTGTTTTGATCGACATCAAGCGTTGCTTGGCAACCAAGCACTCAATTGACTACGGTGGTCTGGTTTCTGGGTGCGGCGCGGCGCGGCGGCAGTCGGCCAGCCAGATATTAACGCTACTAACGTTTTTTTGGTTTAACTACGAATAATTAAATTTGATTCATTCATTTGGAAAGACTGTTGTGCATTCCTGTGCGTGATAATTATTAAGACTGTGTGATAATTGCTTGCACCATGGCCACAGAAGTCGCCAAAACCGTACCAGAAAACACCGAGAAAGAAAAGGAGTTGAAAGACGAGGCTACAGTAGACAATGGACAAACTAAGGAAGAGGCACCGGCCGAAAAAGCCGAAGAAAAAGCAGAAGAAAAGAAAGTTGAGCCAGCGCCACCAAAACCAACCGTTCACAAAGTAAACTATGAAAAAGACGTGATATATTTGTATCAGTTCTCGCGAACGCCTTTGTTACCGTCGACATCTCCATACTGCTTGAAAGTAGAAACATGGCTTCGTTTGGCTGGCATCAAGTACGAGGTAAGTTTAATATTAAGTATAGATATAAACTTCTTAAATTTTTATTAGCTGGGCGTCTACACGATCGGATTTTTTAATAAAATAGGTACTAAGTATTTTAGCGCACATACTACGGTATAATGATATAACTGCTGAGCTTATTTGAAACCCTACTTTTTCTTTTTGTGATTGACCAAAACGTTATCAAGTAAAATGGATGTGCACAAAGAGTGCGCATATCCCTTACTTTCTTGTCCCTAGACAAGTACAATAATGGATATCAAAATTAACTTTCTGTCAGAACTTTTTGTATAAATTGTTGAGCAATGGCGAACTTTGCTACGCGAATTTTTATTTCTTATCCATACAAAAGTTTTACATGAAATACTTATTTCTTAATTTTTGTACCCGATATTTTATACGTCAAATTTTACATTTAAAAAACACATAAGTGATTGGAATTCGAAAAGATTGAAAAAAAAAATGTTGCACAATGAAGCAGTGGTCAACTAATACTCAATAAAATTAGGGAAAATATTAAAATTCTACTCAAGTATGTAGGTACATAAGTAGGTATTACGAGTTTACCTATCAAGTTTTAAAACCTCAGTTTGAAACTTTCAACAATTTTGACTTTTAGTTATAAAACTATGTGTATGGATTGCTATGATTAGACAGATTACTTAAGTATAGTTTCTTCTCGTTGTTAAATAGATATTATATGTTTCATAATAAACACTGATATTTTAATAGATGTTGACATAAAACATCTATGTAGGTATTAAAATTGTTGCAAGACAGATCCTCATTTTGATTGGCACTTAAAACTATCTACCAAGTGTGGTTTCTTAAAATTTTTAGGGTGGTTAAGACTAGAGCTCCAGGCTCTTATGTAGTATGTTTCACATACTATGGACTGAAAGAGAGTCTGACTGCGGGAAAAGGAGTCCACATTACAAGTGCCTAATGTTTGGTTTAGACCGATCAGAAAGTGAACAATTAATTCCTTTTGCCTCAAAACTCAGGGCACTTCACTCCGTGCAGGACAGCATCATACTTAGCTATTAAAAGATACTTGAATGGTATAATGGATGGCTCGATGTGAAGTTTGATGAAAGTCAAAGTACAATAAGAATGAAGCCTATGGACTAAACTGTTCTTTATGTATACTTTGTACTTTTTGAGTAACTACAATTATCTTACCTGGTGAAAACGACAATCATGGCCGCAGTGAAATTAACACTCCTAGACATTCAGTCATACCTAGACATACAGCAGGAAGTACTATGGCAGCCATAAGACAGGGAAAAAAATTGCCACCACTGTCCACACACCTCAATACTAACCATGCAAAACTGGTCCTAATATTATGCATTGTAATCATAATGCACCCCAGTGGAACGAGTCCGATTCTTCTCCCTCCATTCTCACAGATTCGCCAAAGATCCGCTAAACAGCAAAACCAATTTAGGTTGCAAATCACAGACTGCTAGCATACACAACTAACGACTCTAACAAAAAAGCCGCGACTAACAAAACACCTCTTGTAAATCTCAAATTAGAAACAACACCTAAATAATGATATGGACAATATGGGCCACCGCCCCTTAAACAAAGTCGTATTTCGCAAGTCGTTAGTCGCAACTGACGCGGTAGTATTGATAGATTTACATTATCGATCTAGGATTGCCTGGTCGTAATTGTCATAATTATCAAGTAAACTAACCCAAAACAAATGAAATCATTCAACGAACAATGTTTTGAAAAGTCAGACGGCCGATAAACAAACTCGTATTTCGCAAGTCTTAAGTCGCAACTGACGTCGGTAGTATTGATAGATACATTATCGATCTAGAATTTTTATAGCCAGGTCGTAATTGTCATAATTATCAAGTAAACTAAACCAAAACAAATGAAATCGTTCAAAGAACAATGTTTCGAAAAGTCAGACATGTAGAACCTACTTACAGTACCTAGCAGCATGTTATTTTTCATCCTTTCATTTTGTGTGGCGGCTAAGCGTTAGCGTCATGGATAAGTACAACAATTCACCTCTCTCGGTTGACTGAGTTAGAATTTCTCCATCATTGTTAGCATTTCTGACAGTAATTGGTCTGCAGTAACTGTGGTAACCCTATGCAGGAAACAATGGTCAATAACACCATTTGGAAAAGCTGGCTTTGAGGGGAATTTGTTGTTGTTGTAAAACATTCCAGTATTATGATACAGTTTATTATGACGATTAGACTATAGTCTAATTATCTAAGATCAAATTTTAATGTTAGTCTTCCGAACCCTTATAAGATCGCAAAGTATCTCAGGAACGCAAGTTGAAAATTTCAGCTCTGTAATCCTTTACATCAGAGACAAAATAGACCTTCGACCACAACATTACTGAAAAAAAAAGATGCAGCCGGTAATGACGCGTATTTTGCGGTCGCTATGTCCGTAATCAAAACCTTATAAAGTATTTCTGGGTGACCTAGAAAGAAAGTTTATGTTATGTTTATTGTACAAAGTGGTACAGAACAGAACCCTCCCTGCGCGAGTCAAGGTCGAAAATTTTCCGATTTTTATGAATATCGTTGTTATTACATTATAAAGATTATGACGGAGACCTTGCGCTGAGGGTCGATCAGCATCTATTTTGGGATTTTTGTTTTGCCAGTTTGAGATAAATGATTCAATTTCTTTTATCACAAATCATATTTAAAGTTGGAGTGGGGTGGCTGTATACTTACTGCCGCACTCAGAGACACCATTTAACCTTGGTGTTCCCTGTACCATACGACCGAAGAGGGATCAGTCAGGCGCAGTACCAGCAGCTTAAAGTGCGTGCTTTCCGTGACATCCAAACTTCGGATTGATGACACTGGGAATTCCCTAACACAATAACTTGGTATAAACCAATTACTAATGGGGTATTATACTATGAAAGAGCTTGTTGTGTAAATTGAAGCATTTTAATTTTTTATGAGACGCCTTATAAAACAAATAGAGTGATTTAAGCTAAAATGTTATCTCCCATCATAACATAAATATTTTACACAGATGGAAAGCAAAAGAAAGTGGCTCAGCGAGTGCTGACACAGATCAGCGCTGAATTTCAGCCGCTCCAAACCCTCTAAGGTCTAGTGCGAGGGGTAGATTAAGAGGGCTTAAAACAAAAGTAATAAAAATAATAATTGATCTGTATGCGTGTTCTGTTTTCTATAATTTTAGAAATACATTTTCAGGTGCAGAGATTTCAAATTGTCTTCTGCTGCTAATTCGTCTTTTCAGCTGCCTTATATTTTTGTCCTTGAAACAGTCTATACTAATTTTTACTTTCATGAGGAGACAGAACGTTCCATATACCTACTTGAAGCGTGGAATTTAAAGGATCCCCGATATCGTGTCGACTTGTGCTTTCCTATTTTAACGAGTTTTGTATTAGCAGGTCGTAAGCTTCGCTGAGTAAGGTTTTTAATCCAGGTAAGTTTTTCGAATAGATCCTCAGGTTTTTATTTTTCTACATAATCCTGTGCACTGTACAGGCATATAGGAGTTCACTTCTAGTTGTCATGATTTTGAATTCATTTCTTGTTTAGGTAAGGAGTAATTATGTTCGCTCCTTGGGACATTGTAACTAAAGCGAATGCAAGCGTTTAGTACGCGTTAGTTGATAATAATGTTACGAGTTGTTGTTGTGTTCTTAGTATGCATACAGAGTAATTTGCCAGCGCTGCTTCCGGTAAATCCACTACCAAGTATCTTATTACGCTTTGTGCTACATCGGATGAACGAGAGATAAATAGGTAGTATTATTTAATTATTAATGTGTGGTACACACTTGTAAAAGACCAATAAATAACGCAGAAAAGGCAGAGAATATTTCTATTAGCGACGCGTCTAGGGTTTTTAGGGTTCCGTAGCCCGTAAATCTGTAAGTAAATCTAATGTAAAAAAAAACATCATGCAACCTTACCTTTATAACCAATTTTCGATGGAAAAGTAAAAGTTGTCAAAGGATCTTTGTCTAAAGAAAATTTGATGCTTTGATTCTTAGTTGATTACAAGCTTCGATCATATAATCAAAGATTATAAGGAATAGATCCTGTTATCGACACATATCTAGTAAGTATCGATTTTCATTCATGTTGGATACGTAGTTATGCACCCGATAAGCAGCCCACGCGTAATTACTTCATGTTAACTGTGGGAGAGCCATGGCGGGCTGCGCTGACGCAGCATTGTTGTTTAAGTCTGTCTTAGGATTGCTGACGAGCATCCGTTAGCCGATAAGAGAGTTAGTTTTAAGAAATATTGTACTTTATTCTTTAGTCTGGATTAAAGCATCGTGCTTGTAAGACCTCTTTTGTCTTTTTAAAAATCCTTTCTCCCGCTCTCGAAATTTAACTACGTACAGACCGCATCAACTTTCAAAACACTATGTTGTAGTTCGTTACGAGTACATGTGCAAAGTGATTTTTGTAGTACATAATAACATTAACCGTCTGTGAAACTTTTAACAATAATTGTGATAAATGGTGATTGTGACATGAATAACGTCTCGAAGGTAAATCTCAAAAATTATCAAAATATTCTCCGGTATCTAATGAAAATAATATTTTCCTTAAACGTATTATTATAATTTGTTCACAATTTAAATTGGTGCTACCGGACCCAGCAAGCGCTCTTAACAAAAGCAGTTCTAGCGCTTGTTTAGTAGGCCTACCTCAAGAAGTCTCTTTTAGAAAATTTCGGACCTCAAACATTTATTCGGAAGCTTTTACAACGTACATCAACCGTGACGCAAACGCATCTGCGTGCCCGCTCTCTTTTTCAAGCACCCGAAACCTAATTTACTGAAGTTGACAAAGAGAACACGCTACGAGTATAAGAAATTTTCAAGTCAACTAGCAGTTCTAAGTTTGGTTCTAAGAATAAAATATGTAACTATAGCGAATCAAATGAGCGTGCCCTCGTAGCTTGCGGTGAGGCGTGTGGACTGGAGTAACTAGCGCTCGAAGGGAGGGTGTTGCCGTAGGACGTGCGGTATCCGCTCGCGGCCATTGCCCCCTCGTATTAACCTTGTGTACCCGCGCTGTGGCGTCCACAACCGTATCCCAGTGCTCTTATCGCGCTGGGCAAAAAGGTCGAATTCTATTATACCGCGCACAGCATACGATCTTACAAGTGCACAGTCTTCGCCTCAATAAAACTAATGATCGCGTTAGTACGATGTCTGCTGCTGTGCTACTTGGATATTAATTACAGTACATGTGTATGTGGATACTTCTTAAAGATGATAACCTAAGTAAATTATATCACTCTTCAATAAAAATAGGAAATTCGAGTACGTATAGGCATAGATAAATCTCATGATAAAAGTATCAATTGTCAGACACACAAAATCCTTTTTTTCTCATTCTCGGGCCACCAAACGTACCCCGCTCTCGAAAGCGACTGTTTTGAATTTGGTTAACAGCTGAGATGAAATGAAAAGCAGCGACAAAAAAACTTAATTTATTGCACTATCCAACAAGTACTAAGTATGAAAGTATGACCTTATATATCTTTTGGATACTATAAAATATCTTTATGAATTAGCCTGTATGTTATTTTATTGTAAAGTTTCAGCAAAATCTATTTCAGTAGTTATTGCGTGAAAAAACAACAAACATACTTACTTTATTCATACGTTTACAAACTTTCTCGTTAATAATATTAGTATGTAGGATCATGTTTTTGATCCAAACCGAAATACCAACCTAATTGTGTAATGTGTAAGCCATCTAGACTGCGTATGAGATACCACGACCAATGACCTCAGACTGCGATGGGCGGCAATTTAGAAGCTCGCCATCGTTAATTTCCAAGATAGAGAAGGCATACTTAAACTGGTCTATTTACTCCTCCCGGCACAGTCGTTTGTGGTGTGTGTGAGTTTCATTTAATAATAAACCTAACATGGACTACGCGATGTTAACTATTGGCTTGAGCTAACTCTGTTCATGCAACAAATTTTTATAAAATAGTGCACTCATACTGATAAATCTCAGTTAAAAAACGACTCTAAACTATTACACGGACTCGCCCTATGTAAAGGAATTACGTGGGTAAAAAATGTCTACCCATGTCACCACCGCGTTGGGTCTCCGAAAAAAACCCAAAAAAGCTTGGCTACTCGTTCTAAGCGGACTCAAAAATAACAAAAGTGCGAACGAAACCGAGATCTGAATGATAACGATTGATTAAGAAAAATTACTTTCGGCATTGCTTACAATGTCTAGGTAATATATTATGTAATGCCTAAAACATCTAGGTATTGTATAACATTATTACTTATTTTATACATTGCTTAGGCTTTCTAAACATATTTATGTAAAAGCATTTAACTTTATTACTAGCGTACATCACGTACAGCAATGGACCAAAAGACAGGCTAAGTGCGGAAAAAAGAGACGGAACTACCAAAGAAAACCTGTTATTTTTTGCGCCAAAGGATTATTGTAACAAAGACTTAGCTAACTTTCTTATAAAGTCCCCATCATTACTTTTCTGGCGCTTCGCCGGTCACTACCGCGGCACGTTCGGTTCGCTCGCTCGACTCCCTCGTATGTAACAATGACATTCATAATAAATATTTCATACATTACCTAAACTTGACAGGGATTATATCCATTTTTATACATTGTACAATCTTCTCTTGAAGGTCCCTAAATCATAGCCGTCAGGAAATACTGCCACAGCTAAACCGTCTATATCTACATCGCGTAGGCATTGTATAAAACGCCTGAACTATACACACACATTCATTGCCACTTTGAACAAATAATACACTCATAGAATAGAATCATTTATTTTTAGAACATAGGTACAGTATAAGTTGACAGATTACATTGAAGTCCTCCATTTATGCCTTTGAAGGCATACACAGTCATGTTCAGTCATAAATACAACTGAATGTACATAGTTTCGCATTTTAGGATCAGTTTATGTGTCGGTACTTCATAATAAAAAGTTAACTTTTGTTGCACAATTAATTAATTCACAAGTTTAATACTAATATTCATAATCATGACAGTTAATGTGATATGTATGTGGACTGTTCAATATACCGATCGCAATAAAGGCGTGCAGCGAATCCAATGTAATCGATTTCGCTAGTTGAGGCATCGGCAACAATGCGTTTATTATTCCAAGTGGAGGTTGTTTCGTACGACGTATTTGGTGGTGGTATGCGGGTCGGGACTGCGCCTGCGCCAGCCCTCAGATAGACGCGACGGAAGTGTTGCTTAATACCACTTCACTAAGACGCTTATTCATATTCGGAACAGGCGGCTCTCTATAAAATAACTAGCACTTGTCCCGTTACAGAGTGTCCTTCGGTCGACGTATCGC
Source organism: Cnaphalocrocis medinalis (assembly GCA_014851415.1). Taxonomy (NCBI): domain Eukaryota; kingdom Metazoa; phylum Arthropoda; class Insecta; order Lepidoptera; family Crambidae; genus Cnaphalocrocis; species Cnaphalocrocis medinalis. The sequence goes on along the minus strand of CM026273.1, from coordinate 11,627,525 downwards.
AATACTCTACCGATTCAGAGCGTATCCAAAGTCTCGTTATGTTAAAACGATCGACTCGTAATTAACAGTGGTTTTAAGATAATGTAATACTACAAGTTACCTGTAGTATAGTTATAGCATTAAGTAACATTAACCTCATTAAATATCTCTTCTCTTCTTCTTCGTACGAGCTTTTCCGCAATAAATCTACAGCTACAGGGGTGCCCATTTCGCGTGCGGGGGGGTGAAGAAGACTGCTGGTTTTCACTCCAACCAGCCAAGTTCTCTAGGAAATCTGACAGCGCCCTGCCTGATATTGCCCAAGATTTCCTGGAGACTACCCTCCCTACTTATTAAATATCTGTAGTGTAGCTTGTTTGATGTTATAGTGTTAACAACAAGATTGTTGTTGTTTTAAGGATAACCCTTGCTTTCCTGAAGGAGTTTGACTTGTATCATAGTGGCGTTTCCTACAAAGCCGTATTCATTTATACTCTCGGCGTCAAAAAAATCTCACATCTGCGTAGTTTTCATACTAACGCGCTCATATCACAGCTTCGTATATTAAACATTTTATTACAAAAAGTAAAACATTTTATTACAATATTTTTAAGTTAACATTACCAATATATGCTCGTCTTTTAATCCAACATTTTCATCATCCATGGAATTTACTTGATTCGTCCAAAAAAATTAAAAAGTAAATCAGTTTTTCAGCTCCATAGAACATTGTATGGGACAAGAACATTGATTTACTTTTTTATGTTTTTGGGAAAATTAGGAAGTTTTCACGACTAATTAAGAAGCATCATTAACAGACGAGCATATAAAAACCATGTTACGTAAAAAATATTGCAATCAAATGTTTTACTTTTTTATATACGAAGCCGTGATATGAGCGCGTTAGTATGAAAACTACGCAGATGTGCGATTTTTATGACGCCGAGTGTATATATGTTGTACCTTGTAACAAATAGTAATAAGTATAGCATTGATTAATGATAGATCAGAATACTGTAACATGGATTCACTTAAGGAATGCATAGTGAGCTCGCGTGAATAATCTGCGTGGCTCCTCACGCTTTTCGGCATGAATGGGCCCGTTCGACCAGAGTGATACCACGGCCTCACAAAAAACAGGCCGGTAAAGCAGCGGGAGTTTGAGGAGTAGGATGGCTTGTGGCGGCCAAGACTACATTAGATCGCTGCATCTGTTTGGAGCGCTGAAAGACACTCAAGCTTATTTTTACATGGGATATAAAATTTAAAACGGAATGCTACTCAGTCCAAGTCTTAGTCATTCAAATTTACCACGGATGAACATCAGAGAGTAAGGATCGGGTAACAGTAGTCCCGCATTTGCGCATGGATTAGACTTACAAAATACGATCTAGCTGACTATCAGAAACTTGACTATTGACTACCAGTCATCAATATGTATGTTTTGTACTTAATAAAGAAACTTCTAGTTATGTTTTGAAGTACACAAAAGTAATGCGTAACGGCGAACATGAATGTTGCAATGAGATCGGGAAAACGCTGCCGGCAATGTTTGACCACTGAGCTATGAAATCATGCAGCTACTGCATGCCGCTGCACTTTCTCGCGCGCTCAGCTTGGCGCAGTAGCTGCCTCCGCAAACAACTGATGGCAAATTCTTACCGGGTCACAGAACTATGTCACCGCTAGCTAATGCACAACGCACTTTAGCTATTTCTATTTACCATTACCATTTATATTGGTGTTCATTTCATAAACAACATATCACAGCATCAAGGGATTGTCAACTTGAGTTTTTAGTGCTGTTTTCTTTTCAAATCGGTGGACGGTACGCTAGAGTCAAAATACGGTCCGCAAGCGGAAAATGAAAATACGGTGGATAAAAGTGCGGTTCGTATGTTAAAATGTACTTACAAGAAAAAAAGGAATGTAGGTAGTCCAAGATCAAAAATAAGTGGGGACTGACAATATACTAATTCTAATACTTTTCTTCGTTTGATGCCGGGAAACCCTAAAAATACTTTTATATTTGTGTAACTACTTAAACTATCGGAAGAGAACAGATAGACCATAAAAACTATGTAACCATAAACTATTATTTGTTTCGTTTGCTTCAATTTCGTAATAAAAATCATGTAGGTAGGGCACCTGCATGTGTTACATAGCGATGTAGAGGGTATTATTAAAACAAGGATGTAGTTGCAGTACCCGTATACTTACACTCGTAAGTACGATAAATCTACCGCAAGAGACCTAGACATTATTCAGTAATATTGAATTACATACATAATGTATTCTTAATTTGTATCTGAGTATTCTGAATGTTTTAAATATTTCAAACAAAAACAGTTAAGTAATCCTAGTCTATGTAGACATGGCATGCTTTATGGTTTTATTCAGGTTTTTCCAATGTTCAGTCAAGCAAAATATTATACAACATTTAAGGGTTCAAGGTGTTTCTTTCTGTCCAGGGCACAACGATTTTTCCACTCTGTATATTATCGTGCCTACCTACTTGCTAAATAGTATACACATTATAAAACCTAGACCCAGACACTGATGAACTCATCATCATTCAATTGTTATCACAGGAATGTTTGTCTAGACAGAGAATAGAAACCCACTTACATTGTTTTAATATTCGTAAACATATTTTTATTGAAAATCTTCGAAAAACAAACAACAACAAACGAAATACATATTTGGCTGCTCGAGCAAGGGCAAACAATTTGCGTACAGGTATGTTGCGTTAGTCAGCATAAAGAAGCTCACTCAGCTTAGGCCATGGCTTGAGGTAGGCGAACCTGTTGGCCATGGCGCTGTGAGCCCTGTGAGAGCCCTAATTTAGTGACTCACGCACGTACGATATAAATACTTGCATAAATACAAATGTTAAATAAAGTAGTCATAACTAGTAATAATAAAGTAAGAATAAATAACTAAATTCTCGACTTTTCATTCATTTTCCGGCCGTTCCGCCCGGTTCATTTGTATGACGACTCCCATTTTGCGAATTTGGAAAAAGGTTCAGACAATAGTTTCGGGACATAATTGACATAAATAGTACATTTTTAGAAGGATATAACGTGTTTAACGATACACACTCATAAAAAATAGGATTTCGCATTACAATTAATCCGGTATGAGTAAATCCCATACACAAGAATCAAACCGTTGTACAGCGTACAGTATGTTACGAGTATGTTGGGAGTAGCATTACTATTTCCATGCACTTGCAGGTATTTACATTCGTAATTATCTGCTTTTGAAATCAATGGTCGTACATTTGCCATGAATCACCGAATGAATATTGGATGCCTATTAAATATACCTAACTACACAATAATGTATTTATTATTGTAATAAATGCTGTGGTTCTGTTAACTGGTTGGGCTTGAGATTTGTTTAAATACTTGGTTTTCTTAGCAAATGAACTCTTTTTTTTCCCGCCTATGCTATTTTAGGTCAATCAAAACGGCTCATATGTATTAACTTATAGATTATAAAAAAAGTATTGCTTTACTCCACTTATACCTCTGTATTCTGTAATACCAATTTTCATTATTTTTGACTGCGTCTTGACCCTGTGAATAGATTCTACATTGTCGTAGAATCAACCATAATACAATTTGGGCGGAACGAAGTTTGCAGCAGGTGATGATGCATATGCACAACACAATCACAACAATCAACTTGACTTCATGATAGCTCCTCATTTTTGATTTTCATAATACGAGTACGTTAGCTTCTATGGCACTGACGTCTTCATAATATATTTATCCACCCTATAAATTACCACCGAAACACTTTTGCAATGGTCACTATTAAGATTTGTATCGTCCAAAAGTTATCAGATATCAAGTAAAGCTAAGCTCTAACAAGCGCCAACTCTTCGACGATTAATTGTAAGATAAAATGTAGAGTTTTTAAACTCTACATTTTAGTAAAAATATTACGTGACATAACCATACAGACGCTTCAACTCTTTGTAGTATTTGAGAAATCAATCGTAACTTAGTGGAAAAATCCCTTTGCCTTCAGCACACAGCTTATTCAGGTGCAAGTTTTTTAAACGATACAAATGCCAAATATATATAATACCCAGGCGAATTAATATACCAAATCGCTCACTTAAAATGGATATACACCATATGAAAGATAAAAACGATACACCCAGTGTTATTGCTCCAATGAGTTAAATTAAAATATTTTGAAATAAGTTTCTAGATATCGTGTCTTTTTCATTTGTGTCATCATCATTGTGCAGCTATTAAAATATGTGCTCATCACGTACAAGTCCGACGATTGCGTGTGCTTGTTGTTGTTTCCATCTACATTAAAGGTATGCGGCCTATAGATAGCGTCGAGCGAAGTGCTGCTGTCCATAATGATTTACTGGTTCATTTATTGAAACTTAATGATGGCCTGGAGCGCGATAGTAGTAGTAGATAGGTTTAGAGCACAGACACGAAAGGATTTGGCTTCGATTCTTGACAACACGACATATTTGTGTTCGATATAAAAATATTTGTGTCTGGTTTGGTTCAATTGATATCACCGATGAAGTTTAAACTCAACTCTTCTGAAACAGGGGTTTATACGTTCAATTCGTCAAGGATTTTTTGTTTAAAAGTTTGTAAACTTTCGGGCGCATCGTTCTTCTAATTATATGTCGAAAAGTTACCAAAAAAATGAATCATTTTCATTCATTCGTGCAACAGAAATATACTTACACTAGAAACGTTTGACACGAATTGTTGGTATTCACTAATGTGACACTTCCAATTTTTGCCATCGATTTAAAATTAAATTTACATAGGTAGACTGGTAATTGGTTATTTATCAGCGAATATTAAAACGTAAAAATGCAGTCTGACCCACTCACATAGTTCCATTTCTTTGGTGGCCTTTAGGGCAATACCTATTCGTGTAGAAAAGCTTGTGTTTCTGTTTGAAGGAGCGAGGTTATTAAACTTGTTATCAGACGCATGCAGTAGCACAGCCGCTGCCCTTAGTTATTGGCCGTTTGTCCCTGTAGAATTACGGATATTGTCCTTGTAAACAAGTCTTGTCATAAACAACGACGTATTAAGATAAAATTTGGATGTTTTAAAGATACAAGTTCTGCATATTATAGTTGGTCACTATTAGTTTCAGCGGGAAATATTGAAATTAGCCAATAACCACACAATGGAGAAGCGTTCTTCGAACTCTATTGTTTAAGCAAACTGTAGCACAATGTGCGATGTTGCTTTTGTTTACACTTAGCACACGATACTTAACAGTAACATACATTGTTAAAATTAACTTTGGTGTAGTGTTTTCCTTCCACCTTAGTGCTACTGGTATGTGGTTAGAGAATACATGTTAAAAGGGGAACAGTGCCCACTAACATGTCTGATAACATTAACGCTTCGCGGACTGCCTACTCGGGTCCTTGGGCTATACATAATTAAGTACTATAATTAGTATTGTCATTACTTAGGGAGCACTCTCATTGAATAAATATTAATTGTCAAGGCATCATATTACTTGTATTAAGCCAAGTGTGATAAACGTTGACGTTAGTAAAATTGTTGGTCACTTTGAAGTTTGAACCATTTTATGAACTGATCGACCACACCGTGAGGTGGTATATTCTATGTTTCGAAATCGACTTGTTTTTCGATTTGTAAAAGACGTTAGTTTCAAATTCTATTTTGGGAAAAATAATGAGATACCTAGTCACGGGGGTCGCCAACCGCGAGGGCTTCGACCTGCGTATAGCAAGCGCCTGCGCGACCCCGCCCGACGCTCCCGGACCCGCCCGGCTGTATCCCAACCTCGTGCGCGCCCCCCGCCGCCCGCGCGCGCCCCGCGAGCCCCCTCACGAGGGTGGCACCACCTCGCCGCGCCCGGCCACTACTGCGCACCCTCAGCTTAATTTATCTCGCCGCGTGGCCCTAGCAACAGCCCGAAAGCCTAGATGCACTAGCTACCTACCGCCTACGTCGATATCCAGCCGCCACCGCCGCCCCTCCGTCGCCGACACTGCGCAGATGCACATCTGCTCCGGGCTCGGTTAATTCTATTCATAACAATCTAAGAGTGATAATCTTATCTCTTAGTTGCCGATTTGATGAGTCAGCTCATCTTCACTTTATAATTACAAAACTAAGCACGTGCCTTATTTACGTAAATACACTGATGCATGTAGGTAGTAGGTACTATGAGTACATGTAAGGACAAATACCAATGCTTTGTACGTACAAACTCCTACGTGTTTTATGATTACTTAACGTGACTACTGGATGTACTTGTTTCATAATGAAAATTATTATTCACCTTTTAATTTACTCAGACATTATACACATCCGCTACGTGCCCGCTGTAGACCCTTATGTCTTAGAACGTAAGGATCAACTATGGCCAATCGACTGTTTTGCAATTTAACTGACAAACAGTAGTGCTCCTGCCATATAACTTTTATAACTAAAAGTCAGCATAGTCGGCCTAGTAGTCATAGTCCGCGAATCTTCATTAGATCTTTTAATTAAATCATTCATTTTATAATGTATAAATGGTTTAATGAAATAACTAAAGTTAGAAATATGTATTAAATGGTTCGTGTAATATTACCCTTGTAGCTAACAGTCGCCAATTTTATTTTTACCTTGGCCTGATACGCTCCCGCGTGATTAGATTTTTTTTTTCATGAATGACAATCAAATAAAGTTCCTGACGGCAAAATAATACAAGTTTATGTCCCATACTAAGGGTTATTAAAACACGAGCGAGAGAGATTTAAAAAACACGAAGAACACTAAGGTAAAACACATTTGAAAGGTATCGAAAGATATCGTATACAATTCGGGAGAATTGTTTAAAAAAACTCGTCAAGGCTTATTTTTAAACTTGGCCAAGTTAATAATAATTCTTATTATCAAATAAAAAATCTGGACTACACGTAAATAGCAAGGAAAAATGTTCTGATTAGTTGAATGAAATAAAAGGTATTCCGGTTTTATCGAGACCGGTAAACAATAGCAAAAGTTTGAAAGACTTATTTCTAGAGAGCTTAAAACGAAACTGAACTCTCAACCGAGTCCTTATCCGCTCCTTTCATACGCGCTGTGCTTCTTTTTATTTAAATTCGTTACGGGAAGGTTTCGTTATATGCCACCAGGTAACAAATAAATGTTGGTCGTTGTGTTATTATTCTTATAAATTATAATAATGCTCCGAAATAAGCTAAGTTTATTGACAATCGTATAAGTTTCACATTTATAAATAGTGTGGCATTGATTGCGTAACATTTGTTCACAAGGGATGTCACATTGGCCGGTGATAGTTGGGCTCGGGGGAGGCGCGGGGTGGCGTGGCGGGGGCGCCTCGGCCGGCCGCTGAACCTGAACCTCGCCAGTCGAAATCAATACAGCTGCTCTCCCCGCCCGGTGCGACGAGCTAGCGCCCGTCTGGAGCCCGTTGCCATGGCTACCGGCAAGATAAACCGCGCCGCCCGGCCTCATCCCCACCCCCCGCAGCTCCCACGACCCCCATGCTCGCGATGTGCGTCACTGTCGTTACCCGCTTTCACAGCTATTTACACTTTAACCGCTCTTTCCTTGCCAACTCGACGATTGTGACAACCTGTTGTCGCCACGTGGTCTTAGACATGTCTCTCAATAACCAATCCTCTTTTATTTTATGGTATTATTTACTATGATTACCTACATACGTATATATTCTTTGTTAGATTAGGTTTTGTTAGGTAAGCTAATTTTCAGAACATACAAATTATTTTGGAATTATCGCTTACTGTATAAGAGCGTATAAGTTTCTCATATAGGCGTATAAGATTTGCGATTTATTTTTTAATGTTCGTTGCGTTGCACATGAATCGAACTGTTATGGGATACTAATCGATTAGCTTTTTAAAAAATATTTTATTTTGATTCCTAATTAGACATCAGGTGATTTATGGAAATTATTTAAGGCAGGTGTCACGGAGCGCGGATAACGTCGAACTGAAACTTTAACTAGGCAAAGATGTCACTTAGTGAGGTCATCTTATGAAAAGGGCACTATTGCACCTTTATATACTATATCTATATATAACAGAACGGAAAAAAATTGGCCATTTTATTCCATAAATCGGTCCTGTCGTTATGAATGATGAATTATCTCCAAGAAACCTCAGGTCTTACACTCGACTACTCGTGTACCTATTATACGGAATATTCCCTAATCCTCAAGTTAGCACATTATACAAAGGACACAATCCTTTATTTCTTTAAAGATATGTAAGTTTATTTTAATTGAATTTTATTTCTTAAAAAGCATCTTGTAATGCCCGGGAACCAAACCGAAAAATATAGTCACTGTTATACATAGCTATCTGTCCCTAGATTAAATATTTAAATCATTTTTAACCGACTGAAAAATTGGTGTTCTTAATTCGACCGTACTTTTTTGTGTCATCATCAAAGCCCGCGCCGACGTGAGAGTAAGATGATAATACTTCTGTGTCAGCAATCCAACTATTCCACGTGACAATAGTCATCATAATCCTATACCTACTTTACTGCTACTTTGAATTATTCACGTTCTTCCTTTTGACGTCGTAAGTTATTTATTATTTTATATAGATACCCGTACTACTATCTGAATTAACAATCTTTGTTAGTAAGTATATCAAAGTCATAAAAACAAAATTACATTTTGGGATATTGAATTAACGGAAGTAAGTTGATTGTTCATACCTTGAGGAGGCTATGTATGTGAACCATAGGGATCCTTTCGTCGGCGTTTCCCCCAGATCCACCTGGGTTGCCAATGTGCAAAGGTGCCGCGAATGCGCATCTCTGGATCCGCGCGCGAGCATTCTCCGTGGTGGTGACTTAAAAGTATCATTTAAATAATATCAACGTAACTTAACCATAATTATACGTATTTCTTAACTATTGTTTAGCTTGGCGAATTTTTTCTGGTACTGTATCCATACTAATATTATAAATGCGAAAGTAACTCTGTCTGTCTGTCTGCTACTCTTTCACGCCAAAACAACTCAACGGATTTAAATGAAATTTGGTATACAGATAATCTAGACCCTGAGAAAGGACATAGGCTACTTTTTATTGCGAAAAGGGGGTTGTAAGGGGTTGAAAGGGGGGTAAAAAGTTACTTTTCCACGCGGACGGAGTCGCGGGCGGCCGCTAGTACTATATATATGTGAGAATAAGTTATATTTTGCAACGCGATACACACTTATTATACTAAGATGTATTTTTATAAAGAGTTTGTGCATGTCTTGTCTGTTTCTATTGAATTGATGTAGAAAATCCATCACCAAATTTAGGTAGCTATTACATAGTGACGTCGGTTTTATTTTGTGGCAAAACTAATTTCACGTGAGCGTACCCGTGAGGTCTGGGGGTTGGGATCTCTAACAAGTCTATGTAGAGTTTCAAGAGGGCAACTCGTGTTCGTACATTAGACTTAATCGGAATAATTGTTTAATTAGACAACGGCGCGGGTTTGTTAATACCTTACTTTTTAGCAGATGTATGTTTATGTATAAATATAAAATGTTCCGCGATATTTTCCGGCGAACAATAAAAATTAAAACTAAGTTAACGACTGAAGAATAAAAATTAAAACTAAGTTATCTATCTGCCTAATCCTCTGCAGGAAAGAAAGGCGCGAATATTTCATGTTTGTGATTACGTGCTAAGCAACGTAATAGAACATAATGGAGCCTGTCTGCACGTCCTCGTTGATGCAATAAGAACATTATGTTACGAACATTGACGTTTGGAGTTTCAAACTAGGATGCTAAAATTACAAAAGTATGAAACGAGAAAATATTCCGATGTTCAAAACTCTGCCTTTAAACTTATGATCGTACTCGTATGTTAGATGTAGGTACTTGTATTTTGTTAGGTGGGTGGATAGATGCAAAGCCGTTAGCTAAAGTTAACGTTACGTTTGAAATCCCTTTACTTCATGCTTAATTTGTATTTATTGAAAGAATATTAATATTTTATGTTATTCATAACTTCTGCTCTCGAAAGGACGCCATAATACAACTTATACAACTTAATAATCGTCATGACCATGAAATTAATTTTTAAATTCTGTTTTTATTTCAGAATGTACCCCATATGGCTAAGTTCCGGTCCAAAAAGGGTCAGTTGCCTTTTGTAGAGCTAAATGGAGAAGAAATTGCTGACAGCACTTTCATCATCAAAGAACTCTCTGAAAAATTCGGCAAGGATATCGACGCTGGTAAGTAGTCATGTTAATAACAATTTTATTGCTATTTATATCGCTGTAGTGCTGTCTCAGCAATCATGTTCAGGCTTCCCATCAACACTAATATTCTTAGTAGTTAGTAAACACTTCAAGCGTTTAGAATTTTCTTATAAAATATGTAAATATACCTATTTATGCTAAGCTTGTAGGTAAGTATAATGTAGGCTAGTTTAGCATATCCTCGAATCAGGAGACCCCAGTCGATATCATACCGGCAGAGGTCGGCTAGATAGTTGTTGGAAATCCCGGGTGAGCTGAGCTCGCTTCTGTGAGGGCGTTGCGCATGTGCATTTGCAGCAGCCGACCAACAGCTTGCACGAGTTGACCCATTTGCCTGTTACATGTAGCACTGACGCCGGAGCAACGGGTGGTCGCGCACGCTATGATCTCGATGGTCGAGAACCACCTGTCGTGGGTGATCCTCTGGTGGCGTGCCAAGTATCCTGACAGTGTCATAAAGGGTTACCAAGTGAATCTGCAGAACGCGCTCAACACACGCCTGCCGAATCCTATACTTAACTTCTGCTATAAATTCACATCTGGACGCAAGGTCAGTTTTTTATTATTCAAATCTATTTCTGTTATACTCATAGCTATGCTAGTTAACTTGGCTTGATATCTATCGTGTCAACTTATGTTAAGTTGTAAATTGAAACTGCTTGTTAATCAGCTTTGTTTAAATACTTTATACTCGGCTAAGTCCTGTATTATTATTTAGTTCTATACTTTCAGTAAATATTTTTATCAAAGTCTGTCTGATTAGGTATCTGGAGTAGAGGTAGTATAATCGCATAACGTTAAAATAAAATCGATACACGAGTCGTAACCACAGTAAGAGACAGGTGTGTCTAGGTATGGGCATCCCTAGGTGCGCCTAGATTTAGTAGAGGTCAAAGGCCGAGCGTGGTCCGGGCGAAGGCTCGCGATCTGGCGACAGCGCGTGCGCCGGGCGCGGGGTGCCGCCACAGTATATATCACTAACACGGTGTCTCAACCACCTGTAACGAACTATCTAGGTCTGTTTGATCTTTTCTGCTGCACTACGGAAGCTAATAATGAAGTGCATTATGTAATTTTTCTTTATTCACAGTTTCGACTTATTTTTCGCTTATCAAGTACAAAGTTTCAAGTTTCATGTCATCGTAGATGAGAGTATTTAATTATTATACTTGCATTTTTAGGGCATGAAAAAAGCTAAGGCTCAAGGCATCGGCGTTCACAGCCAGGAGGAAATTATAGAATTTGGGAAGAATGATTTGCGCGTTCTTTCGGACTATCTTTCTGATAGGCCATTTTTCTTCGGGGACGAGCCTACTTTGGTAAGTTTAACTGATAACCTAGCTGGTACATTGATTATTAAAAAAGTTTATTTTATTTTATGTGGTTAATTGTAATTCCAGCTGGATGTAGTGGCGTTCTCACATCTCGCACAACTGCAGTTCATCGACAAGGATGTTACCCATCCCCTGCGAGACGCTATGAACGAGTCGTTCCCCAACTTGGTGGGGCTGGTGTCCCGCATCAAGGAGCGCGCGTTCCACGACTGGGACGAGATCTGCGCGACCCTTGACCTCAACGCGCACCTGCCCAAGCCCGTCAAGGAGCTCAAAGAGACTAAGGAGGGCACAGGCCCCGCTGAGAAGCAACCTCTTCCGGAGGAGCCAGAGAAGGGCAAGGTTAGTTTTACTACTTTATATTGTAACAAGTGGCCCGTCCTCACTTCGTTTCGGGATAGTAGTTCCACTGTCTACCAATAGATGGCGCTGGACGTTGATTGTATCGCGCAAGTGTTTCATGCTTTTGGTTTACCTATAAGCCCTGGCGTTGAATATGTCACTAGAAAACTACAAGGTTTTTAATTATATGTAAGTTAAACCGAATATGGGAAACATTTGCATGAGTTACTGGTAATAAACCAACGCAACGCCATCTACTGGTGCAATTCTGAACTAATATCAAAAAAATTAAGTCCCAAAACGAAGTGAGGGCGGGCCATGGCTACTAATAAAACTGTAAAACACCTACGTAAAATTGGCAACTATAATTGACCGGTCAGTTTAACTATAACAAATAGGTAAATGGCGCTTCAACAATAAATATTCATATTGATTAACACTATGACATCCTAAAGATGTAAAATCATCTTACACTATAACACAATGGAAAATATGTTTTTTTATGTGATTGATAGGTAGCAAACGAGCAGACGGATCACCTTATGGTAAGCGATTGCAGCCGCCCATAGACCCTTGCGACACCAGTTGCAGTTAGTCACAAGTACGCTCCCATACTTAAACCCCCTTTCTCCTAATTGGACCTCCGGTACCCTCATCTCATTCACTCGACGATTCACAGCACAGGAGCTGTTTTACGCCGGTCTTCTGTGAGGCCGTGGTATCACTCCGGTCGTCCCAGCTCATTCATGCCGAGGCGTGGCTCTGCCACGGTTAAATAATATTATAATTCTGATGAGCATTTTATCTTGTCGTATAAGAATCAAACTGCAGTAAAGCTATGACAAAAACGGTTAAGCCTGTGAAATAAGAAACCAGTCTGGTTTTATATTTCAGGTGTTATGGAATTCTAAGAGATCAATTACTATCTAACAACTTTTTAGCTAACGTATCGGGAACGTAATATCTTCTAATCAAAACAAAGGGTATTACTATTCTGGCACACGGATTTTCACGTACATTGTGTTTTCGATACCAGACAACACGGGAATTACAAAAAATATATATATTCTCCTCTTATAATGATTTATACCCAAGAGGAATAAGACACTGAACCAACATAAGTGCTCATCACAAATGTTTGTCCCGAGTGGAAATCGAATCCACGACCTTATACTCAAAACTGGAATTCAAGACCAAAAAATCTACGACAGATACGTCACTGTCAAATCTGTTAAAGTCACTCATTAGTGACTCATTTTCAAGTAACGTTTTTAGGTTTCGCCAACCCTTTTGGCATTATTTTTCTTATTATGCAGATTAAATTGACAAGTTTCCATACATTGTTAAAATGTTGTAGGTAGATGCCAAATGTTATTAAAACCTGAAGTGTTACAAGCGCAATACCATTTTTGAAAACTAAAATAAGTTTTTATTAAATAGTCTTGTATATAGTGAAAAAAGTAAATAAAATTATTTTTTAAAATTAAAGAATAAAAATTACCAATAAATAAATAACATTAGCGAGGGTTTTTAGAAAAAAGCAGTATAGTATAGTACGATCATTTAATTGCAGTAGCAACATTGTGGTAGATTTTTTGGTCTTGAATTCCAGAAGAAAGGTTGGGAGCGCACTTGTAAACCAATTGCTGTTGCAGGTATCCAAACCAATCCAAACATTCTTTGCGAGTGTCTATGAACGGCGGCAATCGCTTACCATAATGGGATCCGTCTACTTGTCTGTCACCGTCATATAAAAAAAATACATTATACATAAGAAAGGGGACCATAACTTGCTTTGTAAGTTTTTGTTCGCAGTGAAAGCTACAAGTAAAGGTTTGATTTAATTCCAGGGCGACGAGAAGGAGAAGGAGCTCGAGAAGGAGCCGGAGGAGAAAGAGAACGAGAAGGAGAAGTAATCGGCGCGAGCGCGGCCCCGCATGTACCGGACATTACCGTTTCAACTTCACTTCTACACTAAGAGTCAGACTCGTCATACATTCTGTATATTGTAAGCGTGTAAATCCATTTGTCTTTCCCGTTTCTTTCAGTTATGGACGGCCATGCGTCTTTTACTATATTATTGTTCATAGTTTTACGTTAACATTTTTATGAATTGCTCGGTGTCGTGTCGTAAATTGTATATTAATATCAGAATTACAAAGACGGACCCGGAAGCCGTCCGTCTTTTGTTTTGTTAGGCAGTTGCGCAAATTATTGTAATATTTATGTATTAATGCGTTATTGCTTTTTATAATGATGAGTTGATTAGTAACATTTTATTTCCACTTTTATTCTGGAGTTATGAAATTAATATCTGATAAGTAATTTGGTTGTTAAGGTACTTACAGGATTTATATATAGTTAGATCATTTATTCATATAAAATAAAATAGTTTATATAAGGAAATCTAATATTAACATTCATTATGACATGTATTTATACGTACGAAAATGACTCAATTTGACACGATATATTCAATTTAAAGTAACAATTCGTATTTAGGGAGCGTCACATGACTTTTGTTAGTTCTCGTATAAGTGTAACGGTTTATGGGAATGGTAACTTACTCACTCAATAATCAGAATGAATAGCGCCCAACCTAAATTTAACTGTCATTTAATGCTACAAACGGATAAGAGTAGTATAATTAAATACCAAAAATTGGCTGAAATTAGAAAATTAATAAAGGAAAGTATTATGCAATTGTCGAAGCAAAGCTCGTTACTTGTAACATGAGAAGAGCTGGCGTGTGATTAGGCTGTTTTGAGATTCTTGTACTTTATTGGTTTTTAAAAATAAAATTTACAATTTACAATTTTTGATAAACGAAAAAGCCTGGAAGACTGTTTTTTCACGTTATTATGTAATTCATAGTCCATAAAATTTTGATATTGTATTATTGTTAAGGTTTAGGAGAGTACTCAAATTTTATATTGTCAAAATTAACTGCGTGTATTGGTATCCGCTCAACGGCGCGACCCTCGCAGCCGCCACGTCGGGCGAAGCATCTTCATGAACCTTCGTCACACCTAATTCTTATTATGCGCGTATATTGTATAGCTACACTTCTGCATTTATTTTAACTCATTCACGATTCTCACTTATTTTGTATGGTCTGAGCACAATGTATGTAGGTTACTTTTACTAAATACTCAATTAAGACTGCTTTCGTCAATGTCATTGAAATTAATTAATAGTTTTGACTGAATTAGTAGGGAAATCTCATTATTTAATATTCTAAAGTTGACAGGGCATTAGTCACTGAAACAGGCTTATTCGAATACATTATCAACATTAGATTTATATACATTCCATTGTTTTATAAGGATTACTCGTACATATTTTTTGTAGCATGCCATGATTTTATTTTGCGTTTGTATCTTTCTATGGGACAGTCTGTTTGTTGAGAACGAATAGCTTGGCGTGACGTTTGCTTGAAGCAAGAAATGGTTAGTGTTTGTTGAGTAGTGATGGTTTCAATTACATGCTACCTTTGCATTTCGATACGAATAATTATTATTACTTAATCGTTATGATCTGCAAAGGACTAATTTGTAACCGTATTTGTAAGATTAATATGTGTAGCTATACGCCCACTTGCGGGCTCCGATAGGATAAGATTTGCAGGAGTTCACTCCTAGTTGTATTACCAGTATATCTATATGTAAAAGTATAATAGGTGGTTTATTTGATGTAAGATTTATAATTTTCATTCTTGGGGCAAGGTCGACAAAATGAGTCCCTCCCTGCAACTGCTGACCATCACTGCCATTAGAGACAAGTTTAAGATATTATCAATAAGGAGGTAAATAGTTAAGGTAATATGAATGTAGAAAGCATACCATAAATATAAATGACACCTGTTATGACCACCCGCTGCTAGTGCAAGTTGGTGGACTGCGCGGCGTACTACAAAACCGATATGTATTTATCGTGCATGATTACATGTTTATCAATAAATAAGGTTCCATTAATGTGTCAAAGAGCAGACAGCTATCCTGTTATCGAGCCTGTTTCAGTGTCGTGCGACATCTTGACAGAGAATCTCGTTGGAAATCATATTGTAATAGTGCTGTCATCACGCAAGCTTGTATTGTAATCGGGAGTCATCGAGCATGTTTGAGGGATCGAAAAAGATCAGTTACAGGCCGTAATATAGTGCTAGTATATTTAATGTTAAGACTAGATCTAAAATAACTTCCACATGACATCACATAGCTCATAAGTAATGTAGTCACTCGATGGGGCAGTGAGTAGCGACGCGGATGGTCTTCACTTCGCCTGTTATTGTCCAGCTCACGGCGGCATCCAAGTGTTTTTATTTATTGCCTCATACCATACAATTTTAATATATGTGTAATTTTACTTAACATGACATATTCGACTTGACGTGTATTGTTGTAAGCTAGCGATATATACAAATTAATCGTAAATACTGCTATTTTACTAATTATAAGTATTTCAAATATGTTCATATTATTAGAAATGTAGAAACATTTTAAGAAAAACGCATGATTTTTAATTTCTATAGTTATGTACGTTTTTATTTTTAATTAATATTCATTCATTATATATTATATAGTCCTTGTGGTTTTCAATTATTATCGTGTCAATGATATTTAAAACTAAGTAATATTCATCTAGATTATAATGGTTAGCCATAATTGTACCGATTATACACAACTGAGCTTTCACTGGACACAATGTTCTTGTAAGGATTTCAGTGTAATTTTCTGTCGCCATTAAAGTATGTATCAACTAAAAACATACGCTGTAGAGTACTTCGATGTGGTTTGCAACGATTTACCTTATCACCGCGAAGTACTAAGCAGGATTGTATTATTTCATGTGTACTCTATGTATCCTATTAGTATTTTCCTCGAAATTGATTACTGCTAATAAAGGGCCAAATTTGCGTCATAAAAACGCCGGCTTATTTACACGCCTCATGGATAAAAAACATATGGACTTGATTCCGCACTAAGTGGCAAGCACTGAAAAAGACAACATACAAATAAAATACCTACAGTTTACTGAAAACATATACCCGAATACAAAATTTTGTTTATCACACGAATGTTTGTCCAGGGCGGGAATCGAACGTGTGACGAATATCTGTCAATAAACTAGTGAAAGCAAACGACAGCGTCATTCTCTGCCGCTTAAAACGCGTCACGGTGTTAACCTGAAAAGACGAAACATTCAGCGCGATGTAATCAACACCCAACGCCAGTCTATTGGCAAAAAATGTTATTTAAAACTAATTCCTGAAACGAAGTGAGGGCCGGCGACTAGTTAGATTATATGTATAACAAGGGAGCTCGGTTAGTTTCTCAAACATCAGTTTCACAGCTTCTTTGACGCATATCTATGATATCTATGAAAACGGATTCTAGGGGATCTAATAACGGAGTTCCCTGGTTTTATAACCAATACCGGTAGTGGCGCCCATTTGGATTTATAACAAGGGAATTCTCCGTTAGTTCCTTAAAAATCCGTTTTACGTCTTCTTTGACGCATATCTATGAAAACGGATTCTAGGGGATCTAATAACGGAGTTTCCAGGTATTAAAACCAATGGTTACCTATCCTATGACATAGGCGGTAGTGGTGCCATCCATTTGCATTTATATATAGGGAACTCTGTTAGTTCCTCAAACATCCGTTGTCACGAGCCTCGAGTCACGATTTTTTTGACGCATATGATTATCAAAACGGATATTTGGAGAACTAATATCGGAATCCCCAGGTTTTATAACCAATGGGGTTATCATGTCCTAAGGAAGGAACTATACCAAAGCCTTTAAGTGTAAGTAGAAGTTCCTTGGTCCTAAGACATATACTCTGTCAATAAAGTCGTGAAATTTATTATTGAGGAAAGTATTATAACCAATGGGGCATACGCTACGTAAGCGGCAGTGGCGCCATTAATTTTCATGACTATAAAACACTGTATGTTATTGTCACAAAATAGTTATACCAAGCGCCCCGTCTGCTCGTTTGCCACCTATCACATAAAAAGGCAAACTAATGAAGAATATTAACTATTTTTATTCATACCTAATCAAACAGAAAGAACTGTCTATGTAGAGGGCTGGTAAAAGCCTTCGGTCCGTATATTCACTACCTATCGTTTTGAGTGATTGATAGTCGAGTTTCCATTGTGTGAGTGAGAGATATATTTTTCTACAGGATACATACAGATCTAGCCTACAAGATCTAGCTCATTATAAAGGAGATCTTATGTTATAATGTGTCAATAAAGTCGTGAGTCCTGTTAATGATGACGTTACTGCCGCTCACTCCGCCGTAACTCCATTGGTTATAAAACATGGGAATGCCAGTAGTTCCCCAAAAATCCCTTTGCTAATAGGTAGTAGGTAAGCACTAATGAAACAGGTCAGATCGTTCGCATCTATACTCTGTCAAGTCGTGCAAATTCTTGAGGAACTATTATACGGGGCTACCATACTCTATCTATGACGTAAGCGGCAGTGGCGCCATCAATTTTAAATGCTGTCCTATTTAATAAATAATCACAAAATGGGCCATCTATCAAAATGATCAAAATACGACTGAGACAGGCTGTCTCTTACCAAATGGATAAGCTACCTATAACGGAACCATAACTGGCCAGCAACCAAAGTGTAGTTTTGTGTAAATTACAGAATAGGTGGATAGATGACTCTGTCTACCTCACTCACAATAAGCGGGAAGCCGATCGGCTTTGCTTGCCGCTATTCATGCTAACGTTAAAATGTATAAAAGGTTTATGATATACTTACTATCATTAAAACTTCCGGAAAGTTGCGAGACACACCCACAACTTTTTTTAAACCTTAACTCTATCTAAGTAGATATGTAGAAGCTGGCGTGTGTGTGGGTAGGTACCGATCTAGGTATCAGCCTATATACTGTCCTACTGCAGAGGAAAGGCCTCCATCATAGATATCAAGTCATCGTTACTATGATGGGATTAGGCTTAATCACCACGCTTGCCTATTGCGGATTGGTGATCATAAACTCGAACTCCTATGTCCGAAAAATTCGAGACTACTACTCTTGTACGACCCGGAAATTGAACCCAGGACCCCGAGATCACGGCCCAGTACTTAAACCATTAACCAACGGGGCGTTAATTTTATATCTTTTATATATAGGAACGTAGGTATGTACCTATCTGTCGCAGTCATCTGGTTGAAATAGCTATTTGATTGGATGACTAGCGCGTTTATTGAATAGCGACGTTCATTTGAATGACTAGGCCGAACGTTGAATGAATAAGCCTCACTCAACGTCCAACAAATTAGCGGATTGTAACAAAGCTCTTTGAACATAGCGGACGTAAAATCAGTCAGGTGATTGTAACTACGTACAGCCACACATCAAAGTACCTATACAAATCTATATATTTTTTTTCAATTGACTCACATCTTATACTGTCATACACATTAGGTTAAAAATCAATTGAGGAAATTTGACAGATTGTGGTAACTTGATGTGTGGCTGACTGTACTTTTATATCATCCTTTTATAAAAATGGTTTATGTTAGGCTTACAACAGAAATTTAAATAACTGCTAGTTAACACTCAAAAACTTTGCGCGTGGAATAGGGTTTCAGGTTGTACGAAATACATTGCTAATTAATGTTTTAATTATAGTTACCTTCACTTTATTTTTTGTTTTGAACTCGACTAGAATGTTTTTCATAACTTTATTTTTTTAATTGCTTCCATATTAAGAACTGCTTGTAACTGTCGAATTACGAGTAGGTATGCAGGCAAAGCTGCATGTTCTGAAATAAATTAAAGAATTTAAACACAGCGCATGCATCTGCTTCACGCCGGTTTTCTGTGAGTTAGGTGAGTAAGTAAAACATTTATTGACCACAAACAAAAATAGATACAACACAACAATAGTATGCGAGGACGTGGTATTACTCCGGTCGAGCCGGCCCATTTATGCCGAAACGCGACTCTCCCACTATTCGGTTAAAATACGGATTCACTGCGCGCTCCTGCCATTTTGGGGTCAGTTCTGGTCTAACTTGTGTTTGAGAAATAAACATAACACCCTGTTTGAATAAATCAGTTTTTTGCCGATAGTTGATCAACTTACGACTCGGGCTATTACGGTGGCAAGGCAACACATTTTTTTACGTGAATTTCCAACACGCATAATTAGAACTTTCAAAACGTTAAAAATACTTACTTATTCAAAATAACAGCTTATAAATTATTTTTGTTCAAAGGTGTTAATATGGTGTGGTCGAGTATTAAAATGACAAACCTAAAAAGAAAAGAAAAGAAAAACATTTATTTGGGCACATAAAATCTTTAATATTAAAAACACACCTTAAAATAAATGGGTAGGTATGTGTAACACACGTATCTTGAGAGAAGTAAGTAGGTACTAATATTACACTTAATAGCTACCCTATTAATGTATGTACTTATAAATGACATGCCTCTATCCAGTAGAGACTTTAGTTTTCATTTACACGTTCCGACCGACAACGTTTCTTTTTTTATATCGGGATATTGACTTAGGAAATATTTTACCTGTTGCTTGTTAGGTACATTAATGAACCTGCATGCATTTGCGGTTAAGGAAATTGGATCCCGCCCGTAACTTTGCGCGTAACGAAGTTTTATAGGCGGCCATCGCGCCGGATGTGGTGGGATGCAGACCTAGCCTCGGGCGCTATGCACATGGAGAGCTTCCGGGTACAGGCCAGTCAGACGCTCTGTATTTATTCTTATTTTCACGTTCTTTGCTACAAAAACTTGATTAGTTTTTAAATAAATAAGTCATGCCGGATGAAACTACTTACACACCTACTCAAAAATATAGGTCATATTATATAATACACATCGTGCTTTTTAACCGCCTTACTCACTTCTCGAGGGCATTATAACGATGAAAAAAAATATTCTACCCCGGTCTTTTCTTTTTGATTTTTCCGAGTCGGGTAAAAAAGAATTCCGTACTGGATAGCTACATAATTACATACCTACCTATATTATAATTAAAACATGCTACCTCCTATGATAACTTCGCCAATATCAAGTGAAATAATTGATACCTACAATGTGGGTAGTCAACAGCTGTCAAAATCACGGTTACTCAATAATAATAATGGTAGAGCAATATTTAAAAAAATATACCCAAAACCGATTGATAACCACAACTGAAACGTTTTTATTTTTTTCTATCGACCGGTACACCGATATTCATTTTGGACTAAACAAAACGCTTCAATTTACTAAAATTCGAAGCATCGTATGGAGAACTCGGCTTTTAATTTAACGAGCATGGTTGTGTTAGATCCATTCATTTACTGTTTGTAATATTTGTGCTCTTAAAAAGCTTTTTTAGATACCTATTACTACTCACTCCAATTTGCACAGCTGTCATAGGATTATCGCTTACATGTAGATATAATCAAGGTATGCAGATAAGTTTAACAAACCATAGAATAATCTGTTGCTACGTTATACGGTATAACTACGTAAGGAAGGGAATCCCTTCTGTTCTTGATGCTAACAGGCTTTGCACCGGTAGATACCTACAATGGTATTACTAAACGCCTGAACGGCTTTGGATTAAGATGTCGGTTAATTAGTAGTGTAGCCAATATTCATGCTCAAATTTAACAGATACTCAGTCACGTAACAAATTGGTAATAAAATAATGTTAGCATCTATTTAGGCGCTTTGTAGAAGGCGGGGCGGGAAGGACCTTTTGTCCGCGAACTAATAAAGACTGCATCTGCCCGTTGATGACGGTGAACACAACGCACACGAGGAACGGTAGTTAATTTACAACTTATTATGCAAATAAATAATGTTTCTGTTTCGTTCTAGTGAAGAGCGGAGCGGACTGACCTAGCCGCCCCGCGTCGCCGTTTGCGTTACTTCATACAAAGTGGTTTGTGTGATCGGGCAGTCACAGACGGCATACTGCGGTGGTTTTCTAGCCCGTTTTTTGTCAGGTGAAATACCGCCAACTCGCAATATATTGGGCCTACCTCACCGCCTTTCAGCGGCCCTTATGCGCACCCGCCGGCTGGAAGACCACAAAGTAATTTTTAATTGGAAGACCAACGGGTAGTGTTGGGCACTTCCACAACTGGGGCCTCAGCTAACTTGAGGCCGGTCAATGGGCCTACCAATTAAACCACTGGGATAGTTCCCGGCTAATCCCGGGCTAGGGCTCATAGGACGCATCTTTGCGCCGCGTCGCACACATGGGCAGCGAGGTACCGACTATGAATGAATACCTACTAAATGACGTTGGCCAGCCAAGTAGAAGTACCTACACTCCCAATACATGTGTATATTAGGACATAAACTAAATTAGAAAAGTTAACTTCAGTAAAACAAAAAACTTACGTAAGTAGGTAAACCTGGTGATTACTTGATGCAGCATTACAATTGTAAAAATGATGGTAACTTATACTTTTTAAGTTATTAACAATTTAATTGCTATTTATTTAAATTAGTAAGCTAGGTAGTACCTGTACCTACCGCTTGTACAATTTCCTACTGTTTATCGCGGATAAGAAAAAACAGCGAAGCCGCAGGCAAAAGCTAGTAGGTAGGTACATTATAAAATTATGTTTGCTTATGAAATATATATTATATTTTCCACGTCTTAGAAGTCATAACAAAAGGAATTAAAGGAATGCAGAAGTGAGTTTCTGAGTATTACAGGCAAAGCCTCGCCACTTCAGTGAAAGCGATTTCAGCCGAGAGAAGGCTTCAGAAAAAACTTCAACAATCTTATGGAGCTTATAGCTTTCGATGGAAACTGAACCAAGTATTTTAAATATGTGTTCGTCTCGGGTTATTAATATTGACCTACCCAAGGAGAAAAAGGATGACAGGGACCTTATTAGAAAGGCACACAAGTTAATAAGCTCAATAATAAGCTGTTGAGTAACTTGTGTGCTTGTTGACGAACAATTTGGTGCTTAGTACGAGTAGGTACAAGTACACAGGTCGAGTTAACTCCGCTCGGTGCAATAATATGACTTTTGTGTGACTCAGAAATAATAAAAAACCTTTTCTGAAACAAAAATCAAAATATACGACTTCTACATTTGTGCCAATGAAATTAAAAAAAAATAAGATTCATAAATAAAAATATACATAGAAAAAAAATTAGAAAAATAAATAAAATGTTAAAATTCCAGTGTTACGCCTCCACTCAGCTTGAGACATTTAATGAAATGAAGGCTTTGGTCACGTTGACTTGCAAAAAGAAATCCATAAACTAAACGTCAAGTCAACGTTGCATTGCATTTAGTATTGCAGACATCGTTATTTTGCATTTGTGTGCCTGTACCTACTTCAAAAGCATAATAGGCTTTATTCCCTTGAGAAACAATTATTATGTATTTTGAGCGTTGGAATTAGTCGTATGCACAAAAATATTGGGTCATTATTATTCTTCATTTGTTTATTTGAAAAGCAAATTTATAATATGACTTAACGGTAAAATACTCGTAATATTATTTTATCATATTTTCTATTTGGTCAAAATGTCTCTACCTATGTAAGGAAAAACTCAATAGTAGGTAAAAGTTTTTCTTAGTTCGTACATAGGTACCATCACCATCTACACCATTAGAATTCTACATTATCAATGATTAACCTACTCTAAGGGAAAGGACGTCATTTCTGCAGGAAAACATCAAATAATAAAAATTGGGACCGGGAAGCTAGTTAGATAATAATATATTATATAACTGTTGGATCTAAATTGATAGGGAAACGTCTCGTTTTGTTCTAATCAAATTCTATATAACTAATAGAGTCGATGAAAACTGGGTTGGTTTGGTACTTACTTACACAACATACCTACCTACTTACCAATAAGTTATACGCGCATAAAAACACAAAAACCTAACATTATGTAGGTACCTACACAAATTATGTCTGTTCATACGGGTGCTTAGTTAAGTTAAGTATTTCTAAGAAACTACATTAGCGTGTTTAAGCATTTTTAGCCCAAAATAATAAAATACTTACGTGTACCTAATACCTATTATGATATCGTAGAGTAGGTAAGAGCGGCTATTGAGTTAAATTATTTGATAAGTGGCAATTCAGTCAAGATAGTAAAATATTCGTTTAAATTAATAAGCTCGGCGCGGACTGATCGGTTAATTGTGAGTGATTTACACTTTCATCATTAGATCAATTGGTTTGATTTCGACACGCGTCGGGCGATCAACAGGCAATTGACCGTTTGCTCTCTTGTATGTATGACAGCACGCAGTATGTGGTTCACATACCTACTACCTATACCATTATTATAAAAAACGAAATAACGAGTGGTCCTTAAATTACATATGTCACACAATAAATGGTATCTTATCTTATCTTATCACACGTTAAGGGGAAAGGTTGACGAAGTGTGACATTGTGTGACAAAGGAAGGGGTCGTTAATTTCGTGACGTTACATTTTTTAATGAATCGTCTCTAATTAATTACCAACTTAAACATATTGATTTGATTAATAAATGGAAAATTCGGTTGGAATCTACTGGACTGTTGTAGGTAGTTTATAATTTGTAAATAAAAATATGTAAGGGAAATATTTAAAAATAATGTGATGAGGTCACACTAGGGAGGGGGAAGTCTAACAAATGTGACCAGCGTGGTAATGGGGGTAAAAAAAAATGAAATTCGTGAGATGTTAACTAGGGATGGCCCCTAATTAAATATCTGCGGGGGTAAAATTGGGTATCGGTACATTATATCTGCGAATAGCTCAAAACTTCAGAATAATATGTGCGCTGAAATTTGCGCTCGTACTCAATACTCGAGTGCAATTAGCGCGAGTTTTAGCGTAGAATTTAGTTACACCTACCTAGATCTTATAAACTAAAGCCGGACAGTCCAGCCAATTTAGACAGACATTTGGGTAAAAAGGCCGTCATAAAACTTAGTAGTTTATTAAAAAAAAACCGAACAGGCTGGACACGAACCAATAAGTCTAGGATTCGGATTTATCCGGACGCCCAATAACCAGAGATATCTATGCATACTCTTTGTTGCGCATACTTAGGTATTTTAAAACGAACAGATTTAATATTGGTACGACTTGTGTAAAACATTTATAACCTCACAGTCATTTGTTCAAGTTCAATATTCATAATAATCAAGAGTTATAGTGAAGGATTTATTCTGAACGTTGTTTTTTATTGTTGGAAAATAATGTGGCATAAACTATGCCTTTACAAGTTTAGTGTTATGGGGACTCTGCTCCATCAAAAGCAACAGTTAAATATTGGTTAGCTAAATTTTAGTGCGGCGAAACAGACAAAATGACTTTGGAAAACATAAAAAACACAAAATATAGTCTTGAATGATCGTAAAATTAAATAGCAAGAGATGCAAAAGGTCACTCTACCTTTCGACATATTTAGCTGGTTGGCATTTACCATTTTGCATGAGAAATTATCTACAAGAAAATCTTTGTACTTACCAAGAAATGCGTTGGTACCGCATTTGCTCAGTACTATTATGTATTCTGTGCCGTTGACCAAAAACAGGCCAAAATGGCAGGAAAATACTTATTAGGCATAGAGCTGCGCTAGACCGATTGTATCACATTAGAAAGAGACACGTTGAATGAAGAATAAAATCAAATGTTTAATAAAATATAAGTAATAGGTATGTTTTTTAGGTTCTCAACTCAACTTACTGACCAAAGTACAATCAGTGGCCAAAGTGAAGAAAAAAACCACTAAGTAAGTATGTAATTTTTATACTTTGGCTAATATACGGAATATCGTACATCGTACATCAACATCCCGAACGGTCTTGACTTTGAGCTTTCGCTTCACTTCGCTCCAAGTCAGTCCTCTTCTATTCTGCAGTGCTCGTTCGCCGTTAGGGTTATTTCGGACGGCCATGTTTCCGTTTTCCTTGGGGATTACAGTCTAGTTCTTGCCTCGATATGTGGTCTGGCCCTTCGGAGCGTGCGGCCGATCCAGTTCCACTTGCAGTTCACGGCGTTTGATCTCCTCATCGAACTGAGTCTCACCGCAGCGTTCCGACAGATTCAAATTGGAGATTTACTCAGGCTAATATTGACAACCTACTCCGAGAATATGACGAATAGTGGTTTAGCAACACCTGGATGGAGCCGATGCGAGATGTCTTCAGTGACCTTTCACGTCTCGCGTCCTTACAACAACACGGTTTTCAATTGGCCAGGAGTATGTTGAATCCATTTCCGCGACTGCCATACCTACAGAACGCAGCTGTGCGAAGCTGTAAGAGTAGGCTTTGGTGATTCTCAATGCGATGTCATTTTCAATTCCTCTTTTTTCCGTTTTCTACCAAATAGCTCGGCTCAGTCTTAAACACATATTGAATGGACATCAGAATCTTTACCTAAATACTTATTTTATTACCTACCTACAGTTTATTTAGATGAGGCCCTAAGACGTAAGCTTCTGTGTTTTAAACTTGATTCTAATATAAATTTTGGAGGTAATAATGGGTTTGAAGACGGCCACGGTAATGACCTTTTTGTAAGAATGAATCGCCTACAACTGGACATAGGCCTTTCCCCAATGTTATCCATATCCACACAGATCGGTCTGCTTTATCTAAGTTTACTTAAGTTCTGACAAAATATTCAGCTTTTCGACACAAAAAACTATCTTAAGCACAGTCAGCCACACAGCAGGTTACCACAACCTGTCAAATTTCCTCAATCGGTATTCAACCTAATGTGTTTAGACAGTAAGATGAGAGTCTATTGAAGAAATTTGCAAGTTTTGTATAGTTTGATGTGTGGCTGTAGGTGTGACAATATTTATTACACATTACTGATAAATATTTTTTATTCTATTTTTACATTTGATTTTCATATGAGTACAAATATGGAAGTTTAAGTTTCAGCAGGAACGTAGGATCATTCAAAATATGTACCTACCTAAATATATCCATATTAATAAGTTATTATTACGTAAGTGCATATGTATGTCATATCACATCTATATGTATAGCAACAATAAAACCCAATGTTTTTAGTACTAACAGATGCTGATTCGTTTAGACAATTCGACGTTAAGTTTAATATTTACGATGCCACACGGACCGCTAACCATGGAATGACCGAATGACTGACGCAAGATTAAAGAGCTTAAAATTTATTTGAGCAAGCTGAGATCTGATTTCTCAAAAATATTTATCGTTAAGAATGAACTTGATGACAGTCGTTTTTTTACAATCGGTATCTGTGTGCTTATCCTGCTTGACATAGGGGTCAAAATCGCTGTTATCGGCGCATATCAACAGGATAGTGCATGTGGTGAGGCGGCGGGCTGGGCGCTCCGCAGCAGCGGGCAGCGGGAGCGGGCGGCCGCCGCGCCGCGCTCCGCGGCAGGCGGGCCCGCCGCCACTCTGCCGCGCGGCGCCCGCCAGTCGGTACACTCGCGACCCGCCATCGCCCCAACCGGCGCGAGCGCGCGACAACTTCCACGACCTACGCGACTTCTTCCCTACTTCTTTAAAGAGAGATCTTATATTAGTTCCCACCTACTATTTTTTTTCCAAATGCCATTTCCTTGCTTCCTACCATGAGACCCATAACTTTATTTAAGTTTGTATTGTTATTTAACTTTGTTACCGTAAGTCTCTCGTCTCTGACATGCCCACGAAAATGCGTATGTCACAGACGTGACGTGCGCTGCCTCCAGCAAAACCTAGTAGAAGTCCCGCAGATGCCTTTGGAGACTCACGGAATGTAAGTATTACCTAAACCACTAAACTGTTATCGCGTCTTGTTGTTATGGCCTATTTATAACGTGTTGTTTGCATAGCTTTATAAATAAGTGTGAGATTCACAGCCGAGGCAAGCGAACGAGTATAAGTTATTGTTGCGAAAGCGGCGTGTTTGGTTCCAGCTTATTCTGCATAACTTTGTACTAATTTAACGTATCTGAATTAAGTTTTGGGCTTGGCGAGAATATCGCAGTTTGTACCTACACTGACTACTGAATTATAAAAGTGACAGCATACTTTTTTAACTATGACTAACTTTAGTGTTAGTTTTGAAATAAGGGCTAAAGTTTTCTGCGTTTCAAATTGTTGTGAAGGGGATTTTTACACATCCTGAAAATAGGGATGTAATCAGGTATAATGTTTATTTAAAATGAAATATAAGGTTTGTCCTGTTCAAGAACTGTATTCAATAATTGGACTTTAATAAATTTAGTTGACTGTAAAAGCTTGAACTACATTTTGTACCTAAGTACTTTTATAGTTAGTCTTACCGTTCCCCTGTAGGGATATGATTCAATAGGCGCGTCTTCGGGATATCCTCTTTCTTAATTCCAGAGCACGGACAATTGAAGTAAATCGGGAGTAAAACCTAAGATATTTACTTTTTCTAGTGGTAAATGACTAAAAAGGTTTGATTTAAACTTTTACCACCATACTTGTAGGACTGAAACATTGTTCCATTAACGTTTGCCGAAACAGAGCGTTTCAATGTCTTCCAACCAACAGAATTTACCATCAGTTCTTTGTTCTTCTGGTGCTTCGCTGGTCGCTGCTGGGACACCAGTTCTAACTATAATTTTCTTTTGGTCGCCTAGAGAATATTGAGCATGGTCCCGTGAGACCGGAGGACCTCACGGGGTATTTGGGACTCTCCGGGAAGGTTACCCAGAGATATGCCCACTAAAAACTCAACGACCGCCGCTGTAGGCGAGACCCACGGTCAATCATCCGTCCATTTGGCCAGTTCTAACCTAACCTATTTTTAACCTAGACTAGACTGTCATGTCGGCTGAAATTAACAATATGAATATGATTTTACCTTCTTCTACATACTTAGTTATGTTAGATTTTTTTTAGTAAAAGATGTACAAACGTTATATTATTTATGGATAAAGCCTTCCATACGAGTATGATCGGTATATTTTAAGATTCTTTTGTCGATTTCCAAGCAATTGGATTTGAGGACCCACGAAAGTTAGATCTCGAAGAAGGACCTAGTCCAACAAGCGATTTTTAAAAATTGATCATTTCGGACAAAACAAAGGCTATGCCTATATTTATACATCTAGACCAAATATTTATCCCCGTACCTTTTACACGGGCTCTGCATCTGTTTCATTTGGTAGTTATCGTTGTTCAAGGGACTGTTTCGTTGTAGGACCTCTGTTTTCAGCTCAAGAGTCCATCGGACATTTAAGTAGGTACTTATTTTATGATCAACTGAAATTATTATTATCACATACAGGGACACTGATAAAACATGTTTGGGTGTTTTAGATAATAGAGGTAATAAATACTCGGACAGAGTACAAGAACTACAGATTGTGTCTTAGCGTGTAATTCCCGGTTGCGTCCAAAGCTTAGACCATGATACAGTATTGCGGAGTCTAGTAGTTGTGATACGACTGACTGACCTTGGGAAATCCTATAACAGAGGAACCAGACACTGAATCATGGTTACACGTTTTATCCAAACGTGCAGAACAGGGTAGCAATTCTCAGGGTACTCGATATTGAAGATGAATTAGACATTTTTATGGACGAATGTATGAAATCTCTAAATTCGACTTCAAATCAAATCAAATTATTTATTGCACTCATGTTGTTCACTTCAATTTAGAGTGCACGAGAATTGGCCTCCTGAGCCGAGATAATGGTAGACACAATGTCGAACTAATGGTAATACGCACGTAGATTCGAAAAATCTAGAGGTACATGATCGGATTCGAACCGCATGGAAGGATTGGAAGGTGCAATTTTATTCACTGAGCTCCTATCTCTCCGAATATTAGCGGTATTGATTTTAACGCTTAAATCGCTTAAACGCTCTATAATAAATGTTTCGAACATTTCGAACATAGTTCGGGTTTGTGATCGCCAATTAGCATTAGGCAAGCGTGGTGATTAAGTCTAATCCCATCACAGTAGCGATGACTTGATTTCTATGATGGAGGCCCCGTAGAGCGAAAGCTCTACAGTGGGACAGTATTTAGGTTGATACTTTATTAGTCTGAATCCAAGACTAACATTGGGCAACATTTTGTAATAAGGGGGTTGATGTATGTCCACAAAAGTTTAATCAGCCTTATTAGGCTATTGCCTAAAAACATTACCGTGGGAGAGCCACGTTTCGGCATGAATGGGTCAGCTCGACTGAAGTGATACCATCCGCACAGAAGATCGGTAGCGCCTGCGCAAAGTTTCGCTGAGTGATTGAGGGTACCGGAGGCCCAATTGTGGGGAAAGGGGGTCAAGGTTGGCTGTGCTCTTGGGACTCTACTGGTTTTGCAGGTGTTGGTGTTAGCAGGTGGTGGCGCTTTACGATCAGGTTTCCGTCTGCTCATCTGCCTCCTAACACATGAAACAAACAAAATTTACCACCTGGTAGTCATCAAATGAGGAACTTACGAATAATGTACGTTTACGGCCTATCACTAATTTGGAATTATATATAATACTTAATATAATACTTAGAGCTGGCGATATACCTAATCAAAACCTAAGTCTATAAATTGCTATAATTTTAGTTTATAAATGTATAACTTGGTCTACTTTTTTGTCTGTTTGTTTGTGCTAATCTCTGAAACTAAGTATTGAACTGAACAGATTCGAATGAAACTTGCTTGTTGTATAAGTACCTAGCTGGCTACCATACAGAGTATCGGATTTCAAGAAGAGAATTTACCACCTACGTAGGTACAATATTAAATCGTTACTATTATTTATACTTAGGTAAGGAAAAGGTAAATGGCACCTAAAAAAAGTTTTTCAATATGATAATTCATGAAAACTATCCGTGATTTTACAAAGACATACGTATGTCTTCATGAGACATAGCTTTCTTGATGAAGACGATAAAAATGTAATAATTAACCGTAACGCATATAATGTCTTTTAGAACTACACAATCTTGTTTGTTGATGGGAATCTGTAGGTGTACAGTTCAAAACTTTACTCCTTCAGTATAATTCTACCATTACCATTAGGTTATCCGTCTGCGCAAAGGCCACTTATCTTAAGGGTTTCTGAAAACATTAAGATCGATTTGACCACGTCTTCTACCAATCATTCTGAATAACATTAATTGTTGTATGACTTTTGAAAAATAGAATAAAAAAAAAACAACTTTTCACAAAAAGTCGGTCAGGTGAATAGTAGTTCATTTTGTATGAGGAGTAGAGACATTATTCGACGAATGTTCAAAAGTTGTTCAGGATGGTTTGTAGAAGACGTGGTTAAAAAGATGCAAATGTCCACAGATACACGTGGTTTCTTAAAAATACACTCTGAACCACCGACCTATGTCGTTTTGATCAAATACAAATTCAAAATTCTTGAAATCTTCCAAAATAACTAAAAATAGACGTTAAAAGTCGGACTAAAAAATAACCGGACTAAAACAAAGCAGGGCTTAATTGGTAAAACGTTTGCCTCGTAGGTAACTAACTGAGAAATGGGAAGCGGCTCTTTTAAAAGTTACATTATTAACCATTTCCTAGAAAAAATTACAAATTTTGCTTTTGAAATTAATTGTACCTAGAAGGAACGTGTTTTTCTCCTGCGTTGCATAATATTTGGTTTAAAAGAAAAGGGAGACATAGAACTCTTTGACAAATTAATATTTTGCTTCCATGTGACAATCATCAGAAACACGTTGTTAGCCTTTACTCAAACCGAACTGTGTAAACTGAATTGGTTAAATGTGAATTTTACCCAGTTATACAAAAAAAAACTAGTACCTACTAAGTAGCTAAGTTCTTGCTAAATCAATGCATGGCGAACATTTTGGTTTTTTAAATAAACTGCAAATGACTGCACTGCAAATGATGCAATTATAATTGAATCCAAAGAACCCTTACTACTTATTATCATCCTACTATACCGATTAGTTTTATGAAAAACTTCTGCTTAAGCACTCGAGATTGGAAGAGTTATTATTGCTTCGCCATAGACAGACAGGATGGGCAGCCACAAACAAAAAAAAAATACAAACAGACGTGTGCTCTGGGTGAATGGAGCGGAACTGCTGAAAGCTGCAAAAGTACCAACTCACCTACCTATTTCATTTGTTTTTTTTTATTGTAACTCTTACGCTGCACTGAAAATTATTGTACCTCTATAAACTAATTTCATAAACTAAGTATACTTTTCTTAAGCCAACTTCTTTATAGGTAACCTGTTGTTTTTCTTCTCATAAAAAGTTATAAGTAATAGGTACCTAGGTCATGCATTGTTCTTCCAAAATTAATCCTGATTAATTTTTCAAAATTGCAGTGCATTAGAACGAGACTCTTTGGATGTTTTAAAAAGATAACATGAACTTCCAGGTATTTGGTACCTGGTCAAAAGCTAACAATATAGAATATTAAAACTTTTTAACTTTTCATAGATCCCAGAAAACCAGTGCTTCAAAAAATGTGCTCTCACCGAGTTTATAATGAAACTAAAAAAATACTCACCTACTTAAAGATGATTGAGAAAGTTATTATTAAAAGATTCCTTAGAAAGTCTGTATTTTAATAAGGACTATGATCCTGTATTGGTAACATAATAGTTTTTAAATATGTGAGTAGAAGGGTGCAACAAACTTACTTAGACACGACGGACAAATGGGGTAACATTCCCACCCCTACTGGCTTGCATGATATCTATCATGCAGGTGTAACATAGTAACAGTGAAGAATTTTAATTACCTAACTATAAACTTTTTTATGTTACGGGTCCTAACTAAGTTAAACATAACTCCCTATCGGCTGGGCCGATTTGGCGAAGTATATTTTTAAAATAAACTCTTTAGCTAGGTAGGTAATTTATTTGCTAGACAGAAGTAAAAAATGTTATAAGTACTTCTTTATTTTGTGCAACTGCCGTGCGCATACAAACTTTGCAAAGCTGCAACTTCTCACCGAGGCGCGAGGAGTGTTGCTTTGACTCAATGAATTGAAACTTCCTTCCTAGAACGTTGCTCATAAACGTGTAATAAAGTAAGTGTGCACTCGGACTACTAAAGCGCTCTAGACCATCACTTCAAACGCATCTAGGTAGGTCCTTCTTAAAAGCAAGAAAGAGGAAATAAAGCTTCTTTTTCCGATGTTTATTTATGACGTTTTTAATCAGTGTTTGGAAGACCGTGCAATCACATCGTTTCACCACAGTTTCACCTTAATTTCATCTTGGTTGGCACTACATTTTGCTATGACATTATGGGTTTTGTGTAAATTAAATTAAAAATAATATTTTGATACTAGTCAGCCCGTGTACGCAGTTATTCTGCTATTGCTTGACCTGCCGCTGTGTACAACTAACTTACCAATTCTCAAATTAATTAGAAATATGTAGTGTACTTATGTAGTCCATCATGAATCACCAAAGGTAAAACTCGTATCGGAGTATTGTAAAAAAATATATAAATTTTCTCGATTAATGGCCGAGGTATCTGAATTGCTTACTTAAATATTCCCTGTAAAATTATGCTCTTTCAAATAAACCGCGATTTTATCCCCATATTGGCATTAACTTCGAGCGTGGATTTGCGGTCCACTACAAATTTTACCTAGTTAAGTATATTAATTGGCAGGCACTCTTTGAGGGAAGCCTGGGTTACTAGTTGAGGCTGACAAATTTTGGTTTTGAGTCAAAAAATATAGCCTGTTTCGTCATCCCATTATTTTCTTAAATTTTAAACTTGTAGTAAAATTGTAACTTTGGATGACCATGCAATACATGTCTAGTTGGACATGTCCATTCAATCTGAAGGCAAGCCCATCTGGGCGAGAAGCTTACGATGGAGCAAGCTTGCCCAGACTGAAACATCACTTTGACTTTTAAAAAAAAGAGCTTTCGTCTTCACATAAAAATAGTTTGGCTCTGATAATAAATCGTGAAATTTATTCTTGAGGAACTATTACGGAGTTCCATAGTATTATAACCAATGGGGCTACCATACTCAATCACAGAAGCGGCAGAGGCGCCATCAATTAATTTTAATGGAAAATAGGTTTAAATGGTCTACAAATATTAACTCAGCTCTTCTCGGTTTCATGACACTATAATTAAATTAATTGAACGCTCGGCTACTTTAAGATATAGTTAAACATTCGTGATTCATAGAAAATAATAATCAATTAAGAAATAAACAATGGGAGAGCCATGCTTCGGCATGAATGGGCCGGCTCGACCGGAGTGATACCACGGCCTCACAGAAGACCGGCGTGTAGCAGCGCCTGCGCTGTGTTTCATCGAGTGAGTGAGGCCAAATTGGGGGGAAATGGTGTTAAATGTTGTTAGTGCACTATTGTGACTCTACTGGCGGTGCAGGTGTAAATAGGCGGCGGTAATCGCTTGCCATCAGGTGATCCGTTTGTTCGTCTGCCACCTATCACATAAAAGAAAAACGTAACATATCGCTCTACAGGTTAGTAGGTAACCAGGTGGCATATTATTATACTCGTAATGAAGCCATCCTGCAGTAAGGTGACGCGCAGCACCTAAATAGGTTAAATAAAAATAGGAAATATTTGTTGCTGACCGTACAAAAACATGGTTCCTTATGGATCGGATCGGAATTAATTTTTCTGATCGATTGTGTTGTGGTATGTATAAGTATGGACCGGATCGTAATAAAAATTTATTAAAAAAAAACGAACCTACTTATTAAAAAAGCTACAGTAAAAAACAAAGTTAATATGGCAATTTGTAAATACAAAATCATTAATAACATACAAGTATGTAGTTACCAAAATGTCAAAGAAAATAGGGTGTCTTCTACGTAAAGTAAAACTATGGACTTCTTGGAAAGTGAAGGTCAAGCTAGATTTTAATTTAAAAAAAGTTCCGATGGTAAAAAATACTTAGTTAAAAATCACATTACTTTTTATAATCGATATCCTATGTGGGTACATAACAACAGCGAACCAACGAGGCGGAAAATTTGGGAAATTATCACTTGGCTAGCAAACGCTGGACAAATAGTGGACGTCATTTATCTCGCGAAGTCGAGGCTCGTACCCGTAGGTGTGACTCATTCATTACTCGTATCTAATTGTCACTCATACTAAAATAAGTATAGAGACGATACCAATAGCGCATTAGATACTTTCGAGACATATGTATATAGGTAACTAAACCCAGATAAGTTTATAACAATAAAAATATACTTACTTAGGAGTATTCGAATAAGGTTTTTTTTACGGATGGCGATTACAACTTCTTGCGTTTCTACAAGACCAAGCCTGGCCCATGGTCCGGGTGGATACTCGATCCTAGGAGGAACCTATTGTCAATAGGCTATTGATAGGAATATTGAGAACAATATCTTAAATGAAATGTCATTTAATGTAGTCACATATCAGCCTATAATAATTACTTTTACTGTCCCACTGCAGGGCAAAAGCCTCCATCATATTATAATCATAGATAAGGCTTAATCACCACGTTTGCCTAATGTGAATTAGTGATTACAAACCCGAGCTATGATAAAAAAATTAGAAACATACTTTTTCTCGCTCGACTCGGGAATCGATCCCGGGACCCCGAGATCCAGGCTTAAACCACTAGACCAAGGGGATGTCTTTGATGTTAGTATTCAAGACGTTTTTTTTTACTAACATCCTATAAGCTTTCATTTTTAATTAGATAGACGTTTCACTTATTATGAACAGCTTATCTCAGGTTATCTAGAGATTTTTGACATTATCTTACGTAGGAAATAATGTCAGATGTGGTATCTGCTGAACCATATTAAAAATGGTGTAATGGTGTAAGGTTAGCAGCGCACTTGTGACTCCACTGGTGTTGCATGTGTCCATGGGCGGCGGCAATTGCTTACCATCAGGTGATCCGCCTGCTCGTCTGCTACCTATCACATAAAAAAAACCACATCTCGTGCTTTTACAAAATTTAATAACATTGAGTGGTAGAAAATATGTTATTTCTTAAAAATATAATACATTAGGTACATTTTGATTATAAAATCTCTAAGTGCACTGCTCTATACTGATAGCGTTTGAAAAATGTTATGATTAGGTACTTTTGCGCTGTCATTGCATGAACATGTCTTTAAACATGAATATATTTCATTACAGGTTTAATATAATATTGGCTCTATTACCATGTTACCTAGGTATCTATTGAATCAAGCTACCAAACACCAGTTCCTCAGAACTGATTACATTATTAATACCGGTAGTTTGAGTAGATACATGTGAGATGATAGGAAACGGACCAAATCTAGTTTCCAAAACCAATGAAAGCTAGCTTGAAGCGTAGTGCATAAGCACAGGCTTTGGGCTAGCTTAGCGAGAGCACGCACACAGCGCCCACAACCTGTGTAATACGATTGGCAGATTCAAACGGTTGCATTTACCGTGTTATCGAGACCCGGCTTGGCATATTGCTGTAACGGATATAATAAAGTACAAAATACGTAATACAAGATCGTCATAGGTCCTTTTCTATTTCATCAATAGGCAATTTGGGTAGGTACAAGTACTAAGTCAAGGAAGAAAATAATTTGATATCAATTGCACTAGTATATACGGCACATTTTAGGCATAAAAAAGTAAAGTAACAGCGAATCTGTACCGCAGGGCTAAGGCCTCCTTCATAGAAAACAAGTCATCGCTACTATAAAAGGGATCACCCACGCATAAAGCGGATTGGTGAAAAACCAGTAGTTATGTTTGAAAAATTTGAAACATAGGTACCTTTTACTTGACTTCTGGACTCCGAGATCACTGCCCGGTACTTAGACCATGCACCGGGGCGTTTTAGACAGATTAGGAATCTACACTTAGGTATTCCAAGAAGGGAGTCCGAGATCAAAATCGACTTCCGCTCCGGGCGGCCGATACACATGCTACGCCTCTGCACACAATATTTGCACAAATTGTGCGAGCACAAGTACAAGATTTTCAATCAACCCACCTTCATGTTTGAACGGTAGAAAATTGTTTTCGGACCTAGATTCCATTTAGGTACCCATGAATATTGAAACTCGATTTGGATTCTGTGGTAGGAAGTATAACAATATAATGATAGGTAACAGCTGATAATAATTCAAAGGATTTAAATTAAGAAAGCCTAGTAAGGTATTTTTAGTGTAGTGTACGTTGTATTTTTGTGCAATTAAGTTCCGAAAAGTGATAAAAGATTTTTTGAACTTCATCCTTTTAGACATTGCTATTGTGTGTCGAGTGAGGTCACGTAAACAGCTTGCTTTGCACGCAATAATCAAGAGAATGAATACGATATCCTGACAGCATGATCTCATGCCCGTAAGCTTCGCAATGTGCGAGCAAGCTTAACGGTGCACCAGGATTATAGCGATTTAGCAACAACATATCAGCAGTAGGTATCTACGCCTGAAGTATATGTGTAACTGCGGACATTAGGACACTTAGTTTGTCATTCGAGCGAAATAATCATAAGCAAACATGGTGTATCGGCAAACATCAACCCAGTTTTTTTACGGTTACCAAATGCATACGATTTTTGCAACACAGAGTGATTTCCTGTTCAAATGTTAGATATTTTTCTGGATCAGTATGTAAATTTATCGAATAGTAAAATCAGTCCGTATCGCATCGAAGCTTTTCGACTATATTCCTAAGCATTTTTTTACCATAAAAATTTCGAGAATAAAAGACTAAAACAAAATATAAGTCTTATGAAATCATATCCCAATCTGAATAAAAGATATTTACTTATTTGTTACTTTGTATAAGTAGTTATGTAGATCCACCGGAGCGTAGTATTTGTGCGGACCTAAGTACTAATTTAGGAGGTCACTGAGAGGAAACAACGTCAATGTTGTACAAACACGCATGGTTGGTTAGTGGAGTACCTAATTTCGCATATTATTTTAAGCTGTTACTATTACTGACAACAAAGACGTCGCAGAAATAGCTGGTTGAGTCTCTCTGGGAAATAGACTTGCGTAACTCATGAAACAGATCAAAATACCTATCTATATCTATTCAATACACATAAACCTCCTATTTGCACGTCAAATAATATCTTTAGCTCTTTTTGAAATATGAACAAAACGCAGCCCCACATAGCCCGAACCGTAAGTTGAACTTTCGGAAAAACCGAACGGTGTTAAATTTTATTTTAGAAAATAGGTTAGGTTACATTAAAACGATGACCCCACAGCGCGCCAGACGATGTGGTGTCACCAGCTCTAACCTAACCTGACCTATTTTTGAAAATCAAACCTAATACCGTTTAAATAATTCATTTTAACAGCAGTTTGTTAGGTTCTGGAAGTTGATCTACTTTCTAGAAAATTTTGAAATACCTATACATATCAATATTTTCATTTAATGATATGTTCTGAGCATGTCTACTGGGAAACTTGTGCAGGGCCCGCGGTCCTCCAGGCGTTCTTACTTCAAGTTCCGTACATCGGCATGGTAAATTGGACTTCAAGATCGCTTGCTGGTTCTAAATAACTACCTACTATCTATATTTAATTAAACTACTTTGAGTAAGTTTGCTTTGCGAACTGTATGTGGAATTTCTTGATAATATGATAGATCTACTTAAATTGATTGCGAACAGTCAAAGGTAGGAAATATTATGTTAGTTTGTAATACTCATCCTCCCGCTGCAGTTATTTTTTATCATATACACCGTGCTTTTTAATCATCGTACTCACTACTGTAGGCACAATTCATACTTATGCAAGAAATACTTTTTCTCCAAGGAACATAGGGTCCCAGGATTCTATACAAATTGAATCACTTTTGTACAGGAAGGTGAGTTTTTTTATTGATTCTAGATTCTGCTCCTTGGAG
Organism: Cnaphalocrocis medinalis; assembly: GCA_014851415.1. Classification (NCBI taxonomy): domain Eukaryota; kingdom Metazoa; phylum Arthropoda; class Insecta; order Lepidoptera; family Crambidae; genus Cnaphalocrocis; species Cnaphalocrocis medinalis. The sequence goes on along the minus strand of CM026273.1, from coordinate 11,588,748 downwards.
GATTTTTTTTTGTTTTATCAGTGTACCTATACATACATAATGCCTTGCATGACCTTATGTTTTCCATGAAATTATTTAATGAGTAAGTAGCTACATTCTGGATAAAAGTGAATTTGTGGAGATATAAGTTTCAATACAAACGCAACGCACAAAGCGACGCACGCGAGCGATGATGCAATATGTCGACGTCACGTCTGCAGACTTAACTGTTGACATGTCTAGAACACTCAAAGGGAAGCCTGTGAGCTCTACTCACAGGCTCACAGAGTCCGGTTTATCGTCCGATGACGCTTAGACCGGCGCACTCTGCGGCTGACACAGGACTAAGACAGAATCATACAGAATACATTGCTATAAATCCACTGTCAGAAAAAAAAACCCTATTGTTCAAAAATGGCAGCCACCGTATTTTTTTCTATACTAAATCCGGGGAGGTTTGTTTGTTTAGGAAATTCTTTCAATCTGATGACCTATGAGCATAAAACTGATTGGTAAGACAGCTTAAAGAGTTGGCTTAGTAAGTAGGTGTAGGCAGCTTAATAAGTTAAAATGTATAAAAACATTGAACCCTAAAAATTTTGTTGTTTTCAACTTTAACAATCTTAAAAAAATCCTCTTTACTTTCTTTTTAAGTGTGTCAGTCAAGACATTAACTAAAAGAAGAGATGTTAAAACCCGAAAACCTAAGTATATTTTTGTTGTTTACTTAAGAAAAAAATGCATAAGATTGCTATGTATATAAAAAAATTCCTTATCTATGAAATATTCGTGTAAATACCGACCATTTAAATGATCAAACATTTTTATGCTTACATAGACAAGGGAGGGTTATTAAAATAGAAATACCTATTCACAATATGCGTTAACTTTGCCCATTTCCTATTTATATTTTTTAACATCAAATGAAACTATCTACGAGTGCTTTTATTCGTCTGGTCCCCGAGGGTAAAGGTTTATCCGATTTTGCTAAAAATGTTTGAAATTTAAGGTAGGTGAGAGCTGAAAAAATGTTTGAAAAATTTAATTATTCAGCTCTGGCTAGTGGGAACGTTATTCAAAAGGATGTTAAGATAAGTAAGGGTTTATTACATACAACTATTTGTATATGCAGAGATCTCCTGTGCATTATTAATTAGATAGGACATATGAGATAGTATTTTATCATAATCACCATTACTAATGGTACAGGGTTTGGATTAGCCGGCTTTGACAGGGAAAGCTATAAATATGAAAGCTTTGCCAAAATGCAAATCGGATTAGCTACATGGATTTATCTCTCTATATAGAGGTTGATTGGCATATCTACACTACATACTATTCATAAATAAATAATAATAAATTGGGACAACATCACATAGGTACATTGTCCTAATCCTAAACTAAGGTTTTCCCTTGTGCTATGGAAACCAGAAACAACGAAGGAACCACAAACACCCAGACCCAACACAAATATCTGTTTCATCAACAAACATTTGTGTCGGTGCGGGAATCGAACCCGCGACCCTTACCTACGTCTCAACCGGTGCTCAATCCATTGCGCTAAACGGGTCGTAAACTATTTTTCCTTATAATTTATTTTTTAAACATAAAATACATAGGCCACAAAGTCTAAGTTTGTATTTTATTATGGATACGATTTAAGCTATCGCGCTATAAATGTTTGTGACATCGAATAAGTACTGTCCCCTTTATAATTTTTGTATTTTTTTAAAGTGGTGTACTTGACCATTTCTTCTTATTCATTGAAAGGAAAAAAGATTGATATACCTAAGTATTTTAAGGCACATACTTACACTTTAGTTACTACTAGGTATTTACATTTAGTTTAGTTAGATTTTTTTAATGTAATAATAATTAATAAATAATGAAGTACTGCATGAATATTATGTAATTTTGAGAATTAAAGTGATTCACACATTTGTGGTTTGGTACAAATTTTCCATTAATCGAGAGCAACAGGCGGCGGACCGCGCGGCGCCGCGCCGCGACTCAATCACCCGCGAAACATGGCCAAAGCTTAAAATTAACGTTGAATCATAGAAAAGGCACTTTCGCAGCAAATCCATATTTGCATCCATTATTTTAGTCTCCTTACTGAAATAGAATGCTATTTAGTCCCTAAATCGATTGTAGATATCTAAATACTTTAACCGCATTTTTCAAAACTGATGCTGTAATACCTTTATGAAAGTGACAGCACCATTCGAACTTTAGTATCCATTTTGTACTGGGATAGCAGTTTTATTGTTAGTCTAGTTTTAATTGGGTCTTTGTGTGCGCTACAATCACGCATATTTAACCTAGTGAAACATTTGAAATACCGAAATAAAGTGTTATTTCTGACACAGCGAACGCAGCCGAATTTATTCTACTTACGCGATTACGTTTACTCAACGTACGTACTTAACTGCCATAGAACAATTCGAATTAAAATATCCTCACTGCAGCTCACTTGTTTAGTAGAAATGTTTACCAAAATAGCTGTTCCACCGTACCTAACTACGGAATACTAGTTTCAAATGCCAGCGCATTGTTAGCTGTATTAGCTCAATCAAAACAGTTACCTACTTATAAACCTACTTATAAATAGGAAAAGTCTGATTTAGCAGATTATTTGTAGTAAGTAATGTAGGTATACGTTTACAAACACTATGATAAAAATCCTTATCCATCCCGCTGCTGCTACGGCGTTTTTATTGCAGGTCGTAGCAGTGGTGTAGTGTATGGGCGTGCATGTCGGCAGCCCAGGGTGGAAAATGGGAACCGTTTTGTAGCTACCCCCATATTAGCGTCACGTTACCACACTACGCCCCGGCCAGGCGGGGTTGGGGCCCTGTTATCCTCCTGGGATGAATTTAGATCTGTAGATTTTGTCGCCACATAACTAAGAACTGCCGCCACTACGCTAAAGGGTCGAAATTCACTTACGAGTATTTTCGTTTAATATCTGGAATTCACATTTATATAATTACTAACGACTAAAATAATATGATCAAGTAAGTATGTACCGTATTCAAAGTATCTGACCTAATTGTCATTGTTTTATTTTAGCAAGCCCTTCTTATGAATCTAGCTAAACCACATGCATTGTTGATTCATACTTTGTTCAAACAAATGGTTCAATACTAATTACTTAGCAAAGGAAACTGTAGTAGCTCGACAGGTGGCTTTTGTACCTTTAAGTTGAAGGACTGAGTAATAGGGCACGCGATTTCAAAGGAGTCTATTTCAATCTGTAGAGCTTCTTATTGTGCAACAAGGTATTGCATGCGCAGCTCGCAGTTATAAAGGAGTGCATATAATTCTTCAATAGTTATTCATGTTACTCGTTGGTCTATTCTTGAGAAACCGTGTTTATGCTCGGGGATAATACTTATTTGTCGAATTAAAGGTAAAACAACATTTGGTTTTAATTTCAATAGGGTAAGGAAATGACGAGTTTCAATGTGATTTTAGGTGTATTGAATGATGACATTGTATAAGTACAGTATTGGCTAGCAACGCTGGTCCGGCCATAAACGAGGCGCGCCGGCCGCTCCCACGCATTGAGGCCGCGTCTTCCACAATAACACAGATACTATCCTCATTGACATGTATAATTTATCTCTGAATCAAATCACTTTATTGCATCATGGTTTGGAGCGGTCGCAAGTCATAAATTCTGCTTATGTTTGCTCTATAAACAGATAATGACTTTTGTCTAGGCTAGTAGGTATTTAACCTAAGTACGCAGCAGAAGATTAGTGACTCGATCATTCCCCAGGTGAGCAAAACTCATGCACTCGACAAAGAAGTCGAAATGTAATATATGCGCTCATACAATTCTCTAATTCGACTTCAATGACGAATTCACGAGAACTGCCTTCCTGGATTTGCTAATCCTTTTTCTAGACATTTTTGGGTACCTGGGTAGTGTTATTTGATTAACTCGCGAGCCACGGGGCTGGACTGTATGAATAAAGGAATGGGAGGAAAACAGGTTAAATAAAAATAACTAGAAATTATCAAACCGCTCTTTGACGTTATGTACGGTCTACAAAAAGAGCCGGAAAAGATGAAAATGCAGCAGCATGCAATAATTATCCTCATAATCGATATTTGGGCTATGGTGGCCAATCTGAACAGCTTGCCATCGCCACAGGACATAAGTAATACCTATACATAGTCTAGGTATGCACAAAAAGTAGGAATCTACATCGATACTTACTAAAAGGATCTATCTTTAATGTTTCTTTACTATGGAACCCGGGTTGTAAGTGATGTTATATCGTTTATATTGTAATAAGAGCTACAGCTGTGATGACACAGCAAATGATTTTAAGGGGCTACAATGACGAAGCTAGCGCCGCCAACATACGAGTATTTTACACGTGTGGTAGCGACTAAGTAGGTATAACATATTTTTAATAATGAATTTAGCAATAATGAATTATTAAAAACGGACACTTTTAGCAATAATTAACATTGTTTTATTACTTATCGCTTGTTAAAAATATTGTATTGCGTCTTGAAAATTTAAATAGGTAGATAGTACTTGCCTCTGAGTTTGAAGAGATTTACTTTCTTTAAAAATATTACACAGTCGCCACAATCAATGTAAATTGGTTAACAGCGCTCCGTCGATATAGCCCCTTTGACCGTGGGAGAGCCACGCTTCGGTATGTGAGGGTACCGGACGCCCATTCGGCGGGGGGAAACGGGTTTAAAGGTTGGCAGCGCACTTGGGGCTGCGCTGGTGTTCCGGGCGTCTATGGGCGGCGGCAGAAGCTTATCCTCAAGAAATCCGTCTGCTATCTATCACATAAAAAAACATAAATATTAGCACCTAAAATAATAAAATTAAACACATTATTATAAACATAGCATTTAGCCTGAACTATTTATTATTACTTTCCTAAAATACGTACAGAACTCTCGGTTAACGAGCCCCTGACTTGCTTTTGGCCTTTTTTATATGTTAAAAATAGTTATGTACCGGGACATCGATATTTTTGTTACAATATTTTTTTAGCATCGAATCATGGCCTCATCGTACTCCGGCTCCAAAAACGGGCATTTTATAAGTTTTCTTAGGTGTTCTGGGTTAACTCCCCAGTTAATTGTTGTCACCTGGTCCTCATTGTTTATGGGTTGCCTTAATGTAAGACCAGGTTGATAGGTGTGATTATCTGGCGTATTTACTCATAAAAAGCGACCGCCATATTATCGTGTGAGCCTTCCGCTCCCCACGAGCCCGGTGACTCTGTACAAAACCACACATGCATGTAGGTTGACAGAACCGACCGACCGACAAAAAAAGACCGCTATATGGATGCAACCGGGAATTACACGCTATGATGAGAGAGTTTTTTCCGTCCGATAGGTTCTTTTGAGACTAGTATCGATACTGTTTGGCGCACAGAGCACAAACTACGTCAAAGGACTTAATTAAAATTAAAATCCGTCATTCCGAGCGCACGTAAAAAACTCAAAGAATCATGGTGGTAACGAGATTGGACACCGAATGAAATGATATACCGAAACCAGAGACCAAAACGGAGATGTCCCCTTTGTATGATGTTACAGTAGCTCGTGTTTTTCTCCATGATATTGACTTTGAATGTATCAACTTGTTTTTATGGCAAAATCTGAATTTGTAGCTAACTACCACGGACGTGATATCTTCAAACCTAAATAATAATAGACATTTTAATTTTCTTTTCTATACAATTTATTCAATACCGACAGGGTTGGGCAGAACTTCAATTCAAGTAGGTAATTGAAATACGAACACGCATTTTGTATATGTGAATTACATACTTGCTTAAAATGTTGATAGGTATTTCATTAGTTAGTCATTTGGTTTTTAATTATCGTCTTCGAGATATTTTGCATTTGGTACCTACTCTGACTCTCCGGTTCAGAGTCTGGGTCTGGCTGGTTTAGAGTATGAGTCTATGTTACACTTTGGGTCTGTGTCCAGGCAAATATACTATTTTATCTGATTAAAGGTATACAGGGTGTATCTGTGAACATTTACGCCCCTTCAACCACGTTTTGGTGCTTTACCAACCAGTTTGAACAACATTTGTTCCATGACTTTTAGGAATTCGCAAAAAAATACTGCTTCTCATACAAAATCGGTTACGTGACATGGATATTTTGTATGGGGAATAGGTACCTACCTAGAACGAATGTATAAAGACTAACGGGGTTCCCAGCCTTGTAGACCATGCCCCTATGATGTAATCGGCAGTGGCGCCAACATTCATTTTCAAAACCGTATTGACGATTGATTGTACATAAGTAAGTTATTGATTTAAATGGACGTCATGCCTTGCATGTTTACATAGTAAATTGAACTCGAGAGGCCACCCACGAACCATAATAGCCAAGTAATTTGCTAAGGATATATACGAACGAGATGAAAAATTACGGACTATTCAACTTTGGAAAATGACTAGGTTAATAAAAGTGATCGAGTAGCACTTAAATAAAAGTCAACCTACCAACTTCATAAGCAAATGACTAAGAACTTTTCACCCGCTCACCGTCATTTTACTTAGCCTATCATTGTCGTTAGTACATACCTAATGATGATAATGATAGACTGAAAACTTCCATCACTAGATTGCATTGCTTACTACTTTCTGAAGGGATTTAAAATGTCGGCTTAGAAACTTTATACATAGTTTATTCAAGATGTCCTGCGGATGTTCAACACCTTGAACTCCGTACAAAATTTTCGGACTTTTTGTGTTTTTTTTTAAATAATTATGTTATTGTTAGAACCTACGCGAATATTATAAAATCAGATTTTCATCAAAGTGCTGTGTTAGCAGCGGTTATCCAACATAGGTAACATCTTCTATTTTTTTCAGTTTTTGCTCTACATTTTAGCGACGAAAGGACCTGATCGGTATTATGTAGTACTTAGTCACTTAGGATATTTTTTGAGTAAGTAAACTGTTGGATAATGAAACTAAGGCCAGTGCTAATAAGTACTTATACAGCCATATTGACTAACATACGCATCCTACGTCAGATATTACTAGACATAAAAATTCTTTGAATATAATATTTAATTTAACACGAAATTGATAATGTAGGGCTATTACTGGCTCTACATATCTACATGGCAACAAAATAATTAGACCCATTTTGTGCAGCAGTTCTCTCACACGGTAGATTAATAATCTATTGATTTCTTAAGTAGGAATTATTATTATTAACATATTATCGGTGAATGCAAGCCTGATGTAGGTATAAATGGCGCTAGTAGGACAAATTATTGTTATTTTTTATAAAAAGAGTTCTATATAAAGCATTACAGTGGTTATTTTGATGCCACACTGAACATTGGGCGAAAATTAATTTCGAGTGGTAGTTGAAACTCTTTTATGAAGTAAAATAATGATGACGCAAAAAGTTGATTTGAGGCCGGTAAAATTTTGTTTTGCTGAGTTTTAGGGCGGAAAAACTGATAAATACTACTACTGATACATATAATGTACGTAATACAACATGATTGCAATGAATTGAATTGAATACTTACAAAAAAACACACAAAACAGTCTTGAAAGACTACATTGATCATTTAAATAAAAAAATATTTAATAAATATACGTATTAGGTATTTGTTTTATGGTCAGAACTTATTGATTGCCGTAATAAAATCCCGAACCATGTTATAATTATTTTTGAATGTTAAGGAATCAATGAAGATCACTTAAAACATTTAATCGTGGACTGCTGACCTAAAATAGGTCAATGCGATAAGTTTGCAAACTTGAACTTTGATAACTACTTAAGTATTCATTAGTTATTAATAAATCAACATACATACTTACCTACTACGATAAATAGCGAATGAACTTAACTATCACGACATTTAGCATTAGGTATTAATTTTTAAGGGTTAACATTTTTTGGGAAACCTATATACTTACCTATATAAAAAAAAAACATAACATTTCATACATTGACCTGATTCTGTACTAAGTAGCTTGAGCAATTTCTTTATTTGATAGGTGGCAGACGAGTACACGGATCACCTGAATTATGGTAAGCGATGGCCACCGCGCTACACATGCAACACCTGCGCTAGAATCACAAGTGCGCTGCCAATCTGTAACCCTCTTTTCCCCCGATTGGGCCCCCGGCGCCCTCACTCACTCGACAAAACACAGCGGAGGCGCTGTTTCACACCGGTTCTTCTGTGAGGCCGTGGTATCACTCCGGTCGAGCCGGCCCATTCATGCCGACGCGTGGCTCTCCCACGGTAAAGCTTGTGTTACAGATATCAGATAACAAAAGAAACACAAATGTGATAGGCCTACTTAAATACTTATTAATAACGGATTGACCAAGGATACAAATGAGAACCCTATTTATATGATGTCAAACACAATCAAGTGACCTCTTGAGACATACTTATATGAAAGCTTGAATTACAAGTAAAATTAGGTACTTATGTTGACGGAAGTCCTCATGGAAAATTCAGCATATTAAAAACTAGCGTCTGCCTTGGATGAACGAGCTTATCGATTTTATGTTCAAAAGGACAAACATAATCGGATTCGGTGTCGGTAGTGCAATATTAAGTATTCGATTACTTATGTATGTATGACAAAGTGAATTGAATATTCGAGTTCAACCATCAGCTTCGCGGTGAGGACAGTTACTTAAATATGTGTTAACCATCATTCAATTGCTTGCTTCCCCTGTTAAAGGGTTGCGTAAGCTCAGATGGCAGTCGGTTCTCTAATTACCGTAGGGTCAGTGCTCCAGTAGTTGACCATGCATTAGTAGTTGACCATTTTCAATTTAAGCGCCGATATTAAGCTTTCAAACGAGCAGATGGTCCTATTGGTTACAAATCGATGTGTCAAAACTAATCAGCCAAGCAACCAATCAGAATTTAGAGAAGTCGCTAGTAAATCCCTCTGGACAACTACAGGCGCATTAGCTGAAATTTCAATTAATTAATTAATAATAAAATAATGGTAAAAATAAATTAAAATTTCATGAGTTTATATTGACAAATAATCAAGTCGAAATTTCTAGTAGATATTTAGTAAAAATTTTTTTTGTATCGAAATCTGCCTTAATTGGTCAACTACTTTAGCGTTCACCCTACCTAATACCGGACCACCCAAATCCTGGATCATGATCTAAGCGTCCCCCGGCTGCAACTGGAAATATCATTGAGATGATTATGAAGTCAATAAATGTAAAAAATAACAAAACGTTAACCAACATGAAAACTAACCAAATACGTATAAGTAAATTTTAATATTGCTTCATTTCAAATAAGTTATTTTATCTGCGCTGACTGCATTGATACGAGTATCCTTCATACCCAAGCGTAGCTGGGAAAAAAAATATCTTTTTTTGTAATACGAGTATGAAATACTACCTCTCAAGAACTTAATTAAAATACAAAATACTACTAAGTCCTACTTACTCACTACTTTCTGAGTGCTAAGAGTACCATGCTGCCAGACAAACAACCTCTTCCTAGAGAATTAATTAAACCTTTATAGAAAGTTTATTAACTTTTATCAAGTAGGTACGGGTAGCTTTCGTAGTAGGGGAGGGAGGAAGGCATAGTGGGGCCGCGGGGCATAGCAAGACTAGCCTTATTATGCAGCTCCTAACAAACACCGTCCATCCTGTGAAATTGATTACTAATTTGACGCCACCTGGTCTTTGAAGGCGAGCCAAGCCATTTAGCCATCCGTTTGTGTGATATAAAATAAAAATATCGCAGCGGCACGCCATGTTTTCTACGATAGGAATGTTCCCCGGCGTATGGTATTATTCTACAACATTTTTTTTCACAAAACGGGACAATATTCCACAAACGGGACAGTCCCGTTCCTAACGGGGCGTAAGCTCAGTTTTGGATGAGGCAGCATAGTCAGTCACTACCAAATACCAGTGCCAGTCCACAATATGCCGGGCAGTAGTTCATCATCGTCCAAAGTTTATTCGTGCAAAGAAAGGCAGAAAAAAACTTGTTAAAAAGTGTACTCACTTAGGTAATATCTATTGTAGATCAACCATTAAAGTTCGGAGAATTTTCGGTCCTCGCGCCAACCCGCTATAGGTAGGTATGTTATTTTTATCAATAAAAGCCGATTAAGAAATAAGGCGATTATTTTTAGAGTGTTTTTCCAGACAACATAATCCCCAAGTTAGGTAAAAAGTAAATGATTATTCCCAGGTCAATTTTTTCAAATTAATGCCTCACTACATTTTACTAACTTATTACAAGTCCAATAGGTACTTACTCTAATATTTCAATGGTATCCTGGTAGAGACTGTAGCTAGCATGGATTTAATAAACATTCAATATGTAGTTAGTTTACAGGGGAAGTCTGGTTGAATACCCAATCATGCCGCGCGCCAAAACAATGTGTTGAGTATAGAGACTGGGGGATCAGATTTCGTGTGGCCCTGTTACGGCCTATTGCTAGTTGTGCATGTATTTCTGGTTTCTCGCGTTGCTTTCATTGGCTCTCTACGAAGCCCAATGTGGATTGTCTTAATAACGTCTTTACTGTGCCCGTCTACATCAGTATCTTTAAAATTATTATAGCAATTAATCGTATAGGTACATAAGTTTTAGGCCTTTTAAAATGTAATATTAATAGATTCTGAAGTTGGTTTCGGAGGATATAGATTTAAGGACTGCCACGATACTTGTTGGTTGTTGGTGACACATACCCTCAGCACCTTTTTGGCCACTGATTTTATAAGTTTAAAAATAAAAGTGTGTTAGATACCATTATAAAGTATTACTATGGTGTGCTTGTGTTCACTCTTAATCCTCCTCATCATCATTATTACGGCATCTTCATCAACCTTTTTAATAGTGACATCTCGATGAGAATGTCTCTATTGCACTAATAATGAACTAAGTAGGGTGGAAGATACCTATGGAATACTGAAGTTGAGTATGTTTCGAACTTTTCGAACATAGCTCGTTTTTGTGATCACCAATCCGAAGGTAAGCGTGGTGCCGAAGGCAAGCCTAATTCCATAGGTAAGTACTACTTTAATACTTCATATCGAAATATACTGATTCAGAAATGGCCTTTATCGCGCGCGTAACATAGACCAGTTTCAATGGTGAGCCTTTGACACATGCTTGGATTAAGCTGTTTGAACCGTTCCAGTTGCCCCGGTGAATGCAAAACTGACAAGCTCTCTGTGGATTGCACCGTTTATCCTGCCTCGCGCTAGGAGTTATAACGTTTTGTGCTGTCTCGCGTTTGACACGAGTAGGAGTAGGTAGTTCCATATAAAGTCTTTGAGAGTCATTTGAATTTTACCTTTTAACTGTGGGAGAGCCACGCTTCGGCATGAATGGGCCGGCTCGACCGGAATGACCACTGCCTCACAGAAAACCGGCGTGAAGCAGCCCCTGTGCTGTGTTTCGCCGAGTGAGTGAAGGTACCGAAGGTCCACCCGGGGAGGGAAAGGGATAAAAGGTTGGCAGCGCGCTTGCGACTCCACTGGTGTTGCAAGTGTGTGTCAATAAAATTGTTAAAACAAATTATGGCGCCGCTGCCGCTTGCAGCATAGACTTCTAAAAATGTGAAATGGTTATATCTTATCTATTGTCAGTACTTTCTTAAGACATTAGGTATTTATTCATACCTTTGTTTATACATATCTAATCGATTCTCATTCTTTACTTAGAGAAATGAGCGTAGAAATAGGTTAAATGTGAATCCAACCTAGAATCAAATGTAGCTTAGGTTTTCATCATCATCATCATCATCAGCCTGTTGCAGTCTACTGCTGGACATAGGCCTCTCCAAATGCTCGCCACTTTGATCGATCTTCGGCTACTCGCATCCAGCTCCAGCCAGCCCTCTTGTGCAGATCATCACTCCATCTGGCCTAAGGTCGTCCTACACTACGTTTACCGAGACGCGGTCTCCACTCCAGAACTCGTTTAACCCGACGGTTGTCAGTTCTGCGGCAGATGTGGCCAGCCCACTGCCACTTCAGCTTGCTAATCCGATGAGCTATGTCGATAACTTTGGTTCTCTGCCGGATCACCTCGTTCGGATTCGATCACGCAGAGAAACGCCGAGCATAGCTCTTTCCATAGACCGCTGAGCGACTTTGAACTTGTGGACTAGCCGTGCTGTTAGTGTCCACGTTTCAGCCCCATATGTCATGACGGGTAGGACGCACTGATTATAGACTTTTGTCTTTAGGCACTGTGGAATAGACGATGAGAAGACTCGACGTAGTTTTCCGAATGCTGCCCAACCCAGCTGGATTCTTCTTTTCACCTCATCCTCAAAGTTGTTTCGACCCAACTGCAATGCTTAGGTTAGCTTAGGTTTTAACTGTCTCTTTTACTATTCTAGTACATTTGAGTATTTTGTTTATACAAAGAACGTTGCCCATGCAACCAACGAATATATAAAAATAACAATAAAAAGCTATGTTTATCACCAAATAAAATCAAAAGACCTTTGGAATATTTAGACCACTACTACTATACTATTAACACAGAGTTACGTTAAAATCGGTTTTCATGAAATTAATCAGAGTTATAACACAAACAATTAAATGCCAGTTTATATAATATAACATAATTATTAAGCCATACGCACCAACGGTGTGCAGTTCATTTAAATAATTAATTTTAGATTTAACTGTAAGCAATTAAAATTTTAGTTCAAAAAGGTTAATTCGTGCGCGGACAAAATGATTACAACAATGTTGTATGTACTTATGCCCAACACACTATATAGTTACTCGTAGGTATGTATACCACCCATCGCAGCTTGGCTAACGTCCGCGATGAAAAAACCGGTCCCAGGTAAGGTACGGGTTTCTGTGAAATCATGACCATGGACACTAGCGTAAAGTACTACAATAAAGCTTTATGTATGTCATAAGGAGGCTGAAAAAATACGTATTATCTCGATAAATATAATAATAATAAATATAATAACGTATATTTATCGAAATTAAATTTTCGTGGCAGTCATTAACTCTACTATTCCTCCGAAATTCACATCAGAATCTCAAAATATAGTTTATTATAAGTATTAGTTAACTTATTTCATCCCAAACTTATAGACACTCAAACATACATACACACACACACACAAACACTCACACTACAAAATCATTATGAATTAGTTCAATATTGTATTATTAAATAAATAAAATAAATAACAACAATGAGTGAATCAACAGCAAAATAAATAAAATTCTGTATTCCAATGGTGATTGGTTTCCTAAGATACAATCTTCGCTTAGTTTCGGTACCCCTGGATAGTGATTTTGAATATTTAAACATCAGTAAACATATTTTTTCTAAGTTAGCTTTTAAGTCTGTTTCATTAAATAGGCTTTTCATTTATTTTTGGAAAAGCCTTGGCACCTTGATTTTGATGTCAATTTCGGAGGCATAATTAGGTTTTATACCTAGATTCGAACCACGACCCCCGTAAGGAAGGCACGTTTGTATCCACTGAGCTATCATCGCTTTATGAACAGGCGCCAGCCGCTGACAAAACGCGTAAGAGAATACGATGACGTAGGTAGGTACTATAGGTGGGTAGTTTGTAATTTAAAAGAGCATTGCAATGGCAGGCCTGCATGACGCGTCCGTCTGTACAAAACACACTCGGAACCGGAATGGCGGATCCGGATTTTGCAACAAATAGAGTGGTTCAAATGTATACCGAAATACCGAAAATTGATCAAAACAGATTATGGAAGAGCGCATAAAATAATTAAATACCGACTGACTGTTAGAAATACTGAATAACTCCCATTCATAGCATGGTAGGTAAATTAATCTACGCGCAAATGGAAATGCGCTTTATGTGAAATACCTGACCATTTCATGCATGTATGAATCTGTCGGATCAATTGCAAATTGTTTCATATAAAATGTCAATCAAAACTTGAAAAGAGCCTTTTTGGATCAGATTCATATGAAACGTGCTTTAGATAAAATTTAATTATACCTGCCTATCTGAATGAATGATTTCAAAATAGTATTTATTTTAGTAGTTATTATGTAGGTAATGATTTCAGCCAAGAGATGCTGGACAAGGCTTTTGTCAAGGTTGTGCATACTGATCGGTCCTTTGTATACCTATTGTAAACTGTAGGTAGGTACCTACTAATTTGTATGTTGTCAATCCGTATAGTCAAATTCTGTTTATGTAACAGCAGACCATTGTCAGTAACAAATGATAGGTATTGGAAATGCTGATCCTAAGGCACACCTGATACGATTGTCGAACCCTGCACAGACTGGGGTGGTGGCGCCGACATTGCATGTCTTGTGTTTCAAGTGAAGAGCACCTTTGAACACGTACAGGATCTGTATCCAATCAACTACAGAATTATACCAGTACCTACTGTTGGCGACCAGCAGAGATGTGAAAAATAATTTAGTAAAAGTATTTAAATACAAAATGCAAATGCATAGTTGCTAGCACTATTTCAAATAGAAATACAAAATAGTTTTGAATAAAAGTATTTAAATACAAAATGCAAAATACGTATTTTTAAAATAGGTTTTGAAAATAAAATACATTGTTAAGCATAACCTTTTATTTATTGAACTGATTTTAAAACTAGTATTTGTTCAAAGAGTTCATCTTTCATGTTTCGCCTCCATAGGCGAAGGCCCCATGGCCTCATAATCATTCCACCAAATGAAAATAGTCGTTCTACAGGGGCAGAACTCGGTAAGCAGGTATTATATTTAAGAAAGAGTTTTTTTACAGTAGGATACCTGTTCAAGGATTCTAAGGTATTGTCTTCATCTTTTAAATATTGTAGTGTTTCCAGATCTATTGTGATTGTATTAACATTATCACTGGCTGCTGAAGAATCAGAGTCCTCAACAAACATATAATGTTGGCATTATTCTTTGATCAATGAAGTACAATGTACTTATTTAATCTGAGGCATTATGTATTGTTCTAGTTGACAAATGACAATGACAACACTACGATCACGGTCAGTGCGTTCATAAATAAGGAAATCATGGATTTAAGAATGAAAAATTGTAAAAATGAATTAAAAATGCAACGAAACTATTTTGTATTTTATAAATACTAAATATTCACATAAAACGTATTTCAAATAAAATACAAAATACATTTAGAAAAAAAGTATTTCAAATATAAAATAAAAATAGGTATTTTGCATTTTGTATTTGCATTTGAAATATTTGTATTTCAAATAATTCACATCTCTGGCGACCAGCAACACACCTCTTTAATTTTTTATGCTCTTATACTTTATTGATTATGATTTTATCAAATTTAAAAGAATAAATCAGTTGCCAATAAAAAGCCTTTTAATCAAGAAACAAGTACCTACTCACCTGCTTTCGTTTGATTCTCTCCTTCCGCGAAATCAAACTGATTTGACTATGTGGAATTATTAGATACGCTGTCTCATTATCAAAGTAATCGAATCGCTCACCCTGTATTAATGTATAATTAAAAGTGTGAGTACCTACTCAACCATAAATTAAAATAAATTACTAAGGTAAAGGCAGCTAATTCCGTGGGGTTCTAAAAATGGCTGGTAATTCCGTGGTATTTAGAAAAACGGTATTTTCATG